>OU744320.1:21431808-22031808 GCA_916610145.1 Eristalis arbustorum | reverse complement strand
TTCAAATACCTGTGGATTCTATGAGTGGGGAGTGAGCGGCACGGAAGTGCATTCCACATTCGTAGAGTGAGAGAGAGACTCAGTTCTCTAAGTCGAGCCAAGCCAATTGAAGTCAAATATTTCTGCACAATATGTTGAGTTCTAGAACATGTCCATGGTTGTTGAATACTTTTCTCTTTAAGGGTTACCTAAAGTCGGACGACCGAATAATGTAGCTTCTACACCAAGACCTCGCTTATTAGTAAAACCTACAAATCATAGAATAACGTAAAGCCGACATTCTAGTCATTCATGGGTTGCTTGAAGGGTTTTTCTTCTAGTGCTCAATTCTGTACACGTCTATATTCTTCAACACTAATCAACGATAATTTTAGAAATCCTCGTCTTTGTGAGGGATATAAATATTTTAATACAACCTGCCCTGGAGTGGAAGAGACCTACAGTTTGCCGACTCCAAACGGCCAAGTTTGAGAAGCTTTTTCTAGACAGGAAATACTCTTTAAGCATTGTCAGTGACTCGAAAGAGGTGGGGTCGTGAAAATTATGTTTGTCGCTCAGACCTGGAATCGAACCTACGACGTCGAGGTTTGGGTCGACGCACATACCCACAACTCCACGGGCAGGACATTGGCCTCCACTAAAAAGCGTCTCCAACCAGCTCGAAAATTAGCTAACTGCCTCCAGTTTCGCACCTATAGTTGGTTGAGGTCCCTTTCCACTTGCGTGCGCCACCTGAGTCGCGGTCTTCCTCTACTGCGCCGTCCCTCCGGGGTAGATTCGAAGACTTTCCCAGCTGGAGCAGCATCCATCTGCTCCACATAGCAGATGCATGTCTGGCTAAGTCGATGTGGCTGAACAGTTTGTAGTTACATCTCCGCCTCCACTCAACACCTATGCAGACGGGACCAAAGAAATTTCCCCTCCAAGCAACCAAGAGCAGCTTCGCCCGCTTTTGACAAAGTCCATACCTCTGCGCCATAAAGCAGGACTGGAACAATTAAGGTCTTATAAAGCGATACTTCGGTAGTTCGAGAGAGGGCTTTCTTTATCAATTGATTTCTTAGCGACTGCCAAGAGTGATTCTGCGTTTGATCTCAGCACTAATGTCGTTGTCTGAATTTATGGCGGTTCCGTGGTAAAAAAAAGTCGTTCACTACTTCAAAGTGTGATGTTCTGACCGAGACGTCGGTGTTGTGTGTCCTTTCGTGTTGGCAACATATATTTGGTCTTGAACTTCTTAAATGTAAACCAGCCTGTAACTCGAATGACGCCTTAGATCATCGTTGAAGATCAGTGTGTAAAAGTGGTTGATGTGGCTTAACTCGCAATGGCTCTCCTAGCAGTTGCTTGACCTCTTAGCAGCTCGTTTTTGGACAAGAGTGCGATGTTATTCCTCAGTAGCTTGGTCCTCCTCATATTTCTATCATCAGCATTTTCCATCAAAAGGTAAAATATGACTTACTGCATATACAACAAGAGCACAGTCGCACAGTGGATTCGACCCATACTTCTTCTTTCCAGTTTGAGTAGGAGGTTTATTCTGCTATGGTCAACGGAGATCGATGGCCATCCTGTTGCCCTGTGTCTTAGCTGGCACTGAATTCAAACCATTGATATAAGTCCTCATAGCTGTCCTGTTTATGTTGGCCTGTGGCGTTGAAGATATGAGCGTCGACCCCAACGTCGTCGAGTGTTACAAAATACTTTTCATGGCCCCACCTTTTTTGCGTGCTCAAAGAGTCAAGATATAGCCGCCCGGAGTCTAGAAGAGAATATTGGCGGACTCTGACATTGTTTCCATCTCTCAGTTGATGTACACTGGGGCAGTAGCAGACGTAGTCAAGTGATCTTTTTTGTCCCAAAAACCCTTCCGGAGGCGTCTTGTTTTCATACAACGCTGTCATCATTGACCCGATTGTGACCAGTGAAAGCACCAACTACCGTAGATGGAAACTTCTTGCGGTGTGAAAGGACATTTTTAGTACTGATGGCGCAGTTGGTTGAGTCGCTGGCCTTGGTTATAGGGGTCCCGGGTTCGATTCCCAGCCCAAATCGGTTCCAGTCATAGGTTGGGATCAAATTAACTGCAATGTGTATCACAATGGACCAACAATGGTCTAAGTGTGCTGGCAATCTCGCTGCCAGCTTAATGACCTAACCTAACTTAAACTAAGACATCCGGAGGATCTCGCACATGGTGAAAACACCACCTTCTATTCACCGACTTCTTAACCCTTCTGACAGACTAGTCTGTTGTGATCTGATGTGGAGGCGCGCCGACGCATAGTTTCAGTCACTTGCGCTGATTTTGGTATTGTCCTTACCCTAGTGGAGAGCACAGGGAAACATGCTGACTCCATTAGTTTCAGAATCTCTTTTCGTTTGTCACGGTTGAAGACCGTCAAATTTCACGAAGAAGAGACATTTTCTAATTGTGCAGCAAAGACGAAAGTTATTCTTTTATAAGCCGTGCATGCCTCACAGTTTTACGAAACCTAGTGCAAATACCTGAAAAAAAAAATGGAATTTCCCTAAAATTTCACTTTCGTCTGCAAGGCAGTACTAAAGAACCACCCACACTGGATAAACGTTTTCAACGACTAACAGAACGTCCAGTCAATGCTCAACTGTCTCCCAAGTCAAATCTCTAGCCATGCGTTCAATGCGAAATTTCAGTAAATCAGCAGTGCTTGCTTCAAATTTTCGCTTATTGGAATTTCTTTAACTTGAATTGCTTTATTTTTATGGCGGCAGTGATTAGGTTGATCTTGATCCGAATACGGTTGCATACATTGTATACTAATGAGCAAAGGGGGCCTCTGACTATGATTGACTGTGACATCGGCTTGCTCATAAAATCAGACAAGACATGAATCTGGTCGCAACGTAATCGCTTTCTTAAGACCATTAGACCGCGTCGATTAGGAAGTGAATACCGTATTCTAATTTTATTGGCACTCAATGCAGGACCAGATTCGGTTGGACTTTCATTTTTTAGTGACATCACTAGGCCTTGTGGTGGGTTTGGGTTTGGATTTGAACTGAATTGTCATCATTTTCGAAGCAAGTTTTTACAATTCTAGCACGTTCAGTGATTGTTAAACGAGCCATGCTGTAAAATGGCAAACGTCTATGCTGAATGTGTTCAGTCACTGGTGACAGTTTAGTTTGACGTACGCGATTGAAAGAGGGGTGTCAAATTCGAATCATGAATTGGGTGGTGGTATTGAGTTTTCCACTAAGTGTGACATCATAAGTACGTTGAGGACTGAGTCCCTATACACACCACACTCGCCGTATTGAATTCATCTTTAGACAGGTTTTTGAGATGAAGGCAAGAGCTGTGTACTCTGTAATTCTATTTCGTCGCACTATACTGTGAAATATAGGGCAGGGCAAGCCGCTGGATTAAGAACATCCTTAGTTTCAAATGATGTTGTTTGATATTTTTTCACAATAAAGACCAACGCTTCGCCCACATGCTACACTCCGTTTTTTTTCCTAACTTCCCCTGCATTGTTAGGCCACTTTGACAAAGAGCTCTTTCCTCTACGCCTTTTGCTGTCATCAAAGTTCACGAATTATTCGCAACAGAAATTCTATATCAAACCGTGGCATTGTGACACCATTGCTGTCCCGGATTGCAGAGCTTACGTAACCACAATTTGGCTAGACGCATTGCCAGACCGAACTCCAAATCTGAGTCCTCGGGTACGTGATAATGATTTAACGTGTGCTTTGCGTAATTGCGAATGCATGTCGTTTTGATTGACGTCAGGTAATATCACGCAGCACTCTAGATTACTAATGGACAGCGCTGACGTGAACAGAGCTCGCCTTCGCATTTGCAATCTCACTCATTGCCTGAAGTGCTCCTTTCGAAGATAGCCTGAATAATGGCTTGTTGATATCCCCAACCTCTGAACCTCTCGCAATTGTACCCATTCTGTCCGTCACATTTCCCGGACTGATTTTCACAATTCATTCAACCATCCATCCAGTCATCAGTCATTTCTTTGACAGTTCGCTCCAGTCACTGCGTTCAGCCGCATTTGCAACACCTCACAGCTGATCTGTGCTTTCTTTCCCCCCATCAACGCAGTGGAACTAAACGCTTCCCGAAGCAAAGCAAATACCAATTTCGATTTTGTTATTATCGTCAGCCAACGCCTTAAATCATCAGGTCCGTGTTGCGTTCGTAACCACTCGAAATAGCACATTCACCCGCCGCGCGGGTTCAGACAAAAAGTCGCATGCATCCCTGGCCGTCGACTTTCTATCGTTCAATATGAAAACCGCGTATCCAAGCTACGCGCCACTGACATGACTACTGCATTAGCGACGGATCGTAAAACGCCGACAATGCCGCGTACTCTTTCATTAAATCGTATCGTATCCAACTGACGAGCGACAACAAACGCTTGTACACTGGGGCTTACGAAAAAGAAACCTCATCTGAAACAAGATACGGCTGGCAGCCAACACGCAAGCTGAATGCACAATCGGGCACATCGTTGTTGGGGGGAGGCGTCAGAACATCACTTGACAAACGAGAGGTGGCCAACGTACACGAACGAGCCCAGAAATGGGTGACCTCAAATTAGCGTGTGATCTATTCTAATTTCGATCGAAAATTAGGCCAGACTGTCCGATTGTCTCATTCGGAATTCAGGAAGTCTTTTGTGGCTGACTGCTGAATAGATTTGATTTTTGTGTTTTTTTTTCTTTTGGGTTTGGCCCCTCGACATTTTCCTGGTTGCGTGTGACAAGATTGATTGGTGATCTGTTTGATGTGAGGTAAGAATTGAGTGATGAGGGTTTTATTTTTTCCGTTATGCAACTACGTGCAGATGCGATGGAGTGTCAACGCAGTGATGACTGTTACATCATGACAGCTGACATGTTCTGTCATAAACGTCATACTGCACTTAAAGAACACGGCAATTTGTTTTTATGACGGACGTGAGCTTTTGTTTTACGGCAAAGAATCTGAGGGAATCTTCGAGGAAATGAGACAATTGAGATCACACGTGTGACAGGGTCGACGAGCAGTGATTCAACGTCGGGGATGCATTCGACGAAGTTGGGCATCTTGTTACAGGCAGTGACTCATTTGGCTTACGAAGATCGGTATTGGCTTACGCGGTAAATATCGCGTCTGATTCAGGGGAACGATAAAGTTTATATACGGAACGGCACGAGGATTGTCCTTGATTTCAGTATTTTTTGTGAGAAGAAATGTATTTATTGAATGGAATGTAATTTTAGATGGCGGAGGTTGAAGCACACTGTGTTCGGTGTCTTGTGTCGTATCTTAAAGACATCTTCCACTCAAGTCTGCCCTCTTTCGTCACCAATTTCAGTTTAGCCACTTCCGTCTCAATGTTAGAAAACGGACGGCTCGCTAAGTTCTGCCAATCACGTCAATTTCATCGCCGTATGCTATCAGTTGTACGAACTTCTGGACGAGCGTGCTTCTAGTGATGGCGTGTGAGTTTTACACGATGTCCTCCAAGAGGTTGAACAAAGCACATGACAGCGCGTCACCTTGTCTAAAACCTTTTTAACATTAAAGGTCTCGTTGCAGTCGTTAGCGCCTTGATGGAGCAGCTAGAGGTCGTCTCCATCGCTAACCTGACGAGTTCAGAATATTTGCCACAACTAGACATGCCTGTGCTAATCTCTAGGTACAAACGCTGTCACACGCGGTCTTGAAATGTAAGAATTGGTGGGGAGTGTGGATGTAGATTTCTTCGGTGTCTTCCAGGATCTTGCGCAGTGACAAAATCTGTTCTATTGATTGATTTGTTCTCAGCCACCTAAGGCCCCGTTTACAGGGACCGTTTGCTTTGTCGATTATACAAGGCGTTCACACTAAATGACAGAGAAGATCATGCATGCCGTGCTGAAGCTGTCAAAGGGGTTTTAGTGTCCAACAAAATTCACACGAAATTATGCGTTGCCAACCAAACTTAAGCGCTGTCGTTGGAATGACTTTGATTTGATGTGCAACTCAAACGCCTGGTGAGGAGTATGAAAGTGAATCAGGCAGACAACATGCTGTCATCAAAGCGCGCAGAATAATGTATTCTCGACTTAAACAGAATGACTCAAGGAAAGCTATAAATTCTAAAGAACGCCGCTTTAGCTTGTGAATACGGAGTAGGCACTTCCTGTCGGTAACTCTCAATCAAGTCTCTTCTGACAAGTTCAGATTTTCACGTTGCAAAATCAATAAAGTGTCATATTGTTGCTTTGAAAATCAAAACCTTATCGAAACATCGACACCACACCGATGTGGAGGATAATCCAGGACCAGAACCGATTCCCCGTCTTTTAAAAGCTTAGTCAACCTTAGTCAATTATTATACACCAGAATCTAATGAGGGACGCAGCTTAGAGGCTTGATTAATACCCGGAAAAAATCTCTCAAAAAGGTTGCATCTTATTGTTGCCCCTTAAATTCGAGCTGACTCATCTCAATCTGCTAAACGTCCAAGCAATTACCTCCTCTTAATGCGCCTTAGTCACAACAAATCACAACACTCATCTTCGCAGCCCAGTAGTCAGGGATTCAAAACAATACGGTTGACCTTTGACTCCAGCCGTCCACCAGATTCAATCAGTTACAAATGTTTTCTGTAGAAATAAACATCAATTAAATGCCCGTCCACAGCATCTGGTTCCCGGGGCATACTCGGTACGCCCAGCTATTGCTCATATAAGGTGCAACCACTCGTTTCCCATCCAAACCCACATGGGAATCTCCGATCGTAGCGATCTACAAAAAATGCAAACAAATATCAGCGCCAGATAGATTCCCAACAACCACCGACTGAGTCTTATAAAGTCAAGTGCAAGCGCGACCAGAACGAAGGCGGCGGTCCGGCGGGGGCGTGTGATTCCGTGGATACGACACGGCCACGATCCCACAACAATGAGTTTCACTTGCGATGTTTGCGCGGTCACGCCAGTGCCGGAGAATCGCACTGACTCCTCAATTAGTCAGCAGTGGGAGTTGGAATCTCGTTATAAGATCATCTACACACCGATCTGAGCTGCGTCGGCTTAAATGCGGTCTACGAGGTGCTTGCTGCCGCAGCCGAAGTCGAAGTTTTCCACGCCGCACAGTGGCTGGTGTGAATAATTGTACTAATTTGCCGAGGGGGTTATTGCGCAGTTTGGCAACAAACAGATATCGCTTTGTGATCGCCTGTGCTGTCAGTCTGAATGTCAGAGGCGGTCAATTAACAGGTGGGGTGTTGGTTGGAAAAACGAGCGACCGCCAATGTTTTCTGCAAACGCCCCAGGAATCAAACAAAGTTGGTGCCATTGTTGTGGGCGCACTTGTGGTAGGCACTTTTGTGTCATCTCTGTTTGGGGACAGATAATGTAGAGCTAAGAGGCCGCATCCGGTTGGGTTTGGATGTAAAAATAAATTAGACGAGTTGAGGGCCCACTCACGGTTTGTGAACACACTGTGTGACACTTGGCAAGCAGTAGGTTGACATGCTGTTGAAAGTGACGGCTCTTGAGGAGGTTTGACACAGAAATTGAATGTTCTTTTTGTACTGTCGAGCATTTCCCAGTGACACGTGCTTGGTTGGAGTGATGGGCGATAAGGCAGTGTTCGCTGTTTTCGGTGTTCGACGCCTGAGAGAATGGTAAACAGAAACACGTGTATTCAATGTTAACACAATTTGTTTTGCTGATTGAATTGTCTAGAATGTGGTATTATTTTGAATCTAAGGAAACACTGAACATTTATATGCTTTATAGTCTGAGGTTGAGAATGGAACCGAGTATCAGTTTATCAGCGCTATCATTAATGATTGTGACAGCACTTCGAAAATAATATTCCTGATCTATTTTTTGGACTAGGATCTATTTTTTAAGTACCTTCTATTGTGGACATAAAGAAGTTGCGTTGTGTCTCACTGTTCAATGTCAGAGGACCAGAGCGGAAGCTGACTACTAAAACAAAAAAGTCTTCGGTCGCCCAGGGAATATTCAGACGTGCTTCTGGAAATCTAGGCAAATTGTCAACACCCATATTACTTCACGTGCGTAGAGAGAAATTAATTACGTTCCCACCTAAGAAAGAAAAAATTAACAAAATTTAACGAAATTGAACGAAAATGGAATTTGGTATGGATATTGAATCGATTACTTCAGTTGACGTACGACTTGTTGGACCCTGTGCACAGGCATTAGGTTATGGTTGGGTCGATAGCTAAATGACGTTTATTCTATGAAGAAGGCCAAGGCCGAGTCACTTTGATTGGCGACGCATTTTTGATTTTCGGATCAAGAATGTATTGAGAATTTATATTCTTTCTCGGTAAGCAAGAAGAGACCTTATGTAAACCAAAGCAAACAGTGAAGAAGGGGTCTGCGTTGGATCTGCAAAATGTTTTTGATGGAGTTCACGTTTACCTTAAGACTTACAAACTCTTTCACCTGCTCTAAATTGTAGGGGGTAATTTCTATCCCTTGTAGGTACTGGGTAAGACTCCACTAGCTATCGACGCAACCATAATCCTAACACTTGTGTGAAAGGTAAGGTGGGAACGTCCTAACTGCATGACGGGAATTCGAACTATGCCAGGAGCGAAAATATTGTATGTAGACATAATCCAAGTTGGCTCATGTCATGTTGTGCGCATAAACAACTTGATTTCGACTGGAGAGTTTTTGGGAAGTCGATAGAGGACAATGAAATGGGACAATTTGGGGTATTCAATTGGAAGAAGTTAGCAAACGACGGCACAAGCTACATGGGATTTATTATAAATAATAATAAAGGCCCGTAGAGGGCCAGAGCCTAGTGTCTCAGCAACAGCTCGTATTGTGCGTGCTATTCTTCTACCAAGAGTGAAGAGTAGCTGCAGTTTTATTCCGACTCCGTATGGTCTACTTTGAGAAGCTTTTTCGAGACAATTATACTCTTTGACATTGTTAACGATTCAAAAGACGTGAAGCCGTAAAATTTATTTTTATCGTGCAGACCACGGATCGAACTTAGATGTAGAGGTTCAAGTGCGTGGGGGTCGATGCAGATCCCACGGCCACCACTTTACGTACGCAGAGAGCAATTAATTTCACCCCCACCTCAGAACAAAATTCACGAACCTCAATCAAATTAAACGATGCGCATATGGGATTAATATTGATTATTTCAGCTGCCTTACCACTTTTGAATGCTTTATATTCGACTCTTACTTTGTACAGAGACATTAGGATTATGGTTGCGTCGATAGCTAGACCATTAATGTTTATTCCCTAAAGGAGGCCGCTTCACACTAGTCGACCGATTTTTTACTTTCGCAACAAGAATGGACTGTTGGGCTTCAGCCCTGGGGTTTATGGACTGTGAAAAGTATAAGTGCTTTGGTGAGCACGAAGAGACTTCATCTAAATTGAGAAAAAACGTTTGCTTTTGGCAAGAAATGTTGTTGATTGAGTTCACGTTATGCCCTGAAATAGAAAAACTCCTTCACTACCTCAGAATTGTAGCTGTATCTTCCCTTATCTGCAATATATTCATTCTTGGTAGAGAGCATGCGGTTTGTTTTTGTCTTGTCTCCAATCGATTTGAATACCAATACATCCATCACTGTTCGTCACATATGTATATCGTGCTTCCGCGTAAGCCAACAAGTGAACTAATTTGTCAACGATAGAGTCAGTTATTTTTTCTTCGACCCTCTTTTCTAAAATAATACTACAGCCGGAATCTGGTTCAAATTTTGCAACTGTTCAGACGTCCCTGACACATCATCGTCATTCTTAGGACCTTTTAGCCTTTGTCATATGCTGTCTAGAAATCTTCACTTGTAGTTGCCGATTATTAGGCCTCTATTGTTGATCGTCAAATGAGTCAAGCAATTGATTAATAATTTGGTTAACATTTCCATTCCTAACATCTAACCCTGTATTAAATAGTACAACAACATAACCTTAACAGTGCAACCGTCTAATTTTCGCAGGCTCCTTGCCTTGCGTTCCCCAATCTAACGCCTTAAGGCCTCCCTCACTAATGCAGTTAATAGAATCAGTCATAACTTGTAAGAGACAACCCAAGTTTCTGGTATCTAACCACACCCAGGTTCGTTTGTTGCACAAAATAACCCCGGAACCTAATAACTCCACACATTTGAATGTCTTGAATTCTTTTTCTTAGTCTAATTATTTGCATTTCTCTTTTTTCTTTTCTTTTCTTGATCGTCCGTAATTCTTTCCGTGATCTCTCACAAAACCTAATTGAAACCCAAAAAAAAATCTATGAAAAATACACTCGTTTACGGTACAGCTGGCAAGTTCACGGTCAAAATCCGTCCTGATGAGTCTCCGATGCACCACGAGTCGAGCGAGATCGCGTTCGCTGTCCAGCGACAATCGCGGGAAAGCCAAACCACAGGTAAGCGTCGCAGCCCATGTTCCAGCAGCATCCAGGCAAATGATTGCGGTTTGTTTACATGTGTTCTTTTTGTGTGTGATTTTTCTCCCATTTCGTGTGCGCTAATAACCCGACTTAACATGTGAGCATCCAAATTGCGCGGCGAGGCAGCCGGTCACATCTCATTTACGCCCTCGCTCCACCGCGCATTAATCATACGCCTCTAACATCACTTGCTTTGCCTATCGCCCACCCTCTCCTCACACCCCGGTCAGTCGATCGACACCATTCAGACCATGCACTGACTGATATTAATTCACGTTTAATTCACACTTCACTTTCACATTTGCACATCATGCGATCTCTCGATTTTGTTGTTCTTTTTCTTTCACTGTCATTGCGAGACGTTCGACTGTCAAGGTGATACGTCAACGTGAAGCTCACACTTGACGGGCGACTTGCGCGTGGGAAAACTGTCATTAACTGCGGGAATTAAAAGCGGTTTTCCCTCCCAATTAAATGTGCTCACTTGTGACGTAACAGCGATGACAGATGGTAAATGACAGGTTGTTGCACAAACCATCACACACGCACGCTCTCCACTATTTTCGGACTGTTTTGACGTTTAGGCAGAAGAAAAAGAAAGTGTCAACAGCAATCGAGTTGAGTTATTTTTGCCTCAACGAATTCATAATTATTTATGGCCGTTGTGAAAATCGCTTAGGCAAACCACATTCGCATCACGTAAATGTGATCAGGGGGTAAACTGAATAGCAATTAGCGCGACATTTCGCCGCACTTGTGCGGTGTGTGGATGCAAATTCAAGAACCTGCACGCAGCTGATCTGAGCATTGAGAATAAATAAATAATTTATGCGAGCCGACAACGCGGCTCGATTTGACACATCAATGTCAGAGAGGGCGGGACGATAAATCTGACAGCTTCCACATGTGCGCCGCTGAGCTTCTGCAGTTGTCCGTCGATTTGTTTGTTTTCGCTTGGTTTTTGCAGCTTACAGCGACACGTTAGGTAAGGCTTTTCCTTTCTCTTCGGACGCCTAGCGGCGGCTCTGTTGGATTTGCATATCATGTAATTATTCTGTCCGAACATTGCATTTGTATCGAGTTAAGTGAACGCTGAGTTGCGTAATGACAGGTTCTCACCCACTTGTCCCTGGAAGAAGAAGTTACGCAACTGCAGAGAGTGCAGTAGGTGCTCACTCGAGACAGAACAAATCGGTTATCTATGTAAATCGAATGTCAGATGTGAGACGTCAGTCAGCGCAGCAAGTGACAAATGCCGCTGATGCTGCGAGAAGAAAATCAACTTTCTGTTGGTTGTCATATTTTTGCATGTTGTTCGCTGCAGATTGAGCGATTAAGTCGATTATCTCGGGATTCTGAAGGCCGCACACGTTTGTTTTTTTTTCGCAATTAAAATCTGATCCGGATACATAAGCTATGTTGTCAAGTTTGCCAATGTCAAACGGCGCTTATGTATGCATACATGCTTCAGATTCAACTTTATGAGGTTCTCGGCGCCAATTCTGACTTTAATCACAGCAGAATCCATTCATGTGCGACGGTGTGTGTGGTTGGCTTTTTTCTATGTAATTCGATGACTTCCAACTTCTAACCTGAGCTGTGTGATTCAGCGTATCCGGTGGCTGAATGAATGGCCTATGTATCATCGTGTCGTGCTTAGGTGAGTCCGTGCAAATTGCTCTTGCTGGAGCTTCCATGGAATAACCGCCGCGCCATTGGAAGCAAATTTAAATGAAAAGCTCGTAACCACTTGGATGGAAACATTGCTAGCAACTGAGCAGTTCTATTGCTCAGTCTGGACACAAACCGTACCGGAGTTGGGTTTTTTGGTGCATATTCTTAGGCGTCAACGGAAAAAGTGACCGGATGCGAGTCATTGTCAGTTTTTGGAGTCAGCGCTCATTTCGTTTGGCCGTCAATCATCGCCAAACTCATTCATGCCACTTCCTTCTTCTCCACCTCCATTTAAACAAACGAATCGCCCCATTATCATTTCGGATGGCAACATTTGTAGGGACCGGAGTAAGGTTGTGCTTCTTTTGTTGGACGCAGTCTTTTGCAAGATCTCTTTAAGGCAGATGTCAAGTGATCTTGATGGCGCGTCGAGAAACCTTCATTGTCGTCCTGTAAATATGGATAGTACCGGAGGATTGCCAAAACTAGACACGGCGGCGTGTAGCTCATCTCAAAGGATGAGGGTATCATCGCAGATCTAACCAACAGTCCTCGTAGTTCGCTGCAATGTTGCCAGCTTCGCTGCATGCGCCTGTCTTCCGTCGTCATCTATTCAGAGGTTCGAATCATGTCCAGGAGCTGCTTTGATGGCTTATTGACGCCGCCTACAAATCTTCTTCGATTGTTTATCCATGTGAAGTCGATCACAGCGTTTTTAGGGAACTCCATCGGCAAAGATTCCAGCAATTCATTCGGATTGTAACTCTTCGGCGTCAAATCGTGGTGTCCTTCCTCGACATTTTTGACCTCGCGATCCGAGTTCTTATCTTGGCTACAGTAAGGAAATTATCCGGATGTTGTATCAATAAGGAGCGGACACCAATGACTCGCATGTGATCAATGTCATTAATGAATGTTGAAGTGTTGGAGTCGCTTGCTAGATCCAGAGCGAGTTCGCTCAACGATAGAGGTCACAGTCCTCATTCCACCGCAGTTTCTGGCTTCCTGTGATGTCTTTAACTTCCTAGCAGTGCAGTTCCCTGGTGGTAAGAAGATCGGATGACAGCTGCCGTGGGGTTGACCATATGTGTCCACCACATTACTCAAAAGGACTGTTGGTCCCACCATGTTGGCTCAGGATAAAAGAGGATGTCAGTCATCAGGGAATATGCTGCCACCGGGACTAGGTGCTGTTATCTGCCACTTAATTTACCACATTCTTGCCAACTATTGCACATTTTGTTTCCAAACAAACTTTCTACTACTGCAGGAGTAGACGCATCAACCTCCAGCCGTGATCCACCTCCCCGACGGATCTATTCAAACTCACAATGTATGTCAAGCATTAAACTCCAGTAAATGCGAATCACAACCACACCACACGATCTGTGCTTAAAGAATTTTATCGCCAGTCGCCCGGTACATTCCATCCTGAGAGCAGCCGTTCGGCGAGCTCTAATTGAATTTAAGTTCGTCTATTACGCCGATCCGTCCTCATTGTGGCACTAAATCCTCGCCACATGATGTCATTAGCTCGTGCCAAGCACATCCCAGACACTTAGCGCTGGTCTCCGAGATGCATCGCAGCCCATGCGTCGTGCGACGCACTGCAACTCGTAAAATAACCCGCTTTCCTCGAGCGCTCTTATGCAATCATGCATCAAGTATCTCCCCCGGCCAATAAATTTCAGACTTTAGTGCCACCAATTAGGCGATATTTTCGCCACTGACCGCCGCGGCAGGCGTTCGTTCACCACATCTGGAGATGGAGTCGTGCGTGTCCCACGGACGCTGAGAGATTCGGTCGCTCGTCTGGTGGGCATCTTGATCTATTTTTGAGTTTATGGGCACATTTATGTGATGAGATCCGTGGGAAGGGTGTGTGCGGATTTTAAAGATATTTTTATGATTTCTTTTCATTTTTGTGTGTTTTTTTTAGATTGGTCCATGGCCCTGTACTTGGATGAGATGCATGCACTACTTGCAGCTAAAACAGGTGAAGTGCAAGTGTCGCCTGAGTGGCACTCGGTGTTAGTCGAGCAAGTGGCTTTATGTCTCGCCAATGTTTCACTGATTCTGTGTCTTGTTTTGTTGATCGTGTATTCATTTCGGTGCACTGCACCCGGTTTCACTAACATTCGCTTTTTTTGTGTGTCGCTCTGTTGCTTTTTGTCAGTGTAACGTGTTTTTTTTTCGCCCGACATGTTCTAAATTAACTTTTTTATTTTCATTTTTATCATTTCAGGTAAGTGACGGCTTGTTTTGTTTTCCGGTTCAGGATAATTTTGGAATGAACTCTGATCACTCGACGGAAAGTAAGGCCATAATTCACATTGCTGTTGATGCTTGGGAATGGTAAGTAAGTGGATTGGGAAGGGGACAATTATGTTCAACAAGAGGATGGAAGCTGGACTTACACCGAATTCTATGGCAACATCGAATGGATTTGTGGGACACTTTCAACAGACCTCCAAAAAGTCACACTGCAACAATTTAAACGGATAAGAACAAAAGGAGTTAGCAATAAACTTTGCCTTGCTCGCTTTGGGTGCAACAAGTATATAAGTACTTCTCTTGACTCCTGTTAGTTCGGTTCGCGTTCGTCGCTAGCTTGTAAGTTATCTAACTTCAGGATAATGTTCAAATACCCGTCCAGAAATGGAAAAAAAAAACAAATCCATCCCGCTGAAGCCAGCAGACAGTAGACAATTTGTCAATTTTTGCAAATCGCTATTCACAACAATTTTTAAATTTAAATAGAAAAAATCATTGCTACCTGAAGCATGTCCATTTCAACAAACAACAGCTCCTTGTACAGCCCCATCAGACAGACACGCTCTTCACCGTCTTTCAATGTGCGGGTATTTTTATGTGACAGCACGTCAATCAATTGGTTATTTGTACTAATGCCAGACGCCTGTTCCAGGCTTAGTCGTCCTGGCCACCTGACACCCACATTAACTCATGAGCGCGCTTGGCTTCAGAATTGCTATCTTCTTGAAAAAAAAGAGATCGGAACTTAACGAAAATTGCAAGAAACCCAATATTGTTTATTAATACTTGTTTTTAACGTAATGTCAGTCGACGGACAAAAATATCTGGATTTCTAATGCAGCGTCAACAGGACGCTATCTCTCACACAGGCCTTTCAAAATGTCGCCTCATTTTCGTGAAGGAGTGAGTGTTTACGCCATATTGCGTTCATCTTGTTTATACATTTGTTACCAATCGTTAGAACTGTAGCAGAACTTAGTACGGGTTGTGGCAGTAGGTATTTCCTGTGTTGGAAGTGAAATTTTACTCGACAGTACCATGTGTTGTGTTTCAGCTTTTTAGGTTCCAGTGTACATACGTCATTTTACCAGGTGTACCGGTTTTTTTGAAAATAAAACACTAATTATTAATGGGAAAGTAAAAACATTTTATTCAAAGTATTGGCCATTGTTTTCTACACATTTTGATCACATTTCTGGCAATTTGTGAATACCACGCCAATAAAATTGTTCGTCTTTTAAAGCAAATCAGACACCCAATTTTCGACTTCTTCGTAGGAATCGAAGTGCTGCTCAGCCAATGCGTGTCCCATCGATGAAAACAAATGGTAGTCGAAAGGAGCCAAGTCTGGTGAATACGGCGGGTGAGGTAGCTGCTCCCAGCCAAGTGTTTTGATTGTATCCTGAACCGGTTTTGCTTTGTGTGCAGGTGCAAAACTACCTTGCCGTGTCTTCTGGACAATTCTGGTCGTTTCTCGATGAATGCATGGTTCAAATTGATCATTTGTTGTCGGTATCAGTATTAACGGTTTCACCAGGTTTTAGGAGCTCGTGGTACACCACACCTTTCTGGTCCCACCAAACACACAGCATTGTCTCCTTGCCGAATCGATCGGGTTTTGCAGTCGATGTTGATGGTTGTCCCGGATTACCCCATGATTTTTCATCCATCTTTCATCGCCAGTATCAATCCGATGCAAAACCGATTTTCTTACGTGTCTTTGAAGCAAAATTTCACAAGTGTTTTTTCGGTTTTCCATCTGTCTTTCATTCAATTCATGTGGCACCCATTTTCCACGCGTTTGGATCTTTCCCATAGCTTTTAAGAGGAAGTCAGAAATTGTTTGTTGTGCAACATTTAACATTGCTGCCATTTGCTTTTGACTCAAAGTGTCATCTCCATCCAATATCGTCTCCAATTCGGCGTCTTCAAACTTTTTTGGTGGTCTTCCACGTTCTTCATTGCTCACATCAAAAACATTATTTCTGAACCGTTGAAAGCATCTTTTGCATGTTGCTTCTGATAGAGCATGATCACCATATGCCTCGACAAGCATACGATGCGACTATGCAGCACATTTCTTCAAATGAGAACAAAAAATTAATGCTTTCCGCAAATCATCACTTTCTGGTACAAAATTCAACATTTTTAACACGATGGAAAAAATATGATTTTGTCTGTTCAATGACTTGATGTATACTAAGTATTTTTCACAGATGTCATAGCAAATAAACAAAAAACAATAAGGGCTCGTTCACAACAAATGTTCCCTATCGAGACATTTGTATCTTGACGCTCATACTGGTACACCTGCCAAACTAAATATTTTACGAGATCATTGAATTTTTTGGAGGCTCTTAAACGCCGCACTCAGACGCAAGAATTGATGCATTAACTATCAGGTAGCGACTTACATTAATTTTATTTCATTGTCTTCTGTACTTCTATGATGACAAGCCGACATCATCAGCTCGCACCACATCAGCACAAAATGTCTGCCACCAGATCCAAGCACAGGCGTGACAGTGGCATAGGAAATGCTCTTCATAGTCGTCGCTTAGCCGTAGACCACTATGTTGTTTGGCAAAGGTGTAGGTTAGTGTGTTGTCCGGTAAGTTGTCTGATGGCTTTTCTGTCAAAAGATAACACAAGTGCTACCGATTTCTTCCAAACATTAGGGAGAATTCGCTTAGTTTGTCTACATCCTGGAGTGTTATATCACCTCCGGTTGTGCTCTCAAGAAGCCCAACCATCGATGGAGCCCTCACCAAAGTCGGGATAGTCTCAACGCGAATTCGTGTCCTAAGAGTACTGGTACCTCTGATCTTTTTTATTTGTTTTTCACTTCCCTTATATGCATGTTATAATTTTGCATATGTGCGTAGCAATTCGGATCGCACTGGGTCCTAATGAGACTTACCGAATCCACATCCAATCCGAACCCACATTGAAATTAGAGAATTTTGATCATTCATTAAGTGTTATGTGCATTCGCTCATTTGACGTCAGATCACGTCCCCTCATGACTATTGTAGTTCAGTCCTTAGCCACCCTCGAGCCCCGTTTTCGAATAGGGATTTGACAACTTTGAATTGAATGCACTCTTTCAGTAACTATCAAACTGTCAATGTCAATTTATTCAGTAAAATCATCACGGTAATGTACACGAACGAGTTACGTCTGCAAATTTTCTACCGAAATTCGGAGTCGGTGACTACAGCTTTAAGAGCGTTAACTCCAATTTTCGGTAGCAAATTTCGTGCAACAATTTGAGTCTACATGTGCGTTGTGTGCTGTTGCCGTGAAAGTGAAACAATGGGTTCGTCGAAATGTGGAACATATCGCTGCCCTTCAGGCGTCCGTAGCAAATGATCCAAATCAGTCAATTTCACGGCTTTCCTCAAGAATTGGACATCATTCAGACCACATTATGGTGTATTTTGCGTAAGGATCACCAATACAAGATCTAGCTGACTCAAGAATTGAAGGCACGTAATGTATAATTATTTTGAAAAAAATGAAATATTTCACGTTCTTGTGTGACACACAAGCCAATGGCCTGGAATGCACGAATGCCATAAAATATCGGGCCGCACAGAAATTTCTTTGGCAAACCATTGATTTCTAGAACAATTTCGGGATTTTAGGCACAGTTGTACTTTTGTTAAGCCTGAGTACACAAGAGTGTAGACCGGAACGAATACCTCAGTCAACTTCATTGACTTCACAAGGGTATCACATTCCAGACTCGGGATGAAGATAATCACTTTGAGATAGAAGCACACAAGAAGGTAGAATCACTACAGACTCCAGAACATGTTTAAAATGTTCTCGGATGCACTAAACGGTACAGTTTCTCCGAACACGCTCAAGAATTGGCCATAAGTTTGGTAGTGGTTAGTAAGCGAGCAATTAGTTGAGGTCAACCTTCGCACAACTCCAATGTAAAAAGTAGCCCTTTGTTCAAAATCAAATCTGCTTCCCTTTTTATTTGAGCCTGTCCCTGAATCTTTATGAACTCCAGCGATCTCTAGCTGATCTTTGAGATGATCAGGTGTATTATGGCATGCCTGGCGTAAGATCACGCTGATAAAAGCATTGTCCATTGACAGTGACTTAATTACCTACGAAAACTCCAATAGCGACGAAAAGAGTTAGCCAACAAGTGCTCAATCATCTCAAGGCAATTAACCCTTTTGACGGCAAAATCACCTCCCAATCATGTTCTACAAATCGATAAGTCGCCTTATCATGGTAACATTTAAAGCAAACACACCCACCCACCTGCAATCCCAATGTCTCTGTCTTATCGGCCATGGGTAAATATTGAAAATTGCACAACCTCACACTCATCTAGGCCGCACCAATAAACCACGCAGACACGAGAAGTACTGCTCCTCACGCATAGCCTAGCCCTTCACCACACCCATGCGCCGCACCGGGAGGCGCGTGGGCTAAACGATCATTAAACTTGTGAACCCACAATCGATCATTGAGCACCAGCCGACCGCAGTCATATCTCCATTCTTAGGCAACCGCGTCAGTTGCAGATAAACAAAGTCCAGCGGTTGCCTTCTTTGGCGTCAGCGGTGTGTTTCTACTTCGAGTCTATCCGGTCTGGACCGGGAGGCAGCTGACACGCAAACACGTCCTGCCCTTAAATAGGCTCCTTTCACTGAGAAATCGTCATTAGTTGAGGCGCTCTCGGTATGGCCATACGGCTTTTTGTGCTGCAACAGCACTGCCATGGGCAGGTGGTGGGATCAATGATCTTGCTACAAGCTCTCCACGAGAGTCCGCCTCGCAGCAACAAGGGACTTATGCCCACCACCTGCGTGCCGGCATCAGTCGTCAATCAATAACAGAATTTGTTTGAAATGCACTTGCGCTCCAGTTTGCTGGCGCAACATGTTGCTGAGAGAGACTTCGTCGGATTTTCGCCCCATTTCAGTGCATTCTCGCGTTCCGACGCCTCCCACAGTGTGCCTACAGAGGGGGGAACCGGATTAAATGCCAATGTAAACATCTTAATTGGATTTGCTACCAATGGGGCACGAATGTATCTGACATGTTTCTGGAGATTAATTGAAAGCCCATTGGGAGCGCTGCAGGTTCGGCGGAGTGGCCACGCACTCCAGCGCGTGAGGGTGTGCACTAATTTATGAGATCCTAACAGCTACATCCCGAGACAGCAAGTCGACTGCTCGTGAGTCCAACGGGCCGAACTTAAATAGCGCCGACGTCAGTGGAGGGTGCTGCGCTGCATCGGTGCGGTGCGGGCTATATTTAGATTGTTTTATCAGTCCGTGAAGAGATAGGCGCGCCGCTCTAGCGGCGGTGGTATTCGTGTTAGTTCCGACAGGGGCTTCGGAATGGCTGCGAGAGGAATTCGGAAAATTTGGATGTGGACCAAGCAACGAGTTATATTAGGACGAAGTTTTCCGGCACACCACCCCACCCGGCTCTTTGATGACGGACCATTTGGTCCGAATAGTTGTCTATTTCCGATGCTTCGAGTCGCATTTATTTTGATTGAGTGGCATAGGAATGGAAGTTTCGTGTCTGTGTGCAGAAGGAGCGCCGATATTTTTGAAAGCTCTGATTTTTCGGGGGAACTTGGGAATTGCTTCGCAGTCAATAAATCACGAGGAACTGCATTAGGGATGAGAGTGGAAGATCTTGCGGGGATTCTTTCGAAACGAATTCTAGACAAGATGTTATCGGCTCTCGCTTTGAAGTGGAGGGCAATGACGTTGTTACATCATGATGTTTATTCGTCTCTTAGGGTATTGCTGCTTTCAGGACTTTTTTTGGCTTGTGAGGAATAGTTCGAATTGACGGCGTGTAGTTTACGTAAAGTGCTCTGAGTTAGAGCTTGGAAGAAATTAATGGCATCGTATCGGCCACTTCCAAAGGCGTGTTTGCTTGATATCTGATGAAATGGTCGTCTATTTAGTGATAATCACTTCACTCTTTATACTAGACAACTCTAAGTACAAGCCTGTTATTCAGAAGTTTTGTATCATGATTTTTGTTCGTTTAAGTATTTCTATTCTGATCCATGATCGCTTTAGATCGGGATTCTGAAATGTGAAGAAAGGAGGGGAGTTGCATAAGACACTTATCGTCTAGTATGAACTGTTGATACCTCCATTGCCCGTTGGCCAGTTGTACAGACGGACTACAGCGCCAATGGTGGAATTCAAGCACAACTTCCTGGTTGACCGTCACGACACGTAACGTCATAAATCATTAGTTTCTCCATAATACCGAAGGAAGTAGCCATTTTTTGTAAGTTTTCGCAAGCTGTTGCGGATGCTTGACTGATCCCTACTAACTGTCTTCTTCTTCTTCTTTGTGTGTCGCTACAGTCCGGGGTGGACCTGGGCCTCAACCAATATGCCTCTCCAACTAGCGCGATCCCTGGCTAGCTGTCTCCAGTTTCGCACACCAAGTTGGTTGAGGTCCTTCTCTACTTGAGTGCGCCACCTTAAACGCGGGCGTACTCTGTTGCGTTGCCCGACAGGTTTTGATTCGTTTGCTGGGGTCGTCAACAGTAGATCGGTCAGTATCCGAGGCAATTAGTCGTCTCTGAACATGTTGCTTTTTACGTGGTGAGGGCGTTAACCACACGCACAACCCCCAGCTGGGAGGCCAGGCCCATTTATTTTACCCTTGGGCGAAGGGTCCGGATGACTCCGGTATCGGTAACCTCGCTGAGGTTGTGAGTGCCGCCGTTGACCCTACACGATAGGGTTCCTACGCCGCCAACTCTACTCCAAAATCCCGATATGACCTTGAAGGCAACCTTTTAGATCTGAGCTCCGAATATGTCAGAGTAGCTCTAAAAGGAGGTGTACCAGGTTGCTCTGGATGTCGCCGTTGGCTAATCTGATGATAAGCTCCTCCGCCGCCATCCGTAAAGAAGATGAGCCCTGATACAGACTCATCCACTCTCCCTCTCTCTCGTTTGCAGCCGCCAATGACGTCCCACGGGGGTTGGGTACCCCATCTTCAGTCGAAGGTGCTCGGCTCCCGGATTTCACCACGGGGAGGTGAGAGTAGGAGTTCATTGACAGAGGCTACGTGCAAACGCCTGTGCCTGCATAAGTCGCTTGTCAACGCTTCAAAATCCCTACTAACTGTCTAGACAAACAATTTTCACGGTCCACTCCGCGGGTGCATCGTGCTAAATATGAGCCCGATTTGTGTATGGATGCTCTCCAGATCAACAATATTTTAATTATCCTCAGCAAAGAAGCGCTTGCTCTGACTTCTTGATTTCTTCCTCTTTGCAACTTCTACCAAAGTGACTTGTGCGGTACGAACTGCCGATAGCTTCGGCAGTTGCTCCGACATTAACGTTAATTCAGTAGTAGATGCAGACGCTATTTACTGACTCGATTTACCATCGAGCTTAGCGTTTTGAGTGCATAAGAATTAACTAAAGATTCTTTTGATAATGGGCCCAATTTCGCAAAACACTTTCTCATTTTTCAATTGACTAACGTTCATTCTGAGGCGGCCATAGAGTTTTGGATATGTGCGCCGAGCCCTACGCACTTGAACCTCGACGTCGTGGATTATATCCCTGGTCTGTACGACAAAAATAACTTTCACATCTTTTGAGCCACTAACAATGCTCAAACGGTATTACTGTTTACAAAAAGCTTCTCAAACCTGACCGTTCGGAGTCGGCATTAAACTGTAGGTCTCTTCCACTCGTGAATGAAGAATAGCACGCTCAGCGCTAGTAATTATAGATAAGCTTAGCTGTTATTATTATACAAGCAATTGAAAGATGCCTTATACATACATGAATGGTAGGATCGATATTTTCGTCATCCGGCAGATTGACAGATTCGCAGAACAGGTGACATAAATTCTACTTCTTTGTCTTCTGTTCAACTTGTAGAGAAGTGTATTAAGAACTCCCACCAGCATTGGTAAGTCCATGCGTCTCCAACTGACCGTTGTTGATAATAACTTTTTTCTTAGCGTCAGCCCTTAGACTCTTGACTTTTATCTCATGATTTGGTTCAGCCTTTACCTATTGGCATATTTAACACTACGTCTTACTTAATTTCATTGTTATCTCCAACCCTCTTTGTTGCGTTGGTTTACAAGACAGTCCTCATTCATTTTTTGCAACCAAATCCAACTGAAGGCCAGTACAGTCCCTTGTCATCGGCAAGGATCTTTCAAATAGGACACAGAAACTTACAAACATCTGCACCTTGCTCTTCCTGTTTTACTGTAATCTGGTATTCCCAATCTCAAGGTTGTCCGTCATTTTAGTCCTTTGTGAAAGTACCGATAGAGTGTTCTATTGATAGTGTTAAATGATCATGTTGTTAATAGACATTACCACCTAGACACGAAAGAGGCGTTGAGATGTTTCGATCGTTTCGCTTATCTTTTACGCACTCTACAACCACATATTTCTTCCTAGCCGCCAGGAGGAAGCTGTGAACCATTGGAGTTATAAGCTATCAGCATTTATGGGCTGTCGACAATAATTCTTAGATAACTAACCACTCGTTTTGGGAAATGCACGAAGAACGCTGAAGGCTACTCGATTTACTTCCCATAAAGAATACCACACATGGTTAATTCTGGTCCAAGGCAAAGATCATTGCCCAGCCTTATTCTTATTGCAACAACTTGCACGGCGGTTGTCACTCGCCTGGACTTGACTGCGAACACCGTAGACAGGCCTAGACCGACTAGACACGATTCACATCACCTCCTTCCACACAATTAATGTTGCCAGCCAAAGACTAGTGTTTATGAGATCCTCCCCTCAGCACAATTCCGTCCCTACTCCCAGAATAACCAGCGGAACGCCTCCACTTGCCTCAACCAAGCCTCTCAGTGGAGTAATTAAAGCGGAACCACCTCCATCTGCAAGACTCGAACTAGAACTCATTTGCAATCGTCTGTGTGCCCTGTCTTGTGGGGACCTCAAGTGTCCTCCCATGTTGCCGGCGCGTACTCCACTCTGCGCTGCATCCACTCCCCCACCGGTTGCAAGCCACTGCAACCGCGACTGCCACCTGTCATGACAGATGACACACAAATTACTCGCAGTCCATTAGAAATGTAGCGTGTAGCGTATGCACCCCAGTCGCTTGAATGACACATCTGGGGAACCGCAGTGCGGCTCTCCGCCCCCCACCTGGAACAGGAAAGCGTTACCTAATCGGCGACTAATAAGTGTGCATTACGCCGTCATGTGCTGCTGCGGCCCAAGCTTCGGCGGAACAAACGCAGCGCAGTTCTGTGCGAATCTGTGTCTCTCGCGAGATCCAGACGGCGTGCACTGTTGCCGTTATAAATTTTCCTATCAACCCGCCGAGCTGAGACTGTTGGTATTGCTGAGCGCGGTGTGTGGCTGTGCATGTGTGGTGCTTGTGCTGCGCGCCTCCTCAATATCGGCCTGTCAATCTTTGCAACAACTATCTAATTGTGGCCTAGTGGCATTTTTGAGTGGCGCATACCAGAGTGGAGCTGGTGGCTTGGATGTTGCGGTTCAACGAACGGTCTAGAGAGGAACTGTCAATGCCTTTCGTTTGGCCCAAGTGAGAGAGTAAAAGTGAGTATAAGTGCAGCCATAAGCCATGCAGGTCCTACAAGAGACACACTCTTGAGAGGCGCACTTTGCATGAAACCTTTTAAAGGATACGAAGCACAAAGGAGTCAAGCAGTCAGTCAGTCCTTGTGGTTGATGTGCGAGAAGAGTCTCAAGCGAAAATGGGGGGTGAACGCATACCTGGGCTATCGGCTTATGTTTTGGTTCCGGCGTGAGTGCTTTATGCGAAGCGAATCTTTTGCGCTCGTAATCTCTCGCGGGAGACAGTGAGACAGAGGAGAGGAAGAGACCACTCGTAGGGCTACCGCAAAGTGTGTCGCTATTCTTGGGCGATGTGTGACTGTACACTGAGAAAAATGTTTTGGTTGGATTTTTCGATGAAGTTTAAATGGATGTGCGTGTGAAAAATGTTATATGTGCAACATAAGATTAATTTGTTAGTGGATGCAGCCGTCGAGAAGACATCCATTTCCATTTTCATGACAAAACAATGTAGGAAATTGAATATATTTCTTTTCTAGGAACGAACGTACATTTCAAGCACCTAAGTTAGCTCTAAGTTTATAAAAAGTAAATAAAACTGAACCAAACTTTTTTTTTAAATTACCTAATCCAAACGAACTCAATGAAACTTAACAAAACTTAATAAAGTACCGTCACACTTCGATAACTCGAATGAAACTGGTTGGCGTCACGTTATTATAACTTGAATTTGTTTTGTGGCAAATGATCATTCGAGTTACATTAGAGTTTGACTGCATTTCTGTTCTTATTTGATGACACTGCAGGGACAATTTACCAGAATTATCGTTAAACTTGTTTACAACGTGTAAACATTCATCTACCCTTAGCCCAGGCAGTTTGACGTAGGTTGTAGCGGCTGACTGCTAAAGAGCAGTCCAACTTAGGCCAGGTTAGGCCCATTGTGATTTTAGGTTAGGCTGTAGTGGCTGCAGTATGACGTAGATGCTTCGTTTCGAAAGGAAAATTCTACGAATCATATTCGGCCCCGTTTGCTAAGAAGGAGTTTGGAGGAGAAGACTAAGATGGGCTCTACTAGCAATACAACGTTATTCGCCTAGTCAAACGAATTCAATTGTCTCGACTCAGATGGCTAGGACATGTAAGGAGAAGGGCTTTAACGCTACGGCTCTGAAAGTTTTCGAGGCCAATCCTGAGGGACAACGCGGTGGTGATAGAACTCTCTTCCGATGGCGTAACCAGCTGGAAAGAGGTCTTAATCAGCGCTTAGCCCATGATCGCGCTAGTTGGAGAGGAATGCAGACTGAGGCCCAGGTCCACAGCGGACTGTAGCGACACTCAAATAAGAAGAAGTTCGATGTACACAGACAAGTGTAGTTTTAATGTTGATTTAAATTTATGTCTTCTCCTCCTACTAACACCAGACGATGTCTGAAGACAGATCAATGCCATTTGAATAAACTGTACTCAAACGCAGCAGTTCTGGTCGCAACAAAAACTATTGCAATGAAGGACGCAACCGAAATAATAAACAACACTTGGCTGGGTAGTATGCCCTAGTTCAGACTAGATCGCCATCGCACCATACAGCTGGAAGTCATGTTGCCTTCTACGGAAGCTGCATGTCTGAATAGCAGATTCCAAGCACTGTGTACCTTCTACTTGCCCGTACGCAAAACTCACATCGTTTGATCCTCACTCCTGGATGGTGGTTCGATGATCTGGGTGGCAACATAATGGACCAGTTCGGCCAAGCTCCTTCTGCTTCTTACTGCTAACTCTTGGTGCCTGCATGTAGTAACGTACATTAAATTGTTTGACACCGTCTCCACTTGTGTATGTCCCCTTAGACGCCAACCTTAAAGTCTTCTGTTGGCTGATAGTGTACCACAGGGTAGGAAACGATAACACTTTGTTGTACTCCTTGCTCATGCTATCACCGCCTAAAGGAGCCACGCAGAAAATATGCACCCTTTACTGCCTAATGAGGCCATGAGGTACCAGATGAACTTGCTAGGAAAGGGGCCGAATCAAACCCTTCCCCAGCAAACCCCTGGTTCCCGAACGACAGATGATTAAGCTACATGGGCGTCACAATGGGTCCAATAGGACCTACGTGAGACGTAGCCTCACCGCGTCTACCCACAAAACCTAACCTGATTGAGCGTTATTAAAATTTATTTTCTTGTTTTAAGTACGCCCTACGATGCACAGGAAGTATTTTATTTTTTTCCTAAACACAACGCCGCCCAATTTTCATGAACTTTTAGTTCCTCTCTAAACTGAGCAATTTCAGGCCAAAAAAGCCTTCAAAATCATTTGCCATTCGTTAAGTGACCAAAGTTCCCCGATTGTTTATGTTCAAAATTAGAAAACGCGACACCGACTAATTCAATTCACAACCCCACCACCACGGCACCAGCATCGCTTAAGCGAGTCTATTTTTATAAGAATTCTCTCCGTGTAGCAAATCGCCTCCCCATAGCGAGCAACATCGCTGCGCCAGCAAGCAAAAGTCATCACACACAAGCGAAGCACACACCTCGTTCCCGCACTGACATTGGCGTGCTGTGCGCTGTTGTTGTTGTGCGGTTGCCGCCGCTGCCGTCGTCGTCGTCGACGGAGAGACTCCAATCGACCACCGCCAGTCAACGCTGAAAACTCGAAGCACCACCAGGCCCATAGCGCGTTGTACACGGTTGTGTTGTCATCACAAAAACTCTTATTCTTGACGTAGACGTAGAACCAAACGGGCGTGCGTACACTTAATCTCCGCTCTGCTCTGCTCGCGAATCTCTGTAGCGTTCGGCGCGCTGCAACGGACGTCGAATCCATCAGTTTGCGCCCCGCGGCTGCACATAGAATCGATAAATTGAATCTGGCGGTAGACTCGAACCCCGAGTCACTTTGTGCGAATTAGCTGTACCGGTCGTTAGCTGGCCCGAGATCAGCAAAAGATCACACACTACGTGCGCCTACGTGTGTACCTGCGGCGGGACTGTGGTTGTGCCCGAGCCCGTGTGTCTGTGTTTTTTGTTTAAACAAAATAACTCTCGGTAGAGGCTTGGTGTGTGTCTTTTTATCACACGCAAGAGAAATTAATTAAAAATAGATACACATTTTTAAGAAGTTCGTTTTTTTTCTGCCCGCTTTGCGAATTTGTGCGATGCTCGGCGAGGCCGAGCCAGTCGATGGCAACATCTCGGCAGACACATAGATCACTCCTGTCGCTGTCCTCGATTCACGGGTGATTTTCCTTTCGGGAAACGAGAGTGAAAACTTCAAGATAACTTTACGCGCTGCCATCGCCGCTTGCAGTCGCAATCGTAGTCGCGTAGTCGAATGAAATGAAAATCGGTTTCCGCATCAAGTCAACTTGAGATCCGTTCGCGATTGAAAACAAGCGCAAAAACAACGCAAAAATTACTTAAAAATAATCTCGAGGTGAATTTAATCGCCAATCAGATCGACTGTAGAACCGTTCGAAAATTGTTCAAATAAAAGTGAGTGTCATGTGTGGCCAACAAATGTTGACAGTGCATGTTGCCAGAAATGAGTTCGATTGCCTTATGCAATCCTCGTACGTGATAAATGCGATTAATGAACTGTTTCGCTTGTGTTATTGTTTAATCTGTGTGCACTCCCCCCCTGTCGCCGGCGCTCCGATAGATTTCTGATGATTTATGCCCAAAAATTCCTTAAGCAAACACAAAATGTTGCCGAAGAGCAAATAGAAAACGCGAATTCGAATTCGCTTAAGTGTTCTAAATGGAAGGTCTTGCTGGCGCGACAAAATTGTGCAAAGTGGTTAAATTTTGTTGCTTTGTTCTGGCCTCTGTTTGGCTGGATGTTTAGAGCTGTTTTCACTGTTCTTAATTTCATTTCGTTCTCGTCCGTCACTTGACTTATTTTCGGTGAGATTTTTGCGTTTATTTTTGACAAAAAACAATTCTGTCATCGTTTCTATTCGCATCGAGGGCGTTCGAAAGATTTCCGTCTTCGGTTCGACTTGCACGCGAAAAGCTCCATCGAATCTGTGCGATCTAGATGATCTGGATTTCGGTCAGTGACAGCCGAGGAGGGGGCAGTTTTTCTATTTTGCTATTTTCTGACCAGCCAGCGCAGCACACTTGCAAACATTCGATTGTGACTTTGTATGGCTCAATCCGTGTGCGATCAGACTGGTTTTTGCAGTTGCATTGGGTACAGTTTGGTGGTTCCGTTATGGGCGCACGCTGTGTTGACATGCCATTTTGTGTCGGTCCTTGGGCAGAATTCGATGCTATGCGTGTTGTGCGTGTTTTTGTGTTTTTTCTAGACGAATACTTAAGCACGTTCATTAGATTTTGATTTGGAAAATGTTTGCCAGTCGTCTGCCTATGGGTATTCAGTTTGAATTTTATTTTCGCCCAGTGTCGGGTTACTGCGCAAAATGCTCCTCAAACAAATCTCTTTGAGGGTATGTGCTAACAAGCCGGCTAATGGAACGCGTCCATTCACTGTTCAATGCTGAAAACATCGGAGCAGAATCGTGTTGAATGAATTTGCATTGCGATTTTACTTGAAGCACATGACTCTGCTCCATCAAGGCTAACAGAGCGCGTATCGGGAAGCTGTTTCGGTTGAACTACAGTGTGACTGCTTCGGCTTCGTAGACAAAATTGTCTCGCCTGTAAGGCCATTTGAAGTCTCTAAGCCCATAGTTTCTGTTCCTACTGCTCACCGATTCCTTCTATTGCCATGAGAAAGAATGACAGATCGTGGACTAATGGTCGTTGCGAGAATTCAGGTACCACAGTCGAAATGACAGTTTGTCTCCAAACACATTGTAAACTAATCTACACCAGGCACCTGCGCACTGGCAGGCACCTGCACAACGGCTGCAGAGATTCTGTACCCAACCCAGAATAGCTTCATTAGGAACTAAAGAGTGACAGGCGAGACAGTGGCACCAATCTTTTGATTGATGGTCGATTTACAAAAGACACATCAGAAATGCAATGCATTTGTGTTCATTCGAGCTTAGAAAACTGTTCAAACACCTTAATGCATTATTGTCCATTTAAATAATGAAACACTGGATCTCGGTCGTCTGAGGGTTTGTCCGGTCTGGTCTGTCCGTGCGTCTCACCGGTCAACGTTGTCAAATTGACTTCTAATGTATTCTTTATGAGGCTAGTACAAATTAAGTCCTACACGTTCTCCTACTCTTCGGTACTCTTCAGACTCTCGCTGAAGAAAATATTGTGACGGATAAAGTCATACAGGGTCATACTTGATCCAGCTCACAATCTGCATATGTTCAGGACTTTTATAGGTTCGTGGTCATCACTTTTCCAGTGAGTGGCTTAATACGCCATAATATGCTGTAAGACAGGACAAAGAGCTTGTGTCCCCTTCAACATTTCCACTAATCTCATATTTTGTGTAAGAATGATGTACAGGTCTTAAGACATCTGTAATAGAGGAAGTCTTGACCATTTTTTTACACATGTTGCTTGAGTGCACTCAGAACATCTATCTTGGAAGGTTTTTTCAGTTCAACCCTATTCACACTTACGACCCCTCTACCTATCAACCCTATTTGTTCACTAAACGGCTGGATGGCGCAGTTGGTTGAGTCCCTGCCCTTGGTTATAGAGGTCCCAGGTTCGAATCACAGTAAGAGCAAATGTATGATATGATTTTACCTACTTTTCAAGTCAGGTCCAGTCACCATTTGCTGTTGGGAACAAACTAAGAGCACTGGGTATCACAATGGACGAACAATGGTCTAAATGTGTTGGCAAATTTGGATGGCAGCCCAATAACCTCACCTTAGTTTCCCAGCTCAAGCCTTTGCAGCTTCTGCAGAGTCCCCAGCTCAAGCCTTTGCGGCTTCTGCAGAGTTGCTATAGGGAATGGTCAACACAGATAAATATGTACCCATCGCACATTTTTCTGTACCGACTCCTGTTAGCATGTTCAACGTACATACATATGTATTGACAACGATGGCCGTAGACCAGGGCTGGAGCTGAATACATGGCCCAGCAACAATAGGCGTTGGATCCGTAGACACGTGGATAGGCTCATGTCGCTTAACAGCCCCTACAGTTCGTGGTTTAATCTTCTCCTCCAGATCTTTTCTCTCGAAGAGACCAATGACTTCTTCATACCTATACACAACAAGGAAACATCACTATCTCTCGTTTTTGTCACCCATCAGCGCATGTTGCTGTCTCTTGCATCACAGACCTCTTGGTGGCAGGGATTTTTCGTCACAATACCCCTTCGCTTATACCAGCGCTGGCGTTTAAGCAGTTGGACTATAGGGCGATCGCTCCCTGGACTGATAACATTTGCTCTTGCCTCTGTTTGGTCCTGAAATTATAGGTAAATGCAGGGTCTTTTCCTGAATCTAGGGCAAAACCTTAAGCTCAACATACACAGACTCTTGTGAGAGCTCGTTCTTACATGAACGTCAAAGTGAGGGGACAAATCTGATGATCGTATATAAGTCCAGCTTGGGTTTTGAAGTATTTTTACTCAGCAACTTTACGTTTTATCGATGATCCTCCTGACGCATGCCTTATACAACATGTGACATCATGACGATCACTTTTGTCAGCCTATTCCCTTCTCCTTCAAGCAAACGTTACCCATTGGTATAGTGTCAGGTAGACATTTTTTTAGAGAATTCCTTCAAGCAATCGCCGATAGTACGAAAAAACAAAAGGGCGTATGATCTTAGAAGAATTGTAAATGTCGACTGAGCCGATCTTCTGCAAGAGACCTTCTACAAGCTAACACTCACAATCAAACGTTTACAGCAAGGAAAGAACAAATTCAAAGGGACGTCCATATTGGATACATTTACAAGAAATTATGAAGTATTATTTCTGTTCTTTTTTTTTTTTGTTTGCTACTGTAGGTCGAAGCGTAAAGTGGAAGTGGACATGTATGCACTTCCAGCGCTTTATTTATTGCAATTGCAATTTCTCTCGTTAAATGTAATCCAACAATCAACATTTGGAGGCTGAACTTTATTTCGCTTAAATGTTGAAAAATATAGTCGAACTCGGCTATACTTCGAACGATTTTCGCATCGATCCATGACAGGGCTACTGTCATTGTTCCTCTTCACCAACATCGTTCCTCTACCGTCGCCCCCCTTTTTCCTTGTGTCAATCTGAAGTTGCCCACAGTTCTAACAAATGTTGACTGTCATCAGAAACATGTTCACTGCTGCTGTGTGCCCCTCTAAACAGAGGTAGCTTTCGATCAGACTTGCTTGCTAAAAGCTGTCCCCTTGATATTTCATTCCCGAGGCATTCCCCTCGTTGTTGGCATCAAGCCGTTTATTGGACTTCTTTGGTCGTCCAGTCCATCGTATTTCCCCCATCTTAAATCTCGTTTCTGAAAGCCAATCCTTTAACGACACAGACAGACAGAAAACAAACTCTCAAATCCAAGGTTATGTCTGAAATTCTTCGCACAAATGTGTAACCTTCGTAAAAGTGCGAACACTCGTAGACAAGGTTTCGAATTCGCTCTCACTCTCACGATTTTCCGGAATTCTATCATCTGCTTTTATACGCCATGCCATGACCATGAAACAACTGCGTCCGGAATTGTGCATTTTTACCGCTGCGTAAGAATGGCATACACTTGCTCTTTGTCAGCTGTCTGCTTTTCCAAAAATTTGAAGGTTTCAATGACACTGAATTCATGGGCAGAAGCTCTTGGCGTTGGAATTTGCAATGCGTTGCGTGTTGAACAATGCCGAGCACCTTTGACTTGTTGGCGATGGCAAATTTGAACAGGGCTTGCAGGACAAAGAACAAGCCACATGTCAAGCTTCAAAAATCACTCCAGACTCAAAGCCAGCACCACAGGTAGAGCACTTAAACTTGGTTTCGTGTCAAGCATCCGCTTCAATCAAAACGGAGAGCCTCCTTTTAGAGGTCGCGCTGTGCGCCCTTAGCAGCTTCCTCAAGTTGCTGTCGTTCATCGCGCAACCACTTAGGCGGGAAGTACAACCCCGCACTCGCAACATTGTAACGCGACGAGCCACCACTCCAGCGCGCCCTGTTGCAGTGTCCCGGAACGTGGCCAAGTACCACGTCTCATTGCACGCAATCTTCTTGGCATATTGCGCCCATCGCCTGGTCTCCTCTCTCTACTCGGTTTGATTGATTCGGATGAACACTTGAGGAGGAAACAAAGCAGGAACTCACACTCCACTGTCGTAGGTCTGAGACGAAGCAGGCTGCACCGTGCAGTGGGTTTTTCCGGAAAAACACAATTCCCCGTGGATTTGTGCGGAAATGATGGCATCATCAATTCCTTTCATGGCTCCTCCTTGTCCCATGCACATATCTATCATCTCTCATGCATCCCATTGAAAACAATTTACATGGGGGATTGTTGGAAAGAAACATCTTCCCGTGGGATCATCCGAAAATTCCAACCGTCCCACCAGTGGTGCAGTGGTGTGGTGTACGTCGGACGACTGCAGTCGTACGCATTAAAAAAACACACGAGCAGACGTAGATACATTTTTATTGTCGCCAAGAGGATGAATGTTTTGAATCGTCATTGGTTGCGGAATTTTGTGTTTTTCTTCAGATAAGATAACAGGTTGGAGGTTCATGATAAATTACTGTGACTGGCGCAAATGAGTTAACGAATCTCACGCGCAAGGCAATTAGCATATGTGTACACAATTCACGAGTGTGTTCTCTGCGCAGCTGGGCGCCGATGTGGTGCGATTATGACACATCACGGCTTATAGTTATTTGCGGTGGTGACTTGCTTGCTGGAAAGGTACAAGGGCTTTGAGTGGTGTTACACTGAAATGCGGTCTAAAGCAACGGAAACATTCGTTCGGATCGCTGGATGGAGATGCGATGTAAAACTATGCTGTTACAGTTTGCCGAGTAATTTAGTTATCCAGGTCACTATGGACTACGTGCTTCGAATCTGATTTTAAGATTTGGTCTATTCTGTTCTTTTTCGGCTTCGGTTTTGGTTGTTAATGGGTACGGTTGCAGGAGATCTAGTGCGAAGGAATGTAGAGCTGAAGCGAAGATTGATCGATGTTCATTGTGTGAACGACAGGAATTTCGCGAGTATGGTAGGAGCACTGTACTTTGTTCGAATACAAACCAGCAGTCACAATTGATCGAACTGAGTTGTGCCAGCTGGAGGGTGTTGTTGACTGAGACCCAGATTCACCTCGGACTGTAGAAGGAGAGCTGTAACACTGAGATGGTAGCAATTTGTAAATCTTGGTCCCGGCTGAGATACTGACAAACAATCTAACAAATTCCGTTGACGGAAGATGCTAATTGAATGTAGGCTTGCGTTGTTCACAGCGTCTGCTTATTCATGAAGCTCCCAATAGCAACCTTTCGTGGTTAAGGTTCCGTCATCTAAACTTTATAACTTCTTTGTTCTAATCGGTCTAGCTGCCAAGCTTTCGTAGCTCCAACGCTCAATAAATATCTTTACCACATGTACATGCCTGGTCGTTGTATCTTCCGCGACATTTCACTTCAAATGATGGTAGTTATCTCTTCATTTTAAATCGATTTGCAATTCCATAAGTGATTTTCATTTTTCACATATTTAGATACGCAATTAAATTGGGGTTTATGCTTAAGAGCGGCTATAACAAGCCACCCAGCACAGCTTGCTTTTATCAATTTGCATGAATGACAAACTATTTTTTGTGGATAAAGAACTCAGAGTTTATTTTAAAAAAAAAATGCTCGGTACCTAACATTCGTAATGCTATTACTTCGATCTTCTTTTTCTTCTGTTGGAGCCGTAGTCGATGGACCTTAGCTTACTTATTTTCTCGGGTTGCCAGCGCAAATTATGAATTTCAAATGATTCACATCTCTATTTAGTTTCGGACGCAATGCTTATCGACACGTCGTAAAATCCATGAGAATTTCAGTGACGTATGAGGATATCCAGCTACTCGCCGTGACGTGATTCGCATTAGTCAAACACCTACATATTTGCACAACTTCGAAATAATTAATAAGTTATTTCTGCCTCAAAGAGCATGTCTTGAACTGGATAAATATGTATGCTGCCGTATAGTAGTAAATGCATTGCTTACGCCGGACTTTCGCACCCGTTTATATCTTGGAGTCATAGACATTGCTCAGGGAGTAAAACTGTCACGATTGGTTTCTCGTTTTACTCGCAGATAATGTCAATGTGTGCTGGCACTCCACTTTTTCTTCTTTGGTTGGCGCTACAGTCCGGGGTGGACCTAAGCCATGTCTTTCAATCTAGCTCGGTCTTGTGCTAGTTGCTTTCAGCCACGCACGTTTAACTTATTTAGGCCCCCTTCCAGCTGCGTGCGCCACCGTAGGCGTGATCTTCCTTTATCGCGTTGTTCCTCGGGGTTGGAGTCGAAGACTTTCCGGGCCGGAGCATTGGTGTCCATTCGGTCGACGTGACCTAGCCATCTGAGACGAGAGATTCGAACTCATTTCGATGTCGCTGTTCGATCGTCGAATATAATTCGTCTCTATAAATACTGTCATACGCTGCCTTAAAATGGATGAATAGGTGGTGGGTATCTTGAACTTGAAACTTGAAACTCCTGGGCCTTTTCCCAGATCTGCCGTAATGTGAATATTTGGTCAATAGTGGACTGATATTGACCAATCATGCTGTTAACGTAGGGTTTCAGGCGTTTACACAGAATGACAGAAAAGATCTTATATGATATATTCAGGAGACTGATCCCTCTATAATTGGCACAGTTTAGCGGATCTCCTTTCTTTAGCTAAACTCCACTATCAAGGAAAAATATCAGCTCTTTCAACCAGCTTCAATGTTTCTGAGCTTCGAGTTTCTTCCACAGAAATGGTTTACCGCACATTTTCCATCTTGCTGTACAAATAAATGAAATAAATCATATTCACTTTGCAAAGTTACAAGCTGAAGCACTCCAGATTTGTTAACGACTTCATTTAGTTCGAGAGAACGCAATCTGATCCATCTATGTCCAATACGCTTCATTTCAAAGAGCCTCTAAGCATCTCGCTAAACTTTAATCTCTTGCATTAAGTGCTCTATATATGAGCAGCGGAATAATCAATTTTGGTATACAGTGAATATTGGAAAACGTGAAGTAGTTAAAACCAAGTGTTCTTCAGTTTTTTTTTTTCATTTTTTGGAATGCACCATTTTATGATTCAAATCGTATACCTACCATATTTTGTAGTTTATTGTTGCTTTTGAAATAAAACACAATTTCTTGGATTTTATCTTCTTTTACAGTAGTACGGCTCATAAACACATTTGGTTAGATGTCTTTTTTTTACAGTAGAACGGTTTAAAAATAAAATATCGAGTAAAAAAATCTGTACATTTTCTCTTGGTCTAAGTACCCTCTTCAAAATTATCTACAAAATATAATCTCTTTTCTTTTAAATACTACATATTGTTTACTTAGCAACACTGTTTTTGTTTTGAGCTTTGTCACGCTTACTCCTTTTCTAAACCTTTCCAAAATTGCAGATTTTTTTTTATGTTAAAACCTTTACTTTCGTTGGTCACATTGTTAAAGAGAAACTAAGACGTTGATCATCCCAAATTAGGCAAGAGAAAAACAATAACTGGATGAGGGATGATAGACCCTCGCAAAGTAAATATTAGTTGGTCCCCCGAAGTCTTCAAAATTAATTCAGTGCATTTGTATGTAGAAATATCGAACAAGTTTCTATTTACGTTTTGCAGACACTGCTGTGTGGCACTTTTTATATCACAGCTAACTGCCTGTGCGAAATTTCTGGGTCTCACGATTGATAGCAAACTAAACTGGAAACTCAACCTCCAGGAAAGAATCAAGAAAGCCTCTTTGGCCCTTTTTAGCTGCAAAAAAAGCCATTTGATGAAATTTTTTTATTTACGTTTTAAAGCTTTTAGATATGTTCACGTTTCAGAGTGAGTCAATGTATAAAATACGGTGATCTCGTTTTTGGGATAGTTCACATTTTAGGAGGTCACATTTCTCAATGTTCACTGTACCTACACAATTTCATACTCATATAAACTTTTTTCCGACGAACTAATAATTTCGTTGAAGGCTTGTCAAACCAAGAACGCCAATATAAAGCGGTAGACGCGATCCACAAAGCGACAGACTCTAGCCCCAAGTTCACGAATTACACGTAGTTAATTTTCATATGACAGAAATGTTGTTTACAAGACGCAACTTATGTGAACACATCTTCATTAAGGCCCATCCATATGATGTCACTACGAATCGCAAACTCTGACAGTTCATTTATTTATATATATTTTCTCATTCGCAGGGAATCACGGGTACAGCTGACGCGAATTTTTTGGTCGCTGTGGTTGTTGATTGCGTTTCGCTTTTTGTGTAATGCGAGCTTAGCTTGACAGCAAAGAAATGTATTGATTCGCAGAGAAAAACTTTCAAATCATTAATTAGGATAGTTGAACCAACTTTTATTGGGATTTCAATGGAAAAACTCGATAATTCAGTTACAATCTTTTTGCATACCAAGAAGTTTAAGTTTTTGTCTATATTTGCTGGAAAAGGGTTGTTTGTGAAAGTTCGCATTCGCATGTTCGCCGCTCATGTGAATGGGCCTTAACTATTGTCCAGAGGCTTGATACACACCAAGAGGTATAACTTTTTGTTTATATTTGCTGAATAATTGTTGTTTCTGAAAGTTCGCAATTTGCAGCTCATATGAATAGGCCTTTATGTTGTCACACTGAAGTCCGGGCGCGTTTGCTTCATCTGACACCCTCTCACTATACACCAAACTGAGTTGAAATAGAAAACAACTTGGTGTTGGATACCTTTGAAACAGAATAACTTCAGTCAGGCTCTTCTGAACGTCACAATTTTTGAATGCTGGCAACAATGATCAACCGTTTCCCCAACATCTAACCAATTCTGCGAAATATCACATTTTTTCATAGATAAACGGAAATAAACGAGAATGTCAATTATGGAAAAAAATTCGCAACATTCCGTAGAGTTTCTTTCGTGTCGTAGTCATTAGACGTACGTATGTGCTTGTCTTATGATAAAAGGTGACAGTACTCGAGAGTGTTTTTCGGTGTATTTGATAAAAGTTAACTCTGTCACCAAACTGCGCACTGTCATGCTTTTAAATGATAGTTTGTCTGTCAAACAACTGTTTTTGACGTAGACTATGTATATCCTTATTGTTTCAATCAAAGGAACCGGTCTATTGAGGCATAAGAAGTCCACTCAAGTCCGTTGACACCAGCCCACCATCAGCGACCACTCCACCTGTCATTTTCTTCAATTACCCTCAACGTCCGCCGATCAGACTCGCCGAAGATCAGCTAGAACTTATCTTTTCAATCGACAATAACTTAATTCTATACAAGCCGCCTGCCGTCTAAATTGCCTGCCAATTTCCCCTGGGCATCCCCCCGAGACTGTGCATCTCCGGCATATCCTGGCGCAATAACAATAAATACTGCCCATGGACACATCGAGAATACCAATTGTCCAGATCGTACAATAATGTACCTCCGCCGTGGCTCAGGAGCCTAGGATTTGCATGGCAAGCGGCGGCAATTGCCGATCGCCCTTTGATGGCGACCGGCGATGGGAGGAGAACGACCTGTCCACATCCATTGAGATTCCATCGAGACCGGGACCAGCGAGGGCCTAAGTGAAATAAACAACTCGCCCGAATGAAGAGGAGCAGTCTAATCACCGGTCTCGGGTTACACATGTTTCGATTTGTCCGGCCACTAGCCCCGCGAAGGGAGCGATGGAAATTGTTTTCGCTCAAGAAGACAAGTTCTGGTGTAGCCTTGGCATGCAATTACCCGGGCCCTTTGTTTATCACGTAATTGGGAGTCAAAGTGGCCATGGGACGAGGACGGAATCTAGTTAGCCGGAGGAGGAGTTGGGAAGTTGAGCTGGATGATTTGCAGGGGGAGTCGCCATGTTCAACTATCGATAACCATCGATAACGTGTTCGACTGGAGTTATTCGCGGAACGCCGCTGATTGGTGTGCTCCCATGGAGATCGGGGAGATAAGCGCGTCTGAAAAGTGAAAACCGGGCTCAATCATGCATTGTTCGCGACGCGAGAAAAGCGAAACAATTACCCAACGTCTGTCGCTCGCTAATTCGCACGAGACAACGAGAACAAAGCGCCCTGAGAAGCGTTGCTAACTTCACTTCAATTACCAGGAGGCATGGGGCGACTTATGAACTCGTTTCATTGAGAATGTTAACCCATAAAGCGGAGTGTTAATTTTTCTGCACAATGCAGCACTCAATGCGACAGAGATTGTCCCACACGACGCAAGGCGACGAACACGACACAGTGCAGCACCACACAGCACCGCACAAGTGTGTTGAAACTGTTTTCCCGTGAACTAAAAATACACACGAAACTACATCGGTGAGATACAAATCATCGGCGGGTAGTGCTGAGATTTTCCCATCTGTTCGCGCGGCAACACTCGGTCGGCTCTCTGTGTGTGCACTTGATCGAGCGACATTGCTCAAAGCCCAGAGTTGACAGTCCGTGCGCCCGGCCGGAGGGGCTGTGCCCGAGGGTAGATGCTTGCGGGAGAGACTATTGCGCCCCTGGTGTGCGGCCGAGGGAACATTATTCAACCGTAATGATCTTGTATCTAATTTTGACATGTGCACGGTTATTTTTATGCAATCGACTGACAAACCATGAGCGGATGGCGCATGGGAGCGCGGCGTCAGAAGATCGTGAATTGCTTTCAAGGACTGCGAGGCGAATGATTTGTTTTTGACAGCCAGTGTGTGGGTCTGTCGCTGTCCATACAGGAAGGGGGTATTAGCGGGCTGAGTGGTTCTTTGATTCGATGGGAAAGTGATCATTTTGTGTTTTTGGAACAGTTTTTTTGCTAAACAAAGAAACGACTTGGAACATTTTTAGAATTTGCTTGCCGTGCCGGTTATTATGTGTCAGCGTGGATAGGGAAGTGAAATGCCAAAAAACTGGGGAAAGGCGTGTTCCTTCATCCGTTTGATGGTAGCTATATTTACGCTAAGATCTAAGCGTTTAAGACTGTTTCTGTGTCATAAGCGACACTTCGAATCGAAATTTGCATCGATTTTCATGCCATCTTCTAGATCTTTGTCAATAATTAACTATCCTCTTAAATGAGTCTTGGAAGTCATTAAATCGAATTGGTTAAACCGGTCTGAAGGCTTACGGACGCATTTTGGGCGCATTTCTCCAAGCAGTGCAAACCTAGGTGATCACACAATGTTTATGACCTAGCTGTTGTCATGGGCAAAAAACTAGGGCCACGTCGCTTTAAAAAATCGTGGTGTTGGGAATCACTGTGACTGTTGTTGAACCGTGTGTATAGGAATCCAATTTTTTAAAATTATCGTCAGTTACGGAGAACTAATCTTGTGGGACCTTGTTACTTAAATATTTAATTGATTCATGTTGCTAGTGGTTATGGGACTTTGCCTTCGAAATAACGATTACAAGTGAGGTCTTTTAAATTTCCCCTTGTATTGCCCTTATCTTCTTGTTTTATTTGGCTGGCGTTACAGCTAGCGTGGTGGATCTGGCCCTCAGCCAACTTGCCTTTCCATAAAGCACGGTATTGTGCCCGGTCTTCTTTTCTGGCGTTATGCCTCGGGATTGGAGTTGCAAATTTCCCGGGGCGGAGCATGGCTGTCCATGCGCTTTACATGATCTAGCCATTTGAGACGAAACTCCAACTCGTTTGACTAGATCGACGTCGCCATATAGCTGGAACAGTTTTTCGTTCACCCTAAGGCCCCCCTAGCCGCTTCCTTCTCTATGGTAGCTAGGGGACCAAAGGTAATATGAAAGTCTTTCCTCTAGAAGCGACACAGAATCTCCTCGTCCGCTTTGGTTAGTTTTAATGCTTTTGCGCCATACAGCGGGACTGCGGCTATCAAGGTGCTATAGATGGATATATTAGTTCTTCGAGAAATGGCTTTATTCCTGAATTGCCTTCCAAGCCGAAAAAACTCACCGATAGGAGAGAGTGATCTTCGTTCTATAACCGCCCTGATGTGGAGGAAAAGATTCGACCAAGAACTGTACTGGCTCTACAGCGAGAAGAGGTAGCCAGGTGTCAAAAGATCCCACGCCTAATGTGACTGGGGAGTACAGCCTATGGGCAACTCAGCTTCGTCGCGAAGAGTCTTCAAATCAGAACCTGTGTGGCAACGCAATAGAGGACGCCGGCGACTACCAACTTTTCGTACGAAAATGAAGACAAGGGGAGACTCGGAAGTCGCGCTAGTTCGAGAAGCTTGTTGGTTGAAGCCTAGGTCCGGCGCCATACAATGAAGAAAAATATGATTCGAGTTATCGAAGTTCGACTGTACTTTGTTTTACGAAACTCTAACTCGTTTCACTAGACCGACGTCGCCATACAGCTGGAACTGTTTTTCATTCACCCTAAGGCCCATCTAAGCCGCTTCCTCCTCGATGCTCACAAGCGCTCCATTGACCTCCTGTTGTGTCCTTACAACGTATGCGATCGGTTGCACAGAATTATGTAAGGTTCATGGTGTTGACGTTTGAGTTATGTATGATCTTCGCGAAAATGTTGTTAAGTAAATTGAACGATGGTGCGTCTTTTTTTTTGACATCAAAGGGCTGATTGATCCATCACTGATTGCTAAATTGGCTTGCCTCATGTGGAGACAGTGAGTTGGTCTTGTACTTGAACAAGGAAGAGGATACAAAATTAATTCTATAAAATTATATTATACCACCGAGGTGATTCCTCTTCGTTCCAATAATCTATTGATTGGATTTGGATTCCTGTGCTGTGCGCTTCTAATTCCACGGCTCTTCACATTGACTCTTGTTTGTACATAATCAATGAATGAATCCATATCCCTTCTATCGTTCAGTAGCTTCCTGACTCAAAGTTGCTTAACATGGGTGTGACTGTGGACCCAAGTAAGACAAGGGCGCACATTGTGAACATTGTGGAAATATTTTAAGGATCGGAGAGGACGCAATGTGTTGTATAGACTTTGTCTGCCATGGCTTCAGTCTAATAACGAGAAATTTCATCCTCATAGAGGTAGACAAGTTTAAGGCTAAGAGAATAATAAGGGCAGCGTGGCCTCAAGTAGTGTTATTCAGTGAGTAAGTAAGAGTTGTGGTGGCTCGTGGCGTTGTGCCCAACACCTACGCACTTGAATGTCTGTATTTAGGTTCGATCTCTGGTATGTTAGACAAACATTTTTTTACGGTCCCACCTCTTTCGAGTGACTGACTCAAAGCATACGTCTGTCTAGAAAAAGCTTCTCAAACTTGGCCGCTAGAAGTTGGCACAAAACTGTAGGTCCCTTCCACTCGTGATAGCATACACAACACGAGTGGTCGCTGTGAAGCCCTACGTAAAGGGCCTATCAAGTAAGAGTATTTCTTATGTCTTCTAACTATCTTACACTTTAAAACGACAAGTAGCTAATACTTAAAACGAACCTGGATGGAAACTGGGACGTCGACTGCTTCGTAGAAGATCTAGGTCCTATTTCAAACAAAACAACTCTTATATTTCGTGGAACCATCTATTTTTGAATTGTTAGAAATTCTCCGATTTTAGTTTCGTCTTCTACTCTGAATGCCAAACCTCGTCTCTCAATTTGCCCAATGTGCCACTTCATAGTACCATATATTCGCATTCACAATCACCTCAAATCGCAGCTGCGATTCGGTGTATTCAACCACTTAAACGATTTCAAAGAATCACTCGAGTTCAAAGTTCTACACGTAAACGCTTGCCAGTACGATTGTCATCAACAGTGAAACAAAACAAAAATTAAAAAAGGAACAAGAAAAACATACACAAACAATTACGACAGATCCATTTACTTTAACAGCTTCGTCGACCCATCGACTTAGCAAATGCTTATTAATCCGAAAAAAACGTGACCCATTAGCTGGTGGGGCGACTGCTATCAATTACGCGACTTGCAGGCAATAATAACGACCGGTAGCCCCACGACACGCCGCATAAGTGTCATTAAATTCTGTACAACTTTTGTTGCTTTTTGAGTCGATTTGCTCCAAAAACGGACGTTGTTTCAACAGAATTTTGATACTTCTCTCGAAGTGAGATTCGCTTAATTGTTTGACAAGCTTCAGGGAATTGTTTTCGCTTCTAACGCAGCATCCCAGTCGTGGCTGCAAACCTGTTCATGTCTCGCCTTCTCTCAATCTCTGCCTCGCTCTGCACTTATTGTGGAAATTCAATTACACTGATGACCGCAACTGTTGCGTAACCCATCACCTGCCCTGGTGCTGGCACACAGGCGGCAGCCAGTACACCGTCCCATCGCCCAGTCGACTTGGGGTGTAGTGAATCGGAAATTACTCGCTGAATTGTTTCAGCCGCTGGAGCTTGGCCGCACTAATTGTTTGGATGTGTGGATACTTGGAATGGCAGGTGATAGGCGCTCACTTGCGGTATTGTGCACATGTCGGGCGATCCTAATGTTGTGCGACGAATTTCGAGGTGAAGAACCTCGCCGTTTGGCATACTAAAGCCGCGTGACAACTTGTTCCAGAATCGCGCATGAAGATGGTCGGTTTAGTGGTTCGTTACACAAGAACCGGGTGTTGAATGTCAACAAGGTACTCAGGTGATTCGCTCTTTTTGAACTCGCTTTCGAATGCCAAATGATGGAGATGGTGGGCGATGCGTTGAACAGGATTTTGTTTTTTTGGCCGCCCGAGTTTGTTGACTGCTTGCTCAATGAGTTTGCTATTCGACTGGCAATGGAATAATTCAGAAAATTGATTGAAAGTGGGTCATCTTCTTTGATTCTTGTCAAAAAAGCTTTGAACAAGTTGGCGTCTAGTTTAAAGACTGCCTTTAAGCAGCTTTTTCGCACCACGTGCGACTGTATACGGCCCGCTTTGAACCCACACTTACCTTTCCTCCAATTGACAGCTACTGTCACACAATACATCACTAGACAGGTTAGGTGGGTGAATGTCACAATGCGACATCTAAATTTGACATTTAATGCCTAAACTTGCACTCACCCATTAAAGCGCTGCCACTGAAGTGCAAAAATGACGCCAGTTGTTATCACACCCAGAAGCGCCTCATTCAATGGCTGACAGTTGCCCCGATTATGGCATAAATCAGCAGCGCCTTCAGCAGTCAGACTTTTGCACGACGAGTAAACAGTCGCGACGCGGCGTGGCGGATTATGGGCTTATCTCAGATGGTGAACGGCTTTGTTTTTCTCATTACGATACCGAGGCCCAGCGGACTAATTACAAAACAAATCCCCATCCATGGCCGTTTGCAGGTTCGCTTATCGCGCACGTCATGTCATGACATTTCCACTCTCATTGATTCATGTGCATACTCCGACGATTCTCAATGTCTCCCTCTGTCTCTTCCCTCTGAGGCCACTTCAATGCATCATCACTATCAGCGAAAGAGGCTTAAGCGTCTGACAGCTACCGCCGACGATGACAGAGCGAACAGACTGCAGGACGTTCTGCTGACCGTTTTGTACTGCATCGTCGTGGAGGTGTACACGTATCTGTTGCTCTTCTTCAATCACCTGAAGAAGCTGAGAACTGAGTTGTAATTGGATTTGCGGCTGCCAACCATCGAAGTGCGACCATTGGTCAGGTGTCAGACAACAGAACAAACCACCAGAGGTATGTGAACGGTTTCGAGTGAGTGTGGTGCATGGTTTGCGCGTTCCTTGATTTATGCTCTCGTGCTGTTGGCTTGTTCATCACCATAAACCACTTGCCGCGGCGGCGGTGACGTTGACTTGAGCTGAGTTTGAATTTGCTCCCCCACTTTCCATTTCACTGCTTCGCACGATTTTGTTGGCAACTTTTATAGGTCAGTGCTTGTTTGATGATGTTGTTGTGTGAGGTTTCTCGCATGTCATGGCGACGGGAAACGGGGTTAACCTTCACTGGCTGCCGGCCGAAGGGTGGCTCTTCGCTGTAATTGGAGTCGCGTGGACGTAAACCGTAAACAAAAGGTTTACTTAAGTCGGCTTTGAAGGAAATTGCCGGCGATTTGTTTTCAATTAATTGGATTAAGTCCAGGAAACCGTAAACTGGTACACATTAAGCTTAAATGGTGCGACATGGCGGCGTTGCACACGTCTGCTTTGTGCACATGTTGAAGGGACCTGTTTCTACAGCTCGCATGAAACACCAAACAGACTTCTCTCAAATTGCTAGTTTTTCTGTCATCATTACTCACATTGCTGCCATTAACGTCAAACTAACATGACCTCCAATCTCGCCGTGCGTGTTTTCGCTTTCGCATGTGCGTCACACAAGTTAAACAATAACACAAGCAGCTGTGCGTCTCTCTAGCAGACCAACATCTGACATCCTGTGCACTTTACAGCTCCCGCCAGACGCACCAGAACGTCATCATGAACAAGTTGCGATCGGGGAAATACAAAACAAATCCCGACGCGGGCAGTGGCAGCATATTCACAAAGATCACCAAACGCTACTCGACGCTCAGCAGCAAGATCATCAAACGACAATCGCCCGGTCGCTCGGGTGTCTCACCCACAAAAGTGATCTCGGGCAGCTACAACATGACGGGATCGAACTCGGAGGATCACCGGCTGGAGATTGGCGAGCCCGTGCTGATATCAACGACCACGCTGAGTCCAGATCGGATGGAGGAGATGGCCGGCCGTTACAAGGCACTGCCGATAGTCGATCCCCATGCCGGCTCGTCGAGCAGCGAAAATGACGTTTTCGTCGATGCTGTTGACTCATTGTCCGCTGTGCCGGACATTCGATTCGAATTCGAACCACGATCACCGATCACCATGGGGAAGGAATCATCGCCAGAGATCAATGAGGACGAAGAGCTCGCTGCCGAAGTGGCAGAGGTGAAGGACGTGATGGATAACTACTATGAGACGCCGAAGTCGAGGAAGGTCCTCAAGAAGAACCACTCGCGATCGGTGCAGAGCTTGCACCGATCGGAGCTGAAAGTCTTCCTGCAGAAGGCTCCGTCCTTGGAGATAACAAACAAGCTCTCCAACGGTGAGCTGGTGCCAAATGAGTCCCAGAACCATGAGGAGAACAAGGAGAACACCAGTCCACCTCAGAGTAAGAGCGAGCCGAACACGCCCCTGTGCCCAGAGCAGAGTCTGCCGGGGCCGCAGCAGCACTATCAGAGCGTTGACTCCATAAACGTGGAAGTGAGAAAGAACCGCCGGAACTCGAATTTCGCCAGCAACATCACGCTGAATCATGGCAGCAAGGACAGCGTGATTGACAGTTCGATTGAGAACTTCGACATGAAGTCCGTGAGCTGTCAGTCTCTAACCGCACAAAACCTCTTCCTCTCGATCGACGAACTGAACGAGATCACGAGGCAGATCAACGAGTCGGAGGACTTCACCAAGGACATCGACTTGGAGTACTGCACTCATCGCGACAACCTCAAGCCGAGCGAGAGGAGGATCACTTTGCTGAAAAACAAGAACTCCCGGCTGATCAACTTCAGTCAGAACAAGGAGAAGATCAACAACGCCTGGAGTGGCCTGAAGAACTGGATCGGGGAGGAGAGCGTTCGCATCAAGGAAGTGGTGCAGAAGCAGGCCGCCATGCAGAGGGTCGGACATAACTTCTCGCCCGAATCGAAGGTGTCCCCAGTTCGCAGCACACGCGGTGATTCGGTGGAGAAAGCCCAAGACGCCGAGTCCATCATGGCGTCCTCGCTGTACTTGCCCCAACTGAGCGCACTGAACGCCTCGTCTGTCATCGGGGTGGATGAGGACGACATGGAGTCGTCTGTGACGACCTTGCAGCACGGAGATGTGTCGCCATTTTCGAAGAAGCCCAGACTCAAAGAGAAGTGGGAGGTGAGTCGGCCGAGTCCGAGTGGTCAGAGTTCAGAGATTTTTCTTTTGTCATCCTGTCATCCTTTAAAACTTTGGTGATCTGACACTTATCTTGTTCTTTTCGTTTCAGGGTCAAAATGGATTTGAAGAACTTCGCCGGTACATCAAGCAAGGCGGAGACTTCGGAAAGGAGCTCATACTCATACTTCAAGAAAGGTAAGCCCATTCACTCCTATCACATTTGACAGCTCAAACGTCACTCTCCTCATTTTCAGAGTCGAATCCGAGCAATTGTATTCGAAATCGCTTTCGAAAATGGCTACCAAACTGAACAAAGCTTGTCGCGAACTGCCCGGCAGCATCGCCGACGCCTGGCGTGGCGTCGCAACTGAGATGGAAAGCCGCAGTGAGATTCACAGACAGCTGTCAAGTTCCCTTGTCGATGAACTGGTGAAGCCTCTCAAGACCCTAGTTGAGAATCACCACAAGACCAGGAAATCCGTAAGTTCACCCGCGCATTCGTTTCCCACAAAAACTAATCAAACTCCATGCCGCTTAGGTTGAGAACAACGTGGACAAAAGCTCCCGTCTGCTGGCCGAGTGGCGCATCAGTGAAGCCAAGGGCAAGAAGACCTCACACACGGCGGCTCGCGAGAACGAGAAGCTCCAGGATGGAATGCTTGACGTTCGGATACAGAAGTCACCGTCCATAGCACTGCTGCATCAAGGTTCCAACAAAGTGGCTGCCGAAAAGGAAATGAAATCCGCTGAAAAAGACTGCGCAAAACTGGACAACAAGCGTCGCAAGGCCGAGGAGGCCGTTAAACGTGCCGACGTCGAGTACTACACACTGTGCGTGCGAGCCGAACGTGCCCGTGTCGACTGGGAGATGTCCGTTCTGCGGGGCTCATCGCTTCTGCAAAATGTCGAGACTCAAAGACTGGCCAGCATGAAGATGTTCGTGACGAGCTATCTCAGACTCACTGCCAACATGAATCCGATCCTGGACGGGCTGGTGCAGAGGCTCACGCCCGTCGTCGACGGATGCAATGTTCAGAAGGACTTGAGTGTGATCAAGAATATCCGACGCATCGCTGAGGGTCCCAGCGAGCAGCTACTGCCCGATTTCTACTGCGAGCACACCACACTGGCCATGAACCGCGAGCGGAGGAAGCACGCGCTGATAAAGCTCCTGCAACTGGTCAAGACGGATCTGGAGCGGGAGCGGAGGTCTCGCAACGGACTCAAGGGCCTCTCCGACTCGCTGAACAACCAGGAAAACCAGAATATCACCGACAAACTGTATCACGTGAGTTGAAATGCCCCATCCCCGTCGACGTCAAACTAACCCTTACTCTTTCTTGCGACAGATCCGATCAATGCTGACGTATCTGGAGGGAGCGCGTTTCAAGCTGCACTCAGCACTGCTCGAGTTGGATCACAAACCGCGGAGTTCACATCCCCTGGCGCAGCACATTCAGGTAAACTATTCAAATGCCAGCTCAGTCGAGCATCTCTCAAACCGAAACCATTCTTCTCCCCACAGATCACTCGTGATCGTACCGGCCTCCAGCAAAGCATCCTGAAGGTGCCACTCTGGCTGAAGAACAACGACAAGGTGAGCAGCCCCGACAGTCACGACAACGAGTACGACACGGTGAACGAAGAGAACGGCAGCTGCGCAGACGTCAAGAATGACATCTTGGTGCGGCACTTCAAGCGCAGTCAGAGCAATCTCGAAACCATGAGCAACGGCGGAAGCACACAGATATGCGTCAGCGACAAGGCCAGCACCATTCCGACCACAGTGCTCGACAGCCCGTACTTCGACCGCGGCATCGCCGACGGTGGCTCCAACCAGCCAGACTCTGACTTTGACGAGTTCAGCTCGCAGGACGGAGACGAGCACGAGGAGGACAGAAAGCCGCTGCAGCAGAATGGCGTGGCCACCACGTACGCTCCCCTCACCAACGGGCAGGCACCCGCGGAGGACAACTCGGTCACGGACGACGCCAACGGCTTGCCGGCCGTGGTCATAAGCAGATGCAAGGCCCTCTACAGCTACACGCCGAAGCTGTACGACGAGCTAGAACTCAATCCCGGCGACATAATCGAGGTGCACGTCAAGCAGGAGGACGGCTGGTGGCTGGGAGCTCTCCGCAACCAGGTCGGCATCTTCCCGGCCACCTACGTGGAGGAGTTCGCCTAGACCCAGACGCACAGCCCAGAGTCCCCTCTGGAAGTGTCTCCTGCCCGCGAGAGTGACTGCTGCCAATGCCTGCGCACGCGCACTTCTCCTGTACAGCCCTGTACAGTAATTCATTTCATTCATTTTATCCGATTCTGACACACGAAATCGAATTGAATTCGAAAACGTTTTCTTGTGCGCAATTAACTAATGTGATCCAGCCGCACTCGTATGTAAGTTTATATCATAGATGTACGTTAACTTGTTTCATAGTCGATAAGGTCGTAGCACGTAAGCATCAAGTTTAACGAGGGACGCGTCAAGCTCAGAGGTTCGTTGTTAATGTAGTTTGTAACTGTAAATCATAGAATAGAACGAAATGCATTGATGATTGGATTCGCCAGAGCGCAAGAGTAAATGGAAACCAATTTATATTTCTTTTTTTCGTCTTCTTCTCTTTTTCGAACAAATCTAAGAAAAATGTGTATAGCTGATAGAATTAACGGTTTTATTTAAATAAATCATTGAATTACAAATAAGTGGAAAGTCGTGCATTTGTTTTATTTGGGGCATTTTGCTGGTGTGGGTGTGGAATTCTGGCTCCGAGATGGATGTTCGAATGTGGAACTTCTGCTTTGATTGGCGCTACAGTCCGTGGTGGATCTGGGCCTCAACCAACATGGCCATCCAGCCAGCACGATCTGTCGCCGGCTGCCTCCAGCTGCGCACACCAAGTTGGTTGAGGTCCTCCTTCACTTGTGTGCGCCATCTCGTGCGAGGACGTCCTCTGTTGCGCTGTCCCAATGGCTCGGTGTCGAAGACTCTTCTGGCCAGAGCTGTGGTGTCCATCCGCTCTACATGACCTAGCCATCTTAAGCGTTTGATCCGTAGACGCTGAACTAGGTGCATGCCGCTGGACAGCCAGTTCGTGATTAAAGTGGCTGTCCACCGGCATGCACATAGTTCGTGATTGAACCTTCTCCTCCAGACACCATCAATGCAAACAGGACCAAAGATCTTACGCAGGACTTTTCTCTCAAAACAACCAAGAGCTTCTTCATCCGCTTCCAAAAACGTCCATGTCTCTGCACCATAGAGCAGGACTGGGATGATCAGGGTTTTATACAAGGTCAATTTGGTGTTTCGAGAGATGGCTCGGTTACTCAATTGCCTCTTGAGGACAAAGAAGCAAGAGGACGTCCTCTGCACTTGATCTCGGTACTGGTGTTGTTGTCCCTATTTACTCCGGAGCCTAGGTAGACGAAGTCCTTGACTGTCTCAAGGTTTCTGCTGCCCAATATGACGCTCTGTCCGAGACGTCGATGTTGTGCGTCCTTTCGTGATGACAGCATGTTATTTGTTTTGCTCTGGTTTACCGCTAGACCCATTATAGCCGGTTCCGCTTCAACGCCAGCAAACGTCTCATTGACGGCTCGCTGTGTTCGTCCAATCACGTCAATGTCGTCCGCGTAAGCAAGCAGTTGAACGGACTTTTGGAAGATCGTGCCTCGGGTGTTTACGTTTGAGTTTCGCACGATCTTCTCAAGTATGATGTTAAAGAAGTCACATGACAGCGTGTCGCCTTGCCTAAAACCTCTTTTGACATTGAAGGTCTCGGTTAGTTCGTTACCGACCTTGATGGAGCAGCGAGAGTTCTCCATCGTCATCCTGCACAACCTGACGAGTTTGGCAGGAATGTCAAAACTACCATGGCGCTGTATAGCTCGTCCTTTAAATCGACAAATAGGTGGTGGGTGTCGATCTGCATCTCTTGAGTCTTTTTAGGATATATTGTGGACTTTCCAGGCCTGAGACGGCACTGATAGGCCCCTATCAGGTTGTTGAAAAAGGGTTTCAGGCGTTCACACAAAACGGCAGAGAGTATCTTGTACGCGATGTTAAGGAAGCTGATCCCTCGATAGTTGGCGCAGTCAAAGGGATCTCCTTTCTTGTGAACCGGACAAACGACGCAGAGATTCCACTCATCGGGCATGTTTTCCTCCGACTTGCAGATGAGCTGTTGCATGCGCCCAACCAAGTCATCTCCAGCTGCCTTCAACAGTTCCGCGGACAATTCTTCCGCTCCAGCAGCTTTCTTCGACTTCAGTCCAGATATCGCTATCTTGACTTCGTCTAAGTCGGGGGGACTGAATTCGTGTTCATCATCGTCCAAATTGAGTGAAACATTCTGCCTGACAGCGGAATTTTCGTCGTCATCGCCGTTTAACAGTCTCCAAAATTGTTTTTTTACCGAATCTGGAACTAAGACGTGGCTAATGGCTAAACACCATTTTTGCGATCTATGGCAATATCGTACCGAGCAGAGTACACCGAATATACTCCTTGAAGCTTTCAGAGAGCTCAACCCGGGCTGACGAAATTTTTTGACGAACAGTGGAAATGTCTAAACGCCAGAGAAGCTGCCTCTGTTGAGAAGAGGTTTTAAAGGGACAGAACTGTCGGAATAGAGAGAGACAACTCGTAGTAAAGTTGCAACCGAAGCTAACTAGAAGCCTTATTTAGACTGCCAAGCGACTATGATGACACCAATACCGCTGTCAGGCGATGGCCCACTTAAAAGGAGAGAACTCCTATTCAGAAGAATCACTTGATCTCCTGAATAAAGCAGGTGCTGATGATCCGGTAGGGTTCATACGCCAACTAATCTATGAGAATCTATGGGAGGTTCTTCGTCTGAAGCAGGCATGCTCGATTTGGGGAATCTCAGTGTCACTCCCTCGGGCATTAACGACATATCACCCAAATCACGTAAAATATCGTCTCACCGATGCCTTACCAAAAGAGGTCCTATGCACATCGATGCATTGTCTTGTGAATTTTTCAGCGCGATTCTTGAGAAGATCGCACAGAATCCGCTTGACTACACTAGGCGTAGCGATTCGCAATTGCGAATAAAAACAATCGAATAATTGATTGTTATCGCAATCGCAATTATTCGAATTCGTTAAAATGTTGTTAAAATCATGTTTAATCATTCCACTTCGTCAATACAAAAAGCTCCTAAATGACCAACATTTTCTTGAAACAACTCTCGACACCCTACAAGTATGCACCATATTCAACGAAAACTCCCACTCACCGATCAAACATCACCCCAACTCCTAGAAGTATACAAGCTCTACGCCACCTATCGGCGACTAGCAGTACACATTTTCAAACAAAAGCCAAGTCGCATCAACTTGTTGGTATGGGTATTTTATTTTTTTCATCTTATATGAGTATCTTTGCTATAAACTCCTCCATTTCCCTTAGAAAACTATAAAACTAAACAAACACAGAAATATGCGAAAATCAATTAAAAAATAAAAATATAACATAAAAACGTTTAACGAATACACACACGATCAATAAATTAAATAAACTTGTTGCTACGCTTCACCTCCGTCCGTCCGTTGATTTGTCCACCTCTAGACCGCCTCGGAAACAGTGGCATTGCTGTCCAAGTCTTTGATTTTCTGATACATGCTGATGTAGTGCATCTGCAGCTGCTTCTGATACTTCAAGACCTTCTCCTTCTCCTCGGCCCACTGGTGGCGTTCCATTTCGAAGTTCTGCCGCAGCTCGGCCAGCTCCTTGCGTAGGATGTTGCACTCGTCCTTCGGTGCTGGCTTATCGTCGGCGAACTTTCCGTTCTGCGCGACGTCCGGCAGATTCACGCTTCCGTAGACGAAATTCTGAATGTCGCTCGTCATCTGTGCCAGACGGGACTGGGGGGTCATGTGCTTCTCCAGCGGCCTCTGTTCGGGCTCCGTGTATGGCGGGACGATCTGCAGACAGTTCATGATCACCTCCAAGTTGGAATCGTCGATCGCCTTTGGTGGATGCTCCTTGCACTTCTCCTCGTCGTTGATTTGGTTCTTCTGGCATATGTTCGAGATTTTGTCGATTTGATACTTCAGTCGGCTCAGCTTGCCCGACGGCTCCTCGCCGTACTCGTGGAAGATGGCCAGATCGGAGAGCTCCTTGCGCAGCTTGGCCAGTTCGTTGGTCAGGGCGAGGATCACTTGATCCTTCAGGATGATGATGCGATTGAGTTGACTAATTTCCACCTCTTGTGCTTGCGCCGAGGCTGACGGCTGATGGGACTCGGCGGAGACGGCTTGATCGTGTTTCAGTTGCAGGATTTCTTGATCTTTCGCTGTGATGTCAAGCTGTGCGAGAGAAGGGGGGACATTGAAAATGGAATGTTTGGGTAACGTTGGGGTGACTTACGGTGGCCTCTTTGAGTTGGTTCTTGAGTAAAGCTATTTCACCATTTCTCTGGCACACTGTCCATTCGTTCTCCTCCAGCTGCGCCTTGAGGTTCCCAATGAGGCCCTCCATGAGCCGGGTCTTCTCCTCCAGCTGACTGATGCAATCGCGAATGGAACGCTCGGAGGTTTTCAAACCCTCGTTTTCACTTCTGTAAGAAAGGATTGAATGCCTGTTAGTGAAGGCAATGAGTCTGCTCCGTTAAACAGTGTCTAAAAATGCATGTGATTGAGTGATTCAGGGGCTAGAAGTGGACCTAAGACTGTGAGGGGTTTAGAAACAGTGATTTTGATGTGGGTCAAGGTGGAACCTTGAGGGATGTCATTATCTGAGAGCAATTAGTCGCGACAACTGCTATGATGGACTCTGGTTTCGTGATGGATTGTGGTTCCGGAGATGTGATCGGGTGGAACACTATTAACGTACTCTAATAGGTTTGCAAGAAAAAGTGTGGTTCCGAAGATGGAACCATGGGGGTCGTCATTAAAATTAGCTTTCCATTCTTAAGGCCCAAACCCATTATTGTTGTTGCGTTGCGTCTTATCAAATAATTTAGAACTAACAAGAAGAAGTGAGATAACGAGTGTAGGCTGTGAGCGGAATTCATCACGTCGGATGAAGTTGCAGAACTTTTAACTTTTGTTCCGATTGACAGTTCCTTCCAAAGCCTTAGCTGCGGCAGGAAGGTTGTTTTTCAGCAGCCAACTTTATACCATGGTGAAGGTAATTTGCTACATGGCTCTCATACGACAAATTATGGTATGCGGTTGTCCACTGTGTTTCAATGTCAGTCTTCCCAGATGGAGAATATATGGTTGTTCGAGAGACAATGTTTTCGGATATGTCTCCGTCTGTACCCGAATCTGAGTACAAGAGACTGTGCCAACGAGGTCCTGTACAACGAGGCAAACTTGAACAGGATCAAACTGATCAGAAGTCATACTGCAAGAGCTATGGCTTCTACCAACAGCCTTATCTTTGAGGCTTACTACCCGTCTATCATGAAAGAGTGCAACTCAACGGCTTTATTCCTTCTGAAACATTCCTCTACCTCGATACCATTGGCTTGACACAGGATGAGGAAGGATGTCCTATTATCTACCATTTCGTACGCCGAACAGTAGAGAGACGACTCCGATACGAAAAGGATGTCGCTCGCAGTCATGAGGATCTCCTCCGGTTCAGTAGAGCGATTTCTGCTCGAGATGGGAAAGAGTGTGCTAAACAGCGGCACTTTTACTGGTGGTTGCATCGGAGAAGATCTCGGCCTCCGCTGGCCAACCGAACTGTCTCATCGGCAGTTGACAATGATGGCCAACTTACATAGATTTTTTTTAAGTAAACAATCATTGGCGAGCACACACTACATTTTTGGCTCAAGCTTAGTCTTCGAAAACATGTACATAAGCTTAATGCTTAAGGCTGGGTAACCAATAAAATTCGCGACAAACTTGGAAGAAAGATTCCAGGACTTAAGCTCCAGGTTACAGAATTGAATCTGACTGGCTGCTTGAAGTTAAGATATGGTTTGAAAGCAACACTGTGCCGGAAATGAAGATTTTTCTTCAGAGCTTAGATTCAGCCGATGATGGAAGCTGTTGAAGGCGTGAGTCAAGTGATTCGAAAGATGCAACCTTGTGCGACGCACTAATTGGCCCTGAAAATCGTTTAAGACGGATTCAAGAGCTAACGCCCGTTGCAAGCCAAAAAGTGTAGGTCTGAAGATGCAGACATGTGTGACGCCATTAAATATAATATATAATATGGGTGGCGCTACAGCCCGTAGAGGGGCAGGGCCTAGGTTCGCAGCAACCATTCGTCTTGTGCGTGCTATTTTTCCCTCACGAGTGGAAGGAACCTACAGTTTTATGCCGACTTCGAACGGCCAAATTTGAGAAGCTTTTTCTAGACAGGAAATACTCTTTGACAATTGTCAGTGACTCGAAAGAGGTGGGACCGTGAAAATTATTTTTGTTGCACAGAGCAGGAAACGAGTACATACCCACAACGCCACGAACCACCAGGACGTCATTTAGTAACCAACATTAGTCACCAAAAATTGGTCATTCAAGCAAAAGTTAACTTCGAGTGACTGCCCGTCGTTTAACAATTGTTTTAAAGCTACATTGAGCTGGAAGACTCTTCTAAGATTCTCTAGAGTCTACATAGAGCCAATGGCGGAAGCTGTGGGTTGGTCCGAGTCAAGTGGCTCCAAAGATGCAACCTTGTGCAACGTTACTAACTTATACAAATTGGCCCTGAAGTTCAAGACGGATTCCTGAATTGACTAGTGTTTCAAATAAAAAAATGTAGGTCTGAAGATGCAGCCTTGTATGACGCCATTAAATAGTCCAACTTTATTCCGAAAAAAGTGCAAGAAATATTCGCGTTTAAGACTTGAGGCTCTAGATATCTGTTCTAAGTCCTAATTCCTACACCGACTGTTTGCACGCTAACTAGGCTTTCATCAGAAATACTTCTCCATTCGATCCTAGTCCACCGCCCCACCCTCATAAACCCTCCCCAGTACTCACTTGAGTAGCTCACTCTCCTTCTTCAAATCGCCGAACTGCTCCTTCAGTCGATTCGTGTTCTCGGTGATCCGCAATTTGTTCTGCTTGAACTGAAACGATTGCAGCGTGAGCATTTGCTCCAGCTTCTTCAGCTTCAACAGATACTCCTTTTGTTGATTCTCATAGAACGCCTTCAGACGCTTTGTTTCGTTCTCCCAGTAGGCCTCTTTGTCCTGCAAGAGAAAAACCAGAGAAAAAAAAACCCAGAGTCAGTAAGATCACCTCGCTCGGCACGTAGTGTTGATTCAAAAATTTTACTTTTTGAACTTTGAAAATCACTTTTTCATTGTGCTCCATTGTCTGCCGCAGGTAGGACAGCTCCGAGTCGCGGTCCTTCAGGGCGGCCTCCAGTTCGGAAATTCCCGAATCCGATGGCGAGGGCGTCATGTCGAATTGTTCGCTTACGCTATACTTATTGTTACCACAGCTTGATTTTCTGTCAAAACAAAAACCATCACGATCGTGTGAATGAGAGAGAGAGAGAAAGAGGGGGGCAGGGGCATACTTACAAAGTACTATTTTGGCTAATTGCGTCTGAGTCGGGCGTGTGTCGGATCGATTCCAAGCTATCGTTGATCTTCAACGATCTGGAATAGCGTCGACGTGCCATTAGATTGTTGCAATAGCTGTTGCTCGATGAGTAACCGTGTCGAAGGTCAGACGTGCCTGAATGAACGAGAAACCAGTTAGACAATGGATGGATGCTGGGCTATACCGCCTCGCACTTACTTCCGAATCTTAGCGTTGAACCTTGAACGGGCGCGAGCGATGGCGTCGAGCCGTAACGATCGCCGAGCTCGTTGTACCGCGCCGGAATGCTGTAGTCCGGCTCGAAGGGAATCGGCTTGAATGCGATGGGACGGAGGAGATTTGTGGCCTGAAACGAGACATGTGTTAGTTCGTGCGTGATCACTGATCACTGATCAGATCAAGAGCCTACCTGTTCGGGTTTTTCGCGGCGATTCACGCGATCGGTGCTGCCGCCGTTGTCCGCCTCGACGATGTTCAAGCTGTCACTGTACTCGACTCCGCCGCCCATGGTGGTCCTCTTCAGCTGCGGGTGGTGGTGGTGACTGCTGGCGCTGGCTCCGATGGCGGAGTGGCTGCTGTAATTGCTCGCGGAACTCCCCCTGTGACCCAGTTCCGGATGCGAATGCATCACTGTCGCCATGTGGAGATTTTGCTGGTACGGCGCATGATTCATTTGATTGATCTGCTGTTGCTGATGTGATTGCTGCGGCTGCAGCTGCTGCTGTGCCTGTGACTGTGACTGCGGCAGTTGTTGCTGCGGCTGTTGCTCACCGTCTGCGGGCACGATACTGCCACCTCCACCGACAGCACCGCTGGCACTCTTGTTAGCCTCGAACATGCTGCGTATATTTTGAAACTTGGACCGGCTCTGCTGCACATAGTCCTCCAGATTGCTTTGACTGCCAAACTTGTTGCGCAGTCGCTTCTGCTCGTTGCGCGATTTGAGCGTACCCGTGAAGCCGGCCTGCACCAACGGCAGCCCTAGGGTGTTCTTCGAGATGAATGAATTCGCATTTTCCAGCGACGCCGACCGAATGTGACCCCGCTGCTTGTTGTACGAGCTTTGTTGTTGGATTGAGCTGTCCATTGTCGTCAGAAATCTGCAACGAAACGAGGCGAAAATATGAAAGTACAAGCGGGCGATAAGCATTGATTGATGATTGTGTGCGTGCGGCAGATTGTATAATCCATTTGTGAAGTCCCAAAATTCCCGGCTGCTTCATTTGTCAAAAGAGCAGCTTAATTTGGGGCGCAGTGGTGTGCGTTACGCAAGCACTGGGATGTGCGAAGCTGGCGCCGTTAAAGACAAATTTGAATGTTGCCTCCGACGATTACAAGTGACAGATATCGACGCAGCGACAAAAATGTGCTCGTCGCCGCGCCGGTGGATGCGTGTCGACCTCTCGTCGAAGGGCTGCTGTCGCGCCGGACTCGGATGTGTGGTTGGAGATCTGCATAATCTGGCGTCGAAGACGAGGTGCTTGGACGACCGTCTCGGTCGTTTTATAACTCCTCGAGTGGAGAAATTGTTTCCAGTGTGTGTGCGTGTGAATGCGAATGAAGAAGACTGGATTGGGAAAGGCCCGTTTGATTGGGGGAATCGATCGAAAACGAAAGTCACCTAAGTCACGGAATGTGACTAGTTCGAGGAAATTTATGCGATTGAGTGTGCTGAAGAGCAGATAATTGAGAGAGAGAGGAGTGTGTGTGTGGATAAGGGTCTTATATAAGATCGGTGATACCCACTAGAACCGTGGCTGGGTTGCAGCAAGTGGAATTTTTCGGCGACACTACGCTCTGGCTCTGGCGTTGATGTAGGTTGTCATCGAAAACGGGTATCTTATGAAATGATTGGCGTAAAAAATAGTTATAATCGGAGCATCATTTGTGTCGATGTCGTCGTTCAGAGGATTAGTTGGGTAAGACTTTGAAGATGTGTTGTTTGTTGCGCATCTTGAGTGGAAATTGTGACAATGGACGATGTGTACACAATTGAAGTATTTACCAGAAGTCAACGAAATGACCTGGAGACATACATAATGGTTGGGGACGTACAAGAAAGCTAGTTGGACAAAGTGTTGATGGTCTCATAAGAGCAACGATTTACAGTTCTTGTCCATTAATAGACAAGAAAACGCCGATAGATCACCTCAATCATCACCACCAGAAACCACAGTGAAACCAAAAACGGAGGGCGATAATCTTCAGCATTTACTACAGTCTTTGCAGTAGAGACAGTAGCATGCTTGAATGTGGTCTTGTTGTTCAAGGCAGACTTAAGAGTGCCAATGCAATGCCTAAAGCTTTGAGAATAAAGGCGAGCGCATCATTGGGCCCCTCGTCAAGGTGATAATTTACACTTATGTCATTTCGGAAGACAAGAATGAAAAAAACAAGGATGACTTCTGTAGGAGAAGATAAGGAGAAGATCTCCATCTCTACCGAATTCACCGATAAGCATGGCATGTGTACCATATCCATAGCCGATAATGGGCTCACTCTCACTTTAGCTCACAGAAGGTCCTCACACGTCAACATCCCGGCGATCTACACCAGGCATATCTAAATCTATTCTCGTTGTCCGAACCTGCCGTGGAGTAAGAATGGACTCGGATCATCTCCTTACTGTAGACAAGGCCAGAACCCGGATATCGGTAGAAGAATTTAGTCGAAAGTTATACATTGGCGTTATGCCAGCTCGAAATCACCATTAATCGCTAAGCAAGGGGTCGAAATTCAGAAGACGAAGAATTTTCACTATTACACCAAATTGGGTATTCACATAATTCCCATCCAAGCACAATCATCATCAGAGCAGCAATTGCAATCACCACCGAAACTAAATCGTCCACTACATCATCACCCCATCCCAAAAGGACACACGGATTTGAGCAACCCGTGTTACAGACTGGACAAAATTAAGACAACACCGATATTTTATTGCAAAATATTAAATTAAATAATGTATGTACATCAGTTGGGCCCATATGAGTCAACACCCTTATACTTAGGTTTAACCCTAGTTGTCCCTAATCTAAAATTTTAAGATAAATAATTTTTGTTCACATAAAAATTGTTTTTTAATCGTTGTTATAAGTTTAAAGATTGTGTTGATTTCTTTACTCAAAATAAGTACGAGACCCCTCTGCACAGACAGTCGAACAAGATTGGTGGAATTGTGAAGATGTCATCCAAATAGCTGCCACTGATAAGGAAAAACGCTTCGTTTGAGCCAGTATGCAAATGCAACAAAGCTGGGCACTTTCGGACAGGAGCTCGAACACCTGACAGTGAAATAGCAGTGTATACTGAGCATTTCGAGCAGTCATTACTGTCAAGTTCTAAACAGCGACCAGGGCCAATCACAGCAATCGTTCAAATACTGTGCACGAGAATTGGATCCATGACATTGGCACCGAAGTCTAAGAAATCTGCTGACGGGAATGCCCGTGGAAACTGCATATGCCACTAGACATGATCTGATTAGTCGTATGCAAGAGCTCTTGAATCTGCTATGGGATCTTAGTACAAACGATATCACTTTGGCTGCGCCCACTGTTGAGGTATAAGACTTCTGAACATAGTGTACACAATCATCTCTGTCATCAACACCTGAAGCAAGGACTTCATTGCCCATCTCATGGGTTTTTTTTATCGTGGCTTTATGGCGGGGCAGTATAGAATTGATCCGATCAAACTGCGGCAGTTTCCGAAAAATACCCGGGAAGTACAGATCGATACCCACCACACATTCGTCGATTTTAAGGACGTATAAGACAGCTGAATAGAGATTAGTTACACAGTATGCACTGCTTTAATATTTCTGCTTCGTGAGGTAAGAAGGCTTCATGAAGGTAGGATACCAACTCACCAAGACTGACGGCCTGCTCATCGTACGTTGAATTGGATAGGCAGTGTATATTAAGCATCGAATCTTGGAGGCATAATTAACTGGGGTATGAACAACAGAGTGGAATTGAATTCTATAAAACTCAATGCTGTCTACTGTCACTAAAGCGAACACTTAATAATCAGGCGTTATCCTTGAGTGGTGCTTGTATCGGTGAAACCGGAAAAACTCTCCATCCTTGATATGTGAATCAACACAAAACTTAGTTAGAACGAACTCATATTGGAGGTCGCCAAAAATCCTGCGAAATTTTTAGGTTACATTAATCAATGCAAGAAATATTCCACCCCCTCTGATTTGGCTTTAATTTACGAGGCGTATATTCGCCCTAAGCTTGGGAAGAACGCCCATATCTCGTCTGGTGCGCCCAAGACCACGCTGCGCAGACTAGATAGATAGCGATTAAACGTATGGAATATCGCGGGTTCGCACTGCACGAATATGGAATGCTCTTGCCAGCCCAATATTTCCCACACACTACAATCCGCAGATATTTAAAACCAATGTGAGCAGCTATTTCCTCTCTCTATACCTTTGCCCCGTGCTGTGTCTTGACCCCAGACTCTTAAGGGTATTAGTAATCAAATTACCACACGCGATTTGTATGAAAGCAGACCCTCAATATCTACATACATGTATGTAAGTTTTAGGTAATGGGCTGCTGATTGTTGAGAAGTTCGTACAAACCTTATAGAACATATGCTCAGCTCTAGGAATACGCGAATCATATTGGGTAAGCTAGATAATGCCCAAAAAATTGCATGAACTCCGGATAAAAGAGGCCTCATTAAAACAAAAGATGGGAGAGAGTTCTATTTCGAGACTTTTTTTTTAAAAGACACAGCAAACCGCCCCTACGCCCTCTGGAATCATGCATGAAAACGCTCCTATTTCTCCAAGAGACCTTTACCACTTCGTAAACAATGACAGGATATGTAGACCACAGCAGCCCCTTAACACCTCAACAGGATATGCCTATCCACCGCCGCGTCGTAGAAAATAAATCACTGCAAGACAGTACACCACGACCTTCTCTGATCATCGGTTGTTGTTCCATCGGTGTCCCATTAAAATGCCATTCCATTTCGGTGGAACCTCATATCGAAGTCACCATCGTCACGGCGCGGGCATCCCGAATTCATTTCCGTTTTCGAGTCCCCCCACTCCCGCCAGTTGTATCCCACTGACACTCAATCATAACAAAGACCACTCAAGACCTAGACCCACTGCGCGATAAAATTCCACCAATAGTTCGAAGTTTCTTCTCGTTTTCTCCGTGAATGTCGGTTTCTACACCCGCCGCCGCAGGGCAGCCGGCACATCACGGCCATCACCTCAATCCGACGAGTACCTACCTGTCTGGGCTGGCCACAAGTCACAACGCCGTCCGCGGCAACGGATGCACGATGATAAATGATTCTTTCACGGGCTCAGCAGTGAAAATACTTTCTCATCACGATTTCCAACTTCGATGCCGATAAGTGTTCCTGCCCCATCTCGCACGCGAGACAATGGATGCCACTCTATCTCTGGCCGAGGCTGCGGATGAACAGCGACATTTATTCGTTCTTGAGGTGTAGAAAAAGACAATAGCCAAACTCGATCCATCACTTGCAAAAGTCAATACTGTGAGAACCGAGAATCGAGAATCGAGAACCGAGCACCGGGAACCTTGACGACGTGCGACAGCCGAAAGTGTTTGGTACACTTTGACGCCAACTCATTCCCATCGGAACACCCAGAGTTTCGCTTGAATGAAAAGAATCAACGACGAGCCGCACCGTCCGTCGGCCAAAACCGGATATCGCCTCGAAGTGAGGGAAGAACGTCGCGAGCAACATGAAATAAATGCAAGCCAACGCGTCGCGTCGCGGTCTTCGCGGTCGGTCCGAATGTTTATGGGAATCGCTATCGCTATCGGCAGCGATCTCAAGTGACTGAGATTTCAGATAAACTTTGATTTTTTTTCTCTTTCGTGGATCAGTGGCGGCATCAACGACGGACACGGCGACGACTTCCACAGACCGCCAAGCCGCGCCGCACAACGAGACAAGGTTAAGCACATCGCAGCCAGGCACATAGACATGCGACTTGAATTGTGGTCTCGGATTACGGTCAATTAATAAGTTGCAGTGCGCTCAACAGATGGCCATTTCCCATAAGCCAGTGATTTTTATCTGCGAAGTATGTAGTTGCACGCGCATAAGTGCATGCGTTACGTCATTGAATTCTCGGGAACACAACAAAACAAAACAGAACGTCGGGGTTAAGCCGGTTTCTGTAATGCACACGAGTGGTGTGTCCTCGTCCCATCAAAGATCTCGACAATCAATGGCTGCAGCAGCCGAAGCCGAAGCTGAAGTCGATGTCGAAGTCGAAGTCGATGTTTCTCGAAGTGAATGAACTGGCTTGCAGCTCCGTGGCGCGGATGCCGTCATTGTAGGTGTGACCTGTGGTCATTCAGAGCTCTGGCTCTCTCGCATCATTCGGGGTCATCGGTGTAGTTTGCGGTTTATGTTGTCGCATGACATGGCTTAGAGGTTGGCAAGAGATCTCGTCAAGCGCATGAGTCAGCTAATGTCGGGGCAATGCAAGGAACTGTGTGATGATGATGGGCGGTCTTTGAATTTGTTTGTGTAGCTGGAGGTAGGTTGCATGTTCCCAGAAATAATTCAGTCGTTCGTCTTACCTTTTTGGGTCCAAGAAGGGGAATGATCTGATGTCTAATGATCCTCTAATCACAGCGGAAGACTCAGCACGGTTCCACTAACCCGACAGAGCATGGCTCTATAGTTTGCAATTCTGAATAAAAGGTACTCTAGTGAATGAGATCGGACCCGAACCAAGATCACCGATTATCCTATAAGCAGACAAACAGATCCCAGCCGATCGAGCGTCGTGATTCTTGCGAGATTGTGATTAATTTTTCGGACAGTCTGGGCCTTGTGTGCCACTTTTCCACATTTTGGATTTATTTAAAATTTAGTGCAATTTTGACAGTTCCATCCTGAGAATATGGTCCGAATTTGGTAAGAAGGTTGTGGCATTCTTACACTTAGGGCAAAGAAGGGCCATTGTACCGCCGCGTTGGTAATTCAAATTGGGAGAGCTGATTATGAGAACCAAACACGGAAGACACTATCATCTACAGGTCAGTCCATCGTTGCGATATGCAGATGACATCGGCGTCGTCGCTCGATCCCAAGGCGCCGCAGTAGAAACTTTCACGGCACTTGAAGAGCATGCGAGACAAGCTGGTCTTATGGTCAACGAGGACAAGACAAAATATATGCTCTCGAGCAAGAAACAATCCACCGCACACCATATTGGCCAAAACCTAACAATCGACTGCTACAATTTTGAGGTAGTGAAGGAGGTTGTCTACCTCGGGGCAAACGTTAACTCCACGAATGACATATTAGCAGGATCACCCTTGGAAACCGATGCTACTTCGGTTTGTCGAAACAATGGGGTCAAAACTCCTGAATCCAAGAAGGACCAATCACGCTCTACAAATCTGCCATCCTACCAGACCTGCTTTAAAGAGCTGAAAGCTGGACTTCTGCGAAGAAGGCGAATGGAGGAGAAGATACACCTGCGAACTCTACGAGCTGTACCAAGATGTGGATGTAGTACAAAAAGGCAAACATCCATTGACTGTTCCGTTCACATCGAGCACATGGGCACCAACGGTCCAGCTAAAGGGCCTTCGAAGCCGATCCTTCTAGCTCGGGAGACAGAGAAGACTAAGGTATAGAGTCATACCAAGTCATGGCAGATGTAAGACAGATTGGCCTTGGTCACTGGAAGTAGCGTGTCCAGGACCGTCAACAATGGAAGGCAACAAGTGCTCAGGCTCGCACCCGTCATGTGTTGACTAGTGCATTACTGAGAGCATTTAGGCTGTCATAGAAGAATGAGCCTATAGTGGCTTTCCTAGTGGAGGCGAGAGCAGAACAGTCAAGATGGTGGATACTTTCCTCCTCATCCTCGTCTACATAAATTCCACAGAAGTCAGTGGAGAAAATGCCTAGTTTTTTTTTTGCGTGATTACCAAGTAGGCAGTGTCCGGTGATACAAACTGCAGTGCTAATTTTTGATCGTTTAAGGCGGTCAAGCTACTTGATCTTTTTAGATCAAGGTGAAGCCAGATTTGTTTTTTGTTTTTTCGGTGAGTGCTGCCTGTCAACGGGCACTGTAACTTAAAAGTGGTTAAAAAGGTACCTAGCAAGAGATTCCATCAATCGGCAGTCTAGTGGCGGTTTTTGTTAGTGCGTCAGCTGTACAGTTCCCTGGAATGTTTCTGTTGCACAGGCGAATTGCTCGGATATCTTATTAAGAGACGCACAACAGTCGATTACTATTTTTGGGGTTATATAGATCCCAGCGATTTAATTGCAACCTGGCTATCCGACAGGATGTATACATGTCGACCGGATATCACGTTCCACCTTAGCCAGGATAGGGCTTCACTAATCGCTAGAAGACACTGCACTGACCGGGGAATGAACAGATTTGTTCAGGTTTAGACACACTAAGAAAACGCCGCTTTCTACGCCACTTTCCGTCTTGGATCCATCTGTGTAGAAGTGTATTGCTTTGGGAAAGCGTGTGGTGCCACCGTTCCACATGTTTTAATCCGGAATCAGAGTTTAGAAGCTGTTTTCTGTGTAGTGTAATCTCGTTGGATTATGGAAAGGTTTCGTTCGTGGCGTGTCCATAGGTGTATGAACCGTGTCGGGGATAAACTTGACTAGGACTATTATATACTGGCTATCTGGACTGTAAAGCCATAGTTACGTTTTGCGGATTCTTAGCAGCTTCACCTTCTTTCTTTCGATAGAAGTAAAGCCAGGACTGGACACCTGCTTGCAGCAATTATGACGAAGATGAATACTATGAGCCCAATTAGCACTAGGTGCCCCGAGGGACGGTTCAGTAGAGGAAGATCGCGACTCAGATGGCGCACGCAAATAGAGAGGGACCTGAACCAAGTATGCGTGCGACACTGGAGGCTAGCTCAAGATCTAGCTGACTGGAGACGCTTGTGGGTTCTGGCCCAAGTCCACCTCGGACTGTAGCGTAACATTAAGTAAGGAAGTCGGTTTGACTTCGCAGTCTTTCTTATCGAGGCATCGCATGAAATTCGTCACGAGATTCAAGCAAAGGGTTACGTACTTTCCGGAAGAGAAATGGACCTGTACACCCACTCACACTCCCATCCGATTCACTTGAAGGCATCTGTAGTACGATCCACTTGCAATTAGGTCAACTGCACCGTCAGCTAAAGCCAAACACAATCTCTTCGGAAATCAACTTCAACGACGTGAAGCACTAACCCAAATCTGTCAAATTTGCACAAAAAACAGCATCGTTCGTTGCGGCCCTCTGAACTCGTGGTACAACTGTCACAGCCTATTAATTCTTTGTTTACATTGAAATTAATTGTGTTCCCCTTAACACGACACGACCATTTCATAATCATCGCCCCCTCGTGTCGCACAGACACACGCGCGTCGTTCGTCGCAACGAAAGGCACACGCACAAAGCGTCTGATTAATGGCCCGTCACCGGCAACAAACAACAGGCCATGCTGCATGAGTAATGTTCCGAGGTGTGATTACATCGAGTCCTACATTGTCGCCGCAGCTTAAGTGTGGCAAAAGCTAAAGGTCATCGCGACGACAGACAAAGAGCGACGGAACTGTCGCACGACACAAGTCGCAATGAAGACGTTAGACAGTCATTTACATAGGGACTGGACCTAATGCACGAGGGAGCACACCGCACAGCCGAGTGACACAGAGCGCGGAGATCCCGCTCGCAGATCTAGGCGAACACGGGCAGCATATCCAGTTTGTGGTCGCTGCAGTGTGCGGACTGTGGAAAGCCCTGCTGTGAAGGGAAAAGAGAAAGGTACCCCGGAGCCACTCTCGAAGGTGCGAACAAGTTGTGTCGTGAGAATCGTTCTGTTAGCCGGCTGTCATCGGGCACCTCTGCAATTCCTGTTCGACACTCCGCCGCAGCCGTCGTGGTCCATTGACCTACATTTCAGGCCGCAGCTCCTTGGCTATGACTTATTTTGTAATTATTTCGTGAAAATTGTTTGCCAGTGTTCGCTTGTTCGGCCTGTCCGGGTGTCAGGGGCAATTTAAAATCACTTAGTGCTGGGTGCGCCGCGTGGCTGAAAGAGTGTACGATTTGACGTGGGGTCCCTTCAAGGTAGACATCAATCAAATTATGATACATGCCGCATACGTCATCTGCGCCTTGGAGAAATCGCTCGGTTTGCTCTGTTCACTCGGTGCGCTCGGTGAGGGCAATGCAGCGCAGCACAGAGGCTGGGATGGGTGGACAGGTGTGCTGGGTGAAATTTACAAGGAAATTATTAAGAAACGAACGTCTCTCTTTCGTTCTCTGGGGGTCATGATGTTCGCACAAGGGACTTGTCCTAGGTGTTGCAAGACGTTATGCTTGCAGCTCTCCACTTTGGCATTGATTGACGTTTGCGGCTGAGAGTCGTGGCCGTGTTGTGGTTTGCGAACGGGGAACAGCACAGTTATCGCAAGTGCAATGCTGTGTCTGTGATTTTGAATCACTTGAATCTGTCGGGGTGATGGTACTTGTGCGGAAGTCTGGGGGCTCAAGTAGAGAGTTTGTGGTTCTTGAAAGGTGGTGTCACAACTTGTCGGGTAATCTGAGAGATCATACAAGTGAGGGAGAGAGTTGTACTCCCTGGCATCTTGCAGCGCAGTGCGGTGTGAAGAGAAATGAGGGGATGGTCTGAATTGAAGTGGAAAGAATTACTTTGGCAATTTGAGACGTTTAACGGCTGTTTGAAGAGTGGATGTTTGATGCGGCAAGGTTAACGATAATGTTAAGAAAAATCGATGAAACGGCCCGTAAAGCTCAACCAGAAGAAAGCCTGTGTGGAAACTGAAAGAAAAGTAGCGGTGAAGCAGGTACCAGCCGTCTCATTGCGCTGCCACTCAATAATAATAATAATTCGGATAGCACAGGCCAGAGCTTAGCTTATCAGCAACCACTCGTATTGTTCTTTCACGAGTGGAAGGGACCAGCAGACTCCGAACGGCCAAATTTCAGAAGCTTTTTCGGGGCAGGAAATATTCTTTGAGCATTGTCAGTGGCTCGAAAGGCCGTGAAAACTATTTTTGGTCGTACCAGGGATCGAACTTAGACAAGCGGCCCGCTACCAAGAATTTTAAAAATTTAACGAAACTTAACGAAACTGAACGAATCAGTTTTTATGTGTACATTATGTAAAGCATTATATCCGTGTACTCTCGAGATTGTTTAACTTGACTTCAAAACGAAGTGCGTGAACTTAAGGGTAACAAATGGCTATCAACTTGACCAAAGTGACCCAAAGGAATACCATCAATTAGTCAAGATCTCAATCTGGACAAGTGAACTATGCCAAACATTTCGATGTCCACGACCACCCTCAAGAACTTTGCAATCTCATGAGATTGAATATTAAACACATTCCTGACAAAACCAACCAAAGTCAGTTTCTGAGTTGAAGTGCACGATCGAGACGATCGACGCACGCACCTATGTACGTCTTCTACTTCCATCTCTCAGCTCGCTACACCCTTCCTCTCTCCTGGCTCCAGTCAAAACCTTCCAAGCCTTCTGGAGTCTCTCTCTCTCTCAAGACCATACGCAAAGACATTACGTGACTTCTCTTGATTTATGACATCGCCATTACCGCTGCTTACCGTTGCAAAGCAACACCGTTCTGAGCAGCGCACACATATAATTTTCCAGAATTCTATTCCCTTAATTTGTATTTAAATGACTCTAGCGTGCGGTGGACAAGAACAGCGGGAGCCACCGCCAATTATCACAGTAAGGTCCATCAACATCGTTACAAGTTTGCATAGCATATGCTCCCAGCAACACGAGCAACGCTTAGGCAGGCAATTTCTCGCACATTGTGCTCTATAACGCTGAATAATTAAATAATTATGCAATCAAACAGAGCCAACTGCCGAATGAATATTCAAGCGGTCCACCGCCCCATGCATCTTAAGTGTGAGATTGTTTTGACGTTCAGGAAGTGAATTGAGAATGCAATTAAACATGCAAACATGCAGTCGGCTTCATCAAGTTCAAGAACAAAACCGAAAGCCCTTCTCTTGGTGTCCCAGCCAGCCAGCTCGACGATCATGCGAAGCGATTAATTCTGCGAGACTCGAGCAGTGCCCTGGGTCTTGGGAACGAATTAATTACATACGTCTGAGAATCAATTTCAGTTCTTTCATCTCGCACACAGCCACCAAGTGAACACAGCCCGTGAGAGCTCTGGAGACAGAGCCAGACAGTCGATGCCGTCAGTCATTCTGTCAAAACTTAGAAAATGGGATGGGATCCATTATGACACATGAAAGGCGAATATCAGGGGTATTGTTGTGGGTGTGTCATGCGGTAATTGTCAGCGAGTTTTGACGGATTGATCGTCGCTTGACATTGATTGAAAGTCACTTGACATGTCATCCTCTGCGAAATGGGACACACCTTCCTCCTTCTGGCGGAGGAGATTGGATCTGCTTTCTTTCTCAGCATTTAAAGACGAGATAATGAGCGGAGAAATGCTCACGTGTGTGTGTAGCAGATTCGAATGTGATTGGAGGAGGCGAAATCTTTTGTCAATTCTGTGAAACGGTTTGATTTGCAAATGAATGCGAAGATGGAAGTCGCCGTGCAACAGATTGGTTAAGTGGTGCAGTGAAATTGATTTCTCTTTATCCGTTTGCAGGGTGGAGCCGAGGGGTTTGCTTTGGAGAAAGAGTGGGTACACAGAAGTTACACATTTCGTTGAGTTTCGTTCAATTTTACAAACTTGAAAACTTGTGTCAAAATTTATCGCTCTCGTACTATTTGGCAGTATATATACTGGAATTTATCTAGCGATACCAGAAGCTGATCGTTACAGTGGAGGTTATGCAACGTCTTCAATAAGCATCTCTTAAGATCGAAGCCAACAACTGAACAAATATACGGAACTGATACACAATTCACAAAAGTGTCGTTAAGTTTCGTTCACTTTTGCTTACTTAAGCGGAATCGCTCCTACGCCAGAGTTTTACTTAAGTCCGAGAAGCAAATGTGATTCCATTAAGATTCGACGATGTTTCTAGTTCGGTCTCGACATAAGTCCGTGCCTCTTTGGTAAAGTTGACCCCTAAAGTCCGAAGCAGCAGATGCAAAAAACTGGATCTCCTGTTTTGAGAGAAAGCGGAACTGCGTCGTTGATCTGCGCATCGATGACAGCATCTGCTAGCAAAAAAACAGCCCAACCCAGTCGCGGATCCTTAAGTCCATCAAAAGTCACCGCCGCGCCGCCACAAAGCATTCCCAACATTCCAAGCCGACCAACACTCTTTTCATTCTCATCCATCTCTCTCACTGATCCCACTCTCAGATGCTGCTGACATCAGCATTACGTGCCGGCGATCGATGTCTTCGCGGCTCGGGAACGAAATTATTTTCTCCTCTCAATCGAGACTGTTAAGCCAAGGCAATTGCCTCGCCTTGCCTCGTGGTGTGTTCTTATCAACCATCAGGCGTCCGATTAAGGTTAACACGGAATATTTCCCCCGTAATGTCACACATACCACACCGTCGTCGAGCCGGAGAACACGAGCCTGCGGTGCAATTGCGACGCGAGCATGCAGCGCGACTCCAATTTATTGACATACTGCCCGTCTTGTCAGCTGTTAAACTTGACCTTTTTATCCCCTCCTCGGGCAGTGGCCAGCGAACGGTTTTGCTGCAGCAAGCTTTTCTCTGAACGTGATTTATTGGAAGTGCCTGACACGGATTCATGTCAAGCAATGTGGATCGGGCTGCACGCAACCGAACCGGTAGCGCGACGACGTTCTATATCGTTAAATTGGTTGAGTGAGTGAAGTGACATTAATAACGCTCAAGGATTCCAAGTCATAATCTTAACTTTCGTCAATGTGTTCCCGATTGCGCCGAAGACTGGTCCCACTTCCTGATTAGACCGCCTAACTGGCGCGCGAAAGCACCATTCCAACTCATTAGTGAGCCATCTCCACTTCTACACATGTCAAGTCCGTCTTACCTCTTGGATTTTTATGACCCAAACGTTCCCAGCACCGGTGTCGTGTCGGCATCGTCTTGGGACCGCGACAAATAGCGACTCTCTCACACTCCGTCGGCCCAGTGGAGGGGGGGGCGCGAGAAATCATCTAAAGAAAATCGCCCGCCTAAGATGACAGGCCACTTGAGCCAGCTGGCGTCTGTTCCATTGGCTTCTCTTCTCACCGACTCACTGAAGGGAAGACAGAGCTGATGGCGCAGAGTGATTGTTCCAAATCCACGCCGCGTCGTCATTGAGAGTGTCATCTCATTAACTCCGCAATAAAACATTATTGCATCAGCAGCAGGCAGCAGGCAGGCAGCAGCAGCCACGGACATCAACGGGCCAACTGTAGGAGCAGCTCATGAATGGGTCAATAGATACTCGTGGCCGCACAAAAAAAGTGACTGTCAGCGAGTGTGCGCGACGAGCACTCGAACAAAGACCCGGAGCGTGGGAAAGTGTTCGTATTCCCTCGCTCGATGCCAACAAATCGCCGAGCCAGGCAAATGCAATTAAGCGAGCACACACTGAACGCTGAACGGCTAACCGCTCTAGGGTCCAAACCGATCGACCGACGTAAGTATGTGCAACACACATGACTCACAGGACCATATCTGAAGGGGGCGACTGCCACCAGCGCCGCGCCGCCACTGTCGTCACTGCGCCAGCCGCCATCGCGTCGTGTGGCACAGTCATTCATTCATCCGGTGTTCCATGGGGGAACTGTGATGGCGACGCGGCGGTGGGCGCAGGATCCTTTGTGTCAGAGATCATAGAGTCTGCGCGCGATTGTGCTGACCAAGTGTTCGTGTCGCGTTCGCAATCGATAGGGATTGCGTGTGAGTGGTTGTGTGTTTACATGAGAGCTCGGCGACGACGTTTTTTTTCATGGTGACGACCACGACAATTGAACATTCTGATGATGCTGCTAAATGATGTCCCTTGAGGGTTGATAGAGTGCACAAAGGCGCAACGAGGCGCCACAGAGTCCACCTTTCACTTGGGGGATTGACAGAAGAATTGGATTTAATTGGCATCGTGGATTGCGGTAAGGTTCTGTTTGGCCTGTGCTCACAAACGCATGAGCATGCGGCTAGGGCTTACGGATCGTCTTCAGGCGGTCATTGCAAAAGGGGGTAGCATCGCGTCGTGGGCTCTGGTTCGCGTGGGTAGAGGCCGCACAGTCGTTAGGTTTTGCATCGCTGCTTGAGTCACAAATGCGTGAATTCGAGCCGAATTTGGCGACTTGTCACGAGGCACAAAGGAAGTTGTTGACACGGTGTCTGGACATGAGTAATGTTATGTTGAATTGCTGCGAGGAGAGGAGGGAGATATCGTGGAAGGGCGACCAAAAGGAGAGAGTGCCGTCTGTGGAGTGAGACAGAGGGAGTTAGGAAAAGCGGAGACAAAGTACCAGTGGAAGTATTTTTGTTCATACATGACGTGAGAGACAGAGGTTTTCACTCGAAAGGAGGCTTCTTGCGAAGGACCATGGGTCGGAGCTGGAATGAGTCAGAGAACAGGTCGACTGCCTCTGAGTAAGGTAAAGACCCCATTCAGTGCTTAATTCTCCAAATGGGTTCAGTTGGCTGACACTCGTGCAGTGTCTTTTTGGCGGTCACAAGTGCGCTAAGAAAATGTGGTCCATTAGGTGGGAAGCTAGGCAACTCTGGCCATTATTTCTTCGAGGAAACATTCGCTGAAATGGCAAAAGTTATCCCCATCTGCTGTTTTCAAAAACCATCGCTAAACTAAGGAGTCAAGGTCGGTCGTGAACATTTCGCTTTCAGTGAAGAGTATTCGAAAAAAGGAAAAAAACGTAGAAATCAACTTCTTTGAGAGCCCTTCAAACTCGTTGGAGATAATTCTGTTCCCACAATTCAACGTCTGAAGGAGGAGCTGAAGTGTTCATGGTCACCTGTCCATGCACCCAACTTGTGTCCAGCACACACTCTTCCGTTCATTGTGAGGAATAGACGGTCGTGTTGTCCACGTTCGACGTAGGACTGTCCTTAACCTGCAGCTCACAAGAGAGAATCAAATTACAGTGGACTTCATTAAGTACTTGAGTTTAATTCATGCTTGAGACACCAGCTATGTCTAAGCTAAGTCACACGAATGAATTCCTTAGATACCAAAGTGTCACAACGACACAAAAGTATGTCCCGATGACATGGAGCTTGTGTTTCTCAGTTGTTGCAAGCGAAGAGAAACACATCTCTTTTGGGCAAGGAGTGCATTTTTTCACAGTCACTGCAGCTCGTTTGGAAACTATTTGAGCCTTAATTGGCTTCGTGATTGCTCATGAATATGTACACCGCGGCGATGTAGAAGAAGTCTTGAATGTCGCTTGGAATTCAAGCTGCAAAATATCCATGAGTGCAAAAAGAAATAAAAAAGTCGTATTTATACCAAGGATTGCTCTTTTTACATGATGGCTGCGTAATTCGTCACCTTATGAATGTCAACCCTGAGTTGGTACTGTGTGCAAAGACGTTATGCTCTAGGCAATTATGTTTATTGTCTTTCAGACTGGAATTTGGTGCTGATCTGTTCATCACAGATCATGGTGCCAGATGGTGCTGACATCTGTTCAACAAGAGGGTTCCCCAAATCTGGGAATTCGGAGAGTGTTGTCAATTTGCCAATTCAATTGTAATGAATTTCAACATAAGGTATGCGTCGGTAATTAGTAAAAAAAGTGGTCCATCGGCAATTGAAACTCGAAGTTGTAGGATCGGTCCCTGGTCTGTACGACAAAAAGAACTTGCTCAGCAGACTATTTTTGTCTGCAAACTGTAGGTCCCTTCCACAACAGCGCGCACAACATGAGTGGTTGCTGAGAAACTGGGCCCTGGCCCTCAACGGTTTGTAGCACCATCCCATACATACATGTATTTACAAAGAAGCACAGACGAGAGTAAGAGGACATGCTGCAGTCATAGCGGAATTTTCTATAAAAGTTGGTGTACACCAGGGGAGCGTCATGAGTCCTTTGCTGTTTATTGTTGTTCTCGTTTATCTGGTTGAAGGAAAAGTGACGGACATAAAAATGCATCAGTTAATCCTTGCTGACGATGGAGCCATCATAAGTAATGATCAATCTAGAATAAAGATCCGAGGAAGGCTTCACCTCGACCAACCTGTCCCTAAGCAAGTTAAGAACGACCGGCTGAGTTGATATTGTCACGTCAGAGGAGAAATCTTTCAAGTGTCCTTAATAGGGCAATATCGCGAAAGAGAGGCAGGTCTAAATACTCATCGATCATTGATGAAGTGAAGGGAAGCCTGCCTCGATATTTTTTGAGGTCGAATCGGCGAACCCCACAGACAGACGCATAGATATGGAGTGTAGAAAACGGGTGGGGTGTGCGCAAATGAAAGTGCACAAAATGAAACACTTAATTGACAGGCGGTGTTATCTTTTATTTCGCAACAAAGAGAAGAAGAACTAAAATTGCATTCTGCTTGTATTTATAGAAAAGCGAATTCGGTCGATAACCTGATCAGATGGTCCGAATATTATTATTTTTGTCACCAGAGGTCGCTGACTGAATGATCAAAAGCTTCAGTTCTGCATAGTGTGCTTTTTGACATTTCTCTTGAATTAATATGTTCTTTTTTTACTTTCGCCTACAGGAGTGAAGTGGGGGAGTTATGATCCCTATAATTCAGATCATAACCTCCTTGAAAAATAAGAAAAAATTGTTAAAAGAATGCAATTACATTTTGTTGACATGAAATGTTCTTAACTTGATTTTACTCAAAGTCCCGGCAAAGCTGTCAAGCATATGTTGTTTCGTTACATCAAGGGTTAGAGACAGAAAGGATATATTTTACAATTATTGGGCCGACAAAAATGAGTCAGCTTTGGTTTCTTAAGAACTTGATCGATAGAATGGCTAGTTATCTGTAAAGATTTCCATCAATAAACAGAAAGGGGAGGTGTTGGATTCTATGGCGTTTCAATGAGCACCTTGTTCTTCTGTTTAATGCCTGCAATCCAATCTGAACACAATTGGACCAGAAGGTCCAGCAGAATTTGATAAAGTATCAAGGTAGTCATTTACGACAACAGGCATCAATATACTCCTTCTGAAAGTCGTCCAAATGGCACGCCATTGACAATTGATCGAAGTCGTTGAAGAATCATTGATGCTTTGAAATAATGCTATCTTTCTAAGCGACCTACACCCTCTCTTGTATACAAACTACAGTCGGCTCAGATTAAAAAGCCACGTCTCAAGTTCTGTTGCTGTAGTCTGTAGGCAACCATCCACAAATGCTAGCTTCCAATGAAGACTGAAAAAAGGGATTGTGCCGTACCCAACTAATGTCAAAACTTGTCTCACCATAAGTTCCCGATCCAACACCAACTTCCATCACTTCCTCTCTACTCAATCACTCTCCGGCGAATCAACAAATCCAATTTCACCCTCTATCAGCAGATCAACATTCAAATTAAAAGCATCTTCCACCGAGGCAGACGAATCAAAGAAACAGATAGAAAAGAGTCTAGAAACGATCTCACAAGAAGAAAGCCCATCGCCTTGCGCACTCCAGCACGCGTTGGAGCAGGCGTTTGGGTGTGTAACTTCATCTGGCGGAACTAATGAAGCTATGAAATCGAAACAACTTCAACTTTCAATCGTAAAAGCCACAATCAAGATGCACGCATGTCTAATCGATCGATTAAGACCGCACTGGCGACGACAACGCGCCAATCCGAGACAGCCTAAGTCGGCTCCGAGACGCCGCATAGTCGCATAGCACCTCTCTTCAAATGGAATGCGTTTCAATGTTGCTGCGGCTCGGCGCGGTGCGGCATCGCACCCTTTGCGGTGAAACAATAATTAGTCCGAATCGTTCACACATACACACTGCACCGGGGGATCGAACCGACAGCTGAAAGAGGAGACAGAGGCGATACAAGTTTTCGACCTAGAGATCCATCAGAGAGATACTCTCTCGCACATGATCATGTTTATCCGCTTAAGGCGGCAGCCACGATGAAGATGAATAACCTACTAAAGATGTGGGTCACAGAAGCCGCCGCGCCGAGCCGCCACTTCGAGTTGAAAAGTTTCCATTTCCAAGTTGTCGAGTGGATGTTTGCTTGTGTTGTTTTCCGGATGCGGGAGCGGTGCGGCATACACACACGCGCGCACACAAGTCGATTGAGTGCGGAGAATGCTCCGCGCGGATGGATGAAAAGTGAAAGCATATCCAAAGTGAATTATGATGTGAGACCGATGGCAGGCATATTTCACGGGCTTTAGGGATTTTATGAGGTCTCTGGGATGCGTTAAGGAGATAATGTCTTGCCGTGGTACTTAGCGTGGTCTCGTTGAAAGGAGAATGATCGAGAGGCGGACCCACAAAGGTGGGACGAGTTTGCACGGATTGCTCGGGTAGTTCCTAGAACTCATCAGAGGACTGAGCGACTGTGGAGTGGACAAATGAGTTCAAGTGGCTTACCGCGTTGGAGTCACGAAGTCAACGGGTGGATCGTTCTTGACTTGGTTGTGTGCTGACATGATCTGGATGTTGCTCGCGAACTTTCCTTTAAAACAAAAGAGGTCGCATTGGACCTGCTGGGGGAGGAGGAAAGCTTGAAGATAAGACCGTAACAGAAGCATGCGGGTCATGGCAGCGACCGCATCATAAATCCCTTAGTGGGTTAATGCAAAGTAATCGCATTCAAGCGTCCCACAACATCAACACGGATCCTTCAAGTTCACGACGACTATATTGGACGAGTCTAAATGAGTTGCGGTGTCGAGAAAAAGACAATTGGGACTGAGACCTTCGCACTTGGTTGGTGCCACACTCAGGGTGTTCACTTGGACCTTCTGTATGTTTTGTTTCGAGTGGATGAGCTTATGCCTACTCTGAACGGCAAACTTTGAGAAGAAGGACCATCCAGAGCTTCGTGGTCTGAAACTGAAAGTTGGTGTGTCCGAAATCGAACCACGATTTGTGTCCCATATACCTGCCATCCCACACCAACGTGCACTTATTAGATCGGATTCTGTTCCTGGAGGAAGTTGCCTTCGCCATGAGGAGCTCATGAAATACCCTCAGCGTCTCAAACATTGCCACTCTCCACTCTAACCCACTCCCCACCTCGACTGAAACACAGACTCGGCATCAAATAAAACCCGTAGCGTGCCCCTGAAATAAAAATAACTTTTTCTTATCTCTTAACCAGATTGAGAACCACCCACGAAATCACAGGAAAGCACGCATACACTTCTAATTTCGTGCCAATCTCGGCGCAAGTACCTTGCGAGAGGAGGGACCGAATATCTGCACATAAATTAGCAGCAAAATGATCGACTCCCAGCTCCGTTCACCAAAAAAAAAAAATGAAAAAAAAACCCCGCCGAACAATCACCAAGCACCAGCAACGTTCTCCGAAAACACCTACTCGATGTCCACACCTATGGCCGCCACCTTCGACAACAATCGGCCACGCTCAGAGCGGTGGTAAATCGTAAAGTTTTAGCCAGCGGCATCTAGTTGCAGCCAAGCATAAAAGGATACAAGTCTCAATCGGTGATTAATTTCGTTTCGCGAAAAGAATAAGAAATCCTACACGCGAGGCAGGTGATCAGGTGAAAAGTGGTTTGGGTTTGTTCTCTTGGTGCAGTACCGATACACGGTGGCGACGACGACGGCGACGACGACGTTGGTGGTGGCGGTGGTGGGATACGATACTTGTTCTGCAACATGCCCAAGATGAAATACCACCACCATGCTGTTGTTGGAATGAGGAACAATGTCGTTAGTGACATACTCACAACTTGCCCGGCGGGAACATGGAGTGGAAGCGTGTTCTTGTTTTTTGTTGCACTTGTGCTTTCTCCTTCACTCGCTGGCACCCGGGCCCAATGGAGTGAGAAACGGCACGAGCTATGATTTCATTGTTGCACGTATATTAGATTAATTAAGCTCGGTTTGGAGGGGAAATGTCATATGAATGAAGTGCATTTCCCTTGAAATCCAGTCTGAATGATGATAAAGAAATGGCGAGTGGCGACCACACACCTGAGACTGTTTCCAAGAACGTAACTTACCCCAGTTGACAGTTCTATTTTCTCAAGGGTTACGTAATGTGTCTGACCGTGCCCCTATTCGCGGCGCTCGGGTTAGGTCTTTAAAGTGATTTAATTAGGTTTTCACGGAACGTCCAGTGGGGCATGTCATTCTTTTCGACTGAATCATATTCGCGTCTGATCTGGAATTGTTGGATCGGAAATGGGTCTGAAATCGAGACATGTTTGCAGGGATTTATGGATACTTCTAATCAGCAAATCCGCCAAGCGCATTTCAAGCGCGCTCTTCGTTTTGGTGACGAAAATGTGCTGCTTTTTGATGATGAAAGCTCTTGAAAGAGAGTCAGATTTGGAGACTTAATTCGAAAGAGCCTTAGTAGCATTGAGAAGTAGTTCTTTAATTATTTTCTATCTTTCATTGCAGAAATGCGAAGAAATTTCTGTTTGTTGTACGGCAGTTTGGTGAAATATGTACTCGCGCACCATGCACTACGAAAGTCTTACTGTCAGATTAAAAAATGTTGCTTTGTACTACGTCCCATACATCAGTGTGAATTTAACCGACACTCAATGTAAAACGTTCACTTAGTGCACTTAGTGCACAACTCCGTGTCCCTTCTGCATGGATGGATCTCTTCTGCAGAAGTTGAAGGGAGTTAGAAGAGAACCATATAACTGGAGGTACCAAGCGGGACCTATTCAATCCGCATGGTCACCAATGGTCTTACTTATGGGGTTAGGGCGACTGCCCTCTATAATCAGTCACTTTACATAGAAGACATTTTAAATTGAGTAATAGAGCTGTATCTCGAAGGATCAAGTTTATTCTCCATTAAACACTGATCATCCCAGTCCTGCTCTTCTTCTTCTTTCTTCTTGTGGCGCTACAGTCCGGGGTGAACCTGGGCCTCGGTCAACAATCCTCTCCAGCTGGTACGTTCTTTAGCCAGCTGCCTCCAATTTCGCACTCCAAGTTGGTTGAGGTCCTTCCCCACTTGAGTGCACCATCGGGTTCGTGGTCGTCATCTATTGCGTTGTCCCACTGGTTCGGAGTCGAAGACTCTTCGTCCTGTGATCCTGCAGTCCTGCTCAACGGAGCGAATATATGGACTCTTCAGCGACATGAGTCTAGCCAGGCATCTACTGATCCAACGGCTAAGTTGGGTGGGCCATGTAGAGCGTATGGACAGCTCAGCTGCCGAGGAGCTTTCAAATCCGAAACTGTGCGGCAACAGACGAACAGTGGACGCCTGTGTTTAAGGCGGTGCACCCACATGGAGAACACCAAGTCGGCGCACGAAACTAGAGACAACTATCTAGAGATCATGGTAGTTGGAGGTGCTTGCTAGTTGGGGCCCAGGACCACCTCAGACTTCCGCGCAAAACAAGAAGAGGGAGAAGCCTGACTTAACCCACCTACAGTGCTTCACTCCTTACTTTCAAGGTTGACGGTTCAACTTGAATACCTCATCTCTTTCACCTCTTCACAGCGATTGACAATGTTGAGATTCGGTACTGTAGGAATTGGGGCCGTATTATATATTTTATCGAATGTACACAGAATGCGTCTCAACGAGCATTTATAGCAAACGACCGAGACAACATTTAATGTCGATATGCTCTTCATACGTTACACTAAAGCCAATTCAACGCATCACTTCCCACTCGCGAGGTTGCAAGTTGTTCCTCTTAAGTTGAGTCTTGAGTTTTTTTAAACAAAAAATATAGTATGTGATCTTTGCAGTTCTTGAAGATAACTATTGTTTGTCACGTTACGTGTCACGTGATGCAACAAACTTAAGTGGATTATGCTTTCAGACACTAGCCCATCTAGCCGGAATTCTCTGTAAGGCCGCAACGCAATTGCGACCCACTCATAAACTTCAAGAATTTCATCATGTCACGCTTTTGACGTTTCGTTACTATGTGATTCCATGTTAATATTACCATTAGCTTCGTTAATCTAGTCTAGCAAGTCAGTCATTTGGATTTATTTCCGGCTACTGTTGTCATACTACGTAAATTAAGAAAAGACGAGTCATCCGTCACGATTTTTTGTAACGACATTTTAAAGTAACCGCCATGGTAATCAACAAATTATTGAAACAAAGTGCAAATTAATTAAAAGCCTTAAAATCGTTGATAGCATTAATTTGTCACTTTATTTGTGTGACGTTTTGCTTACAACGAATGTTCAGGAGCTACACCGTCACGAAAATCCGGCGACGTGTGAATGAAAGCAAGGGAAATAGTGATCTCACAATGATAGTAAAGAAATAAGTGATCTTTTTGCACACTGCAGTTGAAATTATTTCGCCGTCGCGTTAGATTTCGTGACGCTATGTCTGCAACCAAGTGTATTCACAGGCCACTGACTCTACCTTATATCCAGACTCAATGTTTGTGAGCGACGCTTCATTCTTCACAAATTTCTCCACGTAAAGTCAGTAGTGGCTTGCAACTGAGCATTTAAACAGCTGGATGGCGCAGTTCGTTCAGTGCCTGCCCTTGGTAATAGCGGTCCCAGGTTTGAATCCCAGTGAAAGCAAAAGTTAGTATGCTTTTCTCTAGTTTTAAAACTGATCCAGTCACCATATGCCATTGACGGCCCTGGGTATAACAATGAACCATCTGTGTGTGTTGGCAATTTCGCTAGCAGGCCTAACCTAACTGGACTGGGCATTCCAAAGACGAGCGACGCACGGGTCCCTTGGTCATTCTGTCATTCAGCCATGAAGTCACCTCATCTGAATGATTCCAATTTCTATGACAAACGAATGGGCATGCGAACATGTTCTGTTTACAGAGTTCACCCACGATCTCTGTTCACTTCGAGGAAATGTTTGTTCAAAGACAACTCGCATACAGCACCCACTCCCACTCGGTAGCGCGCCATCAAGTGTCTAATTTACGTGCTCACCAAATCCGGATGCATATTCATGTGATGTGTTTTTCCTTACCGAACAAGCCCAAGCGGTGTCAACTGATTTGAATAAAATCATTCACCTGGGCGTTTCCGTTCACGACAGACTGGCACTGGGCACATGGACCACGTTAATTTCAGCCCCGTCGGCAGCACAAACTAATTTCCTTCACGCAGCTTATCAGCCGATTTATTGACCAGCTATGCAAAATTAATTGCGGGCCAGACACTGTCGCGCTGTCTAATTAGAGGGTAACTCACAGGACAACACCCAATTAAGAGACAAGGTGTGAAGCTCGAATGTGGGGAATAAATCAAACGCTGAACCCAGCAGGAAGATAGCCGCACACCAAGCGTATCCAATTTCCGTTCAGTGTGTGACTCATGGGAGCCATTTCAAAGCCCTTTCGTCCGAGGCCAGCACTTTGTCTCAGGAGAAGCGAACAAAAGCCCTCCGGCAGGCGAGCGTTGTGCCGCGACGGCCAGAGTGTGTGATGAGACACACACAGTCCGTTGTTCGGACTCCGGGGCAGCAGCAGCACGGTACAATGTATACGCTGAAATTACTGCAGAGATATTTATGTAAAACGTGATCTTGCCATTGTCATTTCCCGATTCCGATTCTAAGACCAACCGGTGAGAGCCCGCGGTGCTCGTGAACCGTATATGGTGCCCCTGCGCAGAGTGTATGGTTCCCTTGCGGGGCTGGCTATCACTCCTAATCATCTCTTTAGCCGTTCTCTGTGAATTCGTTCGCCTCTCCGAGGCGGCGAGCGCGCATCAGTTCATAACCATGACAATGGGGAGCGGCGGACGGGAAGGCGCACAGATAGCCGCAACGTATCATATTCCTTTCAAAGTTCTCAGTAATAGATAGTAATGGTCGGGTAGGCGCAAGCAGTCCAGAAGACCGCTGGAAATGCGAATCTCACTGCAAGTGGATGATCCTCCAGACTTCCTCCACCCTCTCGGGGGTAAGCCATAGTTTACGGTACGTTACAGATCTGCCCAGCGTCCGTCCGTCCCTGCACCACGTCGAGACTGAGCCGGACCGGAAGAACTTGTAATTTTACGGCTAACGATTGTGGTTCTTATGCTCCGTGGCAGGGAACGGAACGAACCGAGCGACGACGCTGGGCGCTTCGTGTTCTGCTTGAGCTAAGATGTTTATTGTTTTCATTTTGAATCAGATTCGCTTGCGGGCAAAGAAACCGAGTTGTTCTGCAGGTTGCGCTGACTAGGCACTGACTTCACAGGGAATTTTGGCCTGATTGAGGAGAGCTGTCCGCCGACCACCGACCGCATCTCCTGTGGCCGTAGAAGGTCTGCCGCCATCAAGTGGAACGGTCTTTACTCGCGAAATGATTGCCCCTTTAATCCGCGAAGTGACTAATTACGCGAGCCCCGCAGATAATGGCGCTCGCAGTGCAATTATGGTATTTTGCTCGCATTCATGTGTTCGCTGTGAGTCATTGACACGGCTGTGACTCGGATAAACAGATGGATGTTTGCTTTGCTTTGGCGATGGAGGTTATTGTCTGGTGCGATCAATTATTGGCAATTTCGTGCCGGTTTCCGTCTCAGAACGAGCTACAACTGCTCAAGGTGAAGTCTAACGACCACTTGAGATACACACATGAATTGATTCCGGTTCGGTTGTCGGTGGCTTTGCGAGCGCGCTGCGCTGATAGCATCGCTCGAATGTGATTTGTTTAAGTGACGCTTAAGAGGCTCATTAAGCCTTCGGTTCCTGTTGCCTGCTAAAGGTGATGTGTGATGGCCACCACTAGATGGCCCACATGCATACGTCGTGCTTAACCTTCGCATTCCTCGTTGTCTCTGCGGAAACCCACTACAGTGACTGCAAGACCCTTCGAAGTCACAGATCACTTACAATTACCGTTAATTACTTGAAGTCAATCAATAATTCATACGCCACAAGCCTTCCTTGTCTGCTTCAGCCAGCATCGGTGCATGTTCAGATCACGATCTCTACTAAGCCACCATCGCCACCCAGATGCCATGGATTCGAAGCGCGTCCACTCGAACACACACAGCAGACATAACCTCACAAATCAGTCGGAATGGAAAAGACAACAAAAAAAAAAAACACTCAAGGAACGTCAACCGAGTCTACGGATGGCAATTAAATGCAATTAAAGCATTTCATTCGTTGCAATCAATTAAGGTGACGAAATCAATACGAGACGAGTACGAGTACGACTACGACTACGACTGAGACGACGCAACAATGCAACAACGCAACTGAATCTTAATCAACAACAGCCAACACGCGTGCTCCAGCATGCCGAGTATGCTTCACCCTGTGCGTTCGAAGGAGGCGAAGGATTCCTGTCATCTCGACGAGTGACATTCCGTCGCAATGGTATTCTCTCGCCGAGCGCGGTGTAACATGTGTGGCATGCCCCCGTTGGCCGAGGGATTGGTCCGGTGGCATGTGAAAGGTCTCTTGGCACATGTGGGCATGTCGGCATAAGCGGGTCTGTGCAGAGGCCAGGCAACAAGTGGACTAGTGCGCCGACTTGGAGGATTGGCGGATTGGTTATGATGGGAGATGTCGATGAAAAGATGATGGGAGACGTTTAATTGAAGTGCACACAGATGACGGGCACAGAATGTCCAGTGACATGAGACATTGAGAGCTTTCGGCTTGGAGTTCGGTTTCGAAAGGCCGGTCTTTGATGTTTCACCGCGACGTAGCGACGCTGGGGAGAGGATTTTCTAAGGCGGTTCGGTGCGACTGGGTGCGACTGTAAGTGATCTCAGAAGAGACCGATCTATGCTTCTATTCTGTGGAGTGGGTGTCGCCAGCTTTCTTTAAGACTGTGTTGCATTTTCCATCACTGTTCTTTGCTTTGCTGTGACGCTAATGATTGACTTGGCCTTAGAGTTTTAATTTGACACTTGTTAGTGGCATCATGGGGCTTGAAGGACAACACTGGTACACTGCTTTGCACTTCACAGACACAGACTTGAGTTATGGAAGAATAACTGGTTAATAAGCACGCATACGAAGGCTGGTATTCAAAAATAGGCGGCAAGAATGGATTTTGCGGTGAATGAGGGCAAAAACGAAGAATATCCTTCCATCAAGAAAGGACACACAACATTGACGACTCGGTTAGAAGCTCACCATAGGCAGCTACAACTTCGATGTGGTTAAGGACATCATCTACCTTGGCTCCCAAGTTAATAGTACGAACAACACTAGTACCAATATTGAACGTGGAATCACTCTTGCCAAACGCTGTTTCTTTGGGTGCCACAGGCAACTAAGTAGTAGGGCCCTCTCGAAGGACCAAGCTAACATTTTACAAGGATGTGCACACTGTCGTGGAAAAGCAACCAGAATATCGAAGATTTACCTAGAATGCCACCATAGCGGTTTTGACTTCGAGTTGATTGCAGACTTCGTTCTCATCAAGTTATTCAGAGCCGTCCCATGAAAGCTGCTGCTGGCTTTACACATACTATCCCGACCATATCAATCAGACGAAGAAGCCTTTGGTCTTTTCAAGTGAATGTTGGGTTTGTCTGGGCATATGGCAATTGGATAGTGTAGGCTGAATAGCGTCATGAGTCAATACAGGTGCCTAGACTATGAGCACAATTTAGACAACTAAGGCAAGCTTGTAGAAGAAGTTGTCCATAATTGAAGTATCCAAATAGGGAGTGCCAAGGATTCTTAGGACAATCGAAGCTACGAAATGAAATACGGATGCACTTCGAAAACACTTAGATGTATGAACTGACCAATTTTACTCATAACAGTAGTGCTTATTGGTGCTCTTTTCCGCGCGAGTTTGATGCCAGTTACTAGTCCATCTGTTTAAAGTTGCCCAGTTATAGTCTGCAAATCAGTATTTGTAAGTCAAATAATTCTTCAGACAGATTGACCGTTGATATTCACGTTTTTGTTTCATTCAGACATACTTGCTATTTTGTGTTAGGAACCATCGCAATGGAGGAAATACGTGATTGAAGAACGACTATCGACATCAGTCTTTCGGAAGCTGATGTACCTTTTGAGGCCAATCTGAAGGGAAAGTGTTTTGCATTGCTGACAACTAAAGAAACCGTCAGCCTGCTTAGTATGTTAGTAACTCATTCCGTCCAAAGGAGGCATGGCGCACATCAGTTGAGTTAGAATGGAGACTGCCTAAAGAGTGTTGATGATGCAACAGACCGAATTCAATTAGAAACAGGCACTGACAGCTGAAGAGGTTTCAATGTTCACCCGAATCTGTTTTTGGTAGACTTCTCAAAATTCGGCCCTTCAGAGACGGCAGAGGGTCGCTCTAGGTGTAAATAAATAGCGACACACATAGCACGAGTGCGTTCCGTCAAACGTAGTCATAGTACACCCTGGACTGGACCGCCAACTATAAACATTGTATTATCGGATGGAAGATGTGGAAGGCACGACTAACGAGCATCAAAAACACAATTTCTAATAAGCAATTTTAATATGAATTGTTGATCTTTAATCCTTTTGATCGACAGCAGCATTGAAACTCACGCCCGTAGAGGACCACCAGAGCGTACTTTTTTAGCAAGCACTCGTGTTGTGCGTGCTAATCTCTCACGAGTGTAAGGGACCTACAGTTTGGGCAGGTTTTTCTAGACAGAAGACCTCTTTAAGTAAGACATTATTTTTCTTGTACAAACCAGGGATCGAACCTACTACGTCAAGATTGGGACCGACGCACATACCCAAGACACAGAGGCCCACCACATCTGCAAACACTTCTTCCAATATTTTGCAGAGGCTAGGAAATGGACGAAACTATGGCGCATCAACTCCCGAAGGCAGAGTCTCCTAGTGACTTAGTTCCTTGATAATCTGGTCGAAATGAACAATGTTATTGTCAGACACCTTCATCCCCTTGTCAGAAGATGCATCTAGTTTGTGAAAAAGGATCGACTTTATCCGCATGCTGACACAATGGATGGAAATATATTGTCAGCCATCCCTTCTAGCCTAACCCAACTCATCCTTTAAACATTCAAAAAGTAGGGTTGTACTGTTAATAACCTGAAAGAGTTTCTAGTAGCATCTTTTAGGACGAGAATCCAATCATTATCGACGGCAATTCTGTGTATAATCACAAGGAATTTACACTAAGTATGCCCATTTATTCAAATAATTGTGGGAAATGCTTACACCACCCAAGTTGCTTCGCCGCACGCCCAAAGGAAGAAAGATATCCCTGCACAACCGTCCAACATCGACATAAGTGTGACTACTCTCTGCAGGCAGCCATTAGAACCTATCATCACCCACAAGGGTTAATAGCTGAATAATTACATAATAAATAAACACTCAATAAAGTGAAAACAAGTAACTTGTTCGACCGCCATTACTTGCCGCCAACTTCAATCGAGTGCATTGCATAACCGCGTCAAAGGCTCGCCAGCCAGCCTTAAGCTGATAAAGACTCGAGCCTGAGAACCGCACCAAGTTAGACATTGGCCGATCCCAGTGTCATGTGTCGGATTATCGATAACAGACGATTGCGGATTATTTAGTATGGAAATTAGTCAATTAACTTACCAGTATACAATTACGACTGAAGTCCGCCTTAGACCTGCAAAGAGAATGACAACTCACTTAATGCGCGTACACACGAATAGATACAATAATAATTAATTTCATTTTCTCGAATAAATCAGCCATAATCGTTTAAACACAAAAAAGAAATATCTCTTAATTTGCAAGCAGAAAGGGAGATCTCGGAGCGCAGCCACTTACTTGGCTGCCAGAAACGGGCAGCGGCCGCGTCTGTGTCTGCGCCTGCGCCGTTGACCAGATTGTCAAGTGATTTATTTGCTAACACGTTTGCATCGGTCGAAACATTACCGCTAATTTGGAGAGAACTCATTCATTCACGTCATTCTGCTGGAGCGGCGCATTTAGATGTTCAATCGTTCGCCTAAACAAGGGGGCTGTGCGAGTGAAAATTGGTATTTTTTTTATGGTAACGCTTGTATCGCCGAGGGGAATTGTGACACTTTGACTGAGCGTGTGGGCTCGGAGTCAACACCTTTGGCTCGGAGGAAACACAGCACGGACTGACACTCTGTTTGCGATGTTTAACCCACGGGGCCTGCTAAGCATATTAATCATACACATGAGCATATTAAATTATTTCAGACATGCACGATGTAATTTAGTTTAATGGTGATCATTTGTAATTTGCCGTGGACTTGTGCAAGACTGAATATGGTTTCGGGGAGCGTTGATCTTGGCTGGGGGCTTGAGCGGAAATGCTGATGGGACAGGTGACTGGGAAGTGGGCCGTTTTTCTGTTTTGTTTGACAGTTGTTTGGAGTGGAGTGGAATGGTTGGCTGTATTTGCGGTGCTGCCATAAATCGTTCTTGAATTGTCGCAAAGAACACTTTCAGAACTTTTTGTCTTTAAGGCGACCACGGTTCACTGTTTCAGGAGTGTGCACGGGGTCATAATGCAGTCGTCTTGAGGAAGTGTAAGTCTCTCAAACAGAGGGTTGACTCTAGAATTTAGTTCGATTCAGTAGAAGTGAATGGGAGCAGCACGAGATAATAGGGGGATCAGATGTGAATCTGGGCGAAATTAAAGCAACAGCCACTCGTGTTATGATGGCCCGTGCCGGTGTGTGTATATGCGTCGACCCCAACCTTGACGTAGTAGGTTCAATCTGGTCTGAGCGACAAGAAAAATAATTTTGCGCGGACGCACCTCTTTCGAGTCACTGACAATGCTCAAAGTGTACACCTGTCTAGAAAAAATTTCTCAAACTTGGCCGTTCGTAGTCGTCATTAAAAACGCACAATTGGTTGCGAAGAAACTAGGCCCTGGTCCTCTACGGCTGTACCGCCACCAATATTTATATTACTCGTGCTGGCCATAGCGGAGGTCCTATGGTTTAATGCATCCACTCTTTGATGATGGTCGCAGGAGCATATAGCAGGACTGTCAAAGTAAGTGTTTATTGGCATCATGGTCCTTGTAGTTCCTGATCTATGTAGCAAAGGTTTCCAAGCCCAACTCTACGTTGGATCGCCATTGGGCACTAATTTGTGGAGTTCTTGTTTCCCACAGGCCTAGATGGAGAGAAACTGCATAACTACCTTAAAACTGGAACTGTGCCAGGAGCGACGAATCGATTCCCGCTCACATTTGTTAAGCCCATCCTATGCCTTGAGACTATATGCGACTGATCCCTGAAATCAGCACCCTAGAGCTGACAACCTACCCTCGGGCCAGGTCATTTCACCTTATTTTGCCCTGGGATGTAGGGAACGAACGAAAGTGGAACTAATTAGTAAAAGCGCGCCTACCGAGACTACAATTGCTCGTTGTTCATCTCCAGCATTGAAGAAAAAACCGCGAGGGAGCATCTACTTCTCTGCCGACTATCAGAAGTCGCTGAAGCTAACTACGCTTCGTAGGGCCCAATGTTACAGCGGGTAACTTCGTCATAGATCCCTAATTAAAGCATTCCATGGAATCTCAAGTCGAAAGCGCTACTACCATAATTACCTGCTGCTCTCGATTTTCATACAATACTCTGCACATTATCTGAAGCAGAGTAACCTAAGTGAGTGGTGTACTTCATTGCCTTGAGTTCGGTTTCTACGCTCTTGTAGTAGAACTTGCCCACAAGAACCACTTCGTCTAGGCTCCGAAGTCAACGCAGACAATGACATCACTGCGAAGATAAAACGAGGGATCACTCTGGCCAACCGCTTGGTTTTTGGGCTTGGTAGTGGAATATACCCTCTCTCCAAGAACCAAGACATCCATTGATAGCCCCAATCCTGCTGTATGGCGCAGAAGCATGATAAGTATCGTCGCTTCGAGAGGAAAGTCGTTTGAATTATCTCTGGTCCCGTAGGTACTGATATTGTTTGGAGGAGGAAACAGAGCAACGAGCTCTACGAATAGTCACCAACAATGCTCCGGCCAGGAAAGTCTTCGCGCCCAATTCCGAAGGATAACGTGGTAAAAGAAGTCCCCGCCTCAGGTGGCGCACGCTGCTGGAAAGGTAACACAATCAGTTGAACGTGCGTGTCTGGAAGCAACTAGCACAAGACCGGGCCAGATGGAGAGGCATGTTGCTTGAGTCTCAGCTCCACCCTGGTTTGTAGAGCAAGCCACAAAAGAAGTAACACACGACAACGCTTGGAGGAGCCTTGCCTGCTGGTCCTGCTTTCTGACCGTTGCTTGATCAGTTGGAAATCAGCTCTACTTTCGCCCGTTAAAAGTTTGTGTTTTCTTTTTGTCTCTAGCTTGAACTCGGCTGTGGAAAGAAGCCTCTTCTGATGACTTTTCATACATCTCCACTAATTTCAGTCTTCGGCTTGCAGATTATGTCTTCCAAATTGCAAATGTAGTTCATGTCAATTAGCTTGCCTTCAGAATTCAGTCCAAGTCCCTGAGAATCCCACCACGAATTTGCGCAACCCGTCAACCAAAGCACTGCTCACGGTAAAAACCGCACTTTCGCAACTCCCTCCAGACTGACAAATCTTTTGCAAAACACCACTGACAGCTCTGTCAAAGATCCAATGAAAATTTGACCTCAATTTGCGCGAAATTCGGACAAAAATTGCGTGCGCACTAGGCCGCGTACAAAGGCCTCACACGCTTCGCTGAATTTTACTCGCTTGACTAAGACCGACCGTGAATTACGGAAGACCCACATTCGGTAGCGATTCTCCTTCGAAAGTAACCCCGCTCGATTGCAGACACTTTCTATTGTCGTCCCATCCAAACTGGAGTGGAATTTCGACAGCACAACATCTGTCACCGGCCCAACAAGCGCGTAATCCGCTTTTCAGCAACCACCCAACCGTCACCGATTGTCTAAACTGACTCCGTTAAAAGCATTGCATGCGTGTGTGTTTTTGTGTGCGTCGGTGAGAGAGTGTGCATCCAAAAGCCGTAAATCAAAATCGAAATCAAACTCATAATCTGAACAGAGACTGAGTTCACTTTCACTTTGGAATAAATTAAGACCGAACGTTAGGCCGATTGTATTTTTAATTGCAACATTTGATCACTTAAACATTTCCACTTTGCTGCTCGCACCCTCTCATCGTTGGCCAACAACTCGGAGCCGGTCGGCTCGGAATCAGATCGGCAACGGTAGCCGCACGGGCAGTAGCCTGCCTTTCTTTTGCAATAAATGACCACGGAACCATTCAAATCGAACATATCCTCAATTTGCATTGCCCTCGGCCGCGCCGAGCGACCGACGCGTCCGTGCGCGCAAGCGATCTCAATTCCAGCACACACACACTCACCGCATAGAGGAAGTGAAAATGTTTCCTTGTTAGCAGAAGCAACATGTTGCGCAGGTTGTGTACTCGTGTAGTCCCCGCGTGTATCCGTTTTCTTTTAATCGACCCCGCCGCCGTCGTACACTTGTGACATCTTTCAAAACTTTTACCCATTAATTCGAATGTGTTTCTGTTAGATTTCCAATGTATCCAGTGCATACCGGTTTGGGGCCGGGAATGGCTGAAAGAGTCGACGCTGCACGGGGGAAACGAACTCGAACTCGATTGAAACTCTCGTACGCAAATGTTTATCGATAGACCGAGGAGATCGATAACAGCAGCGCGCCGAGGTGCTGATGGCTCCATTTGGAGAACGACTGCTATGCTGTACCCTTCCCCTTTTTCCAGCAGGATTTCCATTTCCAGTTCCAGCGCAGACAGTTTGACTGATGAGCCCCGCAGTAGGGTTGGCAACATTAATTTATGCCAAAATGTAACGCGTTACCTGTCAAAACAGATTTCTACACCGTTATGAGTTCGCCTTTGACGGCGGCTTCACTGGAAACCAGGCCGCTACACCGTTCCGCGGTGTGGAACAACAAAAAAAAATAGAGATGTTCGTCGTCACAAATCTATAATTTTAATATTTTTATGGGCTTTTATGGGTTCTTAAATGTCAACATGTCTTTCTGTGTCTTTCGGGCCGAGCGGCCCAATTAGTAGGGCACCAGCGGAGCCCGGCTCCGCTTTGATGGTGTGCGCTGAAAGCCTGAAAATTGAATTTTTACTTATTCATATTTTGTTATTCATTCTTTTTGCATATGTTGAATGTTAATTGAGCGATACACTCTATTTTATTGTTCGATGGGTATTTATGAGGCTTTGCGCCACGAAAGGGTTTGGTCACTTGACGCGTTGGGATGGCGTCGGACGAGAGCGAAATCTGGAAGCTTCTTTGCTTCCTAAGTGACACACATTGTTTCGGTGGCTTATACAAGAGACTTGCTGTTGAGCAAGAACATGCTCGATGTGTATTGCGTAACGACATCTGGAATTCAAATCATAACTCTTAGGCAGTTGGGAAATATTGATTTTTTTATTGCCTCGATTTGGCTGTAATGGAATGTGGTTGATAGAGGTGAATATTTTGGCGCCATACTTGTGCTCTTTGGGCGACTCACACTAAGGCAGTTGGGCAGTTGGAATGCTTTGAATTCTTCGGTCAGAATGATTGTTGGTTCACGTCAAATGTAAACGAAGGATTTTTTTAATCAATTCAACATCCGTTTGAACGCAAACTTTACACGCCATTAGTGGTGATGGCTTGAATTGATCCCAAAAGTGTCGTGATTTTGTAAATCAAGGCTTATGAGAACAATCGAGAACGTATGCCAGCTGTCTGTGCAAAATGTGGGAAAGTATTTGGGAATATTGAACAGACCAGGATCAACTTTGCTGAGGTCTACAACTGATGAAAGCACAGCACCAACCTTGCTCAATGTACAATTGGAGATACCTTTTGGACCTTTGGGCATTTCAAAGGCATTTCTGACAATCGAGCTACGAATCGTTGTCTGGACAAAGAGAGTCTTAATTGTCCTGTATTACTTACTAACACGTAAGAACTCGTCTTACTATCGTCGTTCTGGCTGCGCCGGCTTTGCAGTAGCGCATTCTGTCACCCCAATTTCCCATGGCTGTAACTCACCTATTGCTTGGATGTTTTTTGCCTTAAGTGATTGAATTGTTTCTGGCGTGTAGTTCATAAAAAAAGTCAAAGGGCTCATATCGCAGCTCCGAAGAGGCAAATTCAAATCGCCAAGACGGCTGATAACACGATTTTTGAATTTGATGCGCAAAGGATCGATTGTGGCATGGGGCACCTTCCTGTGTGAACAAGATGTTGATCAAATCTTTGCCTTCAATTTCAGTTAAAACAAAGTCGGTTAACATGGCTCTCATAAGCCCACTGTTGTTCCCAGACTCATTTCAAGAAAAATGGTGTGCGTCTCACACATTTCGGCCACATTCTAATCTGTACGTACTACGACGGAGATCATGAGTGTAAACCACTAGCATACCAGTCTCACGGACTGTTTGCACCAAGTGGCATACAGCAGTAGCGTGGATGCTTAATTTCGGCCAAAACTTCTTTGCAAATAACGCTCTGTTTGGGATACACATTGCTCACTTTGGAAATAAGTTATCAATATTTCCCACCGTTGTTCAAACGTAAAGCGTCTCATTACATTCCGACGGGGGTTCGATACTGACTTTTTGTAAAGATTTCGAGCGGGAGATAGATTTCAACGTCAAAATAACCTAAGATTAAAAAAAACCATAGACGGCACAGGTTTGAATATTACTTTTTTAAATTTTCTTAAACAAATTCCAGACTGTCCTCTTTTTTGAATATGCAAAAATCGTCACCGTACCGATGGTGTGTTTAATGCCTGTAGACTGGAAACATCATTTTGTACCAATTCTCGGCGTGACCAAATTTTACCGCCTCCATGACGTGACGCATGACAGCGCGTCGTCTTGCCTGAAACCTGTGACATTGGTCTCGGTCCCGGAGAACTCATTACCGAGATTATTTACAGATACATGCAATCGGCACAACTAATCGCACATGGCTAGAAGGCATCACGTACCTCGTTACAAAATTGGCAACATTTGACCATGAACGTTTAGTTTGTCAATTCAGACTGGGTAGGTAGGTAGGCAATTGGGTACCCTTGTGACCTTGCGGCTCGCTTAGAGCAACGAGTTTGCCATGAGACATTTGTTATACTGGAACCATCCTGTTACGATTGAAATTTTTTGGGAGGATTGTCAGCTCTACACCACACAAGTAAATACTACCAGTTCTGCAAAGTAGTATTTACCCATGTACTGTTTTTTTTTTCTTTTTTTCTGGGCCGCAGCAACGTATGGTGATAGATTTTTTTTCTTCTTCATCTCTGCAGCTCCTGCAAAAGTCGTTGTCTTGTGATGCATGCGCGCCTATAGCACAGTATCCGGTGAGGACCGCATTAAGTGTTCGCACCTAATTGCCACTAATCAGTGATTTTGATTTTTTGTTGAGCAGCGGCCACAGGGACTCTCGCTATTGCTCCAGTTTCGAAATTGAGCCAATGGCAACCAACCAGTGTTTACTCTGTCTAAAGCTTCGTCTTCTAGTTTTCTTCTTATAGAGCCAAGCGTCGTAAACGATTAATGTATTGCCAGGGATACTCTAGGCGACAACTGTCCGCTTTTTCGTTGTTTTGAATGCCAGTATTGCCAGGTCCGTTAAGGATATCGCACCGACGCTTTGTCTGCATAACCTGACAAGCTTCGAAGTCATGATGTCGATGATGCTTTGGCTTCTATTGCCGCCTGGCTGTCGGAGAGGATAGATATAGTTCTGTTAGATTAGGTTATGGGGCAGCCAGCGAACTTGATAGCACACTTAGACCATTAATCCCAACGGCAAATGGTAACCGGACCAGATTTGAAAAAAAAAATAAAAGCACATTAACTTTGCTTTCACTAGAATTCGAATCGTGAATCCCCTATAACCAAGTGCAGGGACTCAACGAACTGCGCCATATATTGGGAACTCGTAGTGCGAAAGCTGCTACGTGTATCGAAACCACTTCAGCTTGGAAGACTGTGCATTTTAAGCAGGAGACGTCATGCAGGAAATCTCATGTAGTCATGTAGTCAGAAGCTGTATTACTCTAAGTATGCTTGAGTCTAAGTCAACTGCCAACACACTTGAACATCGACGTCGTAGGTTCGATCCCTGCCCTGACAACAAATATTTTCACGGCCCCACCTCTTTCGAGTTACTGACAATGCTCAAAGACTATTCCTGTCTAGGTCGTTCGGAGTCGTCCGAAAACTGTAGGTTGCTTCCACTCGTGAGAGATTGGCACGCACAACATGAGTGGTTACTGTGATGCTAGGCTCTAGCCCTCTACGGTCTGCAGTGCCACCCACATTATTATTATTATTACCTCGTCTGCTCGTGTTGTGCCAGGGCCATATAATCGAGCACTTAGACCCAGTTTTAGGAGTACGTAACTGCAATCAGCTAGCCATTAAAAGCTTGTTGGTTGCATCCCAAGTGCCCTCCGGTCTGTAGAGCCACACAAAGAACTAGAAGAAATCGCGTATATTATGCAAAAACTCATTGAACCCACGACAGTGCCTAAATCATCTTTAATTTCCTTTCCAACCCACTCCCAGCTATCCAGGGCAGAACAATTAAAAGCCTCAGCCGTTAAAAGTTATGTTCGATTTTAACTGCCGATCTGTTCATCGTGCCCGAACTGAGGGGGCTCAACTTAACGCCTCTCCAACGCCATCAACTCTTCCAGTACTAGACCCCAAAAAAAGAACCTAAGCCATAAAACTCCCGCCTTAAGTGTGCAAATTAGTACTCTCTTAGTACAAATTAAAGCCGACTCACTCGCCGAACACGACCGTGACTTGCGTCCATAAATCTATCCATTGAATGTCTGATATACATTTCGTCACATTTCGTGTATCGCTCGAATCCGCCCGAGTCTTTTGATCTTTTCACATCTAATCGGTTTTATTGACATTTTCTTAAAAAAAATCGAAGAAAACTTATCGATCACGGGAGTGTTCGTCAATCCACAACGTTCTTCAATGGAAATCAATTTTATCTGTCCGTGCGTGTGTGTATGAGTGTAAGTCAATATAATATTTTTAATGGATCGCTTTAAACCAATTTAAAACGTAAAGTTTCCTAATATTTTCCTAATCGTGAAGAACGAATAAAAACGATCGTAAAATTCAAATTAACGACTTAAGGGCGTGATGATTTTTTTTTTTGTCTTCATCGTCTTTTTTTTTTTTTTTTGGTCAGACTTGGAGCGGCGTCTGTCTGTGCGTTACTGCTGCGACGCGCCGTGCGTCGTCGCGACGTCTATGTTGCTTGATCTTCTTTGGTCCTCAGATAAAGGCAGTTTATCGCTCGCTAGAGTAAATGGATTTTGTTTTTACTGCCTTCGATGCCGAAAAAGGGGCAGCGGGCCTTTTTTTAACGACTCAACTAGTTCCTATGGCGTGGCTTCTCGATTGCTCGCATAATTTCGATTATTACATTTTCAAATACAAGATCTCGGATAAGGACGGGACAGTGGTCAGGTGTAAAATCATTCTCTAACGGGAATCGGGCAGTGCAACAAGCACAATACGATGAATCGTAAAACGGGGGTTTACGAGTTCCGGTTCCCAATTAGGATCGAACATCGGCGGACGCATTTAGCGGATACAAAACGACTTGTTCCCGGGGTTTAAGTGCCCGATTGGATAACAAGGTCAGAGATATTGATTTTGATGATGCTGCGATCAGGTGTGATCGTTAAGAATGTTTGACTTTGTAGATCATTGAGGAGTTTCTGTGCGGCTTCACATGTGTGTAGGAGCTCGGGAGGTCTTCGAACAATGTTGGGTAAATGTTGGATTGGCATAAGTGAAGATCAATTGAGGCCAACGCGATCATTTACATAATCAGAGGCACCCACAGTTTTTCTTTATTTTTTCTGATCGTTTGCTGGTCTTTTATGGAAAATGAAGTGGCTTAATTGAGATGATCACTTTATGGTGGGGTTATGGTTGCTGGTGCCGGTGCCCTGGGCCATATACGCTGAGTGGGTGCCATCGTAAACGGACGGAAAAGGATTCATCGCAATAAATGGATTTGATTTTAATAAAAAAGAGACCTCTTTATGTGCGTTCGAAAATGTTGGACGTTTTTGCTTTCTGTTGCTCGCCTTATGGCAACATTTTCATCGTTTGATTTAAAAAGGTTGGTTTGCCGAATATTTTTTGAGAGACGTTAAGGGCATGCTGTTGCATGTTTCTTGCCGGCACCATTTATACTTTGCGACTATGTTGCGAGTAAATGCTAAGATAAATTAAGCAATTATTCAAGACTTATAATACGTTGCATTGCGTCAGATTGAGTGTCTAAAGCATAGATCCCATGCAGCATAATGAGCTAGGCAAAGGTTTAATCGCATCAACGCTTCCGGCTGGCTAAGGACATCAAACTTAGTTACTAGACAGTCCTGTGGCGCATGGATGGCTTAAGTGTGAGCTTGTGCCGGCTACCCACAAAGCCACGGGCCACCACCAATTACGAGGTGTATAAACACGTTCAATGATCGTTCCAATAAAATTGATTTTCGTTCGTAACGAGAAGAGTTAAGTATGAGTTATTTTTTACATTGCTTGTCCATTCATATTTTTTTATTTGATTTACTCTGATCCCTAGTCGCGCAGCAAGCTTATGCTGTGTAAAGCGATAATGAGAGTTAGCACTTTGAGAACGGAGTGTTCTGTGATTGGTATACATATACAAAAAAATGTACTCAGTAGTTTCAACATGCGACAAAACTTGTATGATATCCACGACTCCTCCCAGTTGGGGCTAAGCCCGTAGAATACGTAGGACGCCGATATTGCACACAAATTATTCGAGTTAGAAAGAAATTGGACTTAGGGAGTTTTCGACTTGGTGAGAGTCCTCTGTGCTTCCTTTATCCGAAGGTTAATGCAGCACCCTGGTTGACTACACTTTTGATCACTACTGAAGTGGTCACTTAATGTGCTTTTACTAGAACGAGGCAAAATACTCTTGTGCACAACCCCCTTCAATGATTTTGGTGGGATGGAAAACAAGGATTTCTACATCGGACACCACTCCCTACTGCCAAACTTACTTTCTCCTAACATTAAAATAATCGCCGTGCCTTTCGTTACGCATTGTTGAGGGTTTCATTGCTTTGATCTGCTTAGACCTTGAGTGAGTCAATGGCTTGTGCATTACCAGCTAACATTCGTCACCGAAACTCGGTCGACGCCTAACATTTGCGACAACGGAGCATGGTCCATCATATAAAGTGGCACACATAGCCTGGAGGCACCAAGTCTGAAATCACGATGATTGGAGAAATCTGGCTGAGACCAAGGTCCAACCTGGACTCCAGAAAAAATTACCTTCTTTATGTCTCACAATCGACTGCCGCTGCAAAATGTCGTCAACATTTTTGAATGAAAGCCAATAATTTGACATCATTTTGACTGCCTGTCGTACTCAATGTGGAACATTTTCTTTCGCTGAAAATGAATAACATTCACATTTGCATGCTCACAGCGTGATGCATTCTATTACCGCTTACCTCTGAATACATGAGATTTTCCTGAAATAGAAAAATGCCCCTCCACCTTCAAAGTAACCGTGCTTCCTACATCGTGCCTCATGCAGAATGCTCCAAAGTGGGTGACCAAAAACAGAATGGCCATCATCACCGTCAGGCGATAATCACTTTGAACTTTCCAACCGGCACCTCACATGCCCAAGCGTGACTTGTCCAAACCGCAGTAACAAATTACTTCAAACCTAGAAGCAAACAGCTCCGCCGCCAGTCTCAAAGCCACAACTACCATCTCCTCGCTGGGGTGCCCCCAACGGCGACTGCCGTATACATTAGTCATGAAAACATTGCAATCCGCATCAAAGCCGCATCTCGTGTGTACGACTACGACTCCCCCGCACCCACTGAATGTTAACGAAAAAGCAATCAATTTCAATCAGCGAATTGATTAGGCCCAAAACAGTCTCCACACGACAATTCCAATAAATTACTGACAAAACTTATTAACCGCGGAACTTCCTGCGACGCCACCTCCAACCGGCCTGTCAGGCCATCGCAATTCGCAACCGCCACACACCATCGAGTGTCGCCTTTCTCTTGCGTAATTCCCTCACATTTCACAGGCAAACGACTTCAAATGCCAATTAGCGAGCCACTCGAAGAGCGCGCGTTTTGATAGCCTTAGTTATGGCGGCTGCACTCGCAGAGCGCACTGCTCCTCGGATCATAGCCGTGTGCTCCTGTGACATCGTTTAAACAAATCCACCTCGGTTGGAAAATTGCTCGTTTTCACTCGGCTGCGGTTGGGTTTCGAGTGAGGCGCGACGAGCGGTGGGAAGCGAAGCGATCCACAACGAACTGGTGTTGAGCCGGGATGTCTTCATGAAGACATGATGTGATCCGGGCGCGCAGAGTCACTTGAAGCCTGAAGATGGATGGATAGATGCTCGATGGGTTAGTAAGTTGTTTCATTGCTAATGGCCGCCTCGTTGTGTCGTTGCGGTTTAATTCCTCGCGCGCCAGCTTCGTGGAACGTGGAACGGTCCTACTGTTGCAGTCGCAGTCAACGATGACAGCGACGATGCTGCTAATGTTGATGGTAATGACGGCAATGATGAAACCATCTGTTTGCCATTGTCGTGACATTTTCCCAGAGCAATTACCATTCCTTAACTCTCCGCGTTCCCGGCTGCTGGTGCTCCTCTCGTGCGGTGGCACTGGTTTCTTGTTGGGAGTCGGGGATGTCTGGGAAGTGAGATAAATAAATGTTGGCATGTCAATGCGGCTGAACGGGGGAATTGAGGAGTTGAGTTGCTGCCTGAGATCGACTCGGGATTGGTTTGTTCCGGAGTTCCGCTGTTAATTGTTGTGAACGAATGGCGTAAGTGGACTTGGACGGACCAATTTGCTGGTGCTCTGGGCAATTGCCATGGGAGGCGTGTTAAAATTGGCTAATTGGGCATGATTTTTTTTTTTTCTTTTCGAAAATTGCTCTTCAACTGGTCTTGGGATGAATGATGGAAGGCTGCGCTGGCTTGAGGATTTTTCGGCACCAAAAGAGAGGTGAACGGACATCGGATGAGGCAATGTTGAGTCAATTATATTTTGACAGCCTTTCGGCGATTGACAGCCGGCGAGGAGAAATTTCGAACTGGTGATTGGTAAAACGTGTCCGGTTGGTTGGCGAAGTTTTGTTTAAAGCAAGTGTAATTTCAGAGATTGTGTGTAATCCGAAGACAATACAACCGATTGGAACGCCATCACTGTTGATTCATGTAATTAGTAAGAGGACGTTTTCTTCTTTCGAAAGTACGACGGTCAATGATGGATCCGGGCTTCAGTCAACAAGGCACTCCAGCTGGCACCATCTCCTCGAGGTTGGGTGTTGTGGCTGCCTCGGATGTCGATAATTAAAAGATCGTCGCCTAAAAAAGCAATCGTTCTTGCTTGAATGCTGGAGGTGGCAACCCGAATTCAGTAATCTAAGAAAGAAGAAGTCTATCTAGAAGCATACCAAGAATGTTCAAACGGACTGATTATCATATCTGACGCCGATAAGATCGACGTGCTGACTCTAAGACACCAACTCAGCCAGCTTTCGCAAAGAGGCCTCAGTACGCATAACGTCAAACTGCAGATTAAGGTTGGCATGAGGTCAGTCAGCGAGGAAAGTGTCGGTGATCAAGTTGAGACTTTTAGGGCACTAGTTGTCTTCGTTCGAAGAATCTTCGAATCCGAACCTGTCGGGCAACGCAACAGAGGATGCCCGCGCTTAAGGTGGCGCACCCAAGTGGAGAAGGACCTCAACCAACTTGGTGTGTGAAACTGGATACAGCTAGCCAGAGATCGCGCTAGTTGGAGAGATATGTTGGTTGAGGCCCAGGTCCACCCTGGACTGTAGCGCCACACAAAGAAGAAGAAGAAGTTGTCTTCGTTTGAGGATTTCGTTGCAACCTATTAGAAATGATTTTCATTCAGAAACATACATGCCAGCACATGATACAACTATTCAGAGCAGAGATTAAGCCTCCTATACAAGTGCCCACTGACAAAAGAAATATATCAAGCCACAAACGCGCTTCAACCCTCCACTAGATAATAAACCGACGTCAAAACCCGAGCCAAAACCCGCCGTAGGCTTATACAGTACACGTTGATGTACCACTACCCAATAGGCATATAACATAACATAAACATCATTCGTTGTAGGATTGCCTCTGTGGGGTTGATTGACAGACACTGGTTATCACTTTGTTCTCTCTGTCGAACACTATTGAGAATGTCGAAGTCACTGCCAATATAAAACAATTTTTGAACTAACCCTCATCGTACTGGAGGACATCATCGATGAGAGAGAGTCATGGCTGAATAGCCGGAACTCAAAACAAACTCGAAGCTCGGCCAGTTCCTTGGCAGATTTCTGCGACGAGTACTTGAACATGCAGCAGTGAGAGAAGTTCGCTCAAAAAAGCCACCACAATGACAGTTCTGCATTTCATTGCGCCCGAAATGGACCTGGCTATATGGATGTTGCACATCACAAACATGCAATAAGCTATATCCGATTGTGACTTGTGCCCCAGACGGGAGCAATGAGCATGTTGTCTAGCATGAGAGGTGTCCCTATGGATAATGCACCCTCAAAAATTTGTTAAACCTCACTTTCCACAAATTAATTGGTCTGTAGGTGTCCAGCGAGTCTGTATGTTAAATGCAGAATAAGCCCACTTTTGAGGTCCGGTGATCCGGTGATGTGCGAGTAATGGGAGAAGTTCTGACCCTTTCGACGGGTTCAGCTCTGCAACTGCAAGCTTGCCACCAATCTTTTACTCGACACTTACGCCTTTGCGATAGCTGAATGAAGGCTTTTGCAGCACATATCAACTAATTTTTTGGTCACCAAGTCAACATCGCCACGGAGTTGAAATTGAGACAGCAAAGAAATTCCAGTACTACACCAAATGGAGTATTCATACTGGGAAATCGGTGTTTTGTGCAGACCATCCCGAGGTGGATGCACGTCAGCAGCCAATAAAGATTGTGCTTCCAGACGATACGGAAACATCGACTAACAAACAGGCCAAGTATCTTGGTGTTAACTTCTCGGAAAATTTTAAGTTGAACTGCCTTTCCAAAACTGACCCTGAAGAAGGTCTGCCCAGGCTACCATCGCGTCTATCCTTTGATGGGTAAGCAAAATGGATTAGGTTCTAAGACACGCTCTACAAGCAGCTAAAACGCAGAGCACTCAATTTTCCAAAGTCATAATACTGCGAATATGTATTGGTCTCACCTTCGAAAGGGACCGTAGAAAGCACCACAGGCAATAAGAAGCTTTACGACGAAATACGCATCATTCTCTTGCAACAGTACATGGTGACACTGTTCAGAAGACAGCTGCTAGACATGAGCAACCATCACAACGAGGCAATGAGGAACCTGAGAAACACAATCCCCGGACAACGGACCCGGACAACGGACCCGGACACCTCAACGCACTAAAAAGTGGGCTGTTTTCCATCGAGAACGCGCCTAACAACGAGCTGCATGGCTTCTACCAGAGCAGCAATAGCAATCACCATCGAATCGACCATATCATCAGCTCATCCCAAAAAGGACCCAGGAGGGCATACGGATTTGTATGAACCGTCTTTACATTGTAGGATATTAAACATAAGCACAACACCGATATTTTCTGGCAAAATGTTACATTAAACAATGTAAAGTGTTCTCCAATTTTTCTTCAAATAAACGTATGCTGTATGGGCCATTGGCTTCAATTCATGAGTCAGCTTGATCTTGTGGGAGTGATATAATAATAATATGATAATATGGGTGGCACTACAGCCCTTAGGGGGCCAAGGCCTAGCTTCTCAGCAACCATTCGTGTTGTGTGTGCTATTGTTCTCTCACGAGTGGAAGGGACCTACAGTTTTATGCCGAATCCGAACGGCTTTGTTTGAGAAGCTTTCTCTAGACAGGAAAATACTCTTTGAGCATTGTTGCACAGAGCAGGAATCGAACCTACGACGTCGAGGTTAGGGTCGACGCAAATACCCACAACGCCACGGGCCACCTTGTGGGAGTGATCCTTACGCAAAATACGCCATAATCTGAGCGATGCCCAATTCTTGAGGAAAGCAGTGGAATCGACTAATTTGGATCGTTTGCTAGGGACATCTAATCGGCAGCGATATTTTCGACACATCGTCCAACACGTTGTTTTAGTGAAACGAGAACATCACACAACGAATATGTAGACTCAGATTTGTCCACTGAAGTTGTTATTTCCTGTCTACTAGGCCAAGAATTTCGACCGAATATTTGGCTCCAACCGACTTGCAGTCACCGACTCCGAATTTCGGTAGAACATTTGCGAACGTTGCTCATTCGTGGGTTTTACTATGATAAACATGTTGAGTGAGACAGTGACAGTTGGATGGTTACCGAGGTAGCGCGTTCACAAATTAAATTCAGAATTGTCAAGTTCCAATTCGAAAAGCCTACACTTCATTTCACGTCTACCCGTAAGAGTCAACACCCCTTTCTTTAGTCTTAACCCTAGTTGTAATCTCAAATTTAGGATTAATCATTTTTGTTCACAATAAAATGTTTAATTTTTAAATATGTGTACCCAACTAATTTTCCGGCAGTCGAAATGAATGACGTCTGTAGCGTACCAGACGGTGGGTGCAGAGCTATTACCGAAAAAAGATCTGTACACAAGTTAAGCCTGGTTTCAACCTTTACTCGACTTTATTGGAATTAAATTTCTAACAGATGAGAGTGCCAAGGTGTCTTAATTACTTCTTTGTTGATTTATTCGCTCGTTTATCGCAGATTTACTTTTTTATTGGTTGCTCTAGAGATGTGTATCATTAAAGTGCTCATGGCAGTTTTGCTCTAGTTTCGATTTCACACAAAAAGATGACCTTAATGACCGTCAGAGGAAACGGAAATGTTTTTGTTCTGATGTTCAGAGACGGTGTGGAGCTAGTTTTTTTCCATCCCGTGTTGCAACTTGATGCAAAGGTCTTCATTTGAGGTCGTGCTCCGTTTCGTAATGCGCAGGCTATTACAGTGAACCTACTTTAAAAAGGCGCAATCATGGGCGGGCGGATTGGGTGATTAGGGCGGTTGAATGGATGTGTAGACACTCACACATGACTTCGTACTAACAACTAGGTTTAGGTGATCCACATTGCGTATTAATAGGTAGGTCAATAGCTGCACAAACAAGTGAGTGTTTGAATCCATGCACCACTATGTCCATTTCTCTCACTTTGGAGAAGACCGAGGCCGCTTTTTGTAAAAATTTACAGGCAGAGACGCACACGATTACGTTTATATAGGTGTGACATAGTTTATAACATTCTGGTACGTCGCTCCACCTTGACTCTTGCTCGCTAGCACATGCAGTACTGCTTATATTCTATTCAAAAATTTCCATTTAGGAAACACTGGTCAGCGCTGGGACTCAAAGTTCCACAGAACAACGTTATAGGCGGTTGTCTCATGAAGATAGAATGGAAACCAGTTTGGGCCTAAATGTGTGATAACTCTTGAAACAGGGCACTTTCATGATGCTTACAAGCCATACCCTGTAGCAAATTACATGACCATGCAAACATTTCACAAATCTGCAGAAGTCTCAAAGACCTGAGTCCGATTGCAGACGATATCCCAATGAGTCACACCATTTTGATGTTCAACTTGCAACACATTATCATCACGATATCTTGATCTCTCCCTCTGCACAAAGAAGCTCAAGTAATTTTTTGACAAGCACTTACACATATGTTGTGACATAACAACATCCCGCCATCAATCGTCCAATCCCAGAAATTCACATCAAACACAACCTGAGCACGTACGCCAAATCAGTGACATTCAAAGTCACCTCACAACCGTCTGCAGAAGACATTCCAGTTTAGTCGCCGCAGAGACAAGTTCCCGAAAACATGCGTCAAATCCAGCCTTAAGTGAGCAATTTTTTGATTTAATATTCCAATGCCTGTGCACACTAGCCTCCGCAAACATTCTCATTGAAGTCACGTTCATTTATGGCCAGGCTCTTAAGCGCTTGAATAAATTAAAGCAAGCCAGACGATGATCCCAGCTCTGCCGAACCCGATAGCTGTACCACCTCCTCTGTTTGTGAATCTAATTGCGGCAGCACTCGAGGAAACTTTGCCTACTCATCTTCGAGACCAATCAATCGAGACCCATCCATTCCGGGCAATGAGTAATCAGTGTCAGTACAACAAGCACTTGGGACCGCGCTAAGTCAACAGAAACTCATCGAGTTCATTGTGCCAGAACCACCCGACCACACACGCCAGAGAGCCCACGACGCCGCTGCTGCCTGCGCGTAATAACCGCGGAAATCGATTTGATGTCATTTCCATCGATAGTGGGCCGCGTCAAGATCTAATTGTAGAGAAGTGGCATCAGATGCAGCAAGCTACAGGCCATCGTGGGTGGATCAAATGATTTCTAATAAGCCCCAGCGTCAGCGGCATTTGTCGTTCCGGGATGGAACCTACTGTGGACGTTACAACACCGAAGAGGAGGAGTCCGTGTCGTTCGCCCTGAGGATCCAGGGCGTTTCGTCGGCAATAAATTGAGCCTAGTTAACGTCATCCGTCCGCGTGGGGGTTTCCCCATTTCCACCATAACTCACCGCGACAATTGACAAACAATCCACACTGCACACAATATGAAATCGAATTTAATTACAGCTCCGTCGCATGCAGGGCGGGCGCGATCGTGTGTGCCCGCGTCTGGGGGCAACTGCGCGCCGAGCGATGTGATCGCGCCACATGTGGAGAGATCTATTCAGCGATCTGTCAAAGGAACGACGGAAACACGAGTGCTGGCTGTCAAGATGACAGAACGAAGATATCACGTTTTATTGGTTTCCTGTTGCGCTGGATGTGAGATATAGACTCGTAAAGCGCAGCATCAACTGGTACTGGTGCAAGTTCGAGCATCATTTCCGGTAGGTAAACGCAGTTCAAATGAAGTGCTTTTCTTTTCTTTTCTTTTGTTTGTGTGTGCGTTGTGATTCGGCGAAGAAAAGCGAAACGGAGCGATTAACACTCTTTTTTTCCGGTGAACGCCGAGATCGTGTGAAACGGGTTTTCGTTTAATTTGTTTGGTTATTGCGACGCCTACTGTCACTCTCTCTGTCTCTGTTCTCTTGTCAGTGTTATTTTTTATGGTTAATTTGTGGTAATCTTTTTCGGAGGCGACTTAAACGACACCAGGGATTCGTCTTGTTTATGGGGAGAGATGTAGTTCTATTTAAGAAGAATGGCTTTTCGGTTTCTGTTTGCGTGGTTTTTTGACAGCTGTCAAATAAAATGCTGAGTCTGAGAAGGCACCGTAAGTTGGGAGTAGGCGCGTAGACTGCATTCATATTTTCTTTTTTAAATTCATGAGGAAACACCTTCTTTTTTCGTCGAAATTTATTTTACGAGCGTTGATCAGCAGCGTTTGAAGCTAGCCATTGAATTGTTTATTTTTCAACGAGGCTCACATCAGCTTTGTGTTGACCGCTTAAAAAAAGTGATCTCACTTAAACTATCTGCACAAATTTGAGATTCGCAGACAAGCCCCCCGTGAGATTTAGCGATTTGGGTAAATTAGATGCCTGTCTAGTAATTTCTAGGTTACGATGATCACGATCATTTCCCTTGATTTTGATTTATTTGTCTGATTCTAACTAATTTTGTTGGTGCCCTTACGGAATCCAGAAGTCGTTAATCAGCGACTTACAATGTAGCGGTAATCTAGCTAAATGCCTGTGGTTCAAGTATCAACTGATATCACAATGCGTCTATGTTGGACCAATGACTTGACAGCAAGCCCAAGCCTCCATTCCGATAACTGACTCTTTTCATTTTTCGAACCCGTATTGGTTGGTTGAAGAAGGCGAAGCTCGAAATGCCTAACATGTGTCCAGAGTGTTAAGACCCAAGCATATTGGGTGTAGGGAGACTTAGGGCAACAAAAGCAATTGATCGAATACCCAAAAATCATACGTTGTGACCGTGATAACCACTTCGCTTGGTTTCGTTAAGTTTCGTTCATTTTTGCAAAGGTCGCGGCAGCTTGTATCGACATTTTCTATATGTTTCCAGGAGCAATTGTAGTAACTTTGATATCTTACGAAGCTTCTGGCTACTTCGCCTTTGGTTCTGGTGCAAGCTTAGGTTTAGGTAAGTCATTCATAGTAACACGAGATCCTCTTGCAAAACTGAATCACGCGACGAATTTCATGACCTCTATGTGAATTTGACACTTTGTCGTCAGTAGTTTCCACTTGCACTTGGTTAGCAGCTTCCTCGTCTTCTTTGTGTCACTCTGTAGTCTGGGCTGGATATTGGACTCGACGAACAAGCTGTTCAGTTTAAACGATAGCTGGACTTAAGTTGTCTCACAGACTCGAGGTTGTAGACTCTTGAATTTTGTCCACCTCATCTATGTAGATGTCATTTGTGAGAGCCGTCATCTGTTACGTTGTCCCACCAATTGGAGGCCAATTTATCCACGTCCCTTCGGCTTCGTAGAGAACCAAATCCATTCTAGCCGAGGCATCTTTAGATGAGTTTCTGCTTTCGGTCAATCTCTTCAGTGTCATTAACCAAATCAAAGCATCACACGATAAGCATTGCCTTGCCTAGCACCTTTTTGTTTTTGTATTGATCATCTTGATGGATTCCTTACCAACCTTGATAAACGAGAAAACTTTCTAGTGTCATTCTGCACCCTGTTACATTGGACTTTCTCGTAGTCACTACAGACCACTGTAGTCGTCGATAGACCGTTAGATATATAGAACAATCATAAATAGTCACACCATTTCGGTTGACGGAATCTTCACAACGAACAGGTGGTTAAACTAACTTTATTAGAAGCTTTTGTTCAATGGGATCGAACTATAAACTATCTCCTCCCAAGCATGCATATTGTTCCGTTACTTTTTTGAAAAATCAAGCCGGCATTCAATGGTAGACCTGCTCCAAGCTGGGATTAGTTTGGAACAACGTGCCGCGAATGACAAAGCACTCGACGCAGCTGTCCACTCCATCAGAAGGGTTTAAGTTCCAAAGCTGCTCCATCCAGATAAGCCGCTGAAATCCTCTCGAACGAATGTATCCCGTGTGGAGGCATTCAAGAAGACAATTGCGCATAAATTAATCCAAATCGTATGCCATCATTCCAGTGGTCTGCAGCAGCGTTCCTATTTCTCACAATCTAATCTGTACATCTCTAATTATACATTCAGAGACCATTCAAAGTTCACATCAAAGAACATCAAAGCAGCAGCAGCAGCAGCACATCAATGAAGCCTCTCGAAACGACCTTGGCAGCACTTTTGTTCGCTCAAATGAACACATCGCCACTCACTCGCCGCCACTCACACCTGGCGTGTGAGTGTAAGAGGAGAGGATCCACATACCCATGTTCACTCCACATATTCAGAGACCTAATTGATGACATCAGATCTAAAGCCGCGGTCGGTCGTGCCGCCTTCAGTGCCTTCTCTGCCGGCTTCGAATTCCATTCTTATCGATCGGTGCGCGGAACCCTTGTGAGCGTAGTCACAAGTCAGGAGCAATTCGTTTGTGGATTTCTCACCCGAGCAGCGGCATGTGACTAGTGCGAGATGTGGGCGCGCTGTTCACTTCAGAAATTCCTAATTCCGATGGCCATCTATGCCTATGCCGCTAATGGGGGCCGCACAAATTTGGAAGATGCCCAGCGAGCCGGCCAGCCGCTATTAATGAGTCTAACTGGTTTCGCGCAAAAACTCACCAACAGCGAACGGCAAACGGTTGTAAATTTGAAGAGGAGGCACTTGTCATGTTCCGAGGAGATGTATTTAACGGCCTTCGATGGAATATTCATGATATGGTGATATGGCTGTAAGGCTCCGTGGAGTAATATGATCTTGAACTGGTTTTGAAGGTGTGAAGACAGATATCTTGGGATCTCCCCGGGATCAGGAACTGCGGTAGCGAACAAGTGGTTTGGACAAGCAGTTAAGATGAATGGATCGCCCATAAAATATGTATTGGCTGTGGCGAGTGGACTCGTGGCCTACAGGAAGATGCTGAATCAAATGCTGTTTATCAAGATCTAACACGATTTGTGTGTGCGCGGATAAGAGGCCGTACGCGACTAATAAGAGATTGAGTGTGAAAAAAGAAATCTGCAGGAGCAGTTTTCCGCTGCTTCGAATTGGCTCAAGTTTTGAGGACGCGCGGACGGATTGCTTTGATTTATTGGAAATATTTTGAAGATTTTTTTTTCTTACTTTCTTACATATTTCAACTGCCAACGAACTGTGGAGAGCCTTCCGCGCTACTGCTTGCTTGAAATTATTGAAGTCAAGAAGTCTCGAGGAATATGCCAACCAAGTGCTGCTGTGTAATAACCAGCCTTTTTATTGATTCTATGTTGTTGCCGAGGTTTCCCACGCCGATTTTTCATAAATTCCCCAAATTGCTGTCACAAGCTCAGAAAGAAACAAGAGGCGCCCGCAATTCTTCCCAAGATCACTGAAACAGTGGAGCAGGAGATATGTAAGTAATATCTGCTCATATATATCATATATCTCTGTACAGCACGATGCGGCTGGTTCGAGACCTTATCTTGGAAAGCCGTCCAGAAGAAATTAGGTTTCATCGTATTTAGCTCAGCACTTCGTTTTAGAGTACATTTTCGGTGGTTGTGAACTCCTTATTGTTTAAATTGTGAGAACTTTAAATTGGAGGACACTGTTAATGTCTGCTACCAAAGTGTGAAGCGTTCGTGGATATTAATCGAATCTATGCCATGTATCGTGTGGAAGCCCGTGGCATTGTGGCTATGTGCGTTGACCCCAACCTCGACGTCGTAGGTTCAATTCCAGCTCTGTACGACAAGAATAATTTTCACGGCGTATTCTGTCTAAATGAGCTTCTCAAACTTGGCCATGTACCATATCCTTGTTATGTCAACTGTCACAACACTAAAAAGGTGGTTGCCACTAAGTCTCAAGTCAACCACAAATTTTGTTCATTGCCAACTCTGTCCAGTGTTAAGCATGCCAACATGCTCTCCCCTTACAGTTGTGTACCTACAGAAATTTAGGGTGGCTCTTCTCAACTTTCCTTGGCAGTAAAAAGCATTGTTGTTCCTTAAAGATACGAGGAACCCGCAAACACGGAAAATGCTAAAAAAGAGCTTATTTCAAAGCCAACTACCAGATTGAACTACATACCCACGGGCGTTGGCACCAGAACAGTTGGGACAGTATTTGAAGTCCACAACGGAGTTGCTATCGAATAGTATTCCTCTATTCTGTTTAATAATGAGTTCTTCTTCGCTGTCACTTTGGATTTGTTTAAATGTCATGATCAGCAAATTACCGCAGGCTGTCCACAAGGCTCTACTTTGTTTCGGACATTTTTTTTTCATTTAGATAATCTTGATTCTTGATTTTTATTTTTGCTTTGATATCAATAAAGTTTATTGATCAGCCAAGCAGCCGTACGAGGAACTGAAATGATCTGTCCACTTTTATGTCAGTTACATGAGTCACTGCAGTTACTCATATTAGGAACATTGAATACACAACAGCAAACCAACTGGTTAAGTTCATGGCTTCTAAAATGCAATGCTGCCTAGTCTGATTTAAACGAACCTTTGATGGACAATCCGTATTCAGTATCGTTGCTGGAATGGATACAACCAAACGACCATTTTTGTTGGGCTTTATACCTTTTTTCACGTAATTGAAGCCGCCACAAACGCGTGTCCTCAAACAATGACAAATAGAATTCAATCGATCACAGTTAAAGTATAACGGTAATATCGCCGTTCTCTCAGCGAATTTACCTGCTTACCTTCCATTTCCCCTTCGGGTAGGGGTCGTAGAATATACCCGAGGTAAGGCATGCCTGTCGTAAAAGGCGACTAAAATCCTGAGCTAAGAGCTAATGGTTTAGGAAATAACCTACTCCATTGCTTGTCAAAATGATGGTTTCAAGCTCGCAAAACAAAGGAATAGTCGGTAAGTGCCCTATCTTATTAAGAATATTGCACAATAAGTCTTCGGATTTATAACAATGGCGGCCAGTTCCGGGATGTGATGACATTCTACTGGTAGCTTGACCAGAGGCTATAGTCTGGTGCCATGGGAGATCAGGCTTCCGACCCTGAGACCCGCATAGGTCTCATCCTGATCGCTTGAGTTTGGCCCCCAAGTGAGAGCGTCATGGTGGCTGTGGTTTAAACCCCAAAATCGCGGGGAGCAGTGGCGATATACCTGCATGTCTGGGAGTTAATCTTGTCTATTAAGGCAATGGGCATTTGCGACTCTCCGACGTGAGAGGTATTGCTCCAAGTCTGTGTGGAGTTGCAGAGAACAACCGGGTGCTACGACCCAAATAGAACCAGATGTGTTAGATGGGCCTCGCCACCCTACCAAGGTGGAGAAATAGGTCCATAAGCTTATTTGTAAATTTGGAACTTGAGATTCCTATGTGGGCGTCTGGTCCAGCGTCGCTAAATGGTCCAAAGATTATATGTCTTCGTGATTTAAGCCTAACGGCAGGAGACCACGTAAAACACTTATTGCCAGCTTACCTTTCCTGTTCACTACTTCCCACTCAAAGAAACTTAAGACCAGGGTAATGACATATCAGCGTCCAAATAAAAATATATGAAATTTCAAGTGTTTCTGGAAAAATACCAGCAGGGGCTTCAGTGATGAGGACATTACATTATCAGATGTCACCTCAACAGATCCGAGCAAAGATAATGAGACATTGAAACAGGAAGTGAAATGCAGTATCGTCGTTTCTCCACAGGCAGCGCTGAGGGTTTCATCACTTAGCACAAGCAAATGTAGGTGGTTATCGAAGGTACTCCCTTTCGCGAGTATATTCCACTTCGTTGAATTGCCTTTAAATAGTTTAGATAGGTCCATGAAATCAGACATACATCATACGTATTTTTATGAACAGACGTTTGACTTGAAAATTTGTTAGAGTACCCAACTGGTTCATAAAAACAATACAATTTGAAACACTTTGAAGTCTGGAAAACCCTGACCAGCTTCCCCTTATAATTGGAATCTATAAGCCTACTGCTTTACTGGAAGTTTGCATTAAAATCCTTCAAGCAAATATCTATGATCAAGATGTTAAGAAGAACTTCTAAAATCACCGTATAACTACAAATCTCAGCAAAGTAGTCGAAATTTGCCAAACGTCGTTAAAATCATTTGAAATCGTCAGGAGATTGAATGGAATCAAAGATATGACCAGCAACCGTCGGGAATTTACATATTTCTCTAGAAACGACATCGGCAATCGACCTTGGCAGAAGTGTAATAAAACCTTTGTTCTGCTGCCTGGACTAGAAAATTGAATTAAATTAAATCAGGAAAAAGCCAAAGATCGTGCGTAGCTTCAAAGTTGCGTCAAGGGGAGTAGAGAACCGATTTCATTGCCAGAGCAATGGTATTTTGGGCACATTCTGCTGTAATCTGGATCACTCAGAGGTGAACAAAGATCACCATGCCTCTGTGTAGAAGCACATTTCTTTGGTTTTGTTCGTGCCAGAATTGCAGAACACCACAGGGGGTCTCATTAGTTTCCTCGTGACACGACCCTGTGGTCCACAGCGACACCTTACTGTTCCCTGTCTCCCTCTCGTCATCGCATAATGAAAACCCACAGGTGTCCTCAATAAAGAAAGTTCATGTTCGTGGTCAGTCGTAAATATGAATCTGTCACCTGTGGACCGCACCTAGCGTCCTGCCTCATGACAGATTACACAAGAATACATTTTCCCTCCGTTTCATTTGCAACTGAATAATTAACTAGCAGCCGAGACAATTAAACCCAAACAAGAGGAGCTTTCTTCTAAGATTAATACCCGGCGTTAATCCGCTTACACCACCGGCCTCCCCTGCCTGCACTGCATCCTCATTCTTTCGAAATACAGTATCTAGTCGCATAAACTCCTTTCACAAAGAGGAGAGACAATTTTTTGTTTTTGAATGAATTTCGCGAAGAAAAAACCGACCAACTCGCCGCTGAATCAGATAAACTCATAAATTATAGCGAAAACGATAAAATCCAAAACAAAACCCAAGGAAGACAACAACAACAACAAAAAAAAAAGATTCGGATTACACACCTAAGATACTTTATCTGACGGTAAACTGCCTGCGGTGTATGGCTTATGAACTCCTTCGCCATGCCTTACATCATTCGCGTACGAAACAAAAACAAAGAAACAGCAACAGATCCGGACGGGGCGACACAGAGAAACATTAGATTTTGATTTAGAAAGTATCTCAGCTGAACGCAGCCCATTCGCTGGTGTATCCGCCGTGTGTCTGAGTAAAGTCGGATTTTTTTTTTTGTTCTTCATTTGGCTCGGAGTAAATCATCACAACAAAAGAAGACTACGACTGAAGCACACATATTTTTACTTATTCCTCTGGAGGTGGCTAGGCGGCGCGGCGCGGCGACCTGTTAGCATAAGTTTGGGATTCACAGTCATTAGCATCGATTTGCACTCGGGTGTTGTTTATTTTTCATTATGAGGTTAAAAGACTTAATGTTTATGTTAAATATTTATATTTTCATTTGGTTTCCGTTAGCTTAGGAATCGCTCTGCAAGCCGGGCTCTGCCGCTGCGTCTGGCGACATAATGACACGATTCAAATGTGTGACGGTCGTGGAATGAGATGAGAAAAAAAAAGGACATCTGGGCTCTGCGGTTTGTGCGATGAGACACGCAAGTTCGGCTTGATGATCTCATTGAATGGTGGGTGTGTTCTGCCGCCTTGACGATACGTGAGATATGGGAATTGTTGGGTCTGGTTTTTGGTGTGGTCTGGAATTTGAAACACGGAGGTGGCTGAGTCGGTGAGTTGAAGAAGATTTGTGACGTGAAGTTGGAACTAGAAGCTGTCTATACGAATGCCTCAGTAGAACCATGGAGTGGAAGGCGAAAGACACTGAAGAGAAGCCAGAATCTCAGTAGAATCATATGTGAACTGCGTTCTAAGCCGTCGGTTGGTAGGCAGAATTCTCGTCACGGGTTACATAGGTCGAAGCCAAGAGTAAATTTGACACATTTCACTTGACCGAGGTTAGGATTCAAAGCGTAAGTGTGTGCTGGAAGTGATGCACTTCATGCAGTTTTGTAAATGTTTTCACTCATTCAACAAAACCAGTTATATTGAGAAGACAGCGAATTGAGTAGATGATCAAGGAACAAAGTCTTATCCAAGGCAACCTTCACTTACCGAGCCCAGAAGAAGTGTCTAATGAATGTCCTAACCCCTTTGTTCTATAAACGAGTGCTTTAGAGAAAACATCAAGTAAAATCAATCAGAAACAATGCATGTTAGAATGATACAGGTTGCATACGAATCTCACAAGATCGGCAGGTAGGGCAGATCAATTCAGCAACGGAAACTGGAACAAGTTTTTCAGACGTTCGAATGTATGCCTTGAAGTTAAGGACATTGTTTTTAAAAGACTAACTCATCACTCAGCGTATTGAGCTAGTTGACAGTCAGTCGGGAGTAACATACGACAGTCAAGTCACAAATTAATAATAGCCTTATTCGGGCACACCTCTGTGATGTGTCACAAGTCACAACTGGCTCATAAGAGCAATGTAATTACAAATATGTGAGGATTTCGTATTCTAAGCAATTTGTGAGCATCACAGCAAATGTCAAAATTGTGATGAACGTCGCAGCATATTGCCAGGAAAAGCAAACACATTTGCTGAGCAAAAATAAGAAAAATTAAAAAAATGGAGGAGCATTTTGAGAGCTTGAGGATTGCAAGCAATTCTTTCTTCGCAATGTAAAAAAATTAATGCAATTTTGCACTCTTTTGAGCACGAGAATAACATACACAAGAATTCACCACACCATGGTAACTAGTATCGTGAGCTTTTTTTCAGAATACGAAACAATTTATTACTCACAAGAGACCTGAGAAGCCTGAACATTTTAGTATCATAGACATTTGTGACTTGTGATCACCAGAATGGGGGCTTAATCTAACAATTAGTAACTTCTTCGCTGAAACTGAGACGTCGCGACTGGTCGTCAGATCAGAATGTAGGAATCTTAGCCACGTGACCAGCGACAAAGCACTTGACTAGCTTTTTTTGCAATTCAATAAAGATTACAATTCATGAACATTAATTTTTCCTAGTTATTAAGACATCAGCTACTCGTAGTGGGATGGCCCGTGGCGTTGTGAATATGTGCGTCGACCCCAATCTCGACTTCGTAAGTTCGATTCCCGCTCTGTGCGACATAAATAATTTTCACGGCCCCACCTCTTTCGAGTCACTGACAATGCTCAAAGAGTATTTCTTTCCTGTCTAGAAAAAGCTTCTCAAACTTGGCCCTTCGGAGTGGGCATCAAACTGTAAGTCCCTTCCACTCGTGAGAGAAAAATAGCACTCACAATACAAGTGGTTGCTAAGAAGTTAGGCCCTGGCCCTCTACGGGCTGTAGCGCCGCCTATATTATTATTATATTACTCGTAGTGTAGTTAGATACCGCTCGCGTTAGAATACAGCAATCGTTAGTTTCATGGCGAATTTTGACAAACGAACACCATTCTGCGTGGGTATGTCATGCTCTGGCAGTCATGCTTCGGATGCATTTTCCGCGACTCCAACTGAATAGGGGTTTAACTACATTTTCGTCGACATCTTTGAATTTCAATTTCACCAGTGTGACCACCGAAACATTGGGGGATTCAAGAAAAATGAATATTCAAGTGCAACATAAGCTTAATTTTACAGATCATGACACTGTTACTTTGTTTGTCCAGCAACATATGTACCATCCTGCAGGGAACACGCAGCAGACCAAATATGCTGTCATTAAACATCATTAAGTCATTAACAAGCACGAATTCGGTCCATGGTCATATTTTGAGCACGGATGCCATGAATTATTGCAGACATTCAAGGTAAGCAGGCAAAATTACTCTTCTGAAGAAGTATGAGATTTGTTCTCGCATGTCTTCAGAAAATATGTAACACAGTCTGACGAGAATTATTCCCAACTCAAATCAATTAATTAACCTCACTAATCCTGAATGATGTGATATATTTGACTAGCAGATGTATTAGTAACGCATTAACTAATAACACTTGAATCTAGACATAGATTCGAGAAATAACGCACTGGCAGTTATGACTCTTCTCTGCAAATTGTTGCATCCACTCCAGTGCATTGACTGTCTTTTAGCTTTTGTTTTTATGCAGGAATGGAGACTCTGTTCCATACTGCATCGATTGGTAGAAATCAAGTAATCAGAACAGACCGTCATTGGTGTACACAATGGGTGTTGGAAAGCTTTGCAACGGAAGGATTATGGAAAATTAACACTTGTCCATATTTAGTGTCAATTTGACACTCTTTTCAAATAACTACTAAAAACTACACTTGATAAGACAACTAACAAAAACTAATAATAATTGTAGTGCCGTTGTCAAATGCTCAGTGCTTACCGATCTACTTTCTCGACTAGCTTCCGTAAATAAAAATGCTGGCGCCAGATTGCAGACTTGTTTGGTGTCAATTTGAAACAATGTAGTGTCGGTCAACCACCAACCACATAAAACCGGCCTTGATGTCACATGTGACCCCAAACTCTGAACGCAAAAGTACACAGTGTTTGCTGTGAAATATACATGAGACCAACTTGTACGGAACATCGTTTTATTCTACGCGAGAAATGCGAAATACTTCATCCGAAATGAAATTTCAGCATTCTCTCTATTCAAATCGACGTCTCTTGTTCCTCCATATTATGTTAATTTGTTTGTGTAAACTGCTATTTTTTTGGTTTCGTAATAGTATTGACAAACTATTCAAGTCTTCCGCAACAAACCAGCTTATTATAGTTATTTGATTCTACAAAGGGCAGCCAAAAACAGCGCGGCAAGTTGACACCAGACATCAGATTAGCATCCCAAAACTGCAAACAGGCTAGTGTTAACTGATGGGTATCTTTGGCTTATTGAAGTCAGTTCTCGAAGCTAGTGATTAAGCAGGTGTCATCGAATGAAGCAGAAAACAGCACAACCTTCCTTCCGATCACATTGCTTACTGAGTACAAGAAGAAAACTGAGGCCTGGCGCATGCAGGTTGCACGTTTCACGGAACTTTTGTCATCTTTGTTAGCCCATCAGTCAGAAAAAGGAAATCCAATTTCAGAGGATATGCTATTCTACATAAATTGAAGCGTTGGACTACATCTGGGAGCCTTGTCCGTGTTGCTAGTGGAACATAGCTTCAATGAGAGCCGTTCTTCGGTGTTATGTGGACGATGTGGCATTAAATTATTATCGTGGCTGATATGTTTCAAACTTCAGTCACTATAGGCTATCACGAATTCATTTCCTAGTCCTCCACTAACCTCTAACGTGGATACAGTGCGTTCTCCTTAAGTCGAGCTCTCTCTAAGTCGAATGTCTTCCTAACTCGAACTTTTTGTTAACCATATTTATGCATTCCCCTCAATTTTTCATAAAAAAAAAAACACTCTCTAAGTCGATTTCCCTTTAACTCGAACATAAATTGATATCCCGTCACAATTCGGTTTAGAGAGAGTCTACTTTACGAAGTCCGTCCGGATATGAAGAATCGAATAATTTTTCTTGCTAAACACGCCTCCTAGTGCCAAGGGACCGCCTCTTGTGCTTCCCGACCATTAGCTACATATTTGAAACTAATACTCTTGGAATAAATCTCGTAAAGCTGGCTCTGTATTTTGGTAAGTGCGTGGAAATAAGGCTCACAACTGTGCAGACAAAGTAAGCACTCATTCCCTGGTTGTAACAAAAGTAACTCATTAAAATTTGCATAGACTAAAAACTGTGATTTTAAGAGCCTCATTCTCCAACGTCCACCTTCAATGTTGAAAGTTTACATAAATCGATTATTTCACAAACATGGAATGAAATGCTCCACCAAAAATCGTTTTCCAAGTCGTAAACAAAAACATAACTGTTTAACGAATCTCTCCAAAGAATCCACCAAAGCCACAAAACCACTCTGCCAAGTCGATCTCAAATAGATCTCAAATCACCCACGGCTCTGCACAAATAAGGCCAAAACTAGATTAAATCTCTACGATCTGATACAGCGACAATTATGGATTCCACTTATCTAGAACCCATTCAATCGATACGAGCTCCGCTTATGGTGAAATCATCCGAATATTTCGGCAATAAATCCGACATTCCTGCTCCATTCCGGAACAGGTATACAGGCCCATTTGCCCATAAGACTAGTTCTAGAAAACGCGATCATTTCCTTGAGACCGACTGTCGGCCGCTTTGCGACTCCATAAGCCATTGCCCACACCCATTTAGACACGATCAACTCGGCGGAAAACCCGAACAATTTACCCAGAAATGGACTTGCCCTTCACACGTATGGCAACTTGCTTCAAAGTAATGACCTCATATCCGCCAGCCGAACTGGAGCCGGATCTATTGAGGCCTCCTCCCCACCGACGCCTCAAACTGAAACTGATTGCCCTAAATACCCGAAGCGAAGCAATCGTCATTAACAAGTACCTACACACGATATTTCAGCATCAAGTCGCTCCGAAAAGGAAGAACAACTCGAACTTGCTGCACACTCCTAACCTCAATGATCAGCCAATAAACTGGCCTCAATGACCATCGTTAAGCAGAAATATCACCAAAAGATGCAAAACAAATACTCGTACACACACGATCGGCGCAGTTCTCGTTGCCGTCCCCAGCCCCCTTGGCGACATGGCCAAGTACGAGTGTAGCCATAACCACCGACGCGAGGACTGCAGCCACAGGTTGCATCTTATCAAAATCGAAACGGCAATAAACTATCTCTCTCCGAGCACGCGTGGTGGGACGCCAACGCGGGGCGGGCGTGATGCACAGCAACTACGATCTGCTCGACGCCGACGTTCAGGAGAGTTCTATAGAACTCTAGATGCATCTATCGCATGGCACGATTTTCAATTTTCATAACCCTGGCCGTAAGCCTGGATTGCCTGACTGCTTGCGCGTTGGCAGCCAGCCAGCCAGTCGGCCAGCCAACCAGCCAACCAGCCAACCAGCCAGCCTGACTGACTGCCTACTTGCATCGGTACTACTTCAGAGATATTTCCCATTCTCACGAATGTAATGCTGCACATCTTCACAGATACTCACCATGTCGCAGTGAAAATTCCAAAAATAAAAAAGCGGAAGCATTCCACGACAAGTCAGAAAAGAAACAACAACCAAAATAAGCAACTCCGCAGGTTGTTGTCTTCGGAAAATCACCACCAACACCGACGCACGGCACAAAAACAACGACAACGACAACGACGACAAACTAAATTCAAATTAATTCCAATTTTTAACGGACACTTTGGGGCCCCCGCCGATACGTGTATCTGGCAGTGATATTCACCTCAAAAATTGCAAACGAAACCAGATGGAAGCACTTAATCTTTCTTAGGCTTCACCAGAATCGCAGAACACCAGCACACGGACACATCGCGGTTCCAACCGATTTATCAAAAGAAACGGCAAATTTTCAAGAGCACTTGACTCGGGAATTCGCGACAATCCGTCAGCGAGATACTCGTACCTCCGCGAGTTTGTTCTTAAGAAAGCCAGCAACCCGATCACAAACAAAAAAATGACACCGGACTTGGCAAGTAACGTATCTACGAAGTTCGTATCGTTTTTGTTTTGTTTTCTTCTTCAATCTTTTTTTTAAAAAAAAAAAGCACACAAAAATAGACTCAATGGAATGAGAGAGAAAAGCTTAAGCCTTGAGAGGAACAGTTAGACTACCTTTCCGGTCTACCGCCAACAATTGACTGAGTGGTCCAGAAAGTGGTACATGTTGGCTCGGCCGGATTTTCGTTTCGGAGTTAGCATAAGAGACTGGATTTTTTCTTGGTTACTAGTGGCATTGGCACGACGATGGCATGGCGGTGGAGTGGAGTTTCAGCCATAGCTCGACTGTGCATGATTATGTGGTGGTGTTGTGCGATTCAGTGATGCCACTTGTTTGCGCTTAGGAAACAGCAATGGGAGTAGATGGTTTTAAGATTGTATTAAAATTGGTTGTGTTGCTTGACTCTTGGATGAAGGCTTGGTCAGAAATATAGTGCGCTTTGTGATTAGATGTTGTTGCAGTAGGTGCATCGACAAATGCTTGTCCGAGTCGGTATTAGCCGAGACGCTTCAAAAAGAAGCTTAAGTTGTTTCTCTAGCACGCTTTCATTTAGGATCCGATCAACAATAAATATTGGAATCACCTACATATCTTTTGAAAATAAAACTCTAATTATTAATGGGAAAGTAAAAACATTTTATTCAAAGTATTGGCCATTCTTGTCTACACCTTTTGACCACCTTTCTGGCAATTTGTAAATACCACGCCAATAAAATTGTTCGTCTTTTAAAGCAAACCAATCAGACACCCAATTTTCGACTTCTTCGTAGGAATCGAAGTGCTGCTCAGCCAATGCGTGTCCCATCGATGAAAACAAATGGTAGTCGGAAGGAGCCAAGTCCGGTGAATACGGCGGGTGGGATAGCTGCTTCCAGCCAAGTGTTTTGATTGTATCCTGAACCGACAATTTTCTTACGTGTCTTTGAAGCAAAATTTCACAAGTGTTTTTTCAGTTTTCCATCTGTCTTTCATTCAATTCATGTTGCACCCATTTTCCACACTTTTGGCTCTTTCGCATAGCTTTTAAACGGTCAGAAATTGTTTGTTGTGCAACATTTAACATTGCTGCCATTTGCTTTTGACTCAAAGTGCCATCTCCATCCAATATCGTTCGCAATTCGGCGTCTTCAAACTTTGAAACCATATTTTGCATGTTGCTTCTGATAGAGCATGATCACCATATGCCTCGACAAGCATTCGATGCGACTCTGCATCACATTTCTTCAAATGAAAATAAAAAATTAATGCTTTCCGCAAATCATCACTTTTTGATACACGACAAAAAGTTTTTAACACACTTGATGTATACTAAATATTTTTCACAGATGTCATAGCAAGCAAAAAAAAAAAATAAGGGCTCGTTCACAACAAATGTTCCCTATCGAGACATTTGTATCTTGATGCTCACTTCATACCGGTATACCTGGCATATTATTAACACAAGATTTGATTCAAATAGAAAACACAGCTCCTTAAATTGATAGAATAGTAAAATACATAAGTTAGGCTTGGTTATGGAATACCAGATTCTGCAAATGGGCTACACGGCTTTGCTGGCACTTGACCAGCGTTTTGTTGAAATGTCGCTACCGCTGTGGTAGATCTTTGATGCAGCTGTATGACTGTACCTACTACTCTCAAGTCGCGATACGGAGCACCGGTAATAGTCCAAACTAATTCTCAAAAAAGCCTCCAACCTAAAATCTGCAGAAAAGCAGTGACACGTTGCGAATGAACTTGTATTCCATATTTACTTATGTTCAGAATTGCATGACAAAACAAGTAACATGTAATAATAATTTTGATCACTACTGTATCACTCCGAAATCTATTTATTGTCTATTTGCCATATGTACTTTTTTTTGACATCATGCGATCATATTTTTTGCCATCACGCCATTCTTCGTACCAACATTGATAACATTATATTTTTTTTGTAAGCACCGCTGCCTACACGCGGTGCCCTTCTTGCATTTGAAATAAACAAGAAAGATCATTCTTCTGAATCACTTCTGATCGAGAACATCGTCTCGCCTTTTCTTTTTGAATTTTTTTTTGTTTCGTATATTTCGCAAATCATTCGCAGTTCTTGATTCAAAAAAGCTTGAATCAACCATTTTTGGCGACCGTGACAGGACTCGTAGTCCAATCAGTTTAATAAAATAAAATAATAGAAATTTCGTATCGCGTTTCGGTCATTAGACTTTTATTTGGAGTGCTGTGCGTGGAATTAACCTCGTGGGATTTTGGAGAGCTGTGTGAACTTAGCTTAGTGTGATTCTGCAGTGCTGTACTTTGGATTTGCATCGTGGGATCTTGGATTGCTGTTATTTATCGCTGCTACTGAACGCGCAAAATTATTTGGATTTGCTTCCTATCACCCATCGATTATTGGAACAAGCGGATAAGTACCATACAAACACAAGATTATCATTATTTTTTTTTGTGATTAATTTAAAATAAATTTCGAATTCAATATGATTGGAGAGGGACCTGAACGCAGTACCGCAACTCTTTTGTCTTATAAAACCAAAAGGGCTTCAGTCAGTGGACAGCTCACGAAGCTTAAGAAATTCGTCGATAGTGCTAGTGAAAGAGTTTCGTTTCATGAATGGGAGGTCAAATTAGGGTTGCTTGAGACGTATCTTCAAAAATTTGATGAAGCTCAAACCAACATTGAAGTATTGGATGAAACGGAGATAGAGGGTGACAGGCGTGGTAATTTTGAAGATGTGTACTCGGACCTCAAAACCAAAATTTTAACATACATGGATTCTAAAAGGCCTTCTGCTGGCGGAGTAATTTCTCCTCATGAGTCCACCTTCTTCTGCATGAAGCCAAAGGCGGCTCGACTGCCTAAGCTAGAACTCACTAAGTTTTCGGGCAAATACACCGATTGGCCAGATTTCTTCTCCATGTTCGAGACCTTGGTGGAAAAAGACGAAGAGCTAACCTCCATTGAAAAATTTCAACACTTGCGTTCTTGCTTATCTGACTTTGCCTTTAAAACGATCCAGTCCCTTGAAGTCACAAAGGAAAATTATAACAAAGCTGTCGAACTCTTGAAGGCTAGATTTAGTAACAAACGTTTAATCTTCCAGGCACATATCAAAGAAGTTTTTAATTTACCCAATGCCGAAGGGGGTTCCGCGCATAAACTACGTGATTTGAGTGACAGCGTCAACTCTCAGCTAAGGGCGCTCAACACGCTGGGAACCAAGGAACAAATTTTAGATGGATTACTTATTCACCTCATCGTCAACAAATTGGATGCAAAAAATCGGACAAAGTGGGAGGAAGAAGCTGCTGTTGACCAAATACCTAAATGGGATCAACTATCAACTTTCATCGAAAGGCGATGTCAAACGCTGGAAACCATGGACAACGCATCTGGTAACAACAAATTTGCAATCACATTCAGCAATTCGCGTAAGTCATTAAAACCAGTAGCCAATAGAACCTTTGTTACATCAAAACCTTCTTCCGTTGATTGCCGATATTGTAACTCGACCGACCACGCCATATATTCGTGTGATGCATTTGCCAAACTATCACCTGAAAAACGTTTTCGCGAAGCTAAAGCCAGAAACCTGTGCATAAATTGTCTCCGCTTCGGCCACTTGGCACGAAATTGCAATTCGCATCATTGTAAGCACTGCTCTCAACGCCACAATACGTTACTACATATGGGTTTTATTCCCAGTCATTCCCCTCAACTATCGAACAATCAACAATCACAAGCTCAAGCCCACTCAAATGCACATGTACCAAACACAACCCTGCTTTCGAAATCAACAATAGAACATGAAATCTCTTCTAAAAAACCAACGCTCGATCAACCATTCGTATTTTTGGGAACAGCTCTAGTGCTAATCAAAGATGGCTACGATTCGTATGTTCCTTGCAGGGCTTTGTTAGATTCGTGTTCGCAAATGCACTTCGCCACAGACCGTCTAATTCAAACGCTCAACATAAAACGTTTCAAGTCTATCAATGCTATTGGTGGCATTGGGCAAACCACAACTAAATCGAAGTTCAAGGCGAATTTATCTTTAAGATCTCGTGTCAATGAGTTCACTGCCAGTCTAGAGGTTCAAATTCTACCGTCTATCACATGCCATCAACCCGAAAAATCCGTGCAAATCGCTGATTTTAATCTACCTGCTAACGTGGAACTAGCAGATCCATATTTTAACCGATCTCAGAGGATTGACCTGCTTATAGGCGCGGAGCTATTTTTTGAATTGTTATCCGTGGGTCAAATCCGCCTTGGGGAAAATTTACCTGTGCTACAAAAAACTTTGCTTGGATGGATCGTAGCAGGGAAGGTTTGTTCGGAGAACATAACTCGGTACAGTTTCACCACTTCGCTTCAGAATAACGTCGAGGAGCATCGTCAGCTAGAGGAAATTCTAAGGTCGTTTTGGGAAGTTGAGTCGCATGATCATATCTCGAAGGAATATTCCAAAGAGGAAATGGAATGTGAAACCTTATTTCGCAACACTCATCAACGACTTCCAAATGGACAATTTGCAGTTCGCCTTCCATTCAAATCCTCACCAAACACTTTAGGTGATTCGTTTCAACTCGCTAAAAAACGCTTCTGTAATTTGGAATCCAAACTTCTTCGTAATCCACATTTAAGATCTCAATATGTAGATTTTATAAACGAGTATCTTAAACTAGACCACATGACTAAGGTGGACTCTAAAATTTTTAATGAAAAACATTTTTTCCTTCCACATCATTGCGTGACAAAGGAAGACAGCACTACGACGAAGTTGCGAGTTGTCTTCGACGCTTCGGCCAAATCGTCGTCAGGTACTTCGCTAAATGACATTCTTATGGTAGGACCAACCATTCAGGATGATCTATTCACTATTCTTATTCGCTTTCGGATGCATCGCTTTGCTATCACTGCCGACATTTCGAAAATGTACAGGTGTGTACAAATTCAGCCACCGGATGATAATTTGCAGTTGATTCTTTGGAGAGAAAATGCCGATGAGGAGCTTAGTATTTTCAAATTAAAGACTGTCACCTATGGGACGGCCTCAGCAGCTTTTCTCGCTGTTCGGTCAATGACCCAACTTGCTTTAGATAGGAGTGAACAGTTTCCTATCGGTTCGCAAGCCATAAAAAATAATTTTTATGTCGATGACCTACTTTCTGGAGCAAATACCCTAGAGGAAATTGTTGAAATCAAGAATCAAACTACTAAGCTGTTAAGTGAAGCAGGATTTTATCTTCGCAAATGGTGCTCTAACAACACTTCGTTTTTAGATGTAATTGAGGAAAAAGATAAAGAAACCTTTTTAGAAATTAATCAAAGCCAGGTGACAAAGACTCTCGGATTAATCTGGCAGCCAGCTTCTGATGAATTTCATTTCTCTGGTGCCCAATCAAATACCTGTCGAAATGCAACAAAAAGATCAATACTGTCCAGCATTGCAAAGCTCTACGACCCACTTGGACTCATTGGTCCAATAGTTGTCAAAGCGAAAATGTTCATGCAAGCGCTATGGAAGGAAAAGTTGCATTGGGATGAGTCATTGCCGCAGCATTTCTATTCAAGCTGGGCTGAGTTTAGTACTCAGCTGCCAGAAATAGGGAACCTACGATTTCCTCGCTACGTTCTGTTACCAAACTCGAAAATTCAGCTTCATGGTTTTGCCGATGCTAGTCAGGAGGCATATGGAGCTTGCATATACCTGCGTTCTCAAGATTAATCTAATAATATAAATTTGCAGTTACTGTGTTCAAAATCTCGAGTAGCACCGGTTAAGAGCATCTCCATTCCCCGCCTAGAGCTATGTGCTGCGCTTCTTTTGGCTGAACTTGTTCAACGAATCCGGCTGATGTTGGAATTGAAAATCTCTCAAATATTTTGCTGGAGTGATTCAACCATAGTTCTCTCATGGATAAGCTCCGATGCTTGTAACTGGAGTACATTCGTTTCAAACAGAATATCAAAAATTCAATGTCTTTCTGAAGATGTAATTTGGTTGCATGTACCCACGAGTTGCAATCCCGCTGATCTCCTTTCGCGAGGGGTCTGCCCAAAGGATTTGCTACATCTCAATATTTGGCATTCAGGTCCTGATTTTTTGGTCGATGACGAGAGCAAGTGGCCCAAGTTAAATAATGTCGAAGAAAGTCTTCCAGAGAGACGAAAGATCAAAACAGTAATTTTGCTGGCAGGCATCAAGAGTGAGGATCTTACGCTAAATTGTAAATTTCTTAACTCATTTGATAAGATCATGAAAACATTCGCATATATTCACCGATTTTGTTATAATGCTCGCTTAAAAGCTCATAGGCGCATAAGCGGGCAGCTCAGTGTCCAAGAATTGGATTGCGGATTAAATTATATATTTCGAACAATACATGCCAATGAATTCCCAGATGAATATAGGAGACTTTCGAGGAATCAAGACTTGCATTCAACGAGTGAATTGAAGTCATTAACTCCTTTCTTGGACGCAAATGGTGTGTTACGAATTCGTGGACGACTTCAAAATTCATCTCTACCTTTTTCAACTAAACATCCAATTATACTCGTCCAGTTGTCCTGAACCAGCTCGAAGGAAATCTGCCAGCAGAGAGAGTGAAACCGTCGCGACCATTTACTACGACAGGAGTGGACTTTTGTGGGCCTTTCTACATTCGATCTGGAGTTCGGGGCCGAGCACCTACAAAGATCTATATATGTCTCTTCATATGTTTCGTTGTCAAAGCTGTTCACTTAGAGCTAGCAGCTAACCTTTCATCGGAAGCCTTTTTAGCGGTTCTCAAGAGATTTATTGCCAGGCGAGGAAAGCCGCATACTATTTTCTCGGATAACGCTACAAATTTTGTTGGTGCGAACTCAGAATTGAAGGAGCTAAAAGCATTGTTTGATTCGCAAAAACACAATGATTTAGTTCATCAAACTTGTTTGAACGATGGTATCCAGTGGAAGTTCATACCAGCTCGTTCCCCTCATTTCGGAGGACTTTGGGAGTCCTCAATAAAAATCGCAAAGCATCATCTTCGACGTGTTGTTGGCTACGCAACGTTGTCATTTGACGAGTTGCACACATTGGTCTGCCAAGTTGAGGCTATCATTAATTCCCGCCCTTTGAGTCCCATTTCAGATGATCCATCCAGTATGGACGTTCTCACCCCAGGCCATTTTTTGATTGGATGCCCTCTTACTGCTGCACCAGAGCCGGACAATCAAGAGGTTAACATCAGCCGACTAGCAAGATGGCAACTGGTTCGCTACCTGATGCAGACGTTTTGGAGGAGATGGTCAAGAGAATATTTGACTGTCCTTCAACAGCGAAATAAATGGAGGCAAGAACAACCTAATGCTGCTGTTGGAAGCCTGGTGCTACTGAAGGATGACAATCTACCCCCATTGAAGTGGTCGCTGGGCAGAGTGACTAAGGTATACCCTGGAGCCGACGGCCTCGTCAGAGTTGTGAAAATCAAGACGCAGAACGGAGAGGCCAAAAGGTCTATCGCCAAGATTTGTTATCTACCTATAAACAACGATCAATATTCTCTTTGAATGCAGAGCCTTCAACGCGGGGTGTATGTTCAGAATTGCATGACAAAACAAGTAACATGTAATAATAATTTTGATCACTACTGTATCACTCCGAAATCTATTTATTGTCTATTTGCCATATGTACTTTTTTTTGACATCATGCGATCATATTTTTTGCCATCACGCCATTCTTCGTACCAACATTGATAACATTATATTTTTTTTGTAAGCACCGCTGCCTACACGCGGTGCCCTTCTTGCATTTGAAATAAACAAGAAAGATCATTCTTCTGAATCACTTCTGATCGAGAACATCGTCTCGCCTTTTCTTTTTGAATTTTTTTTTGTTTCGTATATTTCGCAAATCATTCGCAGTTCTTGATTCAAAAAAGCTTGAATCAACCAACTTACCTTATTTTAACCTGTGTGAGATTCGTCGCATATTTTTTAAATGCCAATTTGGCGATACCTATCCTTCTATTGTGAGGTGAGGTCCCTGCCACCAAGTTGTGATCATGATGGAGGATTGAAGTGGCAGGTCGTGTTGTGTGTGGCTAGTGTTTCACTTATTTCTCTTGACCCTCTTATTTCCTGATTGTCATCTTGTCTCTACTCATCTCGTTGGTTCCTGTAAAATCTAGTGTTTTCCAAAAATTTACTTCACAAATGGCAGCAAGTTATAATCTTGCTTGGGACACTCTTTATAAACGAAACAGAACGGAAATTTTGAGAAAGACGCTATCGGGTTGTTCCTGCCACACATGTAAAGTCAAGCTTAATTGTGCAATTTTTATGCATGCCAGAAAGTAAATATGTGTCAATAGGCCTGTCAAGAAAGTCCAGGTTTCAGTTCAATTTATTTTACCGGAGTGCTCATTAAGAGGTGAGTGAGGGGGTGGTTGCATTCTTCCCATCATCTTCATTACTTTCCGACCCAAATGATCCACTAAAAGCGTCGCCGGGTAAAGCACCCACTAGAGATCTCCTGGCCACTCGATCCTCCGCCATCGACTCTAACTCATTAGGATTTATGCGCACGCACCTCGTCCTGGGTCTGCCAAGCGGTTGCCCTACTGATGAAGTCGCATTTAAGGCACGCTTCGTGCTAAGCTTATGCAGACGTGCTGCCATCCCGTTCGGAGAAGTAGCTGCTCGTCATGCTGCAGTGTTTCTCACTGCATCTCGACGTCTACCGCCCACAACCACACGAGGAAATCTCATATCGGCAGCGATCTTATTCTTTCGGTCATCGCTCAAATTCCATGAAAATGGAACAAATACTGAGTTAAAAACCGCTAACTTGGGCTTGCTGAAAGTTCTGATTGCTGATCTTCGAAACTGTTTCAATATTGATCCACATTAGCTAATCCCACAAGCTGCTCACGCAAGTCTCCTAGCTGGCGACAGGCTTGAGTTGAACGAACTTATCTGCAAGCAACCCAAACCTGGCTAACGAAGAGCAACTAGCAACATGACAAGTTGTAAAAGACTGGCCTCCACCTACCGCTAACTTTAGTGCGCCAGAGCCCCATTTGGAGCCAGGGATGGATGGTGGCTATATATGGGTGTCTGATGGTCGACCTCGCAACGGCTGGAAAACCAGTCGGGCGAAGAAGGTACATACGAGCAGTAGCCTCGTTAGCCATCTTCATGGGAAGAAGCTAAGGCATGGTTTCGAGGCCGTGGATCGGAGTCCTCACGTGATGCATCATCTACTTGAGATTGGATTTGTTCTTAAGTACCGGCCACCAAAAACTGATGCCGTATGTTAGAAAGGGGCTTGACGACAGCCGTGTTCATTCAGTGAACCACTCGTGGTTTGAGTTCGCATTTGGGACCAAGGATTATCTTGTACGTGTACACACCTGCCGCTGCCTTATTAAGGCGTTCGGTTTTCCCTTTTTTACAGACAGCAGGTCGTCTTGAATCACGCCAATGCCTGACTAGTGGACCTATGTTTCGTGGGCTGAACAGCGACATGAGCCTAGTTAGGCGTCTAAGGATCCAATGCCGATGGTAGCTGGGCCATGTAGCGCGTATGTACAACTCAGCACCGGCCCGAAGAATCTTCGAATCCGAAACTGTAGGGCAACGCAACGGAGGACGTCCTCGCACTAGATGGCGCACACAAGTGGAGAAGGACCTCAACCAACTTGGTGTGCGAAACTGGAGACAGCTAGCCAGAGATCGCGCAACTTGGAGAGGCATGTTGGTTGAGACCCAGGTCCACCCCGGACTGTAGCGCCACACAAAGAAGAAGAAGAAGTTTTTCAAACACGTCAGTAAATTTAATAGACCCCAAAAAATGATTTCCAATTGACGCAATGGTGAGATTACTCAGGCTCATCCTGGTTCAGATATCACAAGGGTTTATCTTGATCGAAATTTGATGGCATTTTTAATGAAAGTTTCACTCGAGGAAACTTTTCTCAGTCCCTAGTGCTGTTTTTTACAAGGAGATTTTCCGACTTGATCCTGGGACTTTTTGAATAGGAGTCAATGCACTTACTTCGCACTTACTTGACTCTTATCCCTTCTCCATTGCTTGGGTCCAGTTAAAAAAGCTCGAAATGGTACAAATTGCTTTAGTATTCGGTTAAAATTCGCCTGCACTGTAATGGGAATGTTCACCTTAAGCTATTAATGTCAATTGTGCAACTTCCAAATGCTTCTCGAATAAATGCACCCCCGATTGAACCAAAAAACCAGAGTACTAAATCAGAAACCACACGCAGTGGCAGCACCGATGCATCCATCCACCACCAATATGAGTGCGACCACAGAACAGAAACTCTTTTTTTGGATTCTCGCTGCGATAGAGTGCAAAGTCGCGCAGGTTGTTGAATGTGTGTTTATCTATGTTGTTTTTTGTTTTTCTGTTCTGCCTCCATGAACGTGCAGATACTTTTACACCTCATTCTGGCTTTGTTGCTCTTTTTTTCTTATTTTTAAGATTTGTCGACTTTTTTGTTTTTATTTTTTATTTATTCTTTTTTTTTTGTTGTGTGCTGTTTTGGGGAACGACCAAGTATCAGCCTGGTTGAGCATACTTCTGGCTGACTGACTGCGCGACTGGAGTTGGAGCGCTGGTGGAGTTTGAGTTTTGCGGTTATCCGCCCCCCACACCTTCTTACCACGCTCCTTCTCGCCGACGCGGTGGTGGTGCTCAGTGCTCACTGCCGGTGGTGGTGGTTGTCGAAATGAGAGAAAAAGAAAATTCGACTGGCTGGTGTGTCCCATGGTGTGGACGTGCCCAAGAATATTCCTCCACACCCCACTTCGGCAAAAAAAAAAAAAAAACACAAAAAATGGTGAACAAAAAACTAAAAGTCCCACATTCCCGGTTGAGACTTGTCCGACCGCTTTGGTGGTGCGCTTCTTTTTTGTTGTTGCTCCAGTGTTTGTGTTTTTGTTGCTGTAATTGCTTTTCATGGCTATGCTGGTGGTGATTGTAACATTGCAGCAAGTGTCTCTTCGTTTTGGTTTCAGTAGATCAGCAGAAGCAGAAGTGGCATCACATTCATTCGTTTTTTATTTTTCGTTTACGACGGGAGTGTGCTTTGAGCTAGAATGTTGGCTTGGCACAGCAAGTGGCAGTTTGAATGGACACTGAGGATGTGTTTGTGTGTGGGCTGTTTCTTGGACAAGGCTCTCTATGGGGAGATTGGATATGGATGTGAAACTAGATTGAGAGAGCCCAGGCTCGTGCTGGGAAGATTTTTTTCTGCCTGCGAAGTGCTACATTTTGGGGGCTCTCCGGGAGGTTAATTGGATATCTTGGCCATTGTGGAGTAGAGCTTTGTTTGCCCGCAGGTCCTAGCGATATTTGATTAGCCTTGAATTTGCTCAAGGCACGGAAAGGGGGGCACAAATTTTGTAGTCTCTTTGAATCACTGAGTTCAAGGGAAGTTTGACTGCCGGAATGGAGCTGCCAGGCTAAGGCTGGACGAACTTTAGTGAATTAGATTACACACTATGACATCTTAGCCTGTTCGGTGGACAAGGCGCTACAGTGAAGCTGCTCGGCTAACAAAGTAGAGCCAGAGTCTCGCAAACTGATCTTATCAGGCTCCGTGTTGGGCGCCATTTAGTTCAAAGGCCATTGTGCGACAGCTTCTTTGCCTACTTCTTGGTATTCATGGAGAAAGCGAGTGTACTCGCCTGGAAAGCAGGTCCCATTCTGGCAGATTTCTCTCCAGTCTAAGAAATTTCCAAGCCAATTGCCAATCCTCCCATCAGCGCAATAGCCGCACTTCCCTCCCCCAGACCGCTGTCAAAGCTTGTGCGCACTACACTTCACTCGTTCGTCATTTTAACGACTCCCCATGTCCATCATCTGCTTACAGCTCCTCGTTTTTTCCCATCACACAATTATTCCCCATCCATTCCACAGACTTTCGAACACGAGAGTTTTGGTTCTTTGCCTTCGTACCCAGCACACAGCATACACACAACAAACAAGGAAGCTCGTAAAATCTTGAACGTTAAAAACACTCTCGGTCGTTAAAACCGTTTTAGTATTCCGTTTAACGTTGCTGCTACTGTTCTCGAGTTACGTTGAAAGATGTTCAATGCATGCGCTGAATGACAACTCAACTTTATCAGCTGTTTGGGTTTCTTTCAAATGTCAATATGAATCGAATTCTTCGTCTCTTACTGGACCCGGCGAATGAAGTTAATTGCGTGCGTTGTGTATCGATTCTACAGCGCTTTTGATTGTCTCACGAATCGCGATGTGGGATCGTGCTTTTTGTGAAATAACCACTTTTTAGTAAAGTTGTACGCTCCGGGAATGCCAATGGGTGGGCGCTTAATTATCCCCCATCCCATAAATTTTACCGAATAATACCTCTGTAAACATTTTTTAAGAATAAACAATTCTACCATTTCCTTGGTGATTTGTCAAACTTAAGCGCCGTCGGGATCCATTAATTTGCGATGCAAAAAATCGCGCTACAAGCGAAAAATTTAAATGTCAGTTACCTGCGACCATGTCTAAAATTGGCAGGGTTTACAGGTCGATGGACGCAAATAGCAATCTCATCAAAAGAGGAATCAATCGTCCATCTTTCAATGCAAAGCGAGAAAAAGTTCAAAGTTCGACTGTGCATGGGCGGTGACTCATTCAAGTTGTGGAACGTATTTGAATCACTATTCCTTACCAGGCCTTCTGCTATTCTACTTTGTCGTTGTTTGTTGTGAAATTGTGGGATTTATGTCACTACGGAGAGCACTCATTGCGAGGATCATGGTGCACGGATAAGTTTTGTTGTATTTTTTAATCCGTGATTCTGTTTTGCAGCTTTGACATATTTTTCAAAGGCAGTACCAGAAATCAAATTTGACTGAATTGCAGGCGACCAACGTTTTCAATGTCAATTACAGCATCCAAATCCTGCCTTGGAAAAAAAAACTTATGAACTTATGAACTATATGAACAATGATTGCGATATTCGTCCCAAATGATATTTTTCTCATAAACTGATCGTAAATGAGAAGAAAAAAATGAATATTTCAACATTTCCGGTTCTTCATGTGAAGGCATGGTATAAAGTCATCACTCATGCTCTTGTCTTGAATACGATTTCAATTTCAATTTGGCAAGATTTCTTTTGATGCTAAAAATATATGTGTTCTCTTGGTTGTTTAATATCGATCGGGATGAGCGTTGACTGAAAATCCGAATTCTGGCATCGACAGAGGCTTATTTCTGGATCAGTGGCTTTTTCTATCAATCAAAGCGAATACGATCCACAAGTGTGCGAAAAGGGATCAATGCAAACATGCGTCATTTTAAAGCAACGGCATCGCAGTGCCTCTCACAGAGATTGATTGTTTCGAATGAGCGGTTTGTGGAAATCGACTTTGGGTAACTAAAGACAGCACCGTGCAGTGGTTTCAACAAGACGTCGCTGCATGTAATACTCGTGATGCACCAACTGATATTGTAATGCGTCAGTTAATAAAATTTGGAGATTTGGTCATTTCACGGCGAGCATTCGCTTCGTTTATGTCCAAATCCAAGAGAAATGCTGTTCTTCATCAATGCACGAAATTACTTCGGAGGAACGGATTGGAAGGGGAACTTTCATACACTTACATTTTTCATACATTTTTTTGTGAGGCTGCGGCAGGTCAACAACATTGGAAGAGCCTGAGACCAACATTCGAGACGCTATTGCAGGAATCTTCTTCCTGGAGTGGCGTTAAAGTCCGTTATGGACCTGGGCCTCAGTCAGCATTCCTCTCCAACTAGCGCGATCTTGGGCTAGGCGCATCCAGTTTCGTGTACCTAGCTAATTAAGATCTCTTTCCAGCTGGTTACGCCATCGGAGGCGTTCTCCCTCAGGGTTTGCCTCGAAGACTTTCGGAGCCGGAGCGTTAGTGTCCATTCTCTCTACGTGTCCTAACTTTAGTCGAGATAATCGTGTTCGTTTGATTAGTTCAACGTCGTTGTACATCTCGTCCGTCTTTTAGTCTTCTCCTCCAAATTACTTCTTCGCAAACTGGACAGAATATGATTCGAAGGATTTTCCTTTCAAAACGACCTTCGTCCTCATTTGACATTGTCCATGCTTCTGCGGCATACACCAGGACGGGGACTATCAAGGTCTTAGCTTACCTTAGTATATCTTAGGATATAAAGACAGCTTGGTTTTCCGAGACAAGGCCTTATTTTACAATTGCCGCCTAAGTCCAAAGACACAGCGATTGGCCACGATTATCCTTCGTTTTTTTTCCGCAGTGAGGTCATTGCCGGAATTTATGCAGAGCCTAGGTAGACAAAGTCTTTAAGTACATCGAAGCTGCATCTGTCTATTGTGACACTTTGTCACAGATGTCTATATTGATGGACCTTTTTTGTAGATAGCACATACTTGGTCTTACCTTCATTCACCGCAAGACCCAGCTTAGCCGCTTCCCTCTCGATGTCAGCAAATGCCCCACTGACAGCCCGTTGAGTTCTTCCTATAATGTTAATGTCATCGGCATAAGCGAGCAGTTGCACAGACTTGTGGAAGATCGTGCCTCTGGTGTTGACGTCCGGCTATTGCTGGAATAACGCGTCATATATTGCACCGAGTCATCAAAAATTGAACCGATTCCATACATAAAGGTTTGAATGTAGCTTCAGAATAAACCCACAACAATTTGTCTACCTTACATAGTTTTTTATTTATTTTAATTCACTTTCATTAAATTCTTATCCGGTCACACAGTTTAATGCAACAGTCTTAACTTTAAGGAAATGAGATATGTACTGGTACCTTTCGAATTGAATTTAATCAGATAAGGTGTATTGTGCTGCCACAGAGATTGAGTCTATCCTACTGGCTTTTATCACGAAGTCAATGTGACATCATGACATCGATGTAATGAGAATCCATAAATAATTAACTTAGATCGGCTTGGTGATCATAGAAGTGGGTTTCAAAACATGAGACGCATTCGACGAAGACGAGTCATCCTTTACAAACTCGGTGGATAGTCTCTATGCACACAACAGAAGGGGTTTTGCAATTGACAGTGGTGAGTTTGAACGAGGTTTCTTGGACGGTTTCCAATTATTTGCAAATTAACCAAAATAAATACTACATGTCATGTTTGCCTGGCATGCATACTGGGTTATAGTATGAACTTACATTAGGTAAAACTCCCCCTAAGTGGTTAGGGTACTCTGCGAAAGTGAGAAACATCTCCCATCCTAGAGATCGCATTTTTGTTCTTTGAGCATTATCACTAACTCGAAAGAGGTGGGGATGTGAACATTATTTTTGTCATATTGACAAAGGATCGAACCGAAGACGTCAAGGAAATGGAAAGATACACAATCAACAATTACACCTCTCACGCTCGTCGTTGATGAACATTATGCATAAAGACTTGCAGTTGCACGCTTACAAGGTGAAATTGACTCAAGAACTACAGCCTCTTCACCATTTCAAGCGTCATCAATAGTCAGGATAGTGGCATGCTTCAGCGTCATCGAAAATTTTGACCATCGGATGGAGGTGTGCTGCCAAGGTCGCGGCGGCCATTTGGCCTATATTTTGTTCCAAACATAATTGAACCATACCAATATTATCATAATAAAAAGAAAGGACAATAATTTCCTAAATAATTTGCGTTTTATTCAAAATCAACATCGGCCTTCAAAATGTAACCACCTCTTAGTTTATCAGTTAAAGTAAAAGCCACGAAATCAGCGGTCCAACATCTGCCTTGTGATTGCCCAGCTCTCCAGAATCCGCACATAGTTTGGATTGCCATTGGCACACCAAGTAGTGCAATTAGAGCGACATTTTACTACACAAGAAGACTATAAGCATACAAAAATAAAATTCTCTCTTCAAAGCCTCATGGACCCTGGTCTCGTTACTTCACCTGCAAATTTTCCTTTAACACTTCCTTCATTCCACAAATTACCTGTCTAAAATCCTCCATCATCGCTTCACGTTCATTTTCAAATGTGCCCACATTTCCCCACCCAATCCTATTCTTGCACACGCCATTATCCGCACAATACCCACAACCAGACAATGATTAATTTCATTCGAATAGATTCATTCATATCCATACAGCTCGCCAGTTTCCAGTCGTTTTGCTTGAGATCACCACCAGCACGCGAGAGGACTCGATGAGAATACAGCGAAAAACAAAAAAGAGTGCAACGAAAAAAAAAACACCAACTAAACCCAACCGCAGGTCAACGCAACAAAACAAAAAAAAAAAAGTATCCAATTCCATGGGATTCTATGAAGTGAAAAACACCCCAAGCAAGGTGTCCGGTGATCGCCTTTGGCGCTCGGTGGTCCAAAACGTTTCTGCACACAGGACAGGACCAGGTCTGAGCTGGTTTTGCTGACCGTCTTCTCGCAGTGTGTTAATTCTAAGTCACATTGGTTTGTTTTCATTTCGCTACGCGACGGCATTGAGTCCAACGTCCAGTTCTAGCGGATCCGCTTTGCGAAGGAATTAAGAATGGAATTACTAGAAGTGAGACCAGAGAACCAGGCAAGGCGGAGAGAACGAGAACGAGTGCGTGGAGCAGATTAAAATATGAATCACTTGATGGATGAGAGGCGTTTGTTCTGGCGATGATGACTATCAAAGCACGTCTGCTGACCCGGAGTGGGAGAGTGCCAAATATTTGACACCGTGTGGGTTTTTTTTTGTCGGGTTCCATTGTTTCTGTTGGTAGATGCCCGAACGTGACGCAGTGCTTGACGGTTAAGGTTCAAAATTGTGGGATGTACGCCTAGAAATATTGCCTTCCAGTGGGGTTGGTTGAGTGAGAGTGCGTGTCGCATTTGGTGAGCATACTCTTAGGAGTGTCGAAAATTGCCGTGTTGTCTCTGGTTGGCTATAGCATCGTGAGATATTTTTGCCAAATCAAACACGAGTCGTACACTGGTGTGCAGCGGTAATGGCTTGCGCTAACAGCTGTAAGCAGCTATCTCATAGAAATCAGTCTAATGAAATGTCACGGCTTTGTCAATGATTGAAGAACAACCGAAACCATCTCGTATCAAGATGAACAACAATGAACACAACAAAATAGATGTTTGCCAGCAAGAACAGTTCCTTCATTACCGACAGCAACAACCTTGCTCTAAATTATTTGACCCATTTTAGCAAACTGGCTTACTTAAAGGCCAGGCATTAGTGCCTTGATAACCTTGATATATTGGCTTTGTCTAAGCAACTTGTCCCTACGCATGAGTAGTGGGGCAGAAGATGAGCTCATTGAGATTGACAAAGATGTGGACGCTTGGTTGGAACTTGCTACATCATAGCATCCGTCGACTATCCTGTCTTGGCCAAGTCAAGCGCATGAATACCAAGCTGCTTGCTTTGACAGCTCGTCAGGGTGCCGAAATAGAAATCGAGGACCTAAGGATGCTTGCTCTTGGTGAAGAGCATGTCCATGATTTCGTAGTAAGGCTTAGGTCACTCCCTGTGGTTTTGTTATAGGTTAGGTTATTGGGCTGCCAATTGCAAAATAAGCACACCTTGACCATTGTGATACCTGCCGCCGTTAATTTGATACCAACTGCAAACGGTGACTGTACCAGAATAAAAACATATTCACCATTATATATCTAGAGTTCTATCCTAATCGAAAATGGGCTTCGAACTCCGAAAAATCGATCACAGAAATCATATAGACAAATCGGCTACAAATTTCGTGAAGGTTGCTATCACTGAACACGAATAAAGTGAACATTTTTATGGTTTTCTACGGCAAGTTATTAACGACTAAGTTCGTAAATCCGTTCGGGTTTGGTGATAGCCTTTGTTCGTAGTTTTTCAACGCTTAAGATGGCTAGGTCATCACAGCTCCGGCCCGAAGAGTCTTCGATATCGTGCCATTGGGACAGCACAACAGAGGACTTCCTCGAACGGGATGGCGCACACAAGTGGACAAGCACCTCAACCAATTTTGCGTTCGCAGCTGGAGGCAGCTGGCGAAAGATAGTGCTGGCTGGAGAGACACAGTTGGGGCCCAGGCCCATCCTGGACTGTGGCGCCAATCAAAGAAGAAGAGAATTTGATCGTGGTTCGTATCGTAACTTCGAATTGTACGAATGGATTGTGTTAAAGGGCTTATAAACTTTTGCTTTCACTGGGATTCGAACCGGAGAGCCCTATTACCAAGGGTAGGTAGTCAACCAACAGCGCCACACGGCCACACTGGCACAGGAAGTAAACAAAAAGTGTCTATTGCGGTGTGCATAAGCCGAAAATACAGTGTTTAGTCCGGTGCATAGTTTTTGAACTTTGTTTTTACCCAAAATGCACTAGTCGAATCTGGTCAACCTACCGTTATTGCAAAATTGCAGAACAAGGTATGTAGCACGGGAAGGGCCCAATTGACAAATGCACTCGCTTAGAAATTCGTCTATTGTTTTGGTGATGCTTTGAGGCTATTTTCAAATTGAATACATGATCGACAAGCGCACTATTTTCTATTTTCCATGGTAAAAGTGAAAGCAGCAAAACGTTCCACATGAGTAATGGCACTATTGTCGTTGTAATGTCTTTTGACTGCTTACGTGGCAAGCATAATAGGGCCCAGAACCGCACGGAGACGTGGCTAAAGGCCCAAACCCATAGAATCCGGTGCGTGCGTTGCGTCTTATCAAAAAATTGACAACTCATAAGAGCGAGATAACGAGTGTATATGAGGAATGCATCAGAATGGATGAAGTTGGCGAACTTTTAACTTTGATCCGTATGACAGTTCATTCTCACAAGTGTGTCTCATTTATGTATGTATGTGTATCATTTTTCTCTCATGTGTCGTGTTGGATTGTATGTATACACATTTCGGACGCAACGCACGTATTTCATTTGGCACCTCTTTGCATTCCGGCAAATACGATTTTTGTGGATGTCAATTGCAACGCACGCACCGGATTCTATGGGCTTGAGCCTTAAGGTCAATTCATATGAGGTCGCCGCGAATTGCGAACTTCGCAAACATTGACGTTTCATTCATATGAATGTTTTTCATTCGCAGGGAACTGCGGTTGCAAACTGACACTTCACTGCGAATTTTTTGTTCGTGAGTTTGTGGATCGCGTTTTCGTCTTTGGATTGCGTTTGTGTTATCACGAATTCAGTTTGACAGTTCGCGGAGAGAATGATTGATTCGCAGAGAAAAACTTTCAAATCATTAATTACGATACTTAAACTAACTTTTATTCGGATTTTTGTCTATGAAAAAACTCGATAATTCAGTTACAATCTTTTTGCATACCACGAAATATAACTTTTTGCTTGCATTTGATGGAAAAGGGTTGTCTCTAGCAGTTAGCGTTTGCAATTTGCCGCTCATATGAATGGGCCTTAATACGGCCCATATCGGCATAATAAACCGCTAAATACAAAAATATTTTGTTGATGTGCACATGTTTGCAGCGACCGTCTACATGAATTGGCTGCAGCGACGTGTCTGTGTGAATTTTGCAGATACCAGCGGGTGAATTCATGTCGTAAGAAGTAATAGTAACTGTGATCGCACTGTCTGACAGAGGTGAGAATGTAGTAGATTTACTTTATTATTTTATTTTCATGCATTTGCTACAGAGCAACTTATTTCTACTTCGTTTATTTTGATTCTATTTAGGATGCATTATACTTATATATAACCTCGCAAAAAACTGCCACATTCCGTAACACATCTTCGCCATAGGCTCATTTGCTCCATAGCCCATGGAACGGCTCGTCTATGCCTTGAAAATAAACACATCCATAGTTGGCGAAAATAATATTCACACTTCGGCAGATTCAGGAGCATCAAATCGATACCCACCACCTGTTCATCGATTTTAAGACCGTGTATGAAAACATTTATAGAGACGAGCTATACAGAGCAATGTCTAGTTTTGGCATCCCTACCAAACTCGTCCGTTTGTGTAGGATGACGATGGAGAATGCACGCTGCTCCATCAAGGGCGGTAAAGACCTAATCGAGACCTTTGATGTCAAAAAAGGATTCAGACAAGGCGACGCGCTGTCATGCGACTTCTTCAACATCGTTCTTGAAAGAATTGTTCAAAACTCGAACGCCAACACCAGAGGAACAATCTTTCAAAAATCCGGAGGCCGCGAAGATTGGTTTAGCGGTAAACGAGGGTAAGACCAAACGAGAAAGGACACCCAACACCGACGTCTCGGTCAGAACGTCACTGCAGACAGGTATGACGTTGAGGTAGTCAAAAACTTTGTCTACCTAGGAACCGCTATCAACTCAGACAACGACACCAGCGCTGAAATCAAACGAAGAATAACTCTTGCCAATCGGTGGTTCTTTGGGCTAAGAAAGCAATTGGTAAACAAAGCCCTCTCTCGCACAACCAAGGTTACGCTTTACAAGACCTTAATTGTCCCAGTCCTTCTACATGGCGCGGAGGCATGGCCTCTGTCAAAAGGGGATGAAGCAGCTCTTGGTTGCTTCGAGAGGAAAATTCTTCGTGTGATTTTCGGTCCCATCTGCATAGATGGTGAGTGGAGGAGGAGATATAACGGCGAACTATATGGGCTGTTCAGCGACATCGACTTAGCCAGAAGAGTGAAGATCCAATGATTGAGATGGCTAGGTCATGTAAAGCGGATGGAAACCAATGCACCGGCCCGAAAAGTCTTCGAATCCACCCTCGAGGGACGGCGCAGTAGAGGAAGACCGCGACTCAGGTGGCGCACGCAAGTGGAAAGGGACCTCAACCAACTATGCGTGCGAAACTGGAGACAGCTAGCTAAAGATCGAGCTGGCTGGAGACGCTTGTTGGTTGAGGCCCAGGTCCACACCGGACTGTAGCGCCACCTTAAGTAAGTAAGTAAGTAGTTGGCGAGGTTTTTGACTATTTGGCAGTACGTGTGGTTCTGAGTGAGTTCTCAAATATGTATTTAGTTTTAATATTATTGTTTTGTTTATCTGCTTCAGTTTTTATAAATCTACTTCGATTTTTGGGGCTTTCACTTTTTGAACTGTCATTTTGTGTCTGTCATTTTTCCGACTCCAATGCCACGATGAAACGATGCAAACTTAAGTTTGTGCAGTCTGCACCAGAGATAATGGAAGGAGGAGATATGCCACTTCTACGTTTCTTGACCTTCAGATTCATCTGACAGCGTTTTTTACAACATTTCACAGCTGTTTTCCTACTGCTTCACATCCGTTTCACAGACGAAGACGGAGTCTGTGAATACGTGTAAAGCTCGAGACCAGCTGAATGTGAATGGGAATGTGTTTATGTAAATGCGTATTAGCTTATGAGAGCAGTTGATGAAGTGAATTATCCGGAATTTCCGTCTTTGCCACTAATTTGAACGCCAAATATTCACATAAAAAAAAAAACGGAAACTAAAAGACAAGTGTATGTTCGCAAAATGCATTGAATTATGTTCTTATTATGAGGCTGGAATATTCCATTAAAAAAGACGTTCAATTTGAAAACTAACAAATTTAGGATAAACAAAATGGGTCTGTTCCCGTAGTTTCTGCACCAAATTTTGAAGACTGTCATTTTTTAAGGAGTGGAGATAAAAACCTCTCAGAATGAACGAAAATGTGTAATATGTTGTTGGTTTCTGTATGATGTTAGAGACGATATATATCAAAAGTTACAGCAAAACATGTACATTAAAAAACAGGGTTTTTTTGGCATTTAATTCGGTTTCTATTCTTCTGAACTACTTGTTCAAATAAACTCAAGCTAATTCAAAATTGTTGAATAGCCGCCAATACTATATTCGAGATTGACACATCAAATGATTTGACAGAAAACCACCAGAAAAAAACCAAAACTAACCATAGACATTTCTTGGGTTAAAATGGACAGGGTAAGTCCATTTTATAATCTTTCCTGACAGCGCTCTTCTGATATAAAATGTTAAAATTTCGTACATACCTAACTCTTAGTCTTACCTTGATCCACAATACGTACTACTACTACTACTGCATTAGTGATGGGAACTATCGAATAAAAACTATCTAGTTATTCGATAGTTGCAAACTATTCATTTATTCGATAGTCGAAAATCATTCATTCATCAAATTGAATGAATAAATTATTTAATAGTTTTTACCTTTTTTACTTTTACGCACGCTAATTTTGACAGCAAGTTTCACCTTTCTGCCTAAAAAATGGAAATGCTTGCTGTCAATTTTAGCTCGTGTAAAAGGGGCCTTGTATGGCTGGTTGGACTGAGTCAAATGGTTGGCATGGCAGCTTCTCTGAGAGAGAATTTTGTGTATGCATAAGGCTTGGTTCGAGCCGATAGTTCGACTCAGTTAAGAGACGAGTTCGAATTCGTTCATTTGTATGATGGAAAAATGTTTCAAATGGTTTTAGTTGAATGAATGGTTTTTTCGTTCCTTTGGACTTTGGACTATCGGCTCCTATGAGCGATTCGTTCAGTTGTATGACGCAAAAATGTTTGAATCGATTTAGTTGTATGATGAAGAAATCGCCTGAAGGGAGAAAAATTGAATCAAATAGTCTTCTTTTATAGCAATTCTTTCTGAAAGACGATGGAAGAATAGCCAAACACCGGAATGAGGGATGTAATTAGTTAGTAAGTTAGTACTATGTAATGAACTTTGTATTTCATGAATGAAATGAATTAAGTACAAATGATGTATTTATGTATGCATTAAATAAAATAAGAATGGTATTTGATTTTATAGTTCGTTGTGAGAGGCAAAGGGAACTCACATGAAAATAGCACCCTTAGGGTAAGAGACGGGGAAGATGGTTTTGATTTAGTCATTCGATAGTTGAAATCATTCAGTTACTAACTATCGATAGTGCAATTCATTCGATAGTTCCCATCACTATACTGCATACATTAACATTATGATAATAGTTCCATCAGTATATGCACATTTTTGACACTATTGAGGGCAGATAATAATAGAAAGATGGCGGTGCTCTGTGTATAGAGTAGTATTAGTGACTTGAGAGCGGAAACGCTTAAAACTGAGGTGGATTTGTGGTGGACTAGGGTCTGCACAGTGTGTGACGAAAGGTTGCTTGCACTGACTTAAGGTTTGCAGGGACGTGTCTGTGTCACGCAATTATTTTATATAATGAAAAAAGGGAGCTATTTGTTTCAACATTTTAAAATAATTCACTTTGTGCTGCTATTCAGTAGTTCACAGCGAATGAATTAAAATCAAATGCCTAAAAAAAAAAACAACAAAGTTATTGTAGTGTTTACGGATTAACAAATTATTATTCTTTTTTATTAATAAACTTATATAACTGTTGTGGTTAACATAAAAATCTGTTTTAATGAATTCCTTAATTGTGTAAGTCTTGGTACAATATATAAATTGCAAAATTGCAAAAAAGCTTAGCTACGTGGTTGTTGTTAACATCAATTTGTCATAATAACATTTAATATATATATATTGTATTCATTTATTTGTCAGTAGGAGAATATGAATGTAGAAACATACGTAACATTGAAAAGAAAATAGAAATCAGCCTACAGTTGTGATCCCACCCACCGTTCATCATCAAGTGGTGCTAATTAACTTTGTTCCTGTCACTGGAGATCCGCGCCAGTCTTGTGTGACCTAATTCATGGGGGCCTCATGGACCTTGAATATATTTGAGAGTTCATCCAAAAGTGTCTCGTAGCGATATGCCACACGGATGTCGGGTACATTGGTTCGTGTTATATCATTACCGGCGACACCTTCACGTTTGTAGTTTGGTCCCAGCCAGTGTTGCTTTATCTGAAATCGAAGAATGACATGAGAGAGGGTTTTTTTTGTTTGGTATGCGGTCAGCTTACTCTGTGCGGAAAACCACTCATCATCACACTGTTCCTAGCCAGCTCGCACATGTCGCATGAGCTCAGTTTCCAGACTTGAGCAGCAATGCTGTACTCCTCCATGAGGGGTTCCTAAGTGACAATGAATGTGAAGTTGATGTGTACAGAAAATGTGCCCAGTCACACGTACCTTGGTGAAGTGGAACTGCAGTGGGTCATCGGTTGACAGGGAGATTATGAGTCCCCGCGACAAATACTCCGGCAAGGGATTTCTGTGATAATCCAAGAAAAGTGAATTGTTCGACAACGGCGACATGGCTATGCCGATCTGTGTCAAATAGTAGAGATACTGCAGAACGGGCACCTTCCTCAGCAGCAGGCCGTGAGAGATATTCTCCGCCATCAAGTAGCCGCACACCAAATGCTGCACAGGTCCAGCTTCGCCGCAATGTGGCCGCAGAACGAATGTGTTCATTCCGCGTTCCCTACAAGAGCAGATAAGTACACGTCGACTGTGAAATGGTTTGTGAGTGAACACTTACTTCCTGAACTTGTTGAGAACGCATATGTTGGCGTACATGTAGTAGATGTAGTAGGCATAGGGTGGGTTGTCGACGTCAGTCCACTTCTGGGGAGTCGTTATGTCGCCATCGAATATGGGATTCTCCGGCTTGGACTCGTCGTCCACCGAATCGAAACCGATTACGAATTGCAAGAAGCGATGCAGCTCCGGGTGGGCACTAGGATTGTTGGTGGCTTCGAAGAGGGGCAAGAACACATTGTCCAAAATCTCTTGGAACGACGACAACAGCTTGTTTGTCCTGAAGATATCACTGCAAGGGCAAAGTTAGAATTTTGGCAACACACGAATTCCTTCTTGTGAAACTCACTAAAGCCTAGGCATTTGGATGAGCCAACGAACATTGGTCGAGTACACGTCATTGGTGATGGCCCACTTGGCCAATTTGAACCATTCATCGCGGCTCTTTCCGTAGATGGAGAGACGCAGCTCGGCGTTCTGGTACTTTGACTCCTCCAAGTCCGAAGCGACTTCCTACAGCGAAAAGAAAACCATCAAGACACCGTCTAGAGTGCAGTGCAATTTGATTGCCATTTACCTTGATGATTTGTGCAAAGTACTTTCCATTCAGATAGTTGTCCGTCTTGAGGAACACCTCACGCAGACGCGACTCCCCGATCGGGTTGTACTTAGCGTTGAACTTGTCGAACCGATGGAAAGTGTTACGATCCGCATGCACGTCCAGCATGTCAACGGTGAGATCGTAGGTGGTCAAATTCATCGACTGGAATACCTGGGCCAGGGTCATCTGCTGTCCCTTGGTAACGGTGACCACCTCTTGGGCGTTCTTCTTCAGCGTCCTCTTGATGAAGCGTAATAGGTGTTTCTGATTCATACACGAGGCCGCGTGGATGTGAGTATCCACTTTTCTGTGAAATGCCAAGCAGTTCAGTGCGTCATTCAAGCAAAAGTGAGGACTGTCATTACCTTATGTTGTAGAAGTCCCTGTGGGCAGTGGTCTTCTGAGATGCCAACTCCCGCAGCTCGTTCAACAGCACGTGCAGTTGGAACTTTGAAGACAGATAGCTGAGGCGACGGTAACAAAATGATTTCCTAAATGAAATAAAAAAAGGCTGAGGTTAGTTTGTGGAAGCCAAGGAGTCTTAGGAGGAACTTACAAAGGTCCATCGGCAATCATGTTGCACATGACCTGCATGTCGTCGACAAATGTCTTCAGTTTTGGATATTCATAGTTGACCATGTTGGTGCATTCCTATGGAGGGGAGACACATTGTATAAGTTAGAGAATCTTATTTGTGAGTAATGCCGATGGAGGGTGGTTCAAAGGGAGGCTGCACTTTAAACTGTTCACTATCATCTGGTGAAGGGTGAATACATTTCTAGTTTAGACCTATTGACTGGGAAGCTGATGAAGCTTGAGCGTGTCAGAAATCCATCCAAAACGTGGACTCTAATCGTTTTGTACAAGAGCGTGTACAGACTCTTTTGGATTTTTACAGACTCGGCTGAAATATTGGGTCCATAACTTAATTCATCCGGTTTTTTGAACGTTTATTTAAGTATTATTCAAAGTATTGCCCCTCGGAAGCTATTCCCATCTTTCTGGCAATTTGTGGATCCTATCCCAAAAGAACGGCGCTGTCTTGGCAGCCATGAATGAATCGAGTAAATTATTAATATTCTGCTCTGACTCACTATCTCTGCACGAATTAAGTTATCTACCCCTTAATCGGACTGCTAACCATTAGCATTGTCTCCCATCAGGTAATGAGGTATGTTTAGGGATGACAACTTCTAGGAGCTTTGGGAGTATATTCTTCCGCTGATGGTTCTAAAGTCCTCGATGGGTCTAGGTCTCAACCAACAAGCCTCAGAGTTAGTTGACGATGACTGTCCTTCCCTGAAAACAGCTTTTACTTCCTCTTGCCCTCATTCACCACAAAAACCATTTGAGCTGCCTTTGATTCAATACCAGCAAGGGCCTTTATGAAAGAAAGGACGAACAACATTAACAACTCGGCTATAACTTCTAGGTAGTTAAGGACTTCGTCTTCTTAACCTTCCAAGTGAACATCACAGGTTCGATATTGAACATAAATAATCCCTGCCAACCGCTGCTCCATCGGGAATGCATTAAGTAGCAGAGCTCTCCCTCGAAGGACCAAGCTAACATTATATAGACCTTATTCATCCCTGTCTTGCTTCAAGGCGCGGGAGCCGCGACGATCAACTATGAGCCTATACTTCTTTGTTCAATTTTCAGTCTGTTTGGGTTAAAGGTTTTTGGAGAAGAAAATTCAACCGTGAACTCTACGGGCTGTACAGCGACATGAAACTAACGTCTATGTACCTAACGTCTAGCATATACGTACCTTACGGGCAAGGTGGCTGGGATATGCAAAGAGCATGGACAGAACAGCTCCAACTCAGTGAAGAAGACTTCCAGCGAACCGATGGCTCACACAAGTGGAGAAAGACCTCATCGAACTTGTTCAGGTCCACCTCCAACTGTAGCACCATTTGAAAAAGAAGAAGTGTCTCATTAACGGCTTGCTATGTTCGCTCAAGTAAGTCAATGCACTCAACCGAGTACAAAGACTGGCCTGCCTGTGTATCAGCGGGGCACTGAGAAGTACTCCGTCAGACGCACTGAATATTCTTCTCCATCTCCCACCTCTGGAAATATTCGGGAAACAAGCAGCAGCAAGCACAGCCCTGAGACTCAAAACACTTCGATTGTGGTCCGAACTCAACACTGGCCACTCAACCATTCTCAAGGAATTCAATTTCCTACCGACCGACACTGACCGCCTACTACTCCAGGCCATCTTCGAAAAGAAATTCTCAATCAGCATTCCTTCCAGATCGGACTGGATGACTGACAGGCAAACGCTGAAAGATCCTCTGCGCATTTTCACAGATGGATCCAAGACAAAAGAAGGGGTGGGTGGGGGTGTCTATTCTCAAGACCTAAACATTGCTATCTCCGTGAAGCTCCCTGATCACTGTAGCGTTTTTTAGGCAGAAACCATAGCGATTAAAGAGGCGCTGTCGTGGCTTAAAAATAAAGTGATATCAAAAAGGGATATCACCGTCTGTTCCGATAGTCAGGCCGTCATAAAAGCCCTGGACAATGTCATGTTCTACTCTAAAACATCCCTTAATTGCAGGCTGTCTCTTAACGAGATGGCCGACCATTTTAACATTCACCTCATGTGGGTGCCGGGACACTGTGACATACCAGGAAACTGCAAAGCCGTAGAACTTGCTAGGTGTGGTACAACTTCATCCCTATCGATAGCAGGGGTACCACCTTCCGATCGCTACAACCTATCATCTTTTAAAGATTCATACAATTAAGGCCACCAATGACAAATGGCTAGAAGGCACCATCTGCCTTAAAACAAAAGAAATCTGGCCATCACTTAATCTAAAACTGTCACTCAGTCTACTTGGACTCAGCAAGCCCTCATTAAGGACCCTCATTGGAGTCATAACCGGGCACTGTGTAATTGGCACTCATGCTCGCAGGATGGGTGCTCCATATAATGATTTTTGCAGAAGCTGCATGGATGAAGAGGAGGAAGAGAACACTAATCACCTTCTCTGCTCCTGCAGTGCTCTTGCCAGGAGCACCTAGGAGCCTACTACTTCAGCGGCCGTAACGAGCTAAAAAGTGCCAGCATTGGCCAACTAAATCTGTTCATCAGCAGCACCAACTGGTTCCAGCGTTAGGAGAAGTCAATCCGCGTGGTATCACAATGGGCCTACTCTGGCCTAAGTGTGACTGCTCTGCAGCAGTCAGCCACTACTACCTAACCTAACCTAAGTCAATGCAGGCGGTATATACCAGGGACTGTTAAAACTTTTAGAAGATCGTGCTTCTTGTTTGCACATTCATTTTAATAACAAAGTTGAAGGTGAAATGGCAGCACTTCGCCTTGTTTAAGTCCGTCCTTGACATTGACGCTCTAATAGATTTCTTTACCCACTTTTATGGAGCAGCGAGAAGCCTCCATCAACTTGTGAAGCCTGGTGAATAATGTACGAACGCCAAACCTTGACATGCCTTTCATAGGCGCTCTTAAAATCTTCAATCGACTTGCAAATCCTGAGCATTTTTCATGCTTAGCTATATATTTGGTGCAACTGAATGGCCATCTCGTCGAAGGGTGAGCGACAGCTTATTAACAATTTAGAGCTTAGAGTTCAGCATCAAGGCTCTGGTGTTCTGGCTATCTATGAAAATGCCAATGTCGGCAGTCCATTTAAGGACTACCAAACTACAAGACCATCGCCCCAAATTTGCAAATCCAATGGGTCAAGTATGATTGTAAGCTAAAATAGATTAATGTAACCGCACGTGCCAGCAAAGTGTTCTGTCTAACAAGAGGCTTACAAAATTGTGCACTACATTAGAAATGGTAACACCGGTATGAAATGAGCGTTGTTTTGTTTGTTGTGCAACATTTAACATTGCTGCCATTTGCTTTTGACTCAAAGTGCCATCTCCATCCAATATCGTTCGCAATTCGGCGTCTTCAAACTTTTTTGGTGGTCTTCCACGTTCATCATTTCTCACATCAAGATCATTATTTCTGAACTGTTGAAACCATCTTCAGCATGTTGCTTCTGATAGAGCATGATCACCATATGCCTCGACAAGCATTCGATGCGACTCTGCAGCACTTTTCTTCAAATGAAAACAAAAAATTAATGCTTTCGGCAAATAATCACTTTTTGGTACAAAATTCGGCATTTTTAACACGATGGAAAAAATATGATTTTGTCTGTTCAATGACGATCTATACTAAATATTTTTCACAGATGTCATAGCAAACAAAGAAAAAAAATAAGGGCTCGTTCACAACAAATGTTCCCTATCGAGACATATGTTCAATCACACTTTTTCCTCCATCTGGTAAGATGAGGACAATTAACCTTGCTCTTCCCCTCGACAAAGCCTATCGTTGCCTTTTATAGCCCAAAAAAGACCGGGTGAGGCGACCCATTGGACGGCCAAGATTGATGACCACGATGACCCAGATGCTCAGGAGTAAGATTTGCAGGCGATTTTGAGTCTCCTTTGCTTTGCTTGCCTAGGTGCCTCTTGGCACATCTAGTTAACAAAATGAACCTCTAATCTCGTACTCAGCCCTGCAGCCCTCCAACGAATCACCCTTAACCGACATCACCTTAAAAGGAAACAACAATTTTAGTGTTACTTACCTCATCGGTGAATAAATTGAAAACACCATCAACCGCCTTGATTGTGTATCCATTGTCTGGGGGGAAATCCAAGTCCCATGGGTTGACATTCTCCGTTGGCGGATGAATAGGATGATCTAAACGAAATTAAAGCAAAACTCTGTTAATCTAGAATCTCTCTCGACTATCAAGCAAACAGCAAAAAGAAACACAACAAAATTAACTCGGGATGTGCACAAAAACTGTCAAACAGCAAGCAAAATAACACGCTTCACTCTCGTCAATTTCTGGGCAAAGTGTGGTCTAGAATGAGTATGATTGGCCAGACATGTGGCCTTATTAGATTCTTTCGAGGATGTGCAAGGTTTTCGGGCAAAAGAACCGATTTAGTCCAATGCAATTTTTCTGCTGTGTTCAGACAACGAGTGCAATTTGAAAAAACAAAACAAACTCAAAACTGAGTTAATGAAGTTATGAATAAAAATCACAAAGTTAATCAACATGTAGCTTTTGGGTGGCGTCTTTTGACTTGACAGCGCACGTGACTGAGATGGGGGTTTGAGTGCGGATAGCGAGAGGAAGTACGACGTTGATAGTGGTCTTTGTCTGTACAAGTTCCGCTTCTACGAGGTCTGTTGATTTGGTTGGAATGTAGTTACGATGTTAAAAGTCATGGTGTCCTCTCGGAAGAGCCATGGCGCTGAAAATCACTTTGATGGCCATTGCTTGACTTTTTATGACATCGATTTTTCACTGACTTCTGCTTGGTCTTTTATGCCTTAAGCTCTGACTTGATGTCGATCTTGCAAACATGCAATTGATTTTGATGAGTTAGTGGCGCTAGTCTCATTCTGTGGGATGGTCAAGTGGTTCCGTCGATTCATACGATGGAATATTAAGTCTCGTCGAGACAAAAAGTGTCCATAATTCACAGTCTGTACTCAGGGAGTATAATTGCCTTTAAGAACGCTCTATCTTTGTTGGCATTCAACCGATTGCACGAAGACAGTTAAAGGTACAACACCAGTTGTAGCCAGAACCAGAACTGTAGTGCCACCTATGTCCATATATTTTTATTTCATTGCTTTCACTTTGTAACGAGGTCTTGCAGTGGTTAACATGCGTGGAACTTTGGTAAACTAATAAAGATAGTCTGATTCATATGACTTCTTCCTGATGTTATCCTTGTGGACCCGTGCCGCCACTAACCAAGCTTTTATTGGCTGGATGTTTCCAGTTTCTCGTTCCATGTTGTAGATGCTCTTTCTAATTCTACGTGGGATGCATTCCGATGACATACCTGTACCGTTTTTTCAGAGGCTCCGAGATAAAAGTAATTCATGGTTCACATAGCCATCCGGGTACTGTTAGTATAAAAATCTGTTGATAACAGCGCCTGCCTAACGTTTCTACATTGTACCCGCAAAAATTGTGCCAATGTACAGCAAGTAATTCTTGTATGAGGCTTCTTCGTCTATCGTAATCACTGAACGCAGATTATATCAGGCGGCTAGACGTGTTTAAGCCACTTCTTACTTAGTTTCGACTCCAACTCATCCGGAGCGGACACAGATGTTTTTGATCCCAGTCTAACCAGCTCCTGAGTCTAGCAGACCTTCTTGATTCAGACCCATTCAAGGCACTCCTTGGAGGTCGTGATGAAGGGAATTTTCGGGCCACGTGAACACGCTTGGATGGTGTGTTCTAATTTCGTTTTCGTTCGAAAAAACAGCTTATCAATATTAAGTCCCTTCCGTACTCCTCTGATTCTCACGGCGAGTAAGTTCCACTACAGCACGAAGAAATCTCGGCAGTTTGTGTTCGGGATATTACTATTTTGGTAGTTACTCTTGATCACACATAGTTGAGAGCTGAAACAAATACTGAGGTAAGAGCCGCACACTTGTTGGCTATCTGTTTCTATTTCTTAAAAGACATACACTGGGACAATGGTAGAGGTAGTGAGAGTCCTGTGGTTGCTCTTTATTCACGCTTTATTACCAGGTTCCATTTTCACTGCATCTACAGATTATACCCACGCACACAAATGATGAGTGAGTGCTTTGCAAATTGAGGATCCGACGGGTTCAGATTCTTGCCGTAATTACGTTTTTTATCCGTCATTCTAAACGCTATAGGCTTGAGGCACGAATAGTTTGTGTATGAAGCATCTGCTTCAATTGGCATTGCAAATGGGATAGTTGATCGTAAGCGACTAGATAATCTGTCGATACTGTCCATGCCTAAGATGAAGCCTTTTTGTAAAAATAACTAGGAAATAGTTCCTTTTCTTAACAGGATTTTGTCGAATAAGTAACACCCTCCCATTCATCTGGGAAGTCTGTCAAACTTGCGAAATCCTGTCTCTGATCAAGATCATACCAAGGACATGTGACATACCCACAGGTTCAGATTCGAAGATCTACGGGCCTACTCTTGGGTTCCGCAGAGGAAATTAGCGTCAACATTGTCGCGTGTTATCAACGTATCATGATAGACGTCTTTATGAAAAAAAAAACCCTCGGAAAAAATGAGTTGGTGTCGTTGTAAACAAGGCGGATTATATTATCTGCTGTTGCGCATACTTCGTGTGGCCAACACCACGGATCAGATGTGCACTCCGTAAATGACAGTCTAACAGAGATTCCCATCTGCTAGGAAATCGAGTAGTACCGCCGTACAGTTGCGACCTACAGACGTGTCTCCTTATTTTGTTAAAAGTTGGTTAATGAATTTCTCTTGTGAACCGTTATTTACTAAAATTATGCACATCCATAAGTCAATCTCAGGAGAATCTCAGCGTCTTCCAATACGAGCTCCCTGGTTATACAAGGGGTTGAAAACCGAATCATGTGTTAAGATCGCAAATTTTAGTTTTTAATCAATTAAGGCTCCTGCGTCTTTACCTTTTCCATTTAGTTCCGAGTCACATCAGATCAGAATCATCGCCGACACATCATGCGATTTTGATTACGATTTTCAGTTCAATTTTCATCTCGTCTCTTGCTGGTAACTAAACTGATTAATGTTTTACAGAAGTCTATCAAAAAAATCCGCCGATATCCACCTTTAATGATATCCAACGAACTCTTCATTAGTCACCGCCTCCCGAGCCATATCTACCACGTTAAGTGTGCTTCGCTTGCCTCTTTCATAAAATAACGTTCAACGCGTTTGACCATCCTCCCCTACAACCACATCACAACGATGTCACAGCCACCAACTGTCAACCTCAACTTGTCCCTCTCCCTCACCCCCAGTCAACAGCATTCCTTTCATTCCCACAAAAATTAAACGTAAATGTAACGAACGAAAGCAAAATCAAAATAGTTTGATAAAACAAAGAAAAACAAAAACAAAATGAAAAATTAAAAGCAAATCACATGCCATTTAACAAGAAGTCGCTTGACTGTTGCGCTAGATTGTTACCTTCCTGGTAAATAGTCGTTTTTCGAATACGGTCTACAAAAAAACGTTTAAAATAAATAATCCGTGATTGTATTCACAAAGAAAGAAACGAATAAAAATACGTAAAATTAAATGGAATCAAACAAATTGTGAGCACGAGGAAAACCATCGGAGGAGCTCTGCGCTGGATTCAACAATCCCTGTCAACCGTGTGAGTCAGCAAATCAACTCGTGTGAATTTCGGTGCCACAACAGGAGGGGGGACTCCAAGTGAATCTGTTATTGAGTGTATGGCGGCGGCAGTGCTTGGACTTGAACTTACCTGCAATTGATTTGCGATCATCCGAGGCGGACTGACAGAAGCGATTCTCCTGGATTGTCTTCAGGAAGCGACTGGTTGTGGTGGGAAACGACTGCTGCGACTGTGACATGTATTTAGCTCGAAGTTCCAGCGCTTGGATGAGCAGGGTCGATGCCCGTTCGAGATCTTCCAGTGGGACACCGCTTGTGTCCTCGCCAGAGATGGAGACTCGCTGGAAGTTTGGCACGATCTCGTGATCGTCAATGGAGAGACGATCATCAATGGGTTCAGCAGTAACGGAGCAACCATATTTATTTCTGCAAAAAAGGAGACAGAGGATATTGTGTGATGATTAGTTTATGGTCAAGATTAGTAGGGTGTATAAATTGAGGTTGTTTCTGTTTCAAAATCTAGCAATCAAATGAGAAAACAAAGAAAAACAACTTCTATGAGACTGTGTGTTAATTATTATTAAAAGTCTACCGGTATGAAATGAGCGTTTTTTTTGGTTTTTTTTTTTTGAAAATAAGACACTAATTATTAATGGGAAAGTAAAAACGGTCAGAAATTGTTTGTTGTGCAACATTTGACATTGCTGCCATTTGCTTTTGACTCAAAGTGCCATCTCCATCCAATATCGTTCGCAGTTCGGCGTCTTCAAACTTTTTTGGTGGTCTTCCACGTTCTTAATTTCTCACATCAAAATCATTATTTCTGAACCGTTGAAACCATCTTTTGCATGTTGCTTCTGATAGAACATGATCAATGATCACCATATGCCTCGACAAGCATTCGATGCGACTCTGCAGCACTTTTCTTCAAATGAAAACAAAAAATGAATGCTTTCCGCAAATCATCACTTTTTGGTACAAAATTCGACATTTTTAACACGATGAAAAAATATGATTTTGTCTGTTCAATGACTTGATGTATACTAAATATTTTTCACAGATGTCATAGCAAACAACAAAAAAAATAAGGGCTCGTTCACAACAAATGTTCCCTATCGAGACATTTGTATCTTGACGCTCACTTCATACTGGTACACCTGATATACACAGGCAATTTAAATCAGTTCTCCTGGTGGGTTCTTCTTCTTCTTTGTATTGAGCTACAGTCCGGAGTGGACCTGGGGCTCAACCAACAAAGCCTCTCTAACTAGCACCAACATATCTGGCTAGCTTTCTCCAGTTTCGCACACCAAGTTGGTTGTGGTCCTTCTCCACTTAGGTGCGCCACTTTAAACGCGGGCGTCGTCGGTTGCGTTGCCCCACAGGTTAGAATTCGAAGATCTAGGGGTCTACTGTTGGGTTCAGCAGAGGAAATTAGCGTTAACATTGTCGCGTGTTATCAACGTGCCATTTTAAACGTCTTTATGAAAAAAACCCTGAAAATGAGTAGCTGTCGTTATAAATAAGGTATTGCGCATACTCCGTGAGGTCCCCACCTCGGATCAGATGTAAACACCGCAAATGACAGTCTAACAGAGATACCCATCTGCTGGGAAATTAAGTAGTACCGCCGTACAGTTGCGCGGACGTGTCTCCTTATTTTGTAAAAGTTGGTTCATGAACTTCTATTGTGAACCGTGATTTGCTAAAATTATGCACATCCTCAGGAGAATCTCAGTGTCCTCCAATACGAGCTGCCTGGTTATATAAGGGGCTGAAAACCGAATCTTGGGAAGACAATTGACAAAGTGATCGCGGATGCAAGTTAAGGTCCTACTGACTAGAAGCGGAGTGCCAGGAATCGACGTCTTACATAAATACCTCAGGGCACAACCGTCTATGAGTCACATGGCAAAGAAGTAAGTGTTCATTGAATTCTCGAAAATAGCTTAAACGTTTTCAAGCGCCCTTTAATTTTTTCAATTTGCTGCCCAGACACCAGAAAATGAACCACGTTGGGAATGACTTGGCACCGAATTCTTAAAGTTAGATCCCAGGATAGGATTACGGTTGTGACTGCTGCCATAATGGTTACATCACTTGTTATTTCACAATGAATATATCAACTTAAATACTTTCAGCAGTCGCGTGGGTATGCGTGTCTTAAAATGATGACGATGATAACTTTAAAATACAAAGATCCTGCAGAAAATGGATTGCAAATTGGAACTTTCCCAAAGGATTCACAAGTCTCTTTTTTGAAGAACTACTGTCAGAATAATTAATCAAACTTCGATTCTGACTACGAAAATCTCCTTGAAACATAATTGCACCCAGCCACGATATTTTTGTTTGGCGCTACAATCCGGGTTGGACTTATGTCACAACCAACAAGATATTTCGCCAGCTGCCCCCAGCAAACACAAAGTTGGTTGAGACGCTTCTCCACTTGTGTGCGCCAAGTCTGTTGCGTTGTTCCAATGGCTCGACGCGTCTTACTATAAATTTATTTCAAGAAACTTGGAATTTTCCTTGGCCGTTCCAAACCAAACTGAACTTGATTCTTGCTTGTGAGGTCATTGCCAGCAGGGAGTTTATAAAGCGATTTTAAAAGGTTCACAACAATATTCTCGGTTTCGATTGGAACCAACATTAACTTCGCCTCGAGAGTTAAGAAAGGTGGACCCGTGTCTTTCATCCCATGCCAATGCCATCTAAATTAAAATTTAACCACATTGGGACCATCGCCATTGGAATCAGTTTATTAAAGCTCATGCGCATGGGCAATAACGCTCCGAGCAAAGTGGGTCTTCTAATCCAAGACTCCTGGTTCAAGAAGGAGAGGAAGATCAAACTTACGGTATAGAGATGAAGTTAAAGCGGATGTAAGACATCTTAGTCTTGATGACAGGAAGCAGCGTGCTCAGGAGCATCAGCGATGGAAAGCAGCAATTGCTCAGACTGGAACCATTTATGGTCCATGGGTCGCCTATCTGACAAGTAATTCCTGTCTGTGAAGCCTAGGAATTTGATTAAGTTCAATGTTCAAAAATTTGATAAGAAAACTTGGAGAATTCACAGGGTAACAAAGGACAAAGAATCAATTGCACAAAACCGAAAGCAATACATAGAACAATGTCCTGAAAGATTTCAGGTGAAAAGAGCCAACTCCGTAAAAAATGCCAATGAACTCGAGTGAAAAGTTATCACTCGAAGAGGGTCTTTAATAAACTGCTTTTTGATCGAAAAGGCTTTCCTGTGTTGACCAAAGCAAGCTTATGCGAACAATTGGGGTCTCTCGCGGTAAATCTTTAACACTTCTTGGTCCAGACTTTAGTTAGTCAAATAATGATTGGGAGAAGTCACTGGATGCACTGAATACAGATGGAGAAGTCAGAAAGATTTTCTTATGGCTTGTGTTGGAATTTTACAAAATGCTTCTACCAAGTCGTTCTAGTTCGCAAACTGAAATACGGTCTTGGACCTTGTGCTTGAACTTCTTAACCACTTCGGGTCCCTCAAATGTAGATTAGGACATCACCTTAAAACCGCTTTTATCACCGCGGGACGAATATGGTTTCAATTAATCAGTCTCCAGACTGCCAGCGGACTTAAAAGCAAGATATCACACATATTTTTACCTCGAACAGGAGAAGACGAAGAAGTCATCGCCAAACGACATGTCTCGTAAATAACTTAACACGAGGGAATCCTTTAAACACTCTTCTCAAACCAAAGATTATTTACTCAAATAACTGCGAAAAAATTGCTTCGATTACAACCGCGTTCAACTCAACAAAACCAAATGATATCCCGTCGCCACTGAAATCTGAAAATGCCTCGAGATACGGCCGAGCAAGCATACAAAACGTCAAAGCAGTTCAATAAATTTTGATTAGAAACAAAAAGAAAAAACAAATAAATTACCTTTCGTTATAGAAACTGTACGAGTCATTGACAAATGACATTTTATAGCTTAAAACGTCACTCGATTACAGTCGAAATGGGAACACTGTCACCGGTCCCGTTTGAAGGAATCGCAACTGCACTCTGCAAGGGTACACGAGCGCACATCCGCGCGTGCACACACACACGAAACCCGCACAAATTATAATCAAAAGAAAGACGAAATTTATTGACTTGGCCACCGGTCAAAGGACACCGCTGTCATCGGATGAATAATTTCACACTGAGATCCAAATGCTCATGTGCATATGCAATTAGGTGGTCTACAGAAAAGCAAATCAATTTACGTTCGGCTTAAATGTTTAATTGGAAAATAATAACCGCCGCTGCCACACAGCCACACCAGGACCATCGGCGTCACCATGCGACCACCGCGCACATCGCCCATTCCTGGCCACTGTGGGTCTTGTTTCGAATTTTAATGGGCTGCCCTTGAAACTGGGGACACTGTCAGAGTCTTCTTGAGTTTCATCATTCATAAACTTTCGCAAACAACGGAATGATGGGCGGTTAAGGCCGAAGAGAGCGGCCGCTCGTGAACGGAAGGACGCGTGTGGAACGAACAAACGGGAGAAGGGAACGTAAAAAAAAAAAACAGGACTCTTGAGAATATTGCGTTTCATGTCTCGATTAATGGTGTAATTTCAGTGAACACACCCCGTCGCTTCGAAGTTTTCGTGGGCCCACACGGCCGTTGAGTGCCCCCCGAAATGGCTGAATGTCGTGCTGCACGAACAGGGAATCCGCCAAAGCAGACTGAAATGAGTTGATTCAATATCCTCGTTGGCAGCAGTCGAGGGTGTGAGACATCGAAAATGCCTCTGGCGTTGAAGTTTTTGAATTATCTCACAGGACACCTCGTGTCGCATGAGTGGCGCAACAAGGGAACTTCAGCCGCGCGGTGGCGGTGTTGTGTGGCGAAAAGTTTTGGTGAAGCTGTGTGAAATTTAGATTGAATTCGTATGTTTTACAAAATTATTAAATTAAGCTCTGGGCAGGGGTCATGAGCTGGATGGGAGATTCAAGATTTGAGGTTATGCCTAGGACATCGTTAAGCTTGAAACGAGATCCCTCATTTGTCATTTGCGTGGTCGGCAGCGGCTATTATTTCTATGTCTGTCGTAAAAGAGAGTGAATGGGTGGCATAAAAAGGCAGCATAACGATGGGAAATAGAAAAATACGAAGGCAATTGAATTTGTGGAACATGAAGCAGAATTTTGCTTTCGAAATTGATGATTTCCTTCTGTGAGGTCACTCGAATTGTAGATTTCTCAAGAACGTGAGTGTCAACTTGAGAGGTGCTCTACGTGCTTGGATGGGGAAATTACTTAGTGATAAAGGGCAGCTTTTAGGACCAGTCATCAAGTATTCGCCTTTGGAAAGTGGACATTCCTATGTATCGCCGATAAGAACTGGGATGGTCAAGGTTTAGTTTGAAGTCAGTTTGGTCCTTGGAGTAAAGGCGAATTCATTCAAATTCCGCTTGAGCCCAAAGAAACAACGGTTGTCAGGATTTACTCATGTAGACAGTCCCTGCATCTTTCAAAGTTAAAATTGCTTAAAGGTCTAGGGTGTTCTAAACTCCTCGATAAGTTAATTAGTTAGGGAATAAGGACACCACAAGGCTTAGTAGTTAAGTTTGTCGTTGGAGGTTCTGCGTTCGATTCCCGACACAAACAACTTTAAGATTTCACGGCTTCATCTCTTTCGAGGCATTGACTCACAGTATTAGGTACTGCAAAGGAAAAGCTTATCACACAAAGCTCAGATTCGGCACACGACTCCTGATAGAACAATATAACGTTCAACATGAGAGGCAACTGTAGAAGAAAATGCAACTATCGCATCACTATTGCGATTAACCCTTCTGTCAATTAGTAGGTTTGGCTACACATGCGATTGACTCTAGAGGTTGTTGTAGAAAAAATTGTTTTCTGCTCAGCTCAGATTCTTCAATCTACACTAAAGCAATAAATATATTGTTATAGAATAATGTGAACAATGGTCCACAACCATGTTATTGACCACAGATGACCTTGTTTCAAACAAAAGCCACCTTGTGGTGAATAAATAAGAAATGCCCAACACTCTATCTCGTATATGGTAATTTTCTGTGAAGAAGAAACGAGAGAGCAGTCATTTTAGAAGCTATTTCACCACGCCATTTCACCACAACCACGCAGTGGTAAAATCACGTGGGCACTCCAAACGACACTGGTCAAATCGTTAATGAACCGTTTGACGTGGCGCTGAGGGAGTGATCACGTGAACGCCCCAAAGCGATGCTGGAGAATTGTACCAAAGCCTGTCCAGGTATTTTGTGATGAGTGTGGTAAACTTCGGCGTATGGCTTGTTGTTCGCAAGCCTTGGTTGGTGCACTCACTTTCTTTCGACAACCAGCATGGCGGAAACATCGCGTACATTATATTAGAATATAAAGAGACCTAATAAGAACCTTAAGAATTAAGCTAATATTTGTCCTACAGTGTTCATGTGTTTTATTCAATCATGAGGAAGAGAACATTTAACTATAATTACAAAACAAGGTCAGAAAATTTGGTAAAGATGGAAATTTCGAATATGGAAAGGGTCTGGTCAGACCTGCTTGCTGACAGAATGGTTAAGGATACCAGCTAAGACTGACAACAGGTACTGAAAAAATGCGTTTCAAATGAAGGCTACTGTAAACACACGGGATTGGTCTTGATCTTGATGGGATTCATTATCGATTGAAGCTACCCATCGGCTGTTAGGATCACCTCGCCCGTGCCTAGAGAACGACCAGAGAATTCATATGGTCCAGGCACGACTTTCTACCGACACCACCTTAATGACATTACAGCCAAGAAAGGAAGGACAAAGCTGGCATATTTATGTTGATTATAACTTTGTTAAAATGTCTTTCTCTAAAGCCCCACAATTGCAATGAAATCTCAATTTCAATTCAACACCCTTTCACCGTTCACCTTTAAAAGGCAAGTTAAGAAGTGCATAGCCAACACGAGGAGTGCTTCTCACTTGCGTGGTCTGACGCAATAAAGTCAACACGAGAAGAATGAACAATCGTCGGAGGAGAACTTCCTAGAAGTCACATTTAATGGTAAATTAAACTTTTCTTTCATGGTTTTGGATCATTAAACTAACCTAGCACTAACTTGGTGTAACTTTTTCCACTCAATCGGACACATGCCATCAGGAAGCCATCCAGTTTCCCCTTGAATTCTCATTGTGTGGCAAAGTCATGCCTTTTATTTTGCAAAAGTATGTGACACGAAACTGAAACAGAAACGTATTCTGGTGCGAATGTAGAGTTTTCCATTTTAAGACTGAAAATCGGCACTTCTTTAAGGTTCCGTCAACAATCACACTTTTGTTAAGGATCCGTCAATTGAAGAATATTTACTCTTACACAAGAAAATAAGATCTAGCCATCGACATCAATGTATACCTAGGGCTTTGGACCAGTTTCAAAATATATTTCCATTTCTAAACCTTATGGCTGTGGTCTCTACTTCCGCGAGTAAATATACTTCATGAACGTCAGAAGCCGTTGAATGTTGGCATGTTGACTAGCACTTTATCAGATTCTTTTTTCTCAAAACATAGATGGTAAATCTGGACAAACTTTTGACTTGAGCTTACTATAAACAATTTTTTACGAAGTAAACAATTGAAGGAAGCAGCTTTCACAGACTGGAATAAGACATAAGATGTGGCCAGTTTTAAGTGTTTTCTTCCTTGAGTTGTGCTCAGGTTTGGGGATGGTCATGAGCCAGCTTGTCCACCAACCACTGGTGTTGAGAATGCTATTGCTCTTCAACGAATGGAGCGATCTGCAGAATAATTAAGTTTGGAAATATTCTTGTTGACAGTTGTGCCTTGGAAAAGCTGTCATTGTCTGGAAAAAGATTGCTGATTGTGTCGGCGAATCATTTCGTCCATCAATTCGTGAACACTTATTTCAGATTAATTTTTCCCTTGACACTTGAGACTCAAAAAACAATCCTCTCTAGCTAATGTGATCTCTTGGTATGTAGTTGCCTCCATTTGGGTACACCACTTTAATTGCAGCGTCGCTTTGCGTGAGGCACTTTCGAACGGTCTAGGTGGCGAAGGCTCTTCGGGTCAAAGTCAAATTGGACTCGCCTTCTAGTCCTCTATAATAATAAAACGGGTGGCGCTACAGCCCGTAGAGGGCCAGGACCTAGCTTCTCAACAACCACTCTTGTTGTGAGTGCTATTGTTCTCTCACGAGTATAGTTTTATGTAGAATCCGAGCGGTCATGTTTGAGAAGCTTTTTTAAACAGGAAATACTCTTTGAGCAGTGTCAGTGACTCGAAAGAGGTGAAACCGTGAACATTTTCGATCGCACAGACCAGGAATCGAACCGACGATGTCGAGGTTGGGGTCGACGCTTATACCCACAACGCCACGGGCCACCTTAAGTCCTCTATCCTAGCCTATGTTGGCGTTGTCTTACTAGATTGGTTGTAAAAGCCTTACAGTGTGGCGGGTTCTTCTTATTCTATACCATCAACGCAGACGTGACCAAAAGTCGAACAGAGTATGAAGATTGTCGAATAAGTCCGTATTAGGGTAGGTTAGCTTATTAGGCTGCCAGCGAAATTGCCAGAACAAGAAGACCTCTGTGGTCCATCGTGGGTGGACCAGATTTGAAAACAGGCAAAAGCATTTTAACCTTTGCTTTCACTGGGATTCGAACCGGGGACACCTATAACGAAGGCAGGCGCCCAACAAACTGCGCCATCTTGCTTTCACTGGGATTCGAACCGGGGACTCCAATAACGAAGGCAGGCGCCCAACCAACTGCGCCATCTGGGTGTTGTCCTGATTAGATACTGCGTCGTGGAGCAGAAATGAGACCATTAATGACAGGACATTGCACGAAGCTTATTTCTTTGATTTTTCTATTCCTCAACAGGGTCAATAGTGCTATTGACAATGTAACTACACAAGACATCTGTCGATCAGAAACGCTGACATTCGTTTTACAAAGATTACTGCACTGTGTCCAAGAACTGACAAAGTGCCCAGACACACTGACAGGCTGAACCACGAAACGAGCTGCTATCGCACACAGCGAAAAATTCAGTAGACGGTAAACCACTCGCTTACACAACACCACCGATGGGATTCATAACAAATTCCACTTGACAGGCATGCGAAACCCACTTATCCATCTCACCGGCGCTCGTCGCTTATTCGATTAAACGAAGCACGTTGCCCAAGCACACACGCATCTCCCGTATGTATTAGCAAGACATAAGCACAAGTGAATTACATTTAACTAATTAGGTTACAATACACAGCGCCCGTGACGCGCGTTTAATTTAGCGTCAGCCAATAATAAATCAATAAAGTGATTCATTCGCACTCGACACGTCCAGCGCTTCCAAGGATATCTAATTAGCGAAATAACCACCAAAACACTAGCCACACGGGGCACAATGGAAGGATACACGCACGTAGCGGTAGGGCGCGATTTGCTCACCAGGCCGGAACCGACTATACACTGACACCCACGTTCTACGTCTGAACTGCGGCTATCCAGCCATTTACCGCGTGTGTCAATAATGACCCTGTGCGACAGATACGGGGCACAAATAATCCACAAAATAGCACACCGACCACGAACTGCCAGCCAGCCAAGCTCACAAGCACAACACAATACGGCAGAAAGAAAAAAGGAAAAACACAGAAGAAGAAACTGTCCCCTCTCGGAAATTATGTCACTTGAATGTGCACCCTCACACCTCGGGGTCTGACACCATCCCTCCACAGTCGCACACGCAAAAACCTCGGCTTGGAATGGGGGCGGTAGGGAGGCGCACGTTACTCGTAACAACCGAAAAACCGCGCACTGGCAAGAGCAAATTTCGGCCAACGACGGGGATCCACACAAAGAAAGGGGTGCTGCTGCGTGATAGAGCGAATTATTCAATAGACGACTGTCGAAGATGACAAGTTGACGGTGCCCACGTAGCGAGCAATCAACCACCGACTGGCGACAAACCTATCTGCGAGCGTGTGTCTCTCCATTAGAACGTCCAGCGGACACTGAAACGCATAGGCACTTGCTTGCGACTGGAACACGCTGCCAGAGGACACGAGCTTCGTACTTTTCTCGCCGTTGTAAGCGCTAGGCCCATCCGCTGCCAGCGGTGGTGGGGAGCGACACTGAATTCAATTGTTCGCCATCCCACCTCTCCGCTGAGTGCTGTAACTGTGCCAGTTGAAGATTGTCCATCCGATTAGCGCCCACTTGTCAGGACCGCCACCAGTGTCCAGAATCACAGAGGACTTATGCTGCCCGTCCAGAAGCCGGAAAGATCTGCCACTGCCAGATAAGGCTCACCGCTCAGCTCCTTTTTGGCGAATCGATAAAACAGATTAAGACATAATCAGCCCCAGCTTAAGCGGTACGAGTACGGAGCACCACGTACGTGATTGTCAAACAAATTGCGCGAAGTACATGTGTACTGAGACTTAGTTCTGACATTGAGACACCACCAGAAGCAGAACCAGCACTGGCACACCTTGGGCGAATGACGGCTGAGGCCTTCCCATAAGGCTTGCATTTCCATAACTAAACCGAAACACCTCCGGCAGGGGGGCGGGCGCGCATACGGCCAGCGGTGTGTGTCAGCGGTTTGTTTTGTAACGCATGCGAGTGTCGTCTTAGTCGCTGTGTGCGGGTGCGACTGACCATTTAAGAACAACGGAATTGAAAATGCGACATCTGAGCGACATCTTTTGAATGGGTTTTGACCAAAGAAACCCGTGGAATTGGACGAACAAGGAGATTTGGGAATAAATTAGAAACCGCCCGAATTGACGGAATCCGAATGTCTGCTATGTGGGCGGCAATATCGGGTTATGGTCGATAAAGGGAAGAGATCAACAGCTGGGCACGGGGGAAGTCTAGTTCTTGAGTAAATATGATCATTTGAACAAGTGAGTGGCAACCAGAAATTTACATTTAATTTAATCAACAGACTGACAGCTGTCAACTAAAAACTGCGCATAAATTGGAATAGATTGCAAGATAGTCGAATGTTTTGTTTTAACGGTGTTTCGTGATAAGTCATTGAATCTGACAGCTGCTTCTGAAAATCGGTTGAACACAGCCGTTTAACAGTGCATTTTATTTGAGATCACTTGGAAATCAAACTGCTCGACTTTATAACCAGGAATCAACTACCAATCTACTACTGTCCCCAAAGCTAATAGATTTTTAACGTATAGTGACAGCTTGCTGCAGACTTGCGTCCTTATGGAATGTTGAATTAATAAAATAATGAATACAAACGATGTATTAAAGCTTCATGACTGCAAATTTGCATTCTGTCACAACGAGTGTCTGTCATGCAACTAAAGCAGATTAAGACATTAGTCGTCATCATCAAATGTTCTTCAAATCAAAGTGTTCTTTAAGTTCGCCGTCTACGTATCAGACTATTTCCGTTTAAGAATTGCTACCGACTCCATGGCATCACGTCCTGCGTTTTGCCTCAATTAGGCACTATTTTCGAGTATTTCAAAGTTGTTGTTTGATTCGTTGCATATTTAATTCAGTGAAATAAATGATCTCATTCTGCGTCGGATCATGTCGTGTTGACTCTGTTGAATTTATGGCCCATGTCATACCTACGCGGGAAATAATGATGCAATCAAGTTGTTAAATCTTGGCAATCAACAAGCTTGGCGATAGATTCATCGACTATAAGGAGCAATTTAGATATCCGAAGTGGTCTTCAAGTGAAACAATTGACAACATAGAGTAAAAAAACAACTCTTTTCTTGCACGCAACTTTTTGATACTTAAATACGAAATCGCGAAAATTGTGGTCTCTGATTGGCCCCCTCTAATTATAACAAAAGCCATCAGAAAATGGGAAAATGAATACCTCGTTATGCTTGATTTTTTCTAGAATGGAGGTTTCAAAAATTGAGACTCTTGTGGTGTAGCGATTTCCGGCCTGAATATTTGAATGCCAATAAATGTCATATTAGTGGTGGCCCGTGGCGTTGTGGGTACGTGCGTCGACCCCAACCGCGACTTCGTAGGTTCGATTCCAGCTCTGAGCGACAGAAATAATTTTCACGGCCCCACCTCTTTCGAGTCACTGACAATGCTCAAAGAGTATTTTCTGTCTAGAGCGTAGAGTCGGCGTAAAACTGCAGGTCCCTTCCACTCGTGAGAGAACAATAGCACGCACAACACGAGTGGTTGCTTAGAAGCTAGGCAATGGCCATCTATGGGCTGTAGCGACACCCATATTATTATTATATTAAATGTCATATTGCAATTGCAAATCTGAACAAGGCTTATTCGGTTTGACGTTATTTACAGCTTGCGGCTACGCAGAGAAAATCAGTCTGTGGTCTAGCTTCACTATGCCTTATGGATGAACTTCTTCTTCTTCTTCTCCTTACGGATAGGCTCTAAAATGGGAATTTTCACTTGAAAGCAAAACTAAGTACATTCCAGGTAGGTAGGTGGGTAAGTAGTGACATTTATGCACTTAGTGTAGTAGGGTAATATAAAATAAAAGAAACGAGCACAAAGAGAGATTAGGATATACACGTACATATACCACAAAGAGAGGATTGCCGGTTAGGTCAGAGTAGGATAAGCTACTATTAAGACAGTCTGTGAAATGAAGCGAAAGTGATCGGTCATAAATAAAGAGAGAAGACGAAGAAAGAGAAGTGTTTTAATTAAAACGGAATGAACGCAAAACGATTGATAAGCAATACCAACGAGGAACTTGCTTAAATTAGGTAGGCCCATTGGGCGGGTAATTCAAATTGGATTTATGACAGCCAGCTTGTTGTATTAACAAAGCTTGGGAGTGTGTTGACGAATGGTGTATTGCTGAGATAATTTAGGCAGTCGAAAGAAAAGAAGTATGAGCCTATAGTACTTTGTATAGTAGATCCAAGAGCAGGGTAGTATCAGAGAAGATGCTGGGTGCCTTTCTCCTCATCGTTGTCTACACAAATTCTACATAAGTCATTGGAGAAAAGGCCTATTCTTTTTGCATGGGGTCCTAATAGGGAGTGTCCGGTGAGGTGATTATTCCCACTTAAGTGCAAATTTTAGTCGTTTTATATCCGGTTTCCCAGCTCCCAGGTTGCTCGTTTAATCTCCACTTTCAGTTTAAACTTCAGTTCAGGGGTATATTCGATTTCAGTTTCGTTGAACTGAGTTAAATTTGTAGTTAAAGTAGTAGTAGTAGTCTTGTTTCACTCTCATTTTCTCTTTTTCGTACTCTCTGATACCTGCTGTTTGGTAATGAAATCCCTTGTTTGAATAGAAATCAATGGATTCATTTACCGCAGCTTTTTCCTTAATAAGTTGAAAGACAAAATTTAAAAAAGAAATGCACCAAAAGCACAGAACACAGCAAATACATCGAAAGCTTTTACAAATTTTAGTCGATACACGGACAGAATGCAATGGGCTGTCAGATTTTTTCGATCGCTTTTCACAAGTGAAGTTAAACTGAATTGACGGTCTGATTTGACTGTAAAGCCGGACGAGGACCAAAATTCTGAACTACGTTGTTGGTTCGGCTGAATGTGAGGTTAAACCTACACTGTAAAACAGGGCATTAGAAAGATACCTTATCTACTTTGTCTTCCTTTGTTTTGTCGTTCGGCTAGTGCTGCCAGTCAATCATCTGTCACTCATTTTCTGAGTAGAGAAATTATTCCGATATACCTTAAGGGTAGTTAATGTGCCTGTTGGTGCGATAACCATGTTCGCTAGCTTTACAGTTGCCCGGAATGTCTCTATGGCCTGGCCTGATCCAGTACAGGCGAATTTTGGAACTCTTGTTAAGAGATGAACGGCCGTTTTTAATTGCTGTCTGACTCTCCTTAAAGATACAGATATCTCGGGTGGATATTGCGTTCCACCTTAGCCAGGACAGGGCTTCGCTAATTGCCATTAGATACTTCCGCTTGGAAGACTCTGCAGTGACCGGGGAGACGATCAAGGTTACTGTGAATCATTTGGCTTCAGACTTCAAGAGCCTTTATCGGTTCATTGTTAATTACTCGAAATCAGATTAAAGTATGAAGATTATGCGGTTTTGGTAAGATATGAAGTCGAACTTCCCATCATTTGATAAAACAAAATCGAGTTCAAGTTATCGAAGCTCAACTTAACAAAGTTTGACTGTAGCTGTAAAAGCGCACAAAAGTAATTTCAACCTCCAGGGATCTCAATGCTATCTATGTTGTCACACATCTTACATCTCTCGTACTAGTTGTCTTCAAATTTTAACGCTAACCTGGTGAAGGTGGCTATCTTTAGCAATGTAGTTAGATTATGTGACATTGACATACCAGTTGTTCTGAGCCAAGCATTCTTAGTCAGGTCCCTCACTATAAAAGTCGATGCTACGAAATGTAAGATTAACCAGAAATTACAAGGCTAACATTGGCTTTTGGGGATGGGCACGAGCGTTAGAAATGTGTACTTGATACAATTTGCTAAGGGAGAGAACAAATTTAGACGTTGTTTTTTCTCGGGCGGACTCAAGCTTTGGGAATGTGTCTTAAGGCATCATGTTGACCAGATAAGAATGAAAGGACAGATTTCTGGCTCCAAATTAGTCTATGGTCGTTTAGGTTCAGTTCTTGCGTCAGCACAAGCTTCATCTGATTGGTCTTCTGACTATGAGTGTATGCAATGATCCATGAAATTACAAAACCTGCTGAACACTTTGACAGCTGGCGTCAATCGTAACTTTGACAGTGACTGAAGCGATGGTCATCTAATTCCAATGTAAAGGGTTGTCTTTGAGACCGTCCACCTGAATGTGGACATAATGGACAAATAAGCTAAACGTGTCATCCGCCTTTTCACGCTCACGTCTATGCTCAGAGAACTATTGAACACATTCGCAAAAGCAAATCTAATTTTGAGTATTCTGCACAGCAACTACACACCAGACTCCCGAAATGATTCAACAAGTTTCGGAGCATCGTCTTGATGAAGAGCATGTGAAAGCACGCCATTGACTTAATTAATTCCGCCATCACGACCATCGCAATCGATTCCACAAATAGAACCACAGCATGCGGGCGAAACACATTGATATCAAAAGACAAAAGTCTCCATCCACAACCAACCACCATACCATGCTTATCTAAATCGAAATCAGTTCCCCACTCGCAAACACAGTTGGATACATGTAACGCCGTTCATTTGGCACTTTCCACTCCCACGTCATGTCCGATTCACTGGAGCACCACGTCGCCAGTGCATTCAGCACAGATTCCATTGCGACCCCTGGCACACGTCTAAGTTTCTAAAATCTTTGCCTTCTAATTAGACTTGGAAATGAACAATCCAGTTCCTCTATCCCATCCATGGGCGACGAATCACGTTCCGGATGTCCCGCGCACAGCTGGAGACAGAGCGTCCAACAGCACTCGGGCACCCGGTTACAAATGCGGAGATGATTTGTGTACTCACTTGACATTGAGGAGCCGTTGAATTTGTAATTTCTTCTCGATTTGCTCAATGGGAAACTGCGGCACCTCATAGGGGGCAGATATTTCATTTGGTAGAGTGTCATCTGAAGCGTCTTCAGTTCGGCCTGAGATCGAGTTTGGTACATCTGAAACGGAAGAGAAAGAAAGTCGAATAAATGTCAGTTGACGGGCATTCAAAATCAAATCAAATAGAAAATGAGGACTGCTCATGCTGGAGGAGGCACTCTGCTCCCACGGGGTATTTTAGAAAGTTTCCCGCTTTGGTATTCATCGTTTCTATTTGCATGGAGTGTGGGACGAACCATCTGGGGGACACAGATTGGTGGAAATCAAATCTGGGGGGACTGCACACGTTCTTGTCAATCATCTTGAGAGGCAATGGGAGGAGATTAGGGAGATTAGGTATAATTCGGCTTGAAGTCTTGAGCTGTCCGCATAATTAAACGAGACCGATGTGTGACTGTGTGATTAGTTTGGTCACACGCATGAGGTAATCACTAAGACTTGACCAGAGAAGCACCAGAAGAGGATGTTTGCAGAAGGGAAAATAATTATATTTCATTACTATAAATATCAGACACCGAAGTCGAACTTGAGCAGTCTGCGTATCCAATATCTAGGATAATTGTGCCATCAAGAGCAAAATCGAGTTTAATTTGAATTTCGCATTCAGAAGTTTCACATGTCAATGGCAGCACATTGGACTTCTTTTCCCCTAAGTGGACTCCCTTTCAGCTCGGAGTGAACCTAATCAAACGTAAAAGTGGACCGATACGGATGAATTCCCCTCACCACATGAGAGTGGATTTAGTAACTGGAAAGAGAAATCGTTTGGTCAAGTGAACTTCAAGAAACCAATTTAGTTTGTGTGGCAGCATGCCCAATTTCGTTAATAGACATCGAATTTGCTCTGGTTTGCGGAACAAACGAACATTTCTGGTTAGGGCAATGCAAGGTACATGAAGTTAAGGCACAATGTAAATCTGTCCTGACTCGAGACCTTTCTTCCACTCACACATGTAACCTTACCGTGGGCTCTCTGAGTCTTGTAGTATACCGAGCAATGAAAGGACCGGTGAGCTAGAACGAGAATGGGCTTTCCGCTGGCAAATAATCAGGTGAACTCAATTGCAGAAATAAATAACGCCTTACTTACAAATGCGGTCAGTATCACCAATTAGACATTAATGGAGCAAGACACTTGTAGGACTTCTATCCAGATCTGGCCCTTAATTTACCAAAAACTGACAGGTACATTCCTTAGCCTTAACAGAAATGTGATCATCAAGGTCGTAGGGATCAAAGGGCACTGCATCCTGGGCTCACACGCAAGGCTAATTAGAGCTCGATCACTTAAACAACTTCAGAAGAAGCTGCAGGAGAGGACATGGAAACCAATCTACACAACCTGGGCTCCTGTCCAGCTCTTGCATTAAATGTCAAACATACAAATTCAGCACATAGCAAAATTCATAAAGAAATCAAACTGGCTACAACCAGTTATGAAGTGGACCATCTTCTTAGGTATCAGTGGTTAGCGATGAATCGGTGTATCAATCAACAGACAGTGAGAGCACAATGGATTCAAACAGGATCTAAGTGGGTCACAATTGATTCAGACACACTGTGGACATTGAGTTCACCCAAAGACTCTCTTCACTGTAAGTGCAAGCTCTGGCAATGTGCCTTCAGTTGTGTACATCAAGCGGCTTGCGTATATAGGGGCGTGTTCTCTATTGTGCTCCCCCACTTAGTAGCACCTGAAAACACATTATATACATAAATATGGGTGGCGCTACAGCCCGTAGAGGGCCAGGGCCTAACTTCTCAGCAACCACTCGTGTTGTGCGTGCTGTTGTTCTCTCATGAGTCAAAGAGATCTACAGTTTAATGTCGACTCCGAACGACCAAGTTTAAGAAGCTTTTTCTAGACGGGAAGTACTCTTTGAGCAGTGTCAGTGACCCGAAAGAGGTGGGACCGTGAACATTTTTTTTGTCTTGGCTAGACTAGGGATTGAACCTACGACGTCGAGGTTGAGGCCGACGCACAAACCCACAACGCCACGGGCCGACACATGAAATCACATTGCTTTGTCCAAAATTCTTGACGCTGACAAAGTCGCTAAACTGCCACTTCAGTCAGCTTCCAACCTTGCAGTTTGGACCATATAATCGCAGACATTCTCCTTTTTTCTTCGCGATCTGCGGACTAGAATCTACATTCAAGTAAGTCTATAAAGCGTCAGAAATTTGACAAGAATCATTGAAGCAACTCCAAGCTAAAGTTCTCTATTAATTACAAGCGTTTAGACGATGATTTTCTAAAGAGGAAAAGTTTTCCAATGGCTCCGAGACAGTTTCTACGTCAAAATTGTTCCTTAAATTTCGATGAATATTTTTAAATGGAATCAGAATTTTCTATATTTTGTACAAACTTGAATCTTTGTTGTTGCATTGGAGGCTCTTTGTCATGCAACAGTTTCTTAAAATAAAATTTTTTTTCGGTATTGCTCCCTCTTCAGCGAAAGATTTCTCAGAAATTGTTGAAATAAACTTGAATGCACATCAATCGTGGGACTTTATCAATTGTTCACATTTTATGAAAACGCAAACATCTACCCGTCCCTTAACCGCAAATAAGCGTATATAGTTGCATAAGTGATGTACGGCAAGTAGACCTTAGAAATGAACACTGAGGCAGATATGTCTTTGGGCGACGTATAGCGAGATTAGTGTCATAAATTTCAAGAAAATGAGGGTTATTTGCAATAAAACTTTGCTAACTTTATACAAGAGTACAAGCTATGGTGAACTTTAGACTAATATGAATGAACTTCGCAAACTCTGACAACTCATTCATATGGAGTTTTTTCATTCGCGGAGAACTACGGGTGCAAACTGATGCTTCACTGCGAATTTTTTGGTCGTAGAGGTTGTGGATTGCGTTTGCGCGTTTGTGTATCACGAATTCAGTTTGACAGTTCGCCGAGAGAATGATTGATTCGTAGAGAAAAACTTTCAAATCATTAATTAGGGTACTTAAACTAACTTTTATTGGGATTTTTATCTATGAAAAAACTCGATAATTCAGTTACAATCTTTTTGCATACCACGAAGTTAAACTTTTTGTTTATATTTGCTGGAAAAGGGTTGTTTCTGAAAGTTCGCGTTCGCAATTCGCCGCTCATATGTCAATTTTTTATACAAAAAACCACTCTCTAACCTGATTCGCCTTGGGGAGAGTCCACCTTATTTACGTGACATTCTAGTACATCGTGCATCAAAACAGAAAAAGATGAAACAACAAATCTAGGGTACATCTATCAACACATCAAAACAAACCAAAACTGAACGAAAACTTTTGCACACATCTGTTGCCAGTTCACATGCGCAGAAGTTCACGCAAATGCACATTTTTCGACAAGTCATCGCCATCATTCAGAGTACGTCTGTCAACTATTTAGCCTTCAACTTGGCACATTCAAACGGTGCTTAATTTCCCGGGCATGTTAGTTGCAACAAAGAGTGCGCTGTACACTGCAACCAAACCGTGCCATGGCCAGCTGCCAAATTCGATTAATCTCCTCGCCTTGATGTTGATTGCAATTGCCGCTAGAAGCGCCAATTCTCATAATCGTCCGATTGTCATAGATGCAGATCGCCTAATTAGTTTGATCCCACTTGATTAAGGGCAGGCAACTGAGAAGCAAGTGTTCTCATCAATTATCGAAAATCAAAGAAGCAAGCTATTTTCCCCACCCCGATTATACTCACTGGTCACCAGCACCTTTGGCGATGTCGGCGAGTGGATGATATTCGGAATCACCGTGTCGTCAATGCTGAATGCATCGTCAACCGATATGGTTCGAAGGCCTCGAGCACTCATCTTGGTACCTGATTGCCTGTGAATTCACCTTTGTCTGTCGAAGTTAACTGATTTTTCTTTTAGTCTATTCGCGATTTAAGCACACGCGACGTTTTATTTTCCGTTTCGTACTCGATTCGTTCGACTCGATTTGACTCTGACTCACTAAATAATTTGTCAGAGTTTTTATTTGAGAAAAGATATCGATTTGAAGAATGTGAAGTCGAATGTGTGTATTTTACAGTGATTTTAGCCACTCAGTGTCAGTTTGACGTTTCGCGGTACACTGCCATTTGGTGTGCTCTTGCGCATGTACTGTGGGAACACAGCTGTGGCACGGAGCTACAGCTGTCTCACTTCAAGCCATCTCTGTCAGTGCGCGGCTAACTTCGCATACACTCGGTGCGCGAGGGCAAGGAGAAGTTGGCGGTCTACTCAATTCGCATGACTCTGCTAATGAGGGCACACAGAGTTGATGGCTACGCTCGTCTCTAAGGGGCTTGATATCGTGGCACTCCTCTACTGCAAAAAACCGATCGACGATAGAGACGGTGGATGGCGGAGTGCAAACAACGAACGTGCTAGCTACGAGCCCCTAAACTGCTGTTGACACACCATTTGAAGTCTGTTATAATTAGTATCGCTGTCACAGAATGTTTACAATCTTGAATTTATGCTAAATATAACTGTAAACAAATGCGATCACAGCGATAAAGACCGGCACAGTGTGCACGGGTGCAGAGTGGAGAGTGGAAAGTTACTTGGCAAGCGACTGGGGTGAGTGTTTGCTTGTCACTGGGTTATCGCCTCAACGGCTTGCAGTAATCAAGAGATCTTGAAATTCCATACTTGATTGTTGACAGTAATTCCGTGAGGAGAGATAAGGCAGTTCTGTCAGCAAATTGACGAAACTCTTGAGAAACAAAATTATTGATTTGAAGGTCAAACGGATAAGAGGAAGTTTGAAGCTGCCTTACTGATCGACATTTGAGCGGTGGATAGGTTATGGTGATGTTCTTGAAGGATAATTGTAAGCTATTCGACTGGAGGTATGTTTTCTTTGTATGGTGCTGCAATTTACACTGGGCTTAAGGCTTGACCGCATCTAGGTGCCATCTGATGCGGTCAACGAAGTCCTTCATCTATTGTGTGCAAAATCATGAATGTTTCATATTGCACGCCTGTGAGAAAATTAACACATTCATGGTGTTAACAACCTCATTTGATGGGTCAATGGTTGCCGACACATAATGTGACCAAGTCGCACGACAGAGTCCAAGGGACGCAGATGTATGCATTTAGGCCAAGCTAGATCAGTGATTTACCAGCAAAATTGTCAGCACGGTCAGACCATTAGTCGACCATTGTGATACCCGTCAGACTACTACCACTGATCGACAACTTCATTGATAGTGCCGCTAATTTGATCCCCCGGAAATGTGAATGACTGGGATTCAAATCGTGGGTCCCTATAATGTCTCTGGTGTCTGAGAATTTTTCCACCGTCTTCGTCATCGATCCTCTGACTCACCAAATTGAGGTATCACCAGAAGCTGTTAGCAGCAATCAGAGATGTCTGGCTTGCTACGCAGCTGTCGGACAGGTGTTGCGAATGTCACTTTCAAGGTGATAATTAAGCCTGATATTTCAATCTTTGGTATTAAGCGACAGTGATGGCATTGTGTGTTTATGCGGCGACTCCCACACTCGGTTTCTAGGTTAATTTCCCGCCAGGGATAAGAACTTAGATGACTATGGAGTTCAAAAGTTTCGAGTCACTAATCTCATCAATCTTTTAAAACGTCTCGAAAAAATATTCCAATTTGTTTCGAAAAGCCAACAATCCGTTCAGATAGAGAAAGATCAGGATAATCACCTGCTTGCTTGAGTTTAAGGATGTACACGGTCACCCTTTCCTGTTATCCCCAGTGTAGGGTATGCAGCACTGAGTACATTGAAACTAAAAAAAAAAATTACTGCAAAATTCTGTAGTAAGAAAGATTGCGTATTAGGAACAGATGTGTGTACTCATGCAATACTGTCAAAAATGGATCATTGTGGTAGTCATCCATCATCGAAATGCATACTCTACAGAAAGTGCGGCTTTGGAGAGGATGTGAAATTGGAGATGATTCAAAAGCTTCGATTTCACGGCGAGCACGTAATTTGAATAAGCTTATTAAGTCCAACTTTATTGGGTATGTGGACATACGTTTGCACAATTAATTTTCAGAAATCGAAGATATGGATCACTACAAGTTGTGTCTATTTCGCAGATCTGGCAGACTTGTGAGATGGAGAGCTGATAAACCTGTTCCAGTTGTCAAACCTCGTAGGATGGTCGCAGTAGCACAAAGGTCTCATGGTAGTAGCACATAATCAAGGGCACAATGAGCCCAACTTGTTGGCCTAAGAGAGCAGCGGCCGCAAGAGCACCTTACAACCATTGACTTATTATTTAATATAAATTTGAAGCTTTCTAGATATAAGGATATGTAATATCGTCCTTATGCACTCAATCCGCAGTCCTAACGCTTTAAAAACAAATATTCGTCAAGTCATGACCCATTGGAAAGTGATCAAAACTGATCTTGTCAGAGTCGAGTCCCGCAAACAACATCCACTTACGACGTGTGAATGATGGTGAATGATGTCGAATTTTGTTGATAGACGCTAAATGGGTTGGGGAGCGGCAAGTTAGTGACGACCTGTCCTAGCAATGCGAATGGACACCACTGGTTTGGCACTGAGAGTCTACGAATCTATCCAAAACCTAGGTAGTAGTGGCTGACTGCTGCAGAGCAGTCACACTTAGGCCAGAGTAGGCCCATTGTGATACCACGCGGATTGACTTCTCCTAACGCTGGAACCAGTTGGTGCTGCTGATGAACCGATTTAGTTGGCCAATGCTGGCACTTTTTAGCTCGTTACGACTGCTGAAGTAGTAGGCCTCTAGGTGCAGGAACCTACGACTGGCAAGAGCACTGCAGGAGCAGAGAAGGTGATTAGTGTTCTCTTCCTCCTCTTCATCCATGCAGCTTCTGCAAAAATCATTATATGGAGCACCCATCCTGCGAGCATGAGTGCCAATTACACAGTGCCCGGTTATGACTCCAATGAGGGTCCTTCATGAGGGCTTGCTGAGTCCAAGTAGACTGAGTGACAGTTTTAGATTAAGTGATGGCCAGATTTCTTTTGTTTTAAGGCAGATGGTTCCTTCTAGCCTGATAAACGCTACAGTGATCAGGAGATAGCAATGTTGAGGTCTTAAGAATAGGCACCCGCACCCACCCCTTCTTTTGTCTTTGATCCATGTGTGAAAATGCGCGGAGGATCTTTCAGCGTTTGCCTGTCAGTCATCCAGTCCGATCTGGAAGGAATGCTGATTGAGAATTTCCAAAACCTAGAAAAGAAGCACCTTATATACACATTGGGGTTAGGTCATAGGTGTTAGCTGAGTCTCACCCACTTCATCAAAAGTGACACCATATGACAGAATGAATCCAGATGTCACCAAAACGCAGGAAATTTGTGAATTTTATGATTGTAATTTTGTGTGATTTTGCCACACTTAGTGACCCACCCAAACGACCTCTGAAATGTTTATCTAGTCTTGACAAAAGCCGGCAAAAACAAAGAAGCAGTCTTCCCATGTTTCACTGACCACTGATTTGTTGCAAGTGCATACTAAGCCAGGTTTACGACGATGGGGGCCCACTTGGCAATAACACATGATGCACTGATGCATTTCAAGATGTAACAAGACAATTGAGTTTTTGTATGTCACACTCTTCCCAAACGATCTCGGTAATGCAGGGGGTAGACTGCTAGATTGATACGGAAGACTGGTAAAGAAAGTTTATTGCTTTAGACTCCAAGGAATTGGTCAGAATACAGTTTTTCCTTTACAATCTCTTAAATGGTAAGACATTGAGCACTGATGTCTTTGACAGCTTCGCTCAGATTTCAGAAAAGTTGGCAACATTATTTCAATTTTAAATTTTTGTGGTGGCTAGTGGCGTTGTGGGTATGTGCCTCGACCTTAACCTCGACGTCGTAGGTTCGATTCCTGCTCTGTGCAACAAAAAAAATGTTCAGGGCCCCACCTCTTTCGAGTCACTGACAATGTTCAAAGAGTATTTCCTGTCTAGAAAAAAGCTTCTCAAACTTGGGCGTTCGGAGTTGCCATAAAACTGTACGTCTCTTTCACTCGTCAGAGAACAAGAGCATGCACAAGGCGAATGGTTGCTGAGAAGCTAGTTTCTGGCACTTTACGGGCTGTAGCGCCACCCATATGTAATTTGTTTTAATATGCGCAGTATAATATAATAATATGGGTGGCACTAGAGCCCGTAGGTGACCACAAACTAGCGTCTCAGCAAGCATTCGTCTTGTGAATGCTACGGGCGGAATACTTTGGGCATTTTCAGTGACTCGAAAGAGGTGTGGCCGTGAAAGCATTTTGTCGTATCTTGGATCGTATCAGGTTGACGCGCATACGCACAACGCCACGGCCACCTGTGATATGAAACCTAAGGACCTGGAGATTGATTCCCTTTAGTGTGTCACTATGAGAAGGCGCTCATAAAGATCATTTAATAATTCAAGACATCTCTTGAATGTGATCATAGCGAATCAAGCCACATAAAATGGCATAAGATGCACTCCTCTCCCTCACTCTCGTTCACCACGGCCTTGCCATTAAAGGAGTTTAAATGTCACAATAAAACATTCAACAATTAGCTTGCTCTGTAACCCGATCCACTTTCAAAGTTCGAACGGACTTACAAATGGAAAAAATCTCATCTGTCTGGTGATGCGCACACTATTTAAAGAGTTCAATTCAGGTTCCCTGTGAAATGTAATCCGCTAAACAAAATTCCCTCTCAATTGCATTCTCGTGACATAAACAATTAACATTTTCTCCTCTCCCACGGCAAGCGTCAATACGTGCCTCTTCGGCATTGACATTGACATTTCGTAGCACTCCAGACCACCTTGGAATGTCATTCACATTCTAGTTTAATAGATTAAACAAACACTCATTTGGCCTGCCACAGAAAATCGCTTTGAAGTACAAGCTACGGCCACCGGCAATTATCATTTGTTGACATCCACCTCTAATCGGTTGTTTGCCTACGATTCGACCCACCTCCACCGAGCAAACAAGGGAACGTTTCTGAAAACGCAATCAAAGAAATTCGCAGTGGCGTCCTATTTTAGGACATTAGTCATCCACAGTGCGACGTTGCGCTTACGCCCCAATCTCACTCGAGCAATGTGCGATATTTTTAGACGATTTTTGACACCCTTCTTCGAAGCGTCGAACAGTTCAATGAGGTCCTCCGCCCGTACCTTTGCCCAAGTGACGGTCCGAGCCGCACCAGACACTTTGGCAAGCGGTCAGAGGTCTAAAATTAGCGCACGATTTACCGTTTGAATCACCGCTTGGCAATTGCAGCGATTAATGTTATTGCGAACGAACGCATTTCTACGACTGACAGTGACAGTTGCATAATCACAGCACATCCGCACTTCACTTCTGCTCGATTTCGCACTCTACACAGTGGAAAGGCGTGAGGGCCTTTAGCTGTGACGTTTCGTTGACACTGACGTCTCTGCTGTCAGACCGGTGGGTTTCGATTCGAATTGATTTAGAATTTTACATTATTTTACCGAATTTTCCTTGGAGTTTGACGTTGGACAGCGCACTTCACTGATCGTATAGTCGATAAAAACTGACACGACTACCTACGGCAGCAGTAAGAGAACAATCGTTGCGAGAGAAATGCGCGCTAGCGACTGAGAATGTGAAAGAGACGATGAGAGCAAATGATTTTTATTTAGAATGCAGTCGCGTGTTGTTTTGTTAGAGCAATTCGGTTGTCGGCATCGCAACGCCGATGCCGGCCGTGCCAAATATAAACAAAATCGTCTGATTTAGAACGTCTGCTTCGCAGGAAGTCGATACAATGGAGCAACGAAGCGCTTTTGTGCAGTGGAAGCACAAGCGGTGTCTAAGTTAACGCGATGGTGTAGTCGAGTTGGGAAACTGCTTTGAAAATTACTGACACACGAAAGGGGTCGAAAGGGGAAAGCTGTTCGTGCCAAGATATCGACATGACCGGGGAATGTTGACATCACATTGTGGGTTGATGCAGGATGCAGCCGATGTCTTGTAACACATGTTAATTGGCAATTCACTTGAAAGCGATTGCTCTCCGCCATATTTCACAACATTCCGAGAAGAGTGACGCGAGGCGCTTCAAATTAAAATTGCAGGCATTTTTGAAAATGCATTTACACTTTGACGTGGTGACGATTCTCAGATGCACTTATTTTATTGAGAAGTGAATCAGTGTGCACGTATTTCTGGGAAGATGCAAGATGTGTTCTATTTGAAATAATTCTGAAACGGAAGTTGATGTTAGAAAGGCTATGCGTTCTTTTTTGTGGGCATATGGAGCATAACACGCTATTCCCGGCGAACGACACTGATTCGCTGTGTTGTCGTGCATATTTTTAGGAATATGATTGTCTCTTCAGCCTGATGAAACAGTGATTGGCAAGGGTTATTCTGTTTTCGATCTCAGCACTGATGTTGCTCGTACTGCTTTTCTTCGACTCTTAGGGGTCAAGTCCGTAGAATACGGTGCGTTAGTTGCGTCTGAAATCCACAAAAATCGTTTTTGCCGGATTGCAAAGAGGTGCCCAATGAAATACGTGCGTTGCGACCGAAATCCATTCAACAACTCAACACATGAGAGTAAAATGATACATAAATAGAATGAACTGTCAAACGCAATAAATGTTAACTGCCTCCGTTTGTTGTTAGATTCAAACTTGCCGCAGCAACACTAAATTTTCACACATTTGCCATGTCTCCGAGGTTCTATCTAGGCAGCAATGTAGCCTTTTCAAAACTTTCATACACATGCCACTTCTACATAACCTCGGCCATATTTCTGAAGTGGTACCCACTGATCGTACATTGCGCTCATGTCCCTTCCCGTCATGGAAACACTGATAAATCATCAGGTTATGGAACATCTTGGATCACAGAAGCATTTTAATGACCGGCAGCACGGTTTCCACAGCACTGGATATTTGATAGATTATCTCACGGAAAAGTGGAACCAATCTAAGCACAATACAGGCGAAAGCTAGTCAGTTGTGCTTGTGAGTTAGCCAACTGCATTCCTCCTCTCCATGAATTCCGTGGCGCCTTAGAATAACCTCTCTGAACGATGTTCATCATGTTGTGTTGCGCAGTTGGGAGTTCCAGTTGGTTCACTGGTTATTTGTATCAGCAGTTGGACCCACACTAAAGCAAGGCGTGGCGATCTGATGGACCGCGCTAGATAAAGCCATCAATTGAAAAAACGCTCGAAAGGGCTGTACCCTGCTTGGATGGCATGGCTTGTATTTGCATCAGCGGAGTACTACGATCTAGCCCCTCCATAGCCCTCAATGCACTACTTCGACTTTCGCCAATCGATCTCTTCGGCAAACAGGCGGCTGTCAGACAAGCAATCCGGCTTAAACCGCTCCATTTGTCGAAGGAGCTTGGCTAGGATTCTCAACAATATCACCGACACCAAGCTTACAACACATAAGCTTGTCTTCGAGTAGAACTTCTCAACCAGCGATTGAGTGGGAGAGGGTGTCTACTCCAGAATACCCAAATTTCCTTCAGACATTCAGATTTCCAGATCAGAAGCAATAGCCATCAATGAAGCTCTGTCTTGACTAAAACAAATCCAATCAATTTTTTTTTTCTTGTTACTTTCTTAGAAGTTTGAAATTATATAACAAGGATCCTGGGGTGTAGGTTATTAGGGTTATCAGGACCCAGGTTATTATCTTGCTGGGACATCTGTTTTAAATGGCTCTTATATTTCAGCATGAGAGGGGCATAGCCCTATACATGATGCTCAGGATGTCCAATTTACGAATAGGTCTCTTACTCCACCTGTTTGTTTTTGCAGGTTTGTGAGGACCACCGCATACTTGAAATAGACAGCACACCATCTACATCTGCAAAGGCAGCCGTAAAAAACGAGTTGGAATATGGAAGGTATTTCGTCTCCATGGGTAACTCAAAAGACCTTAGTGAGTCGTCGCCTCACCGCGTCTACCCTGTGTTTTATGGATCGTTTCAAATCCTCATTCAAGGAAGCAATGTACGGGTAGGTAAATGTAGGCAAAAAGCCTTACCGCTAATCACAGCGAAAGCCAACCGATTCGAATTCTGCCATACTGTGCGATGTGTTTATTTCTATGCACTGAAACTGAAAGGTCTTTGCAGAGGAAGATTAAATGAAAAGTACACCAAGTAGCGTCTGCTGCTGGCTTCATTGTGTAACCAGTTGATTAGATCCTTCGTTACCATCCCAGGTACACACAAATTTCACCACTCCCTCTCAGACTAAAACAAAAAACGCAGTTCGATAGATAGCTACAATTTCCGGGTAGTAAGTGATCTTTTCTACCTCCGAAGAAGAGTGAACTCCATAAACTACACCCTAGTGGAGACAACATGCCTCGGACGTAGTCGGATTCACAGTTGAAGACCCCAGCAAACGATTAAAGGACAATAATGTTCAGTTCTGCACGTGGAATGTGAGGTCCCTGAACACATCACGTACAGCCCATGAACTTGCGGAGGCCCTGGACTGATACAAAGCAGACATTACCGCCATCCAGGAGATGCGATGGGACAGGCCGGGCAAAAGAAAGGTGAGAAACTGCGACGTCTACTACGGTGATTGCTACAAGGAGAGAAAAGTTCTGCGTGCGATCTTTGGTCCTGCTTGGGTCGATTGCGTCTGGAGGAGAAGATTCAACCACGAACTGTACGGGCTGTACAGCAACTAGTTAAACGTCTCCGGATCCAACGCTTAAGATGGCTAGGTCATGTAGAGCGAATAAATCGGCCCGAAGGGTATTCGTCTACGAGCCATTGCACGCAACGGAGGAAGTCCTCACACGAGATGGAGCACACAAGTGGAAAAGGACCTCAACCAACTTGCTGTACGCATCTGGCGAAAGATCGTTCTGGCTGCAGAGGCATGTTGGTTGAGGACCAGACTGTAGCGCCAATCAAAGAAGAAGAAGAAGTGGAGATCCAACGTCGAATAGTTCTCGGCAATTTTAAGTTCGTACACCGGAATGAGTCGGGCTTATGGGAAAATTCTGCATCGGATATATATTCCTGTCTGCGAGGAAAGATGTAGAAGACATAATAGTGAGGTCTAAGTACTGTACCAAGATCTAGCGTCGATTGTACTGGCTCGGCCCCATTGCCTAGACATCACTGGTCACTCTAATAGGGTCTGCTAATCTAAGCCTCCTTCAGGAACTAGACCTTAGGTATAAGACCAAGTTATCTCGGAAGTTAGATAGCTTAGTGTTGATGACTGGAAGCTGTGAGCCCACGGCAGGAAGCTATAGCTTAAGCTCAGACCCGTGATGGGTCACAGGCACGATAAGAAAGTAGGTATCAGCACAAGCCAAACAACTCATGATGCAAGAGGCATATTTGTGGAATACGAGGCCTGACCAAGAAAGAGACCAACTAAGTCATTAAACGACACTTTAAATCTGCCACCTGAATAATGGAAAGAAAACAGAAACTTAGTTTACAACAGTCTCAGGCCTCACCACATTTCATTCATTTAAAGCTTGCTTCTGTCCAGGGATCTCACAAAGAACACTCGTCTGACCTCAACCTGCCACATCAAGGTTGTCAAATCAGACAAAAACAATATTATTTGCAAGACTCAATCTGACAAGGCAATCAACATCCTTAAATAGACAACCTCACAAAGTGCATAAGAGTGTCGGAATATGCTCACATTCAATACCAATTCGAAGCCAAGAAAATATTTGCGAAAGAAAGCACAGTCGTTCCTTGTCACCGTCTTTGTGCCGTCACAGTATTTTATTCATAAGTGCTAAATGTGATTATTTTCAAATTCATTCAGTGACCTTACCCCCACGCATTCAATTTTCGACTTTGAACCACAAAACACTGAGAGAACTGAAAGCCTCCCCCCCATTAGCTCCAGAGACAAAAATTCGCACACCGCGTCTCTGCGCCGGCTGTGGACATTGACACACACCGCTGAGATATAAGGAAAACATCTTAAATAATTTATAAATTCTAAAAATAAGTCAACAAGCGGAATTTGATTTTCATATCGGAAGATATGCGTCGCGCGAGTGGCTCCTTTTTAATAAACAAAAAACACCAAGAAGCCGCGTATCGGCATCGCTGTTGAGCAGTAATTAATTTGAACAAACAAACGACGAATTGAAACTCTCAGAGCGATAACAAATACAATTCGTGGACAAAAGATAAAATTCTATTCTGGCCACAGGCCGCGCCATTTGTCTGATGAACTACATGTCTCTCTGGAAACTACTTACTTTCGGTCTTCGGACGCCGTTGATGGCGATGACGTGCGGTACACATGTAGTTGATATCTTGGCGACGTAGACATGTGTAATAAATTGAAATGTACTCTCGGTGAATGAGGAAGCGTAACAGGCCACGCTGGCTGTTGCCACGCTGAATGGACTTCCAATCGGCAGATGGGGGAGATTGTTTGTCAGGCATGAGCGTGATTTATGTATGAGGCGATATAAATCGAGGAAAGTGGGCAATGGCAGCAGTTCAGTCGGTGTGAGTGTTCTTTTTGGATGATCAGACGATTCACAAAAGCACTAGCTCAGCGTACGTCACTCTAGGACTTTGCAGTGATGAATAGTAGTCCATAGAGCAACACAAGATGCTTGGAAAGCATATATTTTGTGACAACGAGATTGGTTTTCTCTACTTATTCCCAGGGATCCAAAAAACCCGACAGAAAGTACTTGCTAGGCTGCTTTTACACACGCTTATTTTGACAGCAAGCTTTTCCATCTTGTAGGCCATCAAGGTCGGTAACGAACTCACCGAGACCTTCAATGTCAAAAAAGGTTTTAGACAAGGCGACGCGCTGTCATGTGATTTCTTTAACATCGTCCTGGAGAAGATCGTGCGAAACTCACACGCCAACACTAGAGGCACGATCTTCCAGAAGTCCGTGCAATTGTTAGCATACGCCGATGACATTGACGTGATTGGCAGAACTCAGCGAGCCGTCAGTGAGGCTTTTGCTAACATTGAGACGGAAGCGGCAAAAATGGGTTTAGCGGTGAATGAGGGCAAAACGAAGTATATGCTGTCCTCAAGAAAGGACATACAACATCGACGTCTTGGACAGAACGTCACAATGGGCAGCTATAACTTCGAGGTAGTTAAGGACTTCACTTACCTCGGCTCCGGAGTAAACTGTACAAATAACATCAGTACCGAGATCAAGCGTAGGATAACTCTTGCCCACCGCTGTTTCTTCGGGTTCAATAGGCAATTGAGTAATAGAGCCCTCTCTCGAAGAACCAAGTTGACTCTATATAAGACCTTGATCATCCCAGTCCTGCTACACGGCGCGGAGGCATGGACAATCTCGAAAGCGGATGAAGAAGTCCTCGGTCTCTTTGAGAGAAAAGTTCTACACACGATCTTTGGTCCTGTTTGTGTTCACGGGTTCTGGAGGAGAAGATTCAATCACGAACTGTACGGGCTGTACAGCGACATGAGCCTAGTTAGGCGTCTACGGATCCAACGCCTACGGTTTCTAGGTCATGTAGAGCGGATGGACACCACAGCTCCGGCCCGAAGAATCTTCGAAATCAAACCTGTCGGACAACGCAACAGAGGACGCCCGCGTTTAAGGTGGCGCAGCCAAGCGGAGAAGGACCTCAACCAACTTGGTGTGCGAAACTGGAGACAGCTAGCCAGAGATCGCGCCAGTTGGAGAGGCATGTTGGTTGAGGCCCAGGTCCACCCCGGACTGTAGCGCCACACAAAGAAGAAGAAGAAGGCAACAGAGATGAGACATAGGAAAAGTTTCACCTCCCTTGCCTAAAATATGGAAAAGCTTGCTGTCAAACTTGGCGTGTGTAAAGCACCCCAACCTGCTACAGTGACAATCTGAAAACTATATCACGTCTACTATGCCATTGTTTGCTTCTGTCGATACTCCAGTACAGAAAGCAAGCACTCCACTTTCTGTGACATAAAAAAACATCTTAACCCGATATCCACTACCACGAGCTGATTCTCCCTCTCAGTTGGGCTTACAATGCGTCCTTTGTGGCAGCCGAAGGGTATTAGTACAGGTCTTTTAAGCCACACCCACCCAACTTCCTCTGCGAAAGATCTCAATTCGACTTCTTGAAGCCCAGGGTGGTTTACAACTTCTGCTGATCAGAGCTGGAAAAATGCTCGCAGGTCTCCACCAGTCGTGGCAAGGCTAGGCCCACATCCGCTTCAGACTCCAGAAATATGCGAAAAATAAGCTTCAGTTCGTAGTAAGTCAAACAGTTGCAAGACATCGTAGTCGATTTTTCTAATTGACATATATTAGTCAGACATTCCTGTGTTTGTCGATGTCTCATGGCAAAGATCTCACCAGCACCTATGTGAGCGCCAAGTACAATCAAACCCTTGTTACTTCCAAATGTCTTTCTGATTTCTGCAAAACGATGCCAAATCTTCCACAACAAAATACTTCTTGGCCTTGTTGCAGTTGTTTTCACTTTTGGTGAGCTGGACAGTAAGACTGTGTGATTTATTGGCGTGGAATTTATTTTTGTGGCATACTGCAAGAGATTATGTGGAAGCTCCTTGAACGAAATAAGCTTTGTCAAGTTGTACGCTATCCATCTTGCCTGATATGTGTCAAAAATTCATCTGCAATAGTTATGAGTCCTGCGAGAAGGAGTTCTGGTTCAAGATCCAGACAATAGACTCAACCACCGAACCTTGAAATGGATGTGGCTGTAATTAAATACGAAAACGGGTAAATGGGTGTCCCGCACCTATTTCCAAGACGGTGTGCCCAAGTTTCTTCCAGCATTGACCTCGCAAAGCACTATTGAACGATTGTACATATTCATGGTGGAAGGAATATTAGGTGCACATTTCTACTGAGGACCTGGCGGGAGTTTTTATATCAGCAGAAACAGGCACATTGATATGAGGTCGCTACGAACTGCGAACTTCGCAAACTCTGACAACTCATTCATATGGAGAACACATTCGCGGAGAACTACGGGTGCAAGCTGACACTTCACTGCGAATTTATTGGCGTTTGCCTGTTTGTGTATAGCGTTTTTCTCACAACAGTATTTTTACGACTGGCGCATGAGGTTGCTCGGAAACTATTAATCCAGCCGGTTTATTAATTTTTAATACGTTAATCTATACTCATCATTATATACCACTCACTCTGGAGTTCCTCAAGGTTCGGTTTTGGCCCCCATTTTATTTAATATATTCATGTCCGACATACCAGTACCTAATGGTAACACTTTCCTAGCTTCGTTCGCTGATGACACAGTCCTGTTTTCATCCAATATATTAGCACAAGACACGCTAAATTCTCTTCAAAATGCACTTGATGCGTTTCAATTATTCTGCTTCAGATGGAAAATCAAACCGAATGCAGATAAATCTCAGGCTATGTGGTTCATTCGACGCAGAAAACAGCAATTCCTACCTCAAACAAACCTACAATTGAACTCGACCAGCATAGATTGGTCTCAAAGCTGCAAGTACTTAGGAGTTACTTTCGATAAAAAACTCACTTCAGAAAGCAAACCTAATCATTAAAATCCTTTATCCCTTCATCAATCGTAAATCAAAACTTTCTATTGGTAACAAATTACTAATTTTCAAAACGATTTTTCAACCAGTCTTAACGTACGGTGCACCTGTGCGGGCCGACTGTGCCAAATCTCACATTAAGAAACTACAAATATGTCAAAACAAGGTGCTAAAGTGAATGTTAAATCTGCCCTGGCATTTCTCTACTATGAGGCTTCATGAAAAAGCAAATGTAAATACCATATCACATATCATTGATAAATTAAACCAACATTTTGTAAGCAAATGCTCTCATTCTGATAGCGAGCTTATTCGTAACATCTTAAATTAAGGAAAAATCAATCATATTTTAAAGCTATGATATTATACATAGTTATATCGTTCTTGCATGTTGCATAGTTGGGCCTAGGTGCAATTTAGCTATAAGAGTCATTAGTTGTAAGAACCATAATAGGGGTTTTTGATTGTAGTGTTTTTCCCTTAACGTTTCCTATTGATGTATTAACATTTTCTTATTTTATATACTTTGAACTATCTTAGTTGTAAAGAACTTTTGTTCTGTATCTCTAAAATAATACATGTTAGATATATTTTAAAATGTACAAATCAAACTACAAATAAATTGAACTTGAACTTGAACGTTAATCTATGCATATGTAGCTATGGTATTTTCATTTCATTTATTATTTCCTTATAATCTCTGTACATTAAGAATGCAATATTCTTTTACTGTACAGGCCTTAAAATATAACATCGTTTGAATTCATGAGTGATAATTACATAGTTCAAAATTGAATTTAAGGAGTTTTGCAGATTATTTCAAAATTTAGCTTAGTTTATAAATTTACTGATACAAAATTAAGATTTGAATTGTGGGTATTGGAGAGGTGTGAAAAACAGGCGGAGCAAAATTGTCTGTACTCGGTCTTTGACCGTACCTGTGGAGGTAGATGATTCCACAGGTGTACAGCATGAATGAAAAACTGCCTGCGTGTGATGTTAAACATGTATGAAATGAAGGTTTCAACGTTATATTACGACTCTTGTTTCCTTTTTAACTTGATTTGTGGCTGAAAAATTGGACATTAATACCAGAGCTAAACATGTACTCGTGGTGGCCCGTGGCGTTGTGGGTATGTGCGTCGACCCCAACCGCGACTTCGTAGGTTCGATTCCAGCTCCGAGCGACAGAAATAATTTTCACGGTCCCACCTCTCTCGAGTCACTGACAATGCTCAAAGAGTATTTCCTGTCTAGAACAAGCTTCTCAAACTTGGCCGTTCGGAGTCGGCATAAAATTGTAGGTCCCTTCCACTTGCGAAAGAACAATAGCACGCACAACACAAGTGGTTGCTGAGAAGCTAGGCCCTGGCCCTGTATGGGCTGTAGCGCCACCCATATTATTATTATAAACATGTACTCTTTCTAGATGTTCCTCAGATAAATGTATACAAACCTGTGCAATTTATGTTCATTTACCAGCAGAATGGGAGGTCCCCTTAAGTGATACCTCTGTCCAGTGACAGAAACGGGCCCTGAGTAACGTCACAAAACAAAAAGATGGTGGTTCAGCACGCCTTACAACAGCTTTTAGCAAAATATGACGCATTTCACAACAAAAAACAACTCCAAGTCACGTTGACTCTCTCAGATAGGATTAAAAAACCCCCACGAACCCCTGTGTCTCCATATCAATCAAACATCCACCAATTAAAAGTGAGTTCAATTAAAACCCCATCCGTCTGCTTTTATGTGACAACTGTCAGACGGAATTAATTACAGCCTGGCATGCTACAATTGGATTAACAGAAAATCCAAAAAAGAGAAGAAAACACCCCTTTGGATGGAATTCAATTACTAAGTCACAAGCCGGCACAAATGATATCACAAGGACGGCACAGTCGGCGATCTCTACTCCCTCACACATCGGCCACCGAGCACACACCCTGTGTTCCTTGTTAATTAACTCTTTCTCACAGCAACCGAACAGAAGAATACATTTATTGAATCGCAACACAATGCGACAACGTCTTGGTCTCTGCGATGTTTTCAAATCAATTTTGCCCCAGAGTCGCACCACCCTCGCCGGGCCGGCAGACTCCACAACGTAGCGCATTAATTGCTCGGTTGTTTATTGTGTCTCCTTGCACGGTAACAAGCCATTTTGGAATCCACGGCTCTTGTGCGTGGACAATTCCGTAGATGCGAAGACGGCAAAGACTGAGGTCATTTCCACGACGAATTCTGGCCCACAGCCAGGTTTCTCACAGAAGGAGCTGCTGCAATATCTGAGAAGAGGCCGAAGACAGTAGACAATTTACGAGCTGCATCGCTGCTGGCAGACAAGAGTGCGTTCATCTTCGACTTTGTGTACTCGCGTACAACGGCAGACGGCTTTGTTCCCTGCCAAAAAGACGACAGGGCATTTGGCACGGATGCACGACCAGCCGAAATGAGAATCGTAATTTGCAAACTCTCGCTCAATCAAATCACATCAAATCGCCTGGGAAAGCAAACAAATTGTGAGATTAGAGCCGAACCCACGCCTCGCGTCAGCGCCGTCTAAATATAAAACGGCAGGGTTTCGCTGATAAGCCCCCCGGCCAGAGATAAGTGCGTAGACGAGTGTTTGTGTTGTTGACAGAAAATCGATTTCTCGCTGACCTTTGGAAAATTTATTAATACTTGAGAGCTGGCGATTATCGCCCGGTGACACGAATACGGCGGGGATGCGAGCATTTGGTATTCCCGACGTGACCAATTGATATTTATTAGTTAGTCCATGCTTTTGGCTTTACGACGACTCGCTGATCGATTGAATAGATACACACGAACTGCGATGCGACTTAGTATTCAGCCATACATGCGACGTTCGGAATCTACGTAACTACGGGTGTTGACGTGGACGAGAGGTGAATCAACGGTGACAGCGACTTTCGATTGATACTCATTTTATGTGGTTTTCAGTGAAAGGAGTGCTTTCCAGATGTTTTGCAGATTGTAGACTCAACGACAGGAAGAAGGAGGTGCAGAGTAGATTACTGCTGGATTCGTCTATCACTGGCTTCAGTTGAATTTTGCTTCTGAATTTCAAACTACGTTTGTTTCTCTGAGTTTCATCAAAAGGCTGAATTTAATCAAGAGCAAATACATGACCTAGAGCTCAGTTGAAACCCGCTCTTTGTGTGGCGTTTCTGTCTGGGTCAGAGCCCGATCAGTGGCTTCATGCTTCGAGTTGCCAATATACGAAGATATAGGCATCAGAGCTCTTCAAGAGTGTCGGCAATGTTTTGTGTAGAGTGTAGAGCTTGTACTAGATCATTCGCCAAATTAGGGAAATCGAAAGCATGTCCGACGACTGGAATATCAGTTCCATTTGTCCCATTCTCAACAAAAGGCGATCCTACGTCTTGCCATAACTACAGCGGTTTAATCCCGGCTTAACGTGTCCTCGAGAAGACCAGCGAGTTTTGAATCGTTAGTCACCATTTTTTGTCGATTTCAAAGCCGCTGTCGTATGGCATTCATCGCAAGGAATTCTTCGAATTGAAGGTCAAATTCGGGATCCAGGTAAAATTAACCCGTTTGTGTTGCCCCAGAATAACACATACGCGATGCACTGAGCAGTTAGGTTCGAGGAAGCTCTGAAGCATTTGAAACCTGCACTGGATTTCGGCAAGGCGATGCGCTGTCATGTGATCAATTTGGTAGTAGAGAGGATAGTGCGGCGTGTAAAAGTCAACACGGAAGGCACTATCTTCTATAAATCTGTCTAACTGTTGGGACATGCAAATGACATCGACATTGTCCCGCGTCCCCAACGTGCATATACGGTAATTGAAGAAGAGGTGCAACGAGCACAAGGACAACACAAGGTGTTTGGTGTTCACCAAGAAACGTTGCGTCACAAACCAACTAGGACAGAATATCTCAGTCGACGGCTACAATTTTGAGGAAGTAAAGGAGTTTGTCTACATCGGGGCAACTTCTTATTCTTTGATTGGCGCTACAGTCCGGGGTGGACCTGGGCATCAACCAACTTGCCTCTCCAGTCAGCACGATCTTTCGCCAGCTGCCTCCAGCTGCGTAGACCAAGTTGGTTAAGACCCTTTTCCACTTGTGTGCGCCATCTCGTGCGAGGACGTCCTCTGTTGCGTTGTCCCAATGGCTCGGTATCGAAGACTCGGGGCAACGTTAACTCCAAAAACGACATCACAGTCGAGATCCGACGGACTGACCACTCTTGGCAATTGATGCAACTTCGGTTTGTCAAAACAACTGGGCTCGAAAGTTCTGACTCGAAGGACCCAAGTCATGCTCTAAAAGTCTCTTATTTTGCCAGTAGTCATTTTGGAGCTGAAAGCTGGACGATAAGTAAAACTGCAGAGCTGATTCTAGGTGCCTTTGAAGCAAAAATTGCTGCCTCGGATATATGGTCTCGTATGCGTCGAAGGTGAATGCGGAAGAAGACACACTGTACCAGGAAGTGGATGTAGTCCGGAAGGCAAAAATCCGTCGACTACACTGGCTCAGCCACTTCGAGCGCATAGACACCAAAGCTCGAGCCATGAGTGTCATCTAATCCGAACCTCCTGGTTCAAAAAGGTCAGGAAGACCGAACCTCCGGTATAGGGATCATAAGTAAGTACACACACTGGAGAACTTTCTCCACTTAGGTGCGTCCTCTTAAAAGCGGGCATTGTCAGCCCCGCAACCCTAGTGTTGCCCATGGCTTGGCCAGACTACAGCCGATGCCACAATTTACAGTGGAGCTCCTAATCAAACCCTTGGCAGCAGTTGATCTTCCTCTTCGGCCGAACAACTGGTGTGGAAAAAAAGGCATCCTGTGTCGAAACCGGACTGACTGACTAAATGTCCTGCTCAATCGTACAATTGAAAGAATAATCTGTCTCAAATATGAGGTCTTGTTCATGAAGATGGCACATGGAAGACAGCCGACAGGGCACAACTGCCTTTTCTGTAGGCTGTGGAATTGGAGGATCGATCGACGAACATGTCTTGTCCACATCGGGCCCATAAACTGGTTTAACGTTCACTTTTTCAACGTCTCAAGGCTCAGGCAACCATCATAAGCCTACCACGCTTGATCTTAAGCCCCAGATGGCTCCCCACCTGTGTCTGATGGATCAACTTTAATTGACATGCGTGGCACCACAATGGATCAGGGAAGACTTTCAGCCACCTCAAGCAACGTTATCAGCTCTTGGGAGAGTTAAAAAAAGAGGTCAATACGTTGGGTGTTAAAATGGGAAATGTTCTTTGGGAGGTGAGCACTTTTTCATCGTCGATCCAAATCGGTTGTCAAAGACTGAAACGTCGTAAGGATGAAAATGCATGAATGTCATACATACAGTCTGATCAAAGCAAATTGATTCATTGAGCAGCTATTTTTGGAAAGAATCTTCACCCAATTTTTGAGGACTGAGCAAAAGTGGAAATAAATAAATTCAAGGCTAATTCTTCGCCTCCCTTGTTGATGAGCAAGAAACGATCGCCTGCCCGGCTCTTAAATGAATTAATTTCATATTAGAACCAACTTTCAAACGCACAACTCCAAAATTTCACACGACGCAGGCGGACTTGTTAATCACAGTGCCTTGTTTGTTCTCATCTCTGCCCACACATCTTTTTCCGGTAGTCATTGGGTCACTACTGAGTGGGAAAGACAAGAATCCAATTAGTGACAATGGAGACGACACTCACGAGTCTTATCAACTCTGACAACCAGATCACGATTACAATCGCCGTCCGTTTATCTAAATCAAATAAACGTCATCTGCAGCCGTCATAACCCTTGTTTTTGCTTCCTCATCAATCAACTTTAATTAAAGTGCAATGGACAAGCAGTCTGCGCAGTTTTTATGATCTCTCTCGAGTGGTTTGCTGGTTCGAAGCTGGCAAAATCCGGTTAGTAACGATATCAAATTCGTATGAATTCCTATCGTTTTATCTGCGCTACCAGACGGGGGCTTTAATCAAGGGAATTTATGCGATAGCGCCTAGCCTTTGTGATAAATTTATTCACAACAAATGACAAAGGTTTTATTTTTTGGGGAGTCCATTCGAGTGGGGGGACAAATGCCATTGGACACTCTTGATAGGAAGATGGATTTACGAGTATACGTATCTCAAAGTTTTGACCCACTTGAGGATGAAGTGGTGTTGGAGCTGACAATCATAGGAGTTTGCTATTTTCCCGGCCTTTGTTTGCCTGTGAACAGTGGATGTGCCCGGATCGGTATCGATTTTAGCCATAAATGCCGATATTCGTTTTTTTGCAGGAAAGCATTTGATGGGAAAAAATACATCTGTTGTGATATGTGATGGGAATACGATACTGCGTTGGTGTTAACGTGGGCAGGTAGTTTGTTAAGGCGTACTTTGAAATTAATATTAGGCTCTAATTAACTAATTCGTGCTTTAAGAAAACATGTAAAATAGTATTGTTCGAAAAATTGCCATCTGAAGCTATGACTTTTTCAATTACAACGTTTGACAATGACAGTAGCTTTCCAATGCATGTTCCAATGGAATAATACAAGTTACGCCATCTCTTAGCAAACTGCGCGCGTATTGATATCATTTCTCAAACATCTGTTGACGCACAAAAAAACTTTCAATTTTTAAGGTATGAGTCGGACGAACGCGTTCTTTGATGAAAATCTTTCAACATGTCGAAGCATTAACGTGAAAGACAGTTTTGTTAATTCCACATCTTTAATTTTTTAACAAACAGTAGAACTGCGCATGCCTGTATTTTGGACCATGCCTTTGCATTGCTTGCGTTGAAAGTTAAATGTACCTCCACTGTCGAGTGCATGATTGCTGCGATTTTTATGCGAACATCGATTATCAGCGCTGTCGAGCTGAACGAAGATGTAGTCAAGAAATGAAGCGAAAACAAATTCGTTCCACGATCAGGCTAGCCACGGTCATTTCACAACATTGTAAAATCATTTAATGGTTCCTTAACACAGCAGCTTTTATGATTCAGACAAGTGTTCAGACTATTCGTTGGCATTTCACAATGTTGCATATGTAAGTCGTGTTTGATATCAGGCACTATTCAATCAGATCTGCATTGTTTTCACGTTCAGTTGAAAAGTGGGAACATGAAATAAGGCATGATCTGGAAATAGCCAGAAGCTTTTCTTAAAAGTGCAATCGGCCCGTTCATATTAGCGGCGAACTGCGAAAGCGAACTTTAGAAAACAACCCTTTTCCAGCAAATGTAAGCAAAAAGTTATATTTCTTGGTATGCAAAAATGTTGTAACTGAATAATCGAGTTTTTTCATCATCAAAAACCTCATCAAGAGTTAGTTTATGGTAAGTATCCTTAATGATTTAAAAGTTTTTCTCTACGAATCAAACTTTCTCTTTGCGAACTGTAATACACAAAGATTCAAACGCAATCCACACCCCCCACGACCAAAAAATTCGCAGTGAAGTATCAGTTTGCAGAATCAGAGTCTGCTAAGTTCGCAATTCGTAGCGACATCATATGAACAGGCCTTTAGGAGATTGGTGCAAACTAAAAATATGACTCATCTGCAAGCCCTTTTTGCTACCATGATCTTGTGGGTCAACTTTATTGATTCCTCAGCTTAATGCGTCAACACGCAACCTGATGTCTCTTATGCGTTAATCCCACAGTCTCAATCTAGACGACGAGACGTTGTGGAGCATTTTTGGTTCAGCGACTGCATGCCTCTAGGCCCTAGACTTACAGTCGCTTGACTGGCAGTAAGTATAGAGTTGGCAGGTGGTTGATAAGAACATAAAGGGTGTTAAAATTTGAAGGGCCGATGTTTAATGTGAACCACACCTAAACGTCAAGTTGACATTTCTCAATTTCAGACTAACTCAATTTGAACCATGGAAAGATACACAGTCAAGCAACGCGTTAAAGTTGAAAATGGGCGTTCAAGTCAAAATGCATATCGTGCACGTCTCTTTTGCGCGACAAATTCAATGGTCGTGTTATATCCGTGGTGGCGATGTCAATTGACCGCCAAGATCATGTGATTGGAAACCGTTGGAGTTGTTGGAATGAAAAGGTGTACGTCGATAAGCCAGCAACAATTCAAGAGCTAAAGGCTGAGATAATTCGGCACATTAACGGCATAGAACCTCAATTATGCTTCAGCGTCATCGAAAATTTGGACCATCGGATGGAGGTGTGCCGCCGAGGTCGCGGCGGCCATTATTTTGTTCCATACATAATTGAACCATATAATACCAACCATTATCATAATGCAAAGAAATGACAATAACTTCCTAAATAATTTGTGAAGAATTGTGCATATCAACATGGCCCTTAATATGTAACCACCCTTTATTTCTAGTCCTCGGAGCGTCTGTTTTGCCATTTTTGAGTTTTCGAACACAGTCAGACTGAAGGCACACGGATGTAAAGAGTCTATGCTACGACTTGCCATTAAAGAGGTCATAAACGTTTAAGTTCCACAAATCATGCATCTGAAACATGCATCAACTGGGAATTGATTAAATACTTTTGCAAATGTGCAGAAGAGTATCACAAAAATGAAGTAATTCTGAACAACGGATTAAGTCAAATTTTGTGATATAATGTCTTTAACGACCATTAAATTGAAATTAATTTTGTTAGCAGACAGACAGCATCAGAGATTTCACACACATATTCCGGCGAACTTTTATGCATCTGAGTGGAATGCGAAACTGAAGAAAATTATAAATTTTACGATTAAGCTTGACCGTGAGCGGTAAGAATTTTATGCCTTCTCAAGGTCGCTGATTCATTTCCAAAATCTGAGATCTGACTCGGTCTGGGTCAAATTACTTTGTGGAATGCTGTCTAGATAGACTGTTAAATCAAGAATGATGCATACAAGATTACGGTTTAAGAAAATCCGTCATGTTTTTGGTGACGTATAACGAGATTAGCTGCATACGATTTCAAGAAAATGAGGGCTATTCGCAATGGAACTTTGCTAACTTTACAGAAAAGTACAAGAAATAATCATCTTTAGACTAATATGAATGAATGAATCTTCCTCTCCGGAGTTTTTATGTAAACAAATAAACCGCTCTCATCACGTCACATCTGTCATTTAAGGCGTAATATTGCATGCATCATTCTTGCTGTTAAATCATTTTCATTTCAATTCAATTGAGTCATTTCATTAGTTGAGTGCCTTCATAAGTGTATAATACTCGTACACTGTAGAGGCCGGAGGTACTTTCAGCTGGCTGATGGTATAAACAGTTGAGTGAGAGACCCGAGGATAAGGTCCTGCAGAATCTCTATTGACGACCTGCAACGTAACACCAACTACGTGACTAATGTTCAAAGTGTCAGACCAGTTTGAGACAAAATTCTTGTCAGTTTTTGGTAGTGATAATTTCTTCGATCACTTTTCTAACTAGCACTTGTTTCGAGGTGTCGAGGGGCATTTCTCTTGAAGTAGGTTAGAGGTGTATTGTGCTGATGAGAACAATACTAATAATATGGGTGGCGCTACAGCCAATAGAGGGCCAGGGCATCATCAGCATTAGTAACCACTCGTATTGTGCGTGCTAATGTTCTTTAACGAGCGGAAGGACCTACAATTTTATGCCGATTCCGAACGGCCAAGTTTGAGAAGCTTTTCCTAGACAGGAGCATTGTCAGTGACTCGAAAGAGGTGGAATTTTATTTCAATCACAGAGCAGGAATCGAACCTACGACATCGAGATTGGAGACGCGGTCACAACGTCACGGGCCACTTCAGTTTCCAAAACGAAGTAGTAGATCTACTAATCTAAAGCTGCTACTACTACTAAAGCTAAAGCAGTTTTAAAAAATAATGTGAAATGACTTCACTTAGAATGAAGGGGCCTCACGTGACAGCCAAATAGTTCACAGATTCTTGCCTACTAGTGATGTGCGTATTTTAAAGGCATAGGCGTACAAGATGGCTTCTGGCGCCTCGGCTATAGAAGAGATGTGCCAGATTCTTGCGAGGACATATATATATATTGCGTCTTAACCCTCTACTACACAAGCAGCCATACATGGCTTTTTCATATTTGAACGCCGACTACTATGATTTTCCAGTTGCCATGGGAAAAGTATCGTTTTCACAGTTTCGAAACATATGTTCTGTATGTGTTTGCATGTATTTTGTTTTATTTTTCTTTGTGGTGTCGCGATAAATCGTAGTTGTATTTTACAAGTGCGTGCCTCCAGAGTGCAGTGCAAAAACAAAACAAAATGATTTAGATAGTCTTTGGTTGAAAAAGAAATAAAGCCGTGGTATATTTTTTGTAGTGAGATTCGATATTAGTAAGTAAAATGGAAGTGTTAGATGTTCAAATTTAGTTGTGAACTCGAAGATACGGCGCGTGTTTGTCAACGTCCATACATGGCTCCTTATCCATTTACAAAAATATGAATATTCATACTTTTCGTTTTTTGGCAGTGAGAAATGATCTCAAGAAATTCGTTTTACGGAATAAGAATTCGTGCTATACCTGGTGAAGGATTTCAAAGTGAGCATGAAATCCTAGAGGCGGATAATGAGCAGGATATGGAGATGGGAAGTATAGAACACCTGGAGGTGCCTGAAACCGATGAAAGTGAGTACGATTCAGAAGAAGAAAAACCATTGCTCTCGTTGAAATCAAAGTATATGAAGGAGAAAAACATATCATGGTAAAACAAGTCCCGTAAATCATACAAGGATAGCGACTACACCTTCTTAGGGACCAGAGATTTTCCGGAGGAGATGTCCTCTCTTGGGACCCCCGCTGATTTCTTTTCATTTCTTTTCACGGAGGAGCTGTTCGACATGATCGTTGATGAATCCAATAGAAAGGCACTGCAGATGAACATAAATAAGCCAGCTAACATTACACGCAGTGAAATGGAAAAATTTGTCGGTATAGCATTATTCACGTCTCTTGCCTTCTACTAGACGTTACTGGAACACACAAATAGGGCAACCTTTTGTTTATGAGACGATGCCATGCAGGCGTTGGGAGGAAATAAAAAGATTTCTCCATTTGCTGATAATGATAGATTTGTAAGACCCGGCCAACCTGGACACGACAAGTTATTTAAAATTAGGCCATTTCTAAACAAAATAAGGGAACGACTTCTCCTTATACCAAGTGTCGACATCAAGACATCAGTAAAGCAGTATAACCCAAAAAACGATATAAATGGGTTATAAAAACCTTGTTTTGAGCGGAATATCTGGGTTCAGTTATGACTTGTGTGTTACTGCAGTGAAATGTGTAACTGCACAAGCAGCCATGGCCAAAATTCATAACTTGTAATTGAGTTGTTGCATTTGGATTGGCTTGTATATGTCTGCATGGCTTGTCACAGGCCGTTGGTAAGCTATAGATCTGGCAAAGAAGTTTCCTTCTGCAAGAGTGGGGTTGAAAATTGTTTAAGACTCTAAACTAACTACCGGATATTACATCCCATTCAAATGTGCGTAGAGCGCTCGTAAGAAAACAAAGTGAACGAAACTTAACGAAAGTGAGACAAGTGGTTGATACTATGCTTAAAGTGGGTCATTTGCGTGTATTCCCTCGATTGAAGTGGGTTCGTGTTCAACTAGAAGAAACGCCACGACATTTGTGATCATATCCTGGCCTTAAGTTCAGCCATGGCTTTAAGAGCGTTCCAGCGATCGTTGTGTAGGAATCCCATTGGGTGGTGTTGCTGTGGCAGTGTTACCTATGTAAAATAGATTGAGAACGAATCGCTGTGGACACTCACACGTTAACCCGTTGAGCGGACGTGCTCTCTCACCGTTCACTTAAGCACCATACATTTTTAAAGACCCGATTTATTGCTTTTAAATTCCACGCCAATAATTAACGAGACATGACGCATCATTCTGAAGCCTCCGTCGAATCCAGTTTTCTGCAATACGAAAATCAACCGGATTTTTTTTGCCTTCCCACAAGACATGTAAACAACAGGAACACTGCAACATTCCTGTCTGTCCACTTCATAAGTAAACAAAAACCGGTATGAATTGCATCACACTATTGTTGTGTTACGAGAAATGAGACCAGCGAATTGGTTCACACGGTCAATGTGCATAAAGCGGGATCAAGTAGTTTACGCGAATTGAGATCAGTCAGACCAAGATCCCGGCTGAAGGTGATGACAGTCTGAGCTGAGCTAGCAAAACTGTCTACACATAAAATTGTTGGTTATTAAATTATATTTAAACTGCCATTGCACTCTCATTTGAATCACCGGCAGAGTAGCCACTTCAGCGAACAGAAAAGATGACACACACGATGCACTCCCATCAACTCAGACATTATCGTCAACAAGCTGTCATCGGTTATCAAGTCATTGTCTTTAATCTAAGCGGATCTCTGTTAGAAGAACACGATATTCCAATTAAATTCAACAGGGCCAGGCAACCGACTGTAAGAAGCGCTGCATGCGGACACGCCACCAGCTGTGTTGTGCTTGTGCATATGTGCAAAGACAGCGAACCACGGAAAGCTCAAAGCTCCTCACTTCTGCTGTGCCGCACACGACAGCATGAGCTCCCTTCACGAAAAAACCAACTTCCATTTCATTTAATGACAAAGGAATTCCACTGTAATCGATCTAGGGGCCCGTATTAATCATTCGCCTTCGGACAGGTTCACCCACCCACCACCAGGCGAAGGGACACATCACATCACATCATCGAACGTGTAAGGAAATGCGTCATTCGCACACCCTGACCCGGTGAGATGGTGAAGGCTGCAAAACTCACCTGGATTAAGAGCCATATCCATTTCCATGTCGACGTCAAAAGCAAAAGTTCTGGAGCCCTTAACGTTTAGCGCATCAGCGTAACTTTGCATCCTATCGTCAGCCGTGATTGATGTTGAATTCTCCAGCTTTGGGGATGATTTTTCACCAGCGTCTCCCTTTGTTTCACCTGTTCTACTATGCTTCACTTCACGCTTTTGTTTTGACCTAAATTCCAAAGAATCGGATGTTTTTCTTCTTTTTTTTTTGTCGAATGCAAATCTCACTTTTGCACCTCGCAATGGGATCTCGGGGGTGGGAACACTTGTCCGTTTAAATGCGTTTACTTGTGCGTTCACTTGTGGATTGATTTCTTCTCGATCGAGTGGAGTGTATAAAAAAAATATGTAAGTACTTTTGTTTGTTTTTTTCTGTTTTTGTGTGAGTTACGGTTAATAGCTAAGCAATGCACACTGTAAGGCCGACGAGAAAACACTGGCACCACATCCACCTATTGGCTCCGGAGGAAGCGAGAAGCGAGAAATTGCCAACGCAATGTGTTTTCCCTTTCTCTTTTACTTTGGATTTGCTTTGGATTTTTCTTTTGTTTTGCGCCTTGGTTCTGTGTTCTGATCAGAGATAAGAGAACATAGAGATATTCGTCTTTCCAGGCATTTCTAATTGGAAAACCCCTATCCCACCACAAAAACTGCCGTTATGGACCTGAACTCACGCATATTTCTTTATTTTCACGCACATTGTTACAACGTTTGGGTGCGCGCCATGTTTTTTTTACAAATTTGCCCCCAATAGTGTCAAATGTGTAACCGATTGGAATTTTCCAGGGATATGTTTGCGAAGTGAACATGGTTGAAAACAAATTCATGACATTATAATATTATTAATTAAAGCAATGTATTACTAAAATTCGTTTTAAACAATAAATCTATAAATCTTACTCGAATGGTTTTTCTTTACAATTTATATGCATAGGTGACTTTTAAGAAAAGAAATACATTTTTTTTCTGATGGCAGTCCGTCGAATAATTTCTGTAATTAAGGGAATGTACTTGAACAATTTTAAAGCGTTTATTAACTTAACCCTACAAATATAAACTAGGTCGATTGGACATGTTTAGGGAAATTCGGGAGGGGTGGCAAATAAAACACCAGGTTGTATCGAAGGTTATTTATTGACTGCTTATACATTTCGCATTTCTTTAACATACTGGTCAGGAAAACGGTGCGAGTGCACAGTAGGAATTGCGGATGGATCATTCGATCATTTAGGCCAATAGCAATTATTATAGCAAACGGATTATTTATTTATGAAGTAAATAGAATACCCAATATACAGTCGACACCATAAGTAGACGGACTGATTTAAATTAAAAGTGACTACATATAATTGATGAAAAAATTGTTTGTTCGTTGGTATATGATATTTTGATTCATGTCTGTTGAACAAAATACTTGAATATACAAATTCGCTTGTTAATGCATTAACAGATGATATTTTTTGTGATGCATATACTCATTTGCACAAATATGTACACGTATATGTTAAAAGCGCTACATTATGCGCTACATATTGTGTGCTAGTGTTCTTCTTCAGTAATTTTAGTTTCAATTAATGAACTGCACATTGCTTTTAATTATAATACTAATTGTTTTAGTATATGCAAAATAAAATACTTTACTTTTTTTATTCATGATGATATTAAATTACGTATTTATTGTTCTTCCATTATTAGATATAAAACCAATGTTTTCATTAGTCTGAGTTTGCTTAGTTTTATTTTATATTACTTTCAATCGTCCACAACGCAAAATATGTTAAAATTTTCAAACCCAACGGACAATTATACTAGTTTCCAATACGTTTTTCCAGTATGGTGTAACTTTTATTAATCGGGGCACACTTATTGAACATATTTTTATTTCATTTTGTCCGCCGTTTTGTGGGGAAATGTGGTTTGAATGTGAATTTGAACTTTCATTCGTCATAGTTATCATAATTCGTTATCAAATTACAAGTGTTTCAAGATGAGTAAAGTTATCAATTGAAGTGTGAATAATGCAGTGTAGTGCAGTGTAAATCAATGAGCAGACATTAAAGATTTCGAGTCTATAAGAAAAGTGGGTCTTGGAGTGGTTGCATTTTTGCGGAAAGTTCGAAGTAAGTTGAGACATCTACATTAGAACATATTCATATACTAACTTTCATATTACATTTAATTTAGTATTGCCAGAAACAAGAAATGACATGGACAGAAAGTCTTGCATTCTGGGATGCAGAAACTTCAAGCATGCATATAGGATGATTCCATGTAAGTTTTTCTTTAATAATTTTTGGTGGTGATTTGGTGATATGTTAAGATGTACATATACCATATACATGTGCATGTGAAATAAGATTCAAATTATTATAGTATGAACATTTCGGTTCAGAATAAAATATTAAAGTCGTGAAAGCAGCCAGATTGGTTGCAAAGTAGCCAAAAAAAAACCAACATTTTCTGTCAAAATGACTGTGGACATAAATGTTAATGAGTTTCTAAAAGAAAATAGTTTTGTTTATGTTTGCGGTTGTCTGTATCGGAAAGTGCGTGAAAGTAATTTATGTAGCTTGGCTCTGCCTACAATATCTACGGGAAACCCATCCACAAGCTTTACATTTACAATGTTTAAGCAATTCGATGGATGCAATCAGGTTGCCCCACCCCCAGATTTGGTAGAACACATTCGAGAACTGGAAGACATGTTCTTGAAAGTATTCTACGAATGTTATCATCAAGGGTGTAGCAAAGCAAATTGCCGAAGTCTTAATTACGCAAACGAAATCTGTTTGTTGCAAGAACTTGCAACAGGACTTCATTTTAAATTATTTTATTAGGGTTCGCATTTTTTTGTTGAAGTTTTGGAATAGGGACTTAAGTGATTTCAGCTTCAGGAATAAAATCCTCAGCGTTTCGCATTTATGAAAGAAATACTTATCATACATTTTGTCTTCCATTTAAATTTTATTTCTATTTCTTCTATTCTATTTACTTTTCCATTTATTTACAAATTATATTAATATATTAGTTCGTTCTAGGTCGGGTGGCATCTCGTGGAAATAAGCATCTCGGGGAAACCGAACACCCGGTAAAAAAAAATCGGTTAACGCACCATAAGCATACCCCAAGGGTGGTGTGGAAATGCTTTCATAAATTTTCAATAAAATACACATAACAATATTAAATAGTTTTTTCTTAATTCTGGGGGTTTATTTCGTCTTTTCAGCTGCATGTTGGCATAGGTAACAATAAGGATAGCAGTTCTTCAGTTGCCACTGACATAACGAACAATCGTCGCACTAAAAGAAAACATTGTGCATTATATAACATCAACAAAACAGAAATGTATGCATAATAACTTAGCTCGACAACATCTTCCGATACGGCGTCAATCCGATGAAGAATATTGCTGCCTGTGAATGAAAAACATGTGAATGTGATAAAAGGAAAGCGCATTAAACTCACATTAACTGCTTAAAGGATTCTATGGGATGAATATAATCTGTTCTCATGGATGATAATGGGCACCTCTGCCATTCCTTCGTTTTTTTCGTCTCACGGCGTATAGCCCTGATCATTGACTCCACTTAACGTAAAGCCCACACACACCAGATGGATTATACTAAATTGAATTTGCTTTTCATTTGTTGTCTTCGGTGTAATATGCTGTAACAAGGCAAAAAAGGTTTAGTTTTGTAATGTAAACAAATTCGAAAAAAATAAATAATTTGAAGTGTCAGATAATTCACCTAATCAGCTGTTCGTATACACTTACACATATTAACTTGCACGTTATCAGTTGTTTACAATCCTCACACGTATTCACCGTGTCTATCTGTGAAACAGATAAGAAACAGCTGTGAAATGTTATAAAAAACGCTGTCAAACGAAATCAAGGGGAAAGACACGAGGAAGTCGGGTATCTCTATCATACCTTATCTCTGGTTCTGATGAATGCGCATGAATGAAAACAAGAGAGCTCTGTTCTGATGGTTCTAAGAGAAGTGCGAGCATAATTCCTTCTTAATCTACCGGCTTTTTATGCTTGCCGTCTTGTGGGTAGTCAATGGACGGGTGGCTGTTGTGTGAATTGACCCAGTAACACATCGTGTTCTGAATTCGAATTGTACCTGAACATTAATCGGATTTTAAGACTTGTCTTGGTAGCGGTTCTAATTAGATTTGTTGTTTTTAAATAGTCGTGCGACTTGGCAGCACTCGTGAGATTTGATATTTCGGAGCGAGTCTCTCTTAAATAAATGACACTTCTCTTCTTCGAATTCACTACAGATTGTACTAGATTAAATTTCACAGGAATTATTCACGTTTCACATCAAATTTAAGCAGATTTTATTCGACGTGCGCTGTAGAGTAGGTATTACACATGTTAAAGGCATATGCTCAAACGACCGAAAGTATAAGATCGCGAGATGTCCAAATAAGCCTTCTCCGTCATGTTGTGGGAGTTACTTGCCGGAATAGGGTGAGAAACACGGCAGTACGCAAGGAACTGACTGTCGAACAGCTACATCTTCGAACTGATGATGCTAGGGCTTGGACAAGTGACACGAAGGTCCGACGCGTGCCTTAAACACGACTGCATCAGAAAAGCCGCTTGGCAGTCACAGGACGAGGGGATTGGTAGCTTGTTTGCGCCTGGGCATAAATCCTGAATAGTCAGACTCGGTGGTGGTGGCGAATTGAGTGGCCTGGAAGTCTCTAGTGCGTGCTTTACTCCCGTGACCCCTTTGTTGTACCTTGCGGGCTTGAAAACGATGTTGATGATGATAATGCCCACGTGACTTCAAATCAGAGCACCACTGAGACCGTTCCGAGATAGCAAGGGTTTTTTATTAATCAAGGCTGCTATCTTGCAGCGTCCAACAAATCTCAGGTGTTTCAAGCCCTGACTAACCATCCAAAAGCTTGTGTTTATTGACAAATTCGTCAGTAGGTTAGTGAAAATAAACGGTGTAAGCGGATATATCTGCATCACTTGGTCTGGTCTGGTCAAGGCTGCAGCTTGCTCAAATGTCATCTGTTCACTACGATGATTGTTGGATAAACTCTTGACTAGTCGGCTTTGTTATCTCAACAGCTGTATATGAGGACAACAACCTCCACAACATGCAATAAAAATTATGTTTAAAAGTTTGTAAAGTTGCACTGCATAATCGACGTCGCCCATGGGGTGACATCTGTTGGTCGCTAGGGGCTAGTTGACACATATTATGTAGCTCCACCTTCAGTGAGAAAGTGACGTTTTGCTTGGAAATGTCAATTTCTACTATGTTTATTTTTCTCTTTTTTTCAGATTTCACATGTTTTTGCCTTTACCCGAAATAAATTGTATTCTTGAGTACGAAATGTTCAGTTTATCGATGCATTGCAGGATATTTGCAAAAAACTCTTTGAAGCGTGACATTGATGAGGCATACACTTCTGAGCACTTGTTCTGGTAACTCAATCTGTTCTCGCCGTAGGTAGGTCGTTACTTTCGCATGATATTTCTCATGGGAGTTAGAAATCAATGACCATTGACTTCTGTTCTCAGTGAAAGTCGTTGGAATGGATGAAACTGAGAATGGTTTTCTATGATGCATTTCTACTTTCGTATCCCACGTACTCCAAGTGGAGTTGATCGAAGAATGTACATATTATGGGCTAGGGGTTAGAGAACGAGCCCAACGTTCTGTGAGTCCGTTTGGACCTGGTGGATGGGATGGCAATCAATATAACAGCTTACATACCATATGTACGTGCTCAATTAAACACATGGTGACCTTGAAGTGTTCGTCTAAGCTGACGACTGGCTTCTTGTATTTCTGATGTTTAAGCGATTAGAGGTTTATGGTCGGTTTTCACAATGAAGAACCTATCTGTCTGCAGGAATACATATTTCTTGAAATAACATGCACATGACACGTTTGTGATCTTCGGTGGTACATGCTGTAGCAGGTTGGACAGGTGATGACATCTTGAAAGGGACTAATCGACGGTAGTTTCTTGTATTCCCCCAATCTAGCATCCATAGGTAGGTAGCCGCTACAGCGATGGTGCGACATTCAATTGTTTCTGGTATGCACTTGAATCTGCGCAGCTAACAATGACGGAAAGTTTTACCATTTGCACTCGTATTCTCGGTGGTCTACTGCCGGTGCAAGATGCTTCTTCTTCTTTGATTGGGGCTACAGTCAGGGGTGGACATGGGCCTCAACCAACATGCCTCTCCAGCCAGCACGATCTTTCGCCAGCTGCCTCCAGTTGCGCGCACCACGTTGGTTGATGTCCTTTTCCACTTGAGTGCGCCATCTAGTGCGAGGACGTGTCCATCCGCTCTACATGACCTAGCCATCTTAAGCGTTGGATCCGAAGACGCTTAACTAGGTGCATGCCGCTGTACAGCCCGTACAGTTCGTGGTTGAACCTTCTCCAGCAAACGCCATCAACGCAAACAGGACCAAAGATCGTACGCAGAACTTTTCTCTCAAAACAACCAAGAGCTTCTTCATCCGCTTTCAATAGCGTCCATGTCTCTGCGCCATAGAGCAGGACTGGGATGATCAGGGTTCTATACATGGTCAATTTGGTGTTTCGAGAGATGGCTCGGTTACTCAATTGCCTCTTGAGCCCAAAGAAGCAGCGATTGGCGAGAGTAATTCTGCGCTCGATCTCGGTACTGGTGTTGTTGTCCCTATTTACTCCAGAGCCTAGGTAGACGAAGTCCTTGACTACCTCAAAGTTTCTGCTGCCCAGTATGACGCTCTGTCCGAGACGTCGATGTTGTGCGTCCTTCCGTGATGACAGCGTGTACTTTGTTTTGCCCTGGTTTGTCGCTAGAACGCATGCTTGGTTCCAGGATTGACATTTACGAAGTTCTGCTCTCAAGCGTCTAAATTTACATATTTTTTTAGTTTGTTTCCTTTGGTTTACTACCTATTTGTCGTCAGTTGCTCTGTCGTCTTGATAAGACTTGTCTTCACTTCAGAGCCATATGATAGTTCCCTTCTCAAGCTTTTAAAACCATCCTTACACGTCTTTTTATTGAGACGTTTTACGACTTTGAAAGAACATACAACACTGTGTTGATCACGAATATATAAAACGACTTAAGAGTTGGATAAGTCCAAAACGGAGAAAGAAAACACCGATCAGCTGCATCCTCCACTCACAGCCAGTCGCACTAAACGAAGTGAAAAATGTATCCCAATCGGTGCTCGCGATAAAACCGAAATTCTGGTTGTGTTGACTAACCACGAAAACAAGAAAAAAAAAACATAAAATAGTCAAAGTGATGAAGTCGATATGAACCCGTCGTTAACTGGACAAGGCGACACAAGCATCGAAGTCTTCTAAATTATTCATTGGGTCTTGTGGCGGGTTGGCCTTGGATGCTCCATGGAATCGGAAGAAGAATTCTATTCTAGATTTGAAAGAAATTCAAATGGAAATGGTTGCATAATAAATCGAAATTCGTTGTCACACATTTTGAAGTGCTGTCGATTTAGGAAATAAATGGTGATGTTTTCAAGAATTTGATAAAAACAATGGAATTGTCTGAGCATTTTTTCCGTGTGCTCTTGTTTGCCTGGGGTTGCTCATCGGAACTAAAAAAAACTCCCTTTAGCACCGTCGCTGAAAGCAATTTTTCGACAAACCCCGCCAACCAGCCAAGTCCACTGCAAAGCCGAATATCCATGGCACGAAGGTAATGCTCTGTATCTGGTGGGATCAGAACGGTGTGCTGTACCATGAGCTGCTAAAACCGGGTGAATCCATCGATGGACAACGCTACCGAACGCAATTAATCCGTTTGAAGAGAGCAGAGCACGGCCGGAATATGCGAGCAGACACGAGGAAATAATTTTCCATTAAGACAACGCTCGGCCCCAAGTTGTTATTCAGGTTAAGAATTATTTGGATGGGAAGTCTTGCCTCACTCGCCTTATAGCCTAGACCTTGACCCTCTTGACTACCATTTGTTTCGGTCGATGCACATCAGAGCTTACTTACTTACTTAACGTGGCGCTACAGTCCGGAGTGGACCTGGGCCTCAACTAATAAGCGTCTCCAGCCAGCTTGATCTTTGGCTAGCTGTCTCCAGTTTCGCAGGCACAGTTGGTTGAGGTCCCTTTCCACTTATGTGCGCCACCTGAGTCGCGGTCTTCCTCTACTGCGCCGTCCCTCGGGGGTGGATTCGAAGACTTTTCGGAGCATTGGTTTCCATTCGCTCTACATGACCTAGCCATCTCAATCGCTGGATCTTCATATCAGAGCAGAATATCACAAATTGGCTTGATTCATTCTTGGCTGCCAAGCCGGTGCAGTCCTCTTGGGATGGGATCCACAAATTGCGAAAAAGTGATAGCTTCAGGTGGGCAATAGTTTGAATAACTATTGGCGATGTTTTTCTCAAATAAACGTTCAAATTTTGAACACAATAACAAGGACTAAATTACTTATAAGCGCGTCACCACTAAGTGACAATGTTGACGAAGCAGGTTTGATTTTGACACGTCTCAACGTATAGGTCAGCTGTCAAACATATTAGAACACAGAAAATCCAAACACGAGATCTAAGGGTGGAGTAAAGAGTGTGTCGAATGTTGGGACTTTGAGAGACTATTCTGAGATACGTGTTGACAAGAGCATATGTCACACAGTCAATAACTTATCTTCCAAAGTAGTTTATTAGGTACAACATCTAGCATACAGATGCCTCGATAGGGAACATTTTTTGTGAACGAGCCCTTTTTTTTTTGTTTGTTTGCTATGACATCTGTGAAAAATATTTAGTATACATCAAGTCATTGAACAGCCAAAATCATATTTTTTCATCGTGTTAAAAATGTCGAATTTTGTACCAGAACGTGATAATTTGCGGAAAGCATTAATTTTTTGTTTTCATTTGAAGAAAAGTGCTGCAGAGTCGCATCGAATGCTTGTCGAGGCATATGGTGATCATGTTCTATCAGAAGCAACATGCAAAAGATGGTTTAAACGGTTCAGAAATAATGATCTTGATGTGAGAAATGAAGAACGGTGAAGACCACCAAAAAAGTTTGAAGACGCCGAATTGCAAACGATATTCGATGAAGATGACACTTTGAGTCAAAAGCAAATGGCAGCAATGTTAAATGTTGCACAACAAACAATTTCTGACCGTTTAAAAGCTATGGGAAAGATCCAAACGCGTGGAAAATGGGTGCCACATGAATTGATTGATGGAAAACCGAAAAACACTTGTAAAATTTTGCTTCAAAGACACGTAAGAAAATCGGTTTTGCATCGGATTGTTACTGGCGATGAAAAATGGATTTATTTTAAGAATCCTAAACGGAAATCCGGAACAACCATCAACATCGACTGCAAAACCAGATCGATTCGGCAAGAAGACAATGCTGTGTGTTTGGTGGGACCAGAAAGGTGTGGTGTACCACGAGCTCCTAAAACCTGGTGAAACTGTTCGTCCGATCGCTACCGACAACAAGTGATCAATTTGAACCATGCACTGATCGAGAAACGACCAGAATTGGCCAGAAGACACGGCAAGGTAATTTTGCTCCATGACAATGCGCCTGCACACAAAAAAGACCGGTTCAGGATACAATCAAAACACTTGGCTGGGAGCAGCTACCCCACCCGCCATATTCACCAGACTTGGCTCCTTCCGACTACAATTTGTTTCCATCGATGGGACACGCATTGGCTAAGCAGCACTTCGATTCCTACGAAGAAGTCGAAAATTGGGCGTCTGATTGGTTTGCTTCAAAAGACGAACAATTTTGCCAGAAACGTGGTCAAAATATGTAGAAAACAATGGTCAATACTTTGAATTAAATCTTTTTACTTTCCTATTAATAATTAGTGTCTTATTTAAAAAAAAAAACAAAAAAAAACGCTCATTTTATACTGGTACACCAAATCAGCAGATACCTAGACAAGACCGTTTCTACACTTGCTCTTTTGGCACTTAAGCTCGTACTAGACCCTGAGCTCAACCAAGACGTTTTTCCAGCTGACACGATCTTTAGCCAGCTGTCTCCAGGTACACACGCCAGGTTGACTCAGGTCCTTTTCAAGTTGTATGCACGATCGGTGTCGTGAGCGTCTACACTTGTGAGTCACCACAAAATTCTCACAACAGCGTCTGCATAATCGGGGGTGTTATCCATTATGACACCGCGAGAGAGACATCATTTTCATAAAATTAACATGTCACGCCTTACGGAATATTATTCAATCTTGAAGATACCACAGAACGCATAGAACCTGTAATATTATTTGGGGTGAGTAATGTAAATTAAAAAGAGTTACGACACACCTTGTTGATGCCCATTGTCCACATCTTGGCTCACTGTACCCGAACCCGATCTAATTACAGATCGAAGAGTTTTTTTTATTGATTGCTTCGAAGTCGAGTGTAAATTGTGTCATATCCGGTATCCCCGGCTTGGTCGCGTGGTCTCAACGAAGTCTACATGCTTCTGGGTGATTTTCTTTTTGCTTGTGCGTAATTTTTGTACCTGAACAAATTATACTTGCAATGCAATGGGTTTGCAAGGGGCTTGACTACTTTGACTAATTGTTACAGTCACTTGATCGGCCGAGTCGATAATAATTTCTTTTCTTTCTTCAAATCAAAGATGCCCGCTCAAAGATAATTCTGTTGCCCAATAGCGAGCAGCATTAACCAGCAGTTCTAAAATCATCCAAATAGTTAACCTTTTCAATACAATTGTCTCTAAAAAAACACACTCCTCGGAACTAGTTATTCTTTATGATTATCTCAGTCAGATGAGTAGATTAAGTTATTCCTCTATTAGGTAACCAGATTTTGAATTAATGTGATCAAGAATTTGAAGCCAAACGGGTTCTAAATGAGGTTTGAAAAAATTGTTTTGTATTGGGTTCTTATTGATGAAAACTGTCTGCCAAATATTTCTACATTTCAACAAAAGTGAACATTAATCATGTTGGGAATTTGTGGTCTGTGGATTAGACAAATGATTTAACTGAAATGACATCGAATGCTATGCAAATAAATGTATGCCTTTGGTTGTTCAAACAAAAAGTATTCAAAATTATCGTCCACTTTCAAAGCACTTCCCAGGAACATTCCAACAACAACTGCAAGTTACTTGCGAGGAAAGCGATTAGGTTGGATTAGGTTGTTGGAATTTTCTTATAACGTGCGCGTGCTCAAGGCATTATAATTACCCATAATTGTCAGCCTTCAAGACACAGCAAGGGCCTAAGGTAAAGAATGAGACATGTAGAGCAGCTATCTGTGCACATTGGTCTTAAATATCTGCGGATTGTAGTCTATGGAAAATAGTGGGAAGAGCTTTCTGAAAATCGAGTCTCTAAATTGAACTGTGCGTCCGAAAGCAGATTTAGGGGTATACTGATGGCCATTCCTGGCTAGACGTGAATTTGCGGTGAATTCATGGACAGGAGAAATGCATTCAGCTAGCACACTTCAGCATCGTTTATAAGAATAACGATAAAAAACGGAAAAAGAAGACACGGTGCGTCGACGTTCGAGCGTGTCTTATGAACCCGCTATACTGTTGCCTCATATAAATTTTATTGCTCTCTTTTGGATTCTATCTAGTAGATGCCAGATGGTTGTAGGTGTGTCCTGTGTAGGTAAGAGTGCCGGAGACAGAACAGTGCCTTGGGGGACACCAGCATTTATTTCGTGGATATCAGACTATCACCCCAACCGAAACCACTTGAATTGAATGGGTCGAAAGGCAGTTTCTAATCCATAGAATAAGAGACTTATTAACACTATAGGCACCCATTTTTGACAAGGGAGCTTGATGTCAAACTCTGGAAAATGCGTTGAAAATATCAAACGCAACTGTCTTGATTTCAACTGTATTGTGCAAAGATTAGTTCCACTTTTCGATGAGATCAGTATACAATGGTCCAAACGACAAGCAAAAATAATAATTTGCACGGCCCCATCTTTTTGGAGTCACTGACAATGGTCAAGGAGTACTTCTGTCTAGAAAAAGCGGTCCGGAGTCGGGATAAAACTGTAACTGTCTCTTCCACTCGTAAGAGAACAATACCACGCACAACATGATTGGTTGCTGAGAAGCTAGGCTCTGGCTCTCTATGGGTTCTAGCGACACCCACATTATTATTATTATTATAAAGATATCAAATGACCTGTGGCCCTGTTTCTGCGGAAGCCGCATTGCCCGTCATTAGAAGCTTCCGCCATTCAAGATATTTCATAAGATGACGATTTATCAGCATTGACATGGTCTTAAAAAGATGGGACGTAAGTGCTCTGAGGCGACGAAGATTCACCCTTTTAGGGACAAGCTGTTCAAATGCTCTATTTCATTTTCTGGGAAATAGACCTGGGCTTCCAGAGAAATTGCCAGCTCATTTAGACCCTTGTTGGTCCATTGTCCACACCCAATGCCGTTGATTTGATCTGAAGAGCAAGTGATGACTGGACCAGATATGCAAACCATATAAAAACAGAAGAAGCTGGTACATCCATGGTGGCCCGTGGCGTTGTGGGTATGTGCGTCGACCCCAACCTCGACATCGTAGGTTCGATTCCTGCTCTGTGCGACGAAAACAATTTTCACGACCCCACCTCTTTCAAGTTACTGACAATGCTCAAAGAGTATTTCCTGTCTAGAAAAAGCTTCTCAAACAAAGCCGTTCGGATTCGGCATTAAACTGTAGGTCCCTTCCACTCGTGAGAGAACAATAGCACGCACAACACGAGTGGTTGCTGAGAAGCTAGGCCCTGGCCCCCTACGGGCTGTAGCGCCACCCATATTATTATATTAGCTGGTACATCTGGCACAACTGCGCGTAACGGCCGTTGAGAAAAGCGGTTTATTGGGAAGGAAACAAAATTGAACGAAACTTAACGAAACGATGTGGAATGGCTACAGAACATTGTTAATGTTCATTTAAGATTACTAACGTCAACTTTGCGGAGCCATTCTTCAATATCCACCCGTTCAGCCACATTGACCATTACAACTTGCCATCCATTCACCCATTTAGCCAAATTCACCATTCGAAGTTGGCATCCATCGAAATTTTTCCTACGAACTCCTCTCAACAGAATGCCGCCACTGATTTTAACTAACAAATTGTCACTTTTAATTTTACTATTACTTATAAGTTCAAACACAGTATGATTAGTTTATTAATACGAAGATATTTATTGTCGACACAGTTCACTAACTAAAATTGCATCCGTCTTGTTCGCAGGCTTCGCGACTGATCGACATGATCAATCTATCAATCTATATCGTTACATGATGATATTCAAATTTCACGGAACCGTCTAAGGTAAATGGGGATAAAGCTAGTATGTATCGTCGGGCAAGGACCTACTTCTTACCACCTAGGAACAAATTTTACAATCGAAAGCAACATTGAACGCATATTTAAGGAGTGTCGCTTTGACACGTCGTTCGTCTGGACAGATGAACACTTTAAATGCCTAGTAGTATAGAGTAGTAGTAGAGACTGAAGAGCCGACGAAGAAGCAAAATTATCCGCAAAATGAGCTCTTAAGAGAACTCAGCGTCGGACATTTAGTCACGAAGGTGAATGGAGGAGAGGACAGCCCATTGAGCGACAGGGTCTAGTTTCTCAGCAATCACTCGTGTTGTGTTCTCTCACGAGTGGAAGGGACCTACAGTTGTATGCCGGGTCCGAACGGCCAAGTTTGAAAAGCTTTTCATGGACAGAAGTACTCCTAGAAAATTGTCCGTGACTCCAAGTAAGTGGGGCCGTGAAAATTACTTTTTGTCGCTCAGACCACTGTCCCATCCACAATATCGAGGATCAAGTGCATTGGGGTCAACCCACATGCTCACAACGCCGCGGGCCACCACAAGCGCGAATTCTATGAAATGTGAAGACGTATGAATTGAAGAATTATTGGCTCCACCACATCGAGCCAATTTTGAATTATCGCCCTTACCGCCACTAACTTGTCCAAACTAATGCTTACATTCAGTGACCTCTTCATACACTCCGACCAACAATGTTGAGCATCGGCTAAAGCCAAAGCCAATAATATCGTAATCTCTCATCAGGAACAACCCCTCCAGTTCAAGAACACACAAAAATGCTACGTTGAGATGTACCTACCAAACATTTAATTAATAAGTGGGCGTGAAGGACATGATAAAACATTTCCAATTGCTTCCTGGGGCCATCAATTGGAATTCAATTAGCCAGCGCACGCACTTGCGGGTACGAATTAAATTCAAATTGAAGATGAAATTAAAGACACCTGTCCTGAAGCCCTTCCTCTTTCTCTAACCTACAATCAAATTTCGCTAATGACATGGTAACATTTTCCCCCACAATGGTGTAACGTCGATATCTGGCCAGAACCACACTCTGCGTGTGTTTGTCTGATTTCATACTCAGTCACAGATCGATGGTTCGAAAGATGTAATTACTTAGAATATCGATAGCGATACCCTGCCATTAAGTGCCAATATAACTTCCGTGATTCCAGTTACAGAACATGAAGGAAAGACCAGAAATAAACGCAAAATCATAAAATATATACCTGATCAAAAAATGGATGTGATCAACTCATTAAATGGCAAAATGTTTCATTAAAACGCTTAGTTTACTTTGTACTTAAGCAATTAACAACTTTTTGTTGTGTTTTCGTTCGGTTTTGCACTTGAAATGTGTACGGTTGAGCAGTTTTCTTTATTTGCTGGAGGGCTTAAGAACATGATGTGAGGTTGAGGTAGCGTCACTATTACACGGAGATATTTGAAATGAATAAAAGCTGTTTGTCTATGGTGACTTTCTGACCGTCACTACGTCACCATAGGCAGCTACAACTTCGAAGTATTAAAGGACCTACCCTACCTTGGCTACCAAGTAAATAGTGCAAACAACATCAGTACTGATATTAAACGCAGAATAACTCTTGCCAACTGCTGTTTCTTTGGGCTCAAGGGGCAATTAGGTAGTAGAGCCCTCTCTCGAAAGACCAAGCTCACGTTATATACAACCTTGATCATCCCTGTCCAGCTGTATGGCGCGGAAGCTTGGACTATCTCAAGAGCGGATGAAGACGCACTTGGTCTCTTCGAGAGAAAAGGTCTGCGTTCAATCGTTGGTCCTGTTTGCGTTGAAGGTTCTTGGAGAAGGAGATTCAACCACGAACTGTACGGGCTGTACAGCGACATGAGTCTAGTCAGGTGTCTACGGATTCAACGCCTAAGATGGCTAGGCCATGTTAAGCGCATGGACAACACCGCTCCAGCCCGAAGAGTCTTCGACTCCGAACCAGTGGGACAACGCAATAGAGGACGACCACGAACCCGATGGCGCACTCAAGTGGAAAAGGACCTCAACCAACTTGAAGTGCGAAATTGGAGGCAGCTGGCTAAAGAACGTGCCAGCTGGAGAGGATTGTTGACCGAGGCCCAGGTTTACCCCGGACTGTAGCGCCACAAGAAGAAGAAGAAGAAAAGCTGTTTGTCACTAAATAGTTTATGACAGACTTCAGGTCCGAGAGAGAGAGAGTTAGATAAGGTTATGCTAACTGCTTGTATTTAAACAGCATTGCAGCCTCTAGAATTGCCATCAAGCACGCAACGTATGGCAACTTCGAAACATTTTGAGGAATGCATGCGTTGAGAGTTGCAACAAGACTACGAGCAACAAAGGACAGCTAAAGTTGAACTTTACATTTAAGTTCTACTTGGCTACGATGCATATTTAAGAGTGGTATCATCAAGCGGCCGTGAATATATAAATTTTGGTAGTATTTTGGAAAAAGAATCGAGTGGCTAATTTTTGTAATATTAAGAATTTTTAATAATCTTCCATTCTCTGTTGTAGTTGTTAGTGAATTCGCTTCAATTCATCTGAAGTCAGTCACTTCAACAAAAATCATTTTAACGATGCTTTTTTATTGTCTGGTACAATGTTTAATTTTCCATTACATCGCACAATTATTATTTAAAGGGTTTTGGTGGATGACTTGTTAAAAGCAAGTCAAAATAGCGACCTTCACGAAATGATTCGCCTTAATTGAATGCATCTTTATCACTTTCTTACTCCGTCACTTTTTCTAAAGTGAGTAATTAATGTGTTCGGTTCCACTCCGTATGTGAGTGAGTTTTCATCTTTCGATTCAGTGCGAGATCCAGACTGTGAACTGGAGACTATTCCGCGCACTTTAAAACGGGCATATATTGTCTGGGAATGATTTTGAAGAAAACAAACACAAGATTGTTGAACATCGAAAACATTATTTTACTCCTTGTGAACATTGTTTTAAGATTTTGAAACAGGAAGCGCCAAGCAAGGTATTTGCGTACACCAACTGCGACAAGACAATACGATCAACAGGTTCCATTTTCATCCTAGTGAAGATCCAAGGAACCGCTGTTTTTTTGGTTTGTCAAGACCACTGAGCTCAACACTCCAGACTCGAAGGACCAAAATCATGCTACCAAACCCTCATTCTACCAGTACTGCTATATGGAACCAAAAGCTGGACGATTGAATGATTTCGAAAGAAAAAAATTCTTTGTCGGATATATTGTCCAATCTGCGAGAAATGTGAATGGAAGAGAAGACATAAACGCAAACTGATCAAGTTGTACCAAGTAGTCCGGAATACTAATCGTTAACAGCACTGGCTCAGCCACATCGATTCTCCAGCTAAGAGCTTATTTCAATCCAATCTTCGTGGAACGAAAGGGAGAGGGGACTGAATTTCCGGCTAATCGCGCAGCAAAGACAGCTTGTGCTGATGACTACAAACAGCGTGCCGTCGATGATGGTTCTATAGGTCTCAGGCCTGAAAAGTATGTACAAGTTTCTAGCATGATTCCTGTGCTCCTAAAGTCCCCGAATGTACTTTGATATCGGCATCATTGCCATCATTAGACAGACCTGGGTCTGAATGATTCCTTAATATCACTCCCTTAGAATTCTGTACACGACGTCAATATATGATTAATGTCCAACTGTTCAGTGCAGTGCGACGTAGCTTGTTGCTACAGAGTAGATTTTGTAAAACAGAATTAGAGTAAATGACCGCGCTGTGCCGTGGCAAAACATTCATGTAAAGGCACAATTTAATACCCCAAGACCTGAAGACAAAACAAAATTGTAGTATAAATTTATGTTTACAATTGTCTTGGACTGCGTTCCTTTAGAAGGCACGTCCAAGTAGGAATGATCCAATCAATTTTGTGTATGCAAAAGGAGTCATCAGTCGAAATTTTTTGTTATAATCAGAAATCATAAGCTTTTTGCCTAACTGAGTATCCGGCAATTCTTGTCTATTGATCGGCACAGCTCTGATTACAGCTAAAGCCCCCGCTCAACAAAGTACAGATCCCATTGCCATTGATAGCTCAAAAACAACTTACTCACTTAAGGTGACGCGACAATCTGGAATGGATCTGGACCACAACCAAGAAGCGTGTACATCCTATCTATCTCTATCTTTAGCTATCTCCCTCCAGTTTTCAAGGACACTTAGTTGAGGTCCCTTTTCACTTCCCTCTTCTGGTGAGTCGATGTCGCTGAACAGATCGTTAATTGTCCAATCTTCACCTCCACTCACCATCTCACCATGTATGCAGACGGAATCTTATTATTCGGGTTAACATTCGACATGCAGAATATGGGTGAATACTTTGACAAATATAAGCAAGACAAGTCATTATTTCTGTCAACTCTTTCCACTTTTCCTGATATTCCTCTTCACCAAAACACACGGAAAACGTGCAATTGCAACCAATTTAGGGCCGACATCTGTTTTTGTTTTCTTCAATTTTCCCTCTTTTGCAACAAGCTCACGTAAATAGGAGTGCTCGGGATGGCTGTGAATGGCAAAAGCGCCACGGCAGCTCGAAATGGATGTAATTTGGAAATTAAAAGAGATTCGTGGTATTTCCTTGCCCCTCGGCCGCCACCAACCAAGACCACTTTCGGTTGACTAATCGGCGAGTCCATTCAATCTTCAAGATTATGTGATCCATTTAAGATGAAATTCCATTGTCACTCTATTTGGCCATCTTGTAGTCATTGACATCGACGGCGGCTCAAAAAGGGCATACCTGTCCGCCCGGTCTGGCCAAGTGAGTTGAGCTGCTAATTGAACCGCGTTTCCGTACTCCCTTGTCATGCCATTTCAGCTGATGCTCCCGACGTCCGTAATCTGGCATGCTACTCAATCTGGCAGCGTCTGTCCGCGACCCTAGCATTATTTGAGTGGAGTCGTGCAATTATTGTAATTGCATTCGGTCACAGGTAAATCTGCCCCCGTCACGTGTAGCCCCACACGCGAAAAAAAAACCAGTCTTCGGCGATTTTAGACGCATGTCAATCAGAATCGCCTATCAAACCACCGCCACCCCGGCTGCACCAAACATTTCCCGCATTTCACTAGATGATAAGCTCCCAAGCCTCGAGTGGTGCTATTCTCTCACAGATCAACTCACACATGTGAGCTGTCCAACCAAAACAGGTTGGACTCCGTTGTTGTCTAGTCACCCCGCACCCGCCGGCGAGCACCGCCGCCACGCCGTCATGCTACGTAATGCTATGGTGAGTAGATTCTACCATTTCTTCGAACCGATCTGACTCTAGCCGGGTTTGGAAGTGCTTCAACAGACAAGACCGCGTTCAGTTTCATTGCGGCTTCTCATAGAATCGGACGGCAAGCGGAATATCACGGTTCTCCTGTGTGTGCGTGTTGGTGAAAAAAGTTTTTAATCAGTCTTTCGTGTCGCTAAGGTAGTCGTCGCTAACAAGGGTTATCATCCGGCGAGTCGCAGGGGTCACAGTTGAGCAAATACGCTCCCTTTGTTGCGTACTTGTTCCGAGGTACGTGACATCTCATCTAACATCGCTCGAAGCAGCTCACTTGGCCTCTTGGCCATCTCGTCCCATCGGACCTGTTCGGTCGTTAAAAATATGCGAATCGAAGGAATTTGCATCCAGACCGGTCTCGACTAGGACGCCAGTGACTTGTGGTAACTCTTGTACCGCTCCCCATTCGCCTGCGCACCAAAATCAATCCTCCTCCTCCTCCTCAAAGCCTGGCTTGGGTCGCCTCAGCGAATACCGCTCAGAATGGGGCTTTTTCCATTGGAAAGCGTTAATTTCTTCGCTGCATGTGCTGCGCACTTGAGTTTCTTCTTCCCTCGCTTTGGTCGGCCCGTTTAACCGTTGGTCTCTTTTCCGTCTGGAAAGCGAACGTTTCGGCTCTTTGTTTACGTCGATGCGTTCGCGCTTGTGTACCACTGCTTGTCAGTTACACTTCCACCGCTCTTGCGCTTGTGTAGTCAGCATTCCCACGTGACGGCCATACCAAATTCGAGTCGAAAAAAAATGTCGTTTTCACTGGAAATTAATGGCGTTCGGGCGGTTTGAATTAAAGAAAAAAAATTGTATTTTTTTTTGTTGTTTTGGTTTCAATTTCAGTGAAAGAAAAAGTTTGACGAACCTCCACTGCTACAGTATCGATCGGTGACAGACGTGTCAATCGACGATCGAGAAGCGTTTGAAAATAAAAGTGCTACGCAACAGCAGTGCGATACGGAAGTGTTTAATTTTGAATGAGGTGGGAAAGCGGACAACAACAAAAACAAAAACAAAACCAAAACCAATACAGTCGGGTCGAAAATAGAAACGAAATCCGAAACTGAGTGTTCTGCGTGTTCTCCTGGTGCTGATTGGGAAAGTTGCTGTAGCATACGTCGCGCGGTCCAAGACGAACTCCCGGGTAAGTGATACCACATTGTGGTGCTGTGAAGTGGGGTCATTGTATTGGCCAGAAGGGAAAGAACTCTGTGTCCGTGTGTGTGCGAATGAGTGTTTGACACATTTTCTATAGGCCATGCCAATTCAATGAAATTAAATGTATTGCTGGCAGAGATCGACTACGGGGAGGCTAGCAAGTGGTTGCGGTGCGTTACGATTTACCCTATGAAGTGAAGGTTGGTGAGGGCGGAGTGTTTGGCTTTGAGTCGAGAATTGGTTCGGTTGTGGAAAAAGTGAGATCGTGGGTGTTTTGCTTGGAATTTTGGTTAAAGTGATGATTATCGTTTCATATTCGTGGCTCATGGGAAATAAAGAGTGAACGTGGTCCCAACTTGTTCAGTCTTGTTTTGAAGAATGCTAGGGAATTTTTTTGGAAGCCACTGTACACCAAACACGAGAGACAAATAGAAGACTGATTGGAAGCAGTCCAATAGCTCATATTCCAGCTTCCTTAACCTTCAAAATGTATCTCTAATGTTCTGCAAAATAGGCAGGTTGCAGCGGCGATGCCTCTTATTTTGAGATACGTTCGTCTGCAGAAGTCTAGTGGTCAGGTGGTCCCTTCATTTCCGCTTAAAGCGGGTGTTACGTGGTGGAAGTGAAGGGATATCTTCAATGAAAATGTTCTTTAGTCAATTCTACTTGGAATCAACCACCATATTGTTATGTCTGCCCTTATCTGTCTGGCCGCCGCGCCGTGGTTTAGTGAACAGCTGTGTGTCCTACGTTGCTTCTTTCAGATTTAATCTCCGAATGAGACGACTTTCATAATTCGTTGCTCTACCACTTTCAAAGACAGCCCTCCAAAATTGCAATGGACTTCCTTTAAGATGAATTCTATCAACATTATTTAGATATGGTAAGGTAAGTGGACTGATGAGCCGGGCCTTTTACAAAAAAAAAATAAGTGGAGTTCGACCAAAGGAGAGTGCTATGCATTTCCTTTCTAGGAAAAAGCTTCTCAAACATTGCCCATCAGAGTCGGCATAATAATGTTGGTCTGGTGCTGAAAACATGTTCCTCAAAAAGGTGCACCCACGAATTAAGTTCTACTCTCCCAAAATGTAATCTTCGAAATTTGAATCAAAATAAAGAACCAAGCGAGCCAACGGCATAATCAAGACGACGCATGAGTAGTCATTTCTAGCTTGTTTTTATTTTCTCACACATTTAGCTCGAGGAGACCCGCTCTTATCAGAATGCAATCACGGATCTGATTTAGAGATTAAATTGTGCACGGTTGACTGTCGCAAAATTGTTTTGATGCTTTAGCCAGTCTGTGAAATGATTTCGTACTATTTTCATTGATATCTAAATACCGGATGTAAGTGCATTTCAGTCACCGGATTCTTTCCCGACGGACTGACCATAAACTGTGAAATGCCCTCCTCATGGTCATGCCCAAACAAGCACTGGGGGGTCAGATTTGGAACAAGTATGTGGCCATAAGCCATAAGTCGGCAGTGGGGGTCAAAATAGTGGCATGCATCTTGAATACCAGATGAACCTGAATGAATGAAGCTTGCGTTGGTTGGTGGGCCAACAGAAAAAGATGTAATACAAGTTCTTTATGTAAAAACTCCTCATTGACTTCAACAAAGTTCAAGTTCAAACAATAAATTTCACAAAAATTAGTAGCTCGAAAATGAAGAAACGAAATCGTATTGAATACTCAATTGACCAACCAATCGATTGCCCACAAGCTGCATCTGCTCTCTTCAATGAATTGATAAAAAAAACATTGAGAATATAATTGCGTCCAGAGAAAAGAAGTGTTTAGCATACACTGAGTGTAACGCACGAAAGGGTTATCAGTTGTTGCTGCGCATAATCTCCCGGCGATTAGGGACTACTATCAATAAGCCAAATATATTGAATAACAGCTGCATTGAAAGTATTGTGTGTATTCCTACGTAGTCGGCCCAGTTAGACTATGAATAACTTCTTTATGAGAGTGTTGAGTGCTGTGCGAAACGGAGGGCAGTCACGCGTCAATATTGCGAGAGTTCAAGTACACAAGTTGGAGTAGGATGATGCACAGTAATTTTTGTCACATGTTAAATGGGTGGTTGCAGGCTGTCTCTTAACGAGATGGCTGAGCATTTTAACATTCACCTCATGTGAATGCCGGGACACTGCAAAGCCGATGAACTCGCCAGTTGTGGTACAACCTCATCCCTATCAACAGCAGAGGCACCCACTTCCGATCGCTACAGCCAATCATCTTTTTTCAGATTCAGACAATGAAAACCACCAATGATAAATGGCTATAAGGCATCACCTAGCTTAAAACAAAAGAAATGTGGCCATAACTTAACCTAAAACTGTCACTCAGTCTTCTTGGACTCAGCAAGCCCTTATTAAGGACCGTCATTGGAATCATAACCGGGCACTGTGCAATTGGCACTCATGCTCGAAGGATGGGTGCGGAAGCTGCATGCATGAAGAAGAAAACCACTCATCACCTTCTCTGCTCCTGCAGTGCTCTTGCTAGTCGTAGGTGCCTACACCTAGGAGCCTACTACTTCAGCGGCCGTAACGAGCTAAACAGTGCCAGCATTGGCCAACTAAATCGCTTCAATAGAAGCACCAACCTGGTTCCAGTGTTAGGAGAAGTCAATCCGCTTGATATCAAAATGGGCCTGCCCCGGCCTAATTGTGACTGCCCTTTAGCAGTCAGCCACTATAAACTAACCTAAATGGGTGATGTTAAACATCGATAATTGGCACCAATTTGTCGTGGAGAAGGGTAACTTGTTTTCAATATGGAGGTGAGGTATTATGCATTTGTACATATGTGTGCTCATCTCAGTCGAAAATTGTGGCATGGTACCATACGTGCCCTCACGACCATGCGGTCCTGGTTCACTTAGACTATCGTGTTAAGTGCTTTGTGGCCTTCTAGTGTATATTTTTAGTTCAAGCCCGCATCATGCGAAGAAGAACTATCCTAGGAACAGCCACTTTTTCTTTGCTGGAGCTTGGCAATCGCAGAGCAGTTGATAGATAGATAATATTTCTTGTTCATCTCTGCAGTTTCTGCATAAGTCGTTATGCGGTATTTTTAGATGCGTTACATCTGCGTGGGCAAGAGCACACTATCGGCAACGACCGCTATTAGAATACATACTTGTTCCTCAGCCTCGGCCATAGAGCCCTTCCTGTTGTTCCACACAAGCTACCGACTACTGGCTCCATCCAGAGGTTCGTCACCGCCTTTTTTCATTTCGAAACCAAGCGGCTTGTACGCATACTAGATTGCTAGAGATGACCGGCTAGAAGTTCTCATGGATTCCAGTGTGCCCCTCTACCCAGCAGAGTATCAACAAGTTCACAAGATATTTCACAAGCGCTCTGTTTGCATAACCTGACTAGCTGTGGTCCGATGCTATGGCCTTCATTGCAGTTTTGTTATCAGAAAAATTAGATTGAATTGCTCATAACGTTGTTATCCCTCAACGTGTTGGCCCACTACGTTGTGCGTATGTGCATTGACTCTAAGGCATTTGAACATTGATGACTAGGTTTGATTCCTAGTGTGAACGACAAAAACACCGCACGGCCAGACCTCTTTCGAGTCACTGACAATGCTCGAAGAGTATTTCTCGTCCAGAAAAAGCTTCTCAAACTTGTCCGTTCGGAGTGGGCATAAAACTGTAGGTCCTTTGCACTCGTGAGAGAAAAATAGCACGCACTACACGAAAGGTTGTTGAGAAGCTAGGCTCTGGCCTTCTACGGGCTGTAGCGCTACTCCATATTATTTTATTATTGTGGTCTCTCAACAAGAGTGTAACGTCGTGTATCGTGCAGCCGCTTTGCTTTGAAAAATGTTGTGTCTTAGTTCCAAGGATTTTTCACAGAAAATCCCGAGCCTGTACCCACGATCGCCTTTGCCAAGTCAATGTACAATAGCCTTCTGCTTTTCTCATCTGTTCCTGTCATTGCTTTTGGAGCTAGGGTAATAAGTGGTCCTTTTGTCATATATTCAGTGCTGCTGTCAAACTTTTGAGTATAGCAACGTGACCGCATGGCTGCACTATTGCTACAGAGGAGGGATTAAGAGGATGATCAGAGCTGCAGTACGTGTTGTTTTAAGACAACATGTTTTTTTCAAGCATCCAGGGTAAAAAACTGTACGCACGTGTGTACAGGTCTTAAAATGTTGTCATATTTTATAACATTTTCATTAAATTACACACATCACATTACATCAAAAGATCACAACACTGATTTGAATTTAAAATATTCCATCATTACCTTTTGCAAAACTAGAACCTCCCACAAGCATTGAACGGGCATTACAATAGTCTACCTACCTGCAGTTAAAACACATTACGTCACCCTTGAACCTAGACCTCAGAAATAATTAAAGTCAGATTGCTCTTTATTCATTCTAGTCTCGTAACGCATTCAGAGCTCACAGAAACGACACGGATTCACAGCCATCACAAGTGTATACCCGCATTTTATCTGATCTGTTGAGGTTAAGTCAACTTTTTTCTCAGAATTCCAAACGAAATTGCACATAAAAATCCACTGTTTCCATATTGGTTGGCTGGTTAGGAGCTTATTTCAGCTTCATTTTGGCAAATAAAAGAAGCTATTTGTATTTTATTGACCCAACATTCGTCTGGAATGGGCTCTTCCAGACAATCGATTGAATACTCTAAACGTGATTGACTGTTGCTGTCACTTTGACATATGATGGTCTTCTCTTGAATCTTACTTCATGATGTGACTCGTGAACATCACCACGATTAAACAATTTGCTCAGTCAATCAGAATTAATTTCATTCAAAAACTTCAATCAATTTTTGGCAAGCCTGACATTTCTCAAAATGCCGATACAACTAAAGTGCAAATATTTCACTCAATTCAAAGTGACGAGCAGAAAAAAGCGAATTTGACAAGTGACATGCCAATCCATCACTACAAGATTATCGAGTTCAAATGAACAGAGTTCAATTGCGGTCATATTTCACACATCACATCTGACAGCTGCATTTGATTGATCAGACTACGAGCTGTGAATCAGTGCCTTAACATTAACCTGAATTTAGCTTCAAGAAGTCATGTTCACTTGCTTATTCCACTGCTTTGTTATTTCTGCAAAATCATCGTGGGCGTCTTACTGAACACAGCCTCTTCCATCACAAATGTAATAGATTCCTAAAGCCATTTGCCGGCAGAAGGCCGACGAAAACGACTTGCAACTGTGCCCAATTTTATAATTTTATTGTCTTCCATGAGCCAGCAATGATTGATGAGAACTTTTCGTTGCGAATAAAGTTACCTACGCCTTGGGATTTTTTGTTCGTTTTTGATATCTCTCCCCTTTAACACTTCAAAGCTATTCTTAGTCCACAGCAAACGTAGTCAGATCGTAACAAATCATTCCGCTGACTTCTGTTTTGTTTTTGTGGAACCTAGAGAGAAGCCAAAATCATTTGTCATTCACATTTAATTGTCGGTAACTGCCAGAGGTCGGGGAAACATGTTAATCAAGTATTGACGTACTCTTCGTCTTGGGGATTCTTCTCATCTCTAATGACGCTGGTAGATGCAACACGATTTTGCGGCGTGTATCGAAATTATCAAGCACTCTTGCTCGTTCATGTTTACTAATAGGCAAGCAATCTTTTGTGACACTACAACAAAGCTCAAAGTAAAGGGAAATCGAATTCGCGTGGAATCGTTGGAATAACAATATGATTTTGATTCAATTACTATGAGTTTTGCTAGATGAAAGGCAACACCTTTTACTTCGATCAGTCCTTCTAGTATCTAGGAAAAAAGTACATATTTTCGTATCAGCTTGATTTTCGTAAAGCTTATAATTCAAAAGAAGAGCATTTAAAAATGTGTAGTTAAGGGTTGTCGCACCCTCCAAAATCCTACATTTGAAAGATTGGTTGAATCCAGAGAGCCATCGAGAGCATTTTTTACTAGCATTGATGCGGACGCTACTAGATGGCTAGATGTCTAAGCTAAATGGCTAGTGAAGTTAAAATAGATGCCGAAAAGAAGTAAAATGAAATACAAGCTGTAATTAAGAAAGACGCACGCAATCAGCTTCGATGTCTTTGACAGAACGTCACAATGGCCAGAATTAACAATGTGAGTTACTTCATATAATGGCGCGTTTTTTTGACTACTCAGTACTCAGCTTAGTAAGATTTCACACATGAAGCAACAATAAAACAACTTACTGATGAAAAACTACTCAGTAAAATTTCACTGTCATTACTGACTAGGACGCATTGAAAAATCTCCTTCACAGATTTCGCCAGAGGGAACTTTTTGATTATTAAATGTTGATATCGATTGATTATTTGACACTTGTTTACTTGTTAATGTTACTTGAGCAAATTTATAAAATATCAAATCATGCATATTACTTGTTTGGCTATCCATTATTTGTGTATGTTCTTTACATGTGAGAATTAAAATTCACTTATTTTTGGCATTCGATTATTTTGAAATTAAAAAACACGCTTTATATTGGCTCTGTGATAAACTTGCAGCAGAAGGACAATTGGCTCCCTTTTGAACAGTCAAACTGTCTACTTACTTGTCAGGCCGCCTACCTATGAAGTGTCCGAGTCTGGGCACGCTGCTTCCAGTAATCAAGATGTCTTGCATCTGCGATGACTTGATCCCTATTCCAAAGGATCAGTTTTCCTCTCCTTCTCGAGCGAAGGGACTCCGATTCGAAGACCCTCATAGCTGGAGCGTTGGTGTCGATGCGGTCGATGCGACCGAGCCAGTGTAGTCGACGGATTTTTGCCTTCCGGACTACATCAACATCCTCGTACATCTGGTAAAGTTCGCGGTTTTATCTTCTTCTTCATTCACCTTCCTTGCAGACGGGACCAAATGCCCGACGCATAACTGTTCTTTCGAAGGCACCAAGAATTAGCTCGTATAGTATCGTAGTATCGTCCAGCTTTCAAAGTCAAGCTGACTAATGAAGAATAAAATGTTCGCATGATCCACTAAATAATGTCGCTGCGGTAAAGCACGCACTAGATATCTCCAGGCCACTTGAGGAGGATTTATGCCCAGGCGCAACCAAGCGAGTTTTTGGATTTGGTCCAACCACATTCCAAGGGGACGGCTTTCTGATGGAGTCGCAAGGTACGCCTCGGAAGACGTGATGATGGGTACATTCGTGCCACGTGTCCAAGCCATCGAAGCAGAGCTCTTTCCGTTCAAAGAAGTAGCTGCTCTACATTGCGTTCCTCGCGTAATTCTGGGTTTCTCACCCCATCCCGGCGTGTAACTCTCACAACAGCACGAAGAAATATCACCTCGGCAGCTTGTACTAGCGATCTTCTTCTTTCGATCATTACCCATATTTCATGTCCAAAGGTGAGAGTGGGAATAAATACTGAGTCAAAAAACGTTGGCTTGGCCTTGACACCTAGCTCAGCCTTTCTGACTACAGCTGTTTCAATATTGATCCAGATTGGTCAATCCTTCAGGAAAGCTCAGCATTACTCCACCCATCACTAGTGACAAAGACCCCTAGATACTTGAACTTCTCCACCTGTTCCAATGGGACTCCACTTACATGTAGAATGTATTGATTAGGCTCTCTGGAACTCACCATCTCTTATTTGTCCATCTTTAGTATTTTTTTGCATTGATGACACCTGGAAGAGGATATTCAACGTCTGTACTGGCCGTACAGCCTTATTCTGGTGTCTGGTTAGTCTGGCGTGTATTGATCTAAGGTCTAGAATAGAAATGGAGAGAGCGTGGACAACTTGACATCGCTAATAACAGTCTTCAATTTCCATCCAACAGAAATTCCATCCAAAGTCAAAGCAATCGAAGACGCCCCGTTTTAAGGCGGCGCATAAAGGTGGAGAAGAATTTGGCTTGTGTGACTGCAGCCAGCTTGTTGGAAAAACTGGTGTGTTTAGCGTCTGTTTTACGTCTGTGCATTGGGTTTAGGGATTAATTATGGCCACTAGCGCTAAGCAATTACAACCACTCTTAAAATAGGGAACATAGTTAGTGAAGGCATAAACATAAAGCAACCATAATACCAAGTGGAGTTGCCAGTATGTTGAAGGGACGTTGGTCATACAGATAAAAGTTTGGCACAATAGTTTGGCCCCTTTTACATAAGAAATACAATTATTTGCAAGAAATGTATTCCATTCTGTTTTACAAAATTGACTGGAAGCAATTATTTCAATGACTATTACGAGCAAGTAATGATCACATAATAACGTAAGCTGCAGCGGGTTGGTCACATACTGGAATTAGCTGCGTAGCTACCTACGCTATGCACAGGAATTCCTTTAAGGTAGGACCGCAGACGATTGTGTGGTGCGATTAAAATATGGCGTATCACAAAGGAGAGAGTAAACACACAGCGCCCCAGTTGGGGACACATGAGACAGGCTTGGCCTTAGACCCCTCAAAGAATTCATGACATCATTGAATGAACGAATTCTCAATGGTTTTTCTGCATTTTGTTGTCTACTTTTCCAGCCACTGCTCTCAGCAGGAACACTGCAAAGCAAGCACTCAGTTTACTAATTTCTATTCCTATTGACATCTTTTTTTCGGCAATTAATCTTCCAAGCACAACAAACAAACTGTGCCGATCCTCCGGACAGTTCCCATTGTGTGCAGATAAACAAACATTTCCCGCACAGCCATAATTCAGTCATCACTGGCACACAATTTGGAGTTAATTTCCAAAGTATTAATCAAACCACAACTTGACAGATTTGTTTTGCAGGAAAAAAACGTGCTTACTTGTGATGCTTCGACTCGACGGCATTCTGCGCAGTTGGCAGCATATTCGAATCAAATTATCATAAAATTAAAATTAAGTGGATCTAATGGCCCGCAGGAACAAGACGAAAATACAAATACCTTCGACCATGTGTGGCATTATCACACAATGTTCGCGGAACCACGGAAGATGAAAAAAAGAGAGAAGACAAATGAGTGGGGACAGGTAGGACTGAGATTTGTGAGTCATCTCTTGGAGGAAGTGAGGCTGGAAATGGGGGAATTGGAACTAATTTGAAGGCCAAGATTGAGATTGTTCTGATAACCTATTTCTTTGTGAACGAAAGTCATTAATTGTGGAGAGTTGCGATAAGGGGTATTCGGTAAGTGTGGTGACCTTATTGTTCTTTTTCGTATGGCGTGATGTGGGTGGAGGACGGAGGCCTTGTTTGCACAGCAACTTGGATGAGACCCTTGACCACTCAAACGCAGCGGCTTCTATTTCTCTTCTTCTTTGATTGGCGCTACAGTCCGGGGTGGACCTGGGCCTCAACCAACATGCTTCTCCAGCGAGCACGATCTTTCGCCAGCTGCCTCCAGTTGCGCACACCAAGTTGGTTGAGGTCCTTTTCCACTTGAGTGCGCCATCTAGTGCGAGGACGTCCTCTGTCGCGCTGTCCCAATGGCTAGGTGTCGAAGACTCTTCGGGCCGGAGCTGTGGCGTCCATCCGGTCTACATGACCCAGCCATCTTAAGCGTTGCATCCGAAGACGCTTAACAGTGCGCATGCCGCTGTACAGATCGTGGTTGAACCTTCTCCTCCAAACGCTGATCAACACAAACAGGACCAAAGATCCTACTCAGAACTTTTCTCTCAAAACAACCAAGAGCTTCTTCAACCGCTTTCAATAGCGTCCATGTCTCTGCGCCATAGAGCAGGACTGGGATGATCAGGGTTTCATACAAGCTCAATTTGGTGTTTCGAGAGATGGCTCGGTTACTCAATTGCCTCTTGAGCCGAAAGAAGCAGCGATTGGCAAGAGGACGTCCTCTGCGCTTGATCTCGGTACTGATGTTGTTGTTCCTATTCACCCCAGAGCCTAGTCCTTGACTACCTCAAAGTTTCTGCTGCCCAGTATGACGCTCTGTCCGAGACGTCGATGTTGTGCGTCCTTCCGTGATGACAGCATGTACTTTGTCTTGCCCTGGTTTATCGCTAGACCCATTTTAGCCGCTTCCGCTTCAATGCCAGCAAACGCCTCATTGACGGCTCGCTGTGTTCGTCCAATCACGTCAATGTCGTCCGCGTAAGCAAGCAGTTGAACGGACTTTTGGAAGATCGTGCCTCGGGTGTTTACGTTTGAGTTTCGCACGATCTTCTCAAGTATGATGTTAAAGACGACACCTTTTTTGACATTGTAGGTCTCGGTGAGTTCGTTACCGACCTTGATGGAGCAGCGAGAATTCTCTCTCTCTTTCTCTGCACGACCTGTCGAGTTTGGCAGGAATGTCAAAAGCGGCTTCTATTTGCCCAAAAAAGCCGGAAAAGCCCTTTCGGTCCGGATCCAAGTTTTTCATGCGATCTACAGGTTGTTCCCCACTGGTTAAGGCCACTTTCTATGCAAAGATCTGTCTGCTGGCTCGAAGTCAAGAAAGCAGACCAGTCGTCATTCTTTTTCCGAAGGGTTCTTGAAATATTAGAGATAAAATCACAATTGTGTACCACGACATGACCAACAAATCAACTACCGAACCTTTGTTGAAGGCATTCATTCAACGATCACCCGTGTAATGACCACAAACGAGCTTCGGCACACAAAACAAACATTTGCAAAAAACCACACATTCAATACCATGAACGAATCAATGATGCGCCCACTCGATGAGTTTATCCTTGCCAAGTGCCGTGGCGCTGGAACATCACGCCAACTCATGCCGCACCACTTCACGGCACTTTGACATCAGTCAAGTGAACAGTCATGTTTGAAGTTTTGTCCTTGACGAGGGATTAACCACGTCAACCGTAATCAGTCACATGCCATCGAGTACAAGGCGGATGTACCTCCCCGTACGATGGCCAGGTCATTAGTGACATGTGGAAATTGTTTCTGCGATCTCGCTGAAGTGGTTCTGGCTCCGCTGGCTGCAGAGGTTACAAGTTCATTTATTGCATTGAATCCGGTTTCTTTTATTGACATGATTACACTCGCTCGCTGGAGGGCCTCACAGACCAGTTCTAAAAAAAGCTAGATTGCAATCCAGTCAAGTCATTGACCGCCGCAGCCAGCTGCTGAGTCGTAGATGGCTTCACACGCAACCGGTTGCTTCCTCTGAATTGCCAAACAATTCAGATGGAAATCAACTGATTCGCACCAACCGTATTCCCACAGGCCTTTTTCTATTATCTAGAATCAAACATCCTCCGACCACTTAAGCACGAACGAGACGTTCGCAAAGCCATTTGGTGCCCTCAGGGGGATCTCAAATGAGATTTTCAAATCGCACAAAGTAGGCGTTTTCTCACAGAAACTGTTACAAGAGCATCGTCTTAATTACGGGCTTCCTATCTATCCATTGACACGTTGGCTCAATCGGTAGCGAGCGACCCCATTTGCGATGCCAACACATGCGCTCACATATTCAGCGCTATTCAGCCGAGCTGATGGAGCAAGCTCAAGCGGAAGCCTCATTTCGTGCATCGTTAACTCTGATCATTGTTCGATCGACGTTGTATCTTCTACTGAATCTGCAAGCGATGACCGCACAAGCCTCCGTCGCGGCGACGACGCATACAAATCAAATAAATGTGCCTCGACATCATCTCGCGCGTACATTACGAGCTTATAAACATCACCATTAATTTAACTGTTATTGTTGCTGTGACTGCTCGCTGATGACCGATGGGTGCGGGTGGTGGGCTTTGCGTGGAAAGCACCTCAGGCCTAATGATCGGTCATTTGATGGATGGGGATCTCGTAGATCTCGGCTGCTGGCCAGTGGGCCATTAAATTTGCGATAAAATGTGCCAGCGTTTTGCTCGACACTCGACTATCGCAAGAGCGCCCATTTTTCTAATGATCCGTTAAATGTGTGACATTTACGGCCGTTGCACTGGGATAGGAGCAGGGCTTAAAGTGACTAATGGCTTGTGGCGCTGGGTACTCTGAAAATACTCGTATTTGAATGATTTTACTGCGAATTGGCCAATCTGCCCAGGCTTTATGGAAATCTCTCACTTTTATTCGCCCACGGAAGGTCAGCGTGTGGTTTCGTGTTGTAACTTAAGGAGTTCCGCAATAACTTTAGGGAACAGCTTCCGTGGCAGTTGCTTATCGAGGTTAACCAGCGGATGAGTCAAGCCTTTTCGAACGAACTGAAGGTGACGAATTCTACAACTCATTCCTCTCCACTGAAGAATGTGAAAATCCAAGGAATGCTTGAATTCATTAATGTTCTATGAATTTCAACATCCGATCGTGACATTTGTTTCGTTGGACTAAAGTGTATCACCGAAGTGCGCTGGTGGATTTTTTCACGTAAACGATACTGTGACCGCGGCTTGTATTTGCCGTTCTCGAAATTCACGTTCGTATTCCTGTCATTGTTCTTATTGACCAATTAGAAAAAACTAAACGTGCAAACATATGGTTTGTGGGAATGCCACAGTCCTCGGCTCGTCGGTAGCGGAGATTGTCGACCTTGGAAATGCGAATTGCCTAAAACGAAGTGAAAAGTTTTGCAATTTGCTCGAAGTACAGCGTCGGAATGACAATTGTGTTGTAGAATGTGCAACGCTGCGGTTGCCCAGTCAAATGCGGAAGTGTTTGAATGTTTGAATCATTAAACAGCGATTGAATTAACGTTCTCTCTATTTTTCTAAGCTGCTGCCAAAACAATTGTCATGATGCTTTCATTGCTTCCGGTTTAGAATGCCAAATGAGTTGTGCCTCAATTCGGAGGTGTGCACTCTATTCTGTAACATGGATCCACTTAAATACTTAAAGATCCACCGGGTACTGGTGCCAAGAGGAACTTGAGAATCACGTGAAATTTGCGATGATGAGGACCAAGAATGGAGACGTGCAATGCATGGAGAACGAATGTAGCCAGAGATTGGATCAGAGAGTATTTGTAGGGCGTTATTATGACAAAAGAGGGCCAAAACCCTTAACTTGACTACAATTCCAGGCATGTCACTTCCAACTAGTCTGAGACCGTAAAACATAACTTTGCAACGAACTAGAAGAGCTGTCCGCTAGGACAACAAACCGATAAGTTCGGAAACGATCTAACTTCTCAATAGCAACTCTTATAAGCTGTTGGTTATTGAGCAAATGGGGATCAAGTAGCCTTTCTGAGTATAGACGACAATGAACATCCCTGCACAATTATGAGTCGCAGGAGCGTGAACGATTTCAGAAGTAGTTCATCACTGGGTCTGTTCTAGTGGCAAGTGTACTGTTTGCTCTTGTTTACGTTGAGGGAATATGATTCAGGGGCTTCAGCGAGAAGATTTATTTGCCCGTGGCGTCGTAGGATCGATCCCTGGCTTGAGTGACAAAGAATAATTTTCAGGACCCCAGCATCAGGGAGAAGATTTGGTGGCGATACATCGATCCTACGATGTCACGGGCCACCTCTTTCGAGTCACTGACAAAGCTCCAAGAGTAATTCCGGTCTGGAAAAGGCTTCCCAAACTTGGCCGTTCGGAGTCGGCGCAAAACTGTAGGTCCCTTTCACTCGTGAGGGAGCAATAGCACGCACTACACGAGTAGTTGCTATTTCCTGGCCCTCTACGGGCTGTAGCGCCCCCATAATATTATTATTTTGGGGCTGGTTCACGTAGAGCACCAGGACAACTTGACTTATGCTCGATGTGTTCGAATCTGAGCCAGTGAATCACCACATTAGAGATGGCTCGCTCTTAGGATGGTGTACTTGAGTGAGGATATTTAGGTGGTGCGGGACTGGAGCCAGCTAGTCAGACATTGCGTTGCCTGCAGAGGCTTGATGCTGGTGGAAGGTCTGGTGTACCGCGCCACACAAAGAATAAGAAGAAGAACGAAAGAAATAATAAGAGTAGGTTCTTTTAACAACAAGTCTGTCGTCCCAATTTATTGTCGAGGCCATTGTCATTGGTGGCGGTTTGTTTAGGTGAAGTTTTTGAAGCAGTACACAGCTGTGATCATCTCTTTCTTTGCTTGTCTTTGGCAACATTGTTCAGAATTGTACGGAGAAGGTTTGCTCACCAATCTTTTTGGATTTTATGCATTGCTAGCCAAAAATAAAGAAATACTTTCTTACTTACTTACTTACTTATTTATCAGGCCGGCGACGAATGTAGTTTTCAAGCCTGGGTAATTGCTGCCTTCCATCCGTGGCTGTCCTATGAATGCTGCTTCCAATCTTTAAGACCAAGCTGTCGTACATCCGATGACTTGGTCTCTCTCCCTCTCGCACCAGGTAGCTTAGATTCGAAGGCCCTTTTAGCTGAAACTCGATGTGGCCGAACCAGTGTAGTCGACGGATTGAATGTTTGCCTTCCGGACTACATGCACATTCTGGTACAGCTCGTAGAGGTCGCAGTTGTGTCTTCTCCTTCGAAATCACTAAGAATGAGCTCTTCAGTTTTGCTTAGCGTACTGCTTTCAGCTCCAAGACGACGACCGCCAAAATACGAGTCTTGTAAAGCATGATTCGAGTTAGGAGCTACAGACCGAAGTAGCATAGGTTGCCAAGTGGGGTTCTACACCCGATCTCCACTGTGATGTCATTTGTGAAGTTAACGTCTGCCCCGAGGTAGATAAACTCTATTACAACTAACTCTTGCCAACCGGCGTTTCCTTAGGCTCAAGAGGCAATTGAGAAGTAGAGCCCTCTCTCGAAGGACCAAGCTAACATTATATAAGACCATGATCATCCCTGTCCTGCTGTATGGCGCTGAAGCTTGGACTATCTCAAGAGCGGATGAAGACGCACTTGGTCTCTTCGAGAGAAAAGTTCTGCGTTCAATCTTTGGTCCTGTTTGCGTTGAAGGTTTCTGGAGAAGAAGATTCAACCACGAACTGTACGGTCTGCACAGCGATATGATTCTAGTCAGCCGTCTACGTATTCAACGCCTAAGATGGCTAGGCCATGTTAAGCGCATGGACAACACTGCTCCAGCCCGAATAGTCCTCGACTCCGAACCAGTGGGACAGAGAGGACGAGCACGAAGCCGATTGCGCACTCAAGTGGAGAAGCACCTCAACCAACTTGGAGTGCGAAATTGGAGGCAGCTGGCTAATGATAGTGCCATTTGGAGAGGCTTGTTGGCTGAGGCCCAGGTTCAACCCGGACTGAAGGGCCATAAGAAGAAGAAGATCGATATATTGTGTCGGTGGTGTGTGACGAAACATTTCCTGCCACTTCCCCTTCTTTTGCCCCTATTGACCTTAAGACCAGCTCGCTTCGCCTTTTCTTCATATGCAGTGAATGCCTCCTCTACAGCACGTTGGAAACGCACTACGACATCGATGCCATCTGCATATCCCAGCAGTTGGTTTGACTTGCAGACAATAGTGCCATCCGTGGAAATGAAGGAATGTAATAGCAGTACACACGATTTCGCCCGTGTGTGTTGCTTGTTTTTACGGTAGCGTCCTCCTATTTCGGGTAGACTGGGTCCCGATCCAGAACAAAGGCCATGATTGTTGTGAAATGCCATCTAAATTCGATCAGTTATTTAAGAGTAAGATGTGCAAAAATACCAGCTTCTAAACATCGAAACTTTCTGGATTATAAATCTAGTAGCATTAGTATGTCCCCCGACACGTTCTTTTTCTCGGTTTGTCTGGCAAATGCATGGTTCGCTGACCACCATCTGAACAAGACGAGAAAACCACACAAAATATAACTGGCAGCAAAGAAATTAAAAAAACAAAGTTCAATTGGATGTCCGATTCGATTGCACAAAATTATGTAATTTTCAAAGTTCATGAAAACATGTTTTTTTTTCTCAGTCGCAATGTAGGAGCGACTTGAAAGACAGTAAAAAAAAGCACACTCAACTCTCACGAATAAATAAAAAAGTCAAGGCCCCGTACGCGGTGGTGGAGCATTTCGAAATCTGCAATAATTGCACGCCACATTATAAAAGCAACGAAAATGTAGTGAAGTTGACTGCGGGTGAGAAATGAGGAAATGAATGAGAAATGAAAAATGAATACGAATACAATCAGTTGAGATTTTCATTTGGTTTGTTTACTGGACGCATACATTTTGCACTCGCTGCATGTGGAAGGTCTTTGCCTTTTGCTTCCTTTGCGAATACAAACGAACCGACTGAAAGCTTTATGTCGACATCTCATCTCTTGGGGTTCATTGTAAGAAGCTCAGGGAAATGATTATTCATACGTTTCTTGTTGTGTCGCCGGAACATGGCATGGGACATGTAGAGGTTTGCTTGTCAAGGAGGTCGTGACTTTGAAGCCTCATGTGGAATGCGTGTTTGAATGTAAAACCAGTCCATTTCTCCGACGGCTTTCTGGAACAAGTTTTGGTCTTTGAACTTTCTCCCATCCAATGAACTGTTTGCCTTGTAAATCCTTAATGTGTACATCCGGAGCGTGTCGCTGTCCTTTCTGACCATGTAATGTCCCACTGTTCCCAAAAATAAAGATTCTCCTCATGAATCGCTTCAAACCCGTTTGGTTATTCAGATCGGAAATGAAACACTCACAATTTGTTTTCGCTGTCAAAACACATGATTTCAGGCAAATAACTCACACCTTGTACGCCAAGGTATGACTCCAGTCAGTGGCTATTTTATTGCATTCCAAATCGGCAAAAGTTAACGTTGCGTTGACACCGTAAGCACTTTAAGTACAAGTGCCAATGACGCAATCCATCGTTCCATTGTTTGCTCTTCTGTCACTTGACAGTTTACATAACCTCAGATGTTACAACCTCCATCGTTGGCCGTCAAACAGACACCCATGTGAATCTGAAGAATTTGGTTTTAGTTTTGCGTGTCCAGCAATGGTGGCGATGGTGGCTTTTATTTGACCGCATTTGTGTTTGCTAAGTACTTCGTCGGAGGTGACTGCGAAAATGCTACACTTTTGTTAGCTTTTGCTGTCTTCCCTCCATCATTATCATGACGTTATACTGTCTGTTTGACTCATCCGGGTTTAATTAGGCATCGCTAAGTGATTATTTAAGGCAGATGTGATCCCATTGTGCAAACGCTGGGAGCTAAGAGTAAAAGTCTTAAGCTCTCAGTTGCAACTATGAGATGAAGCTGAGAAGTATGGCACGTCATACACAACTCCCGAAGAAGTATTACGCATGTTATTAAAGGCTGTGACGAGTGAAAGGGACCTACAATTTTATGCCGCCAAGTTTGAAAAGCTTTGTTAGACAGAAATACTCTTTGAGCATTGTCAGTGACTCGAAACAGGTGGGGCCGTGAAAATTATCTTTTGTCGCTCAGACCAGGGATCGAACCCACGACATCGATGTTCAAGTGCATTGCGGTCGACGCACATACCCACAACCCTACGGACCACGCTGACGACATCTGTCACCTCTAAATATGAAAAATCAACTGCGCAATGTAAAGAATCAAAACTGCGAAAAAAACATTCATCCATACGAAGGCTATGTGCTTACAAATAGTGTTAAAGCAATAGTAAATATTAAACAACAGATGTTCACGCGGTTTTCTCGATATATGCTCTCTTCATAAAACGCAATCACAACACATGCTCACTCTGCGTTAGTTGCTGTTGCATACTGAGGAATAACACGAATGTGCGCGACACTGCTGACACTTGTCTCAGCGGGGAATTTTCGTGTGGTCTTGGAAATTGCCTTTCTTATTGTTTCTTAATGTCACACATCGAGGAATACGCGTTTTGACCGATATTTTGGGCGATATCTCCAAAAAAAGAACTGAAAGTACTTTCTAAAATACGTAGATTTTGCACGACTTGTTCAGCTTTTTAATCCATCTTCAACCGACTTTGGATCAACCGCCTTCGAATTGGGGCTTTAAATCAAAAAGTGCTTAATGGTACCACAAATTTATTTGTAAAGACAATTTTGATCAGTTGTGTTCAAAATAGTAGCAGTGCGCCTAGTTACTTACTTACTTACTTACTTAAGGTGGCGCTACAGTCCGGGGTGGACCTGGGCCTCAACCAATAAGCGTCTCCAGCCAGCTCGAGCTTTAGCTTGCGTTCTCCATTTTCGCACGCATAGTTGGTTGAGGTCCCTTTCCACTTGCGTGCGCCACCTGAGTCGCGGTCTTCCTCTACTGCGCCGTCCCTCGGGGGTGGATTCGAAGACTTTTCGGGCCGAAGCATTGGTTTCCATCTCTACATGACCTAGCCATCTCAATCGTTGGATCTTCACTCTTCTGGCTAAGTCGATGTCGCTGAACAGCCCGTATAGTTCGTCGTTGTATCTCCTCCTCCACTCACCATCTATGCAGACGGGACCGAAAATCACCCGAAGAATTTTCCTCTCGAAGCAACCAAGGGCTGCTTCATCCGCTTTTGACAGAGTCCATGCCTCCGCGCCATATAGCAGGACTGGGACGGTTAAGGTCTTGTAAAGCGTTACCTTGGTTGTTCGAGAGAGGGCTTTGTTTACCAATTGCTTTCTTAGCCCAAAGAAGCACCGATTGGCAAGAGTTATTCTTCGTTTGATTTCAGCGCTGGTGTCGTTGTCTGAGTTGATAGCGGTTCCTAGGTAGACAAAGTTTTTAACTACCTCAAAGTAATATCTGTCTGCCGTGACGTTCTGACCGAGACGTCGGTGTTGGGTGTCCTTTCTTGTTGACAGCATATACTTGGTCTTACCCTCGTTTACCGCTAAACCCATCTTCGCGGCCTCCGTTGCAATACTCACAAAAGCGCCTTTGACATCACGCTGCGTTCTTCCGATAATGTCAATATCGTCGGCATATGCGAGTAGTTGGACGGACTTTTGAAAGATTGTTCCTCTGGTGTTGGCGTTCGAGTTTTGAACAATTCTTTCAAGAACGATGTTGAAAAAGTCGCATGACAGCGCATCGCCTTGTCTGAATCCTTTTCTGACATCAAAGGTCTCGGTTAGGTCTTTACCGACCTTGATGGAGCATCGTGCATTCTCCATCGTCATCCTACACCAACGGACGAGTTTGGTAGGGATGCCAAAACTAGACATTGCTCTGTATAGCTCGTCTCTATAAATGCTATCATACGCGGCCTTAAAATCGATGAAAAGGTGGTGGGTATCGATTGGTCCTGGGTTTTCTCCAAAATCTGCCGAAGTGTGAATATTTGGTCGATGGTGGATTTTCCTGGCCTAAAGCCACACTGGTATGGACTGACCAAGTTGTTGACGAATGGCTTTAGGCGTTCACACAGTACGGCAGATAAGATCTTATAGGCGATGTTAAGGAGACTTATCCCCCGATAGTTGGCGCTGTCAAAGGGGTCTCCTTTCTTTTGGATCGGTGCGCCTAGTTATTTTGGTTATTTAAGCTTTGTCGAATGACAACAACTTATTTTTGAATTTCATGTACATACAAAGTTTGTATTCTTAATTATAGATATAAAGGTGTATTTTGAACAAAATATTTCATTCTTAATTGGCAACATTTATAGCTTGGAAATTAAAAACTACAAACAGAATGTCCCCATTCAAAATAAAAGTAGTATTGATTAAAACTAAAAAAAAAATCTTGAACATCAAACAAAAAAATGGGTCTTAAACAAAAGATAACCTTAATGCTTGGTCGTAAACCCTTTATTCTCTCGGAATGATTTGCATCGACGTGGCATGGAGTTCACCAAATCCTTGCATTGGTTGTAATATTCTGCCACGCGCTTTGCACTTCTTGCCAACGTTCTCTATTATTGGTTGGCTTTGCGTTCGCCACTGCTTTCCTTCAGTGACACCGTAATTTTTCTATGGGGTTAAGGTCTGGTGACTGTGCGGGCCACACCATAACATTAACATTGACCCGAAACCATTCCTTGGTGGTTTTTGCTGGTATGTTTCGGGTCGGATCTTGCTGAAAGACCCAGATTAAAGGCATTTCATATTCCGCGTAAGGCAACATTACGCTTGCAAGAATATCAACATATCCATGATCCCGGATAGGCCTAACACCTTGGTAGGAAAAACAGCCCCAAACCATTATTTTTGAACCGCCGTGTTTTTTGGTCTTTAAAGTGTATTGAGGGTGATATTCCGCGTTTGGAGGACGGCGAACATATTGACGGGACCCACATGTCCCAAAAAGATCAATTTTGCTCTCATCAGTCCATAATAATATAATATGGGTGGCGCCACAGCCCATAGAGGGCCAGGGCCTAGCTTCTCAGCAACCACTCGTGTTGTGCGTGCTATTGTTCTCACACGAGTGGAAGGGACCTACAGTTTTATGCCGAATCCGAACGGCCAGAATTGAGAAGCTTTTTCTAGACAGGAAGGAAATACTCTTTGAGCATTGTCTGTAAATCGAAAGAGGTGGGGCCGTGAAAATTATTTGTGTCGCTCAGAGCTGGAATCGAACCTACGACGTCGAGGTTGGGGTCGACGCACATACCCACAACGCCACGGGCCACAGTCCATATTATATTGCGCCATTTTTCCACAGGCCAGGTGATGTGTTCTTTGGCTATCCGAGCTGCTTTTTAGAGAGTAATGGTACCTTGCGGGGACTCCGAGCGTATAGCCCTTCATTTAACAGCCACCTGCGGACTGTGACAGCACTAATACTTAGCCCCAACTACTTTCGCATGACATTTGAAGGTGCAGAGGGGTGCGTCTTGCTATATCTTACAATTCGCCTGTCCTCCAATGCTGATGTGTTTTTTTTCGTCCACGGGATTCGGACTTAGGATGGTGCTTTATTGCGTTAGCAATCACTGGTGCATCCTATGATTTTCTTAATTTCTTTACACGTTTTTGCATCTGCTCTTAATTTTGAAATTAATTTTCTCTCCTGCTCTGTGCAATGCCTATTGCGGCCCACTGTTTAATTGAAAGTTCAAGATTTACTATAATCTAAATTAAAAATATTTATTTGTTTTTCTTACTTTTATGTTTCTACCTTTAAATTTAATTTGTTATCAAATTTTAAGTCAGTTAATTAGAACACTACTATTTGTTTGAACAGCTGTATAAGCAATGCGCCAAACCTTTAACGACTGACTGATACTAGAACCGACATGCAGTGGAAAATATGATCAGTATTTGTTTTGTCAAGTACCTTTATAAATTTTTGCAGGCTGCATTCAGGGAAAATATAACAAAATTTGCTTGCAATTGCTCGGGATATGAACACAGCTGTATATCCTTTAATAGATTGCCGCAACATTAGTTTCACTCTAACTTCACGTGTATGAGCGTCACCTCCAAGTACTCCTCCCACACCCCTTTGAAGTTTGAACGAATATGACATCAAAAACCTCCACGACCTATTCGCACTCCAAAATGTCATGTAAATCGCTTCATAAATGTAGGAGATATGACGGGTGGACGGACAGGGAGACCGCAATAATAAAACTTTGTTTTTCTCCGTTTTGAAGAACTACAACAAAACGTTCATTTCAAATGACAGACGATCCATAAAAATGCCTGTAAAATTTGATATTTCTCATTCTTCACGCAAAAAAACACGTAATTCTTCCGCAACACGCTATTATTCAATATTTATTTAAAATATCGACAGTCAAAAAATTCTCAAATATTTAACCGCATCTTTGTTTAACTCCCAAACCTGATAAGCAAGCCATAAATTTGGCATCACATATTTCAAAGGCGGACCGTAGAGAGCACTTTGATCTGAGCGAGGGCAGGAGCTTCGCACATAAATAACTTGCGCTTTATTCAATTAAATTCGTCTAATGTTCAGTCAGGCCAAGGCTTTTGTTTTCGTTTTCAAATATCTTCGTCTTCGTCATGGCAAAAGTGGATTAACGTATTATGCAATCAGGAACTTTGCTCTTGAATGTGATATACGCCCCTCATCGGATCGCGCGTGCATCTAGAACAATCGTTAGAGCCTTCCAAGCGCAAATCTTCTCGACATCGATAGATCGCATGGCATTTGAGTGAGAACCAATTAACTCGCTCTCTGATTCATTATGCAATCACACTTCTATCCACAATGCAAATTCATCGACAATCGAAATTATCATACAGTCATAAAATACACTCGCCCCGTCCGTCCGTCCGTCACGGCCTCTTGAAGTACGCTTCGAAATGCGTTCTAAGCTCAACACACATCGCAGGACAGAAAACAGTGCGGTTGAAATGTGTGAGAGTGAGTACCCTTTGGCCGGCTTGCATAATCTTCTGAGAACCTGAACGTCCGCCGGGGTTTTCGTTCGGCATCGCTTATTTGCCAACGAGTTGAGTGTGGTCATTGTTTGCCTTATCTCAGGTGATTTGTATTCCAGATACTCCTCGCAACATCTTAAGTGTGGTTTACTTTCGGTAAACATTGTGCGACTACTGCCCATCCAACAAGCTGAAACTGCGCTTCGTGTTAAGATGACACGATCCAGTTCTTGAGACTTCCCCGGGCAGTCTCTTCGCCGTCGAGGAAAACACCATCCATCAAAACCGGATAAACGCGTACGATTCTCTCCAACCTCAATGCAAACTTGAACTTGAAAAAGAGAGACACATAGATGCTGCTGCTGTGCCGGCCGACTAGTTTCTGGTTTCTTTGAGTCACCACACACGTACACCGAACATGGGTGTATACAAATATTGTTAACTCAATTATCAAGATGCAAATATAATTGACAAGCAATGCTCGCTGCGGGGTATTAAAAGTGAAAATATTTCGCAACACACGCGTATTCTCGGCTGTTTGGCTGTGTTTGTCTGCTTTGAGGGTGCGCGAAACTCATCCGAAGGTCGTGTGCAAATGGTAAAGTTGGTCAAGAAGACGAATCGCGCCGGGCGTCGGCGCTGATGCATGACAAATGTGAAATGCCAAAATTTTAGTTTGTTTGCTGTTCTGGCCGTTGCACACGGCAAGTAAGAGCTTCGATGTCGCATAAACATTCGCTGGGCAAACACGTTTCTGGCTTTTATGCTTTGGCACTGAATATCTGTGGCCATTTGGCATTAGAGTGGAACTTCCGGATTTTGCCAGTGAATCCGGACTCGAAGACACAGGGCGAATGATCGAAAAGAAAAATGGATAATGGTTCGAACTGTGGTTGCTGGCATACCTGAATTTGGCTGAAATTGATAGGAATGCTGGGCAATAAATACATTTTGCGGCTGAGTGCGATGCGATAACAGTTGTCCGGAGATGAGCTGAAATATGATCACGATCCTGCTACGTACGTACGTTCTTGTCAAGCCATGAATAATTCTGTGGAAGTCGTGATAAGTTGATGACATGGAAGATGCAATGAGACATTGAATGATTATCAGCTCAAATCGAATATAAATGACTCTCACTTCATAAGCAATTTTTTTAGTTGATGTGACTTGAGTACACGTTGGAATTTTAATTGCTTCCAATGCATGAGACTAGAGAAATCGCCACGAAGCCTGACCATGTCTGCCCAAGGTGTAAATTGACCCTGAATTAGGACGTAAACACAAAAAAACCTGATGGTCATCACTCGTCACAGAATAAAATTAGCAGATAACACAACCAAAGCGAGAGCTGTATATATTCTTGAAAATCAAGGAAAAAACAAATAGTCAACTTCAACAGTCATGAACCAACACATTGATTCGGTTCTTTTAGGACACACAGAAACATGCTCTATGCGAGTGAAATGCACCATATTTTTGGAGCACGGAGATTGTAATTGAGTCTCTACTACATTTTACTTGTACCTATACCACTCGCGTTGTGCGTGCTATTGTTCCTTGACGAGTGGGAGGGGCTTACATCATTGTGCCGACTCCGAACGGCGAAGTTTGAGAAGCTTTTTCTAGACAGGAAAGATCTGAGTACGGTCAGTGATATGAAAGAGGTGGATAGGTTAGGTTAGGTTAGGTTGTAGTGGCTGTCTGCTGCAGAGCAGTCACACTTAGGCCAGAGTAGGTCCATTGTGATACCACGCGGATTGACTTCTCCTAACACTGGAACCAGTTTGTGCTGCTAATGAAACGATTTAGTTGGCCAATGCTGGTACTTTTTAGCTCGTTACTGCCGCTGAAGTAGTAGGCTCCTAGGTGTAGGAACCTACGACTGGCAAGAGCACTGCAGGAGCAGAGAAGGTGATGAGTATTTTCTTCCTCCTCTTCATCCATGCAGCTTCTGCAAAAATCATTATATGGGGCACCCATCCTGCGAGCATGAGTGCCAATTACACAGTGCCCGGTTATGATCCCATGAGGGTCCTTAATGAGAGCTTGCTCAGTCTAAGTAGACTGAGTGACCGATTTAGGTTAAGTGATGGCCAGATTTCTTTTGTTTTAAGGCCTTCTAGCCATTTGTCATTTGTGGCTTAAATTGTGTGGATCTTAAGAAGATGGTAAGCTGTAGCGATCGGCATGGAGGGTGGTACCCCTGCTATTGATAGGGATGAGGTTGTAGAGGTGGATAGGTGAAATGTATTTTGTTGGTTGTATCAGGCATCGAACCTAGACATCGAGGTTCAAGTGCGTACGAATCTACGCTCATACCCACAACGCCACAGCCCACCACTGGTTGTAGTTGCCAATTGATATTTACTCTTGTCTTGTATTCTATCTGTTTAGCTAGTAAGAATACGGATACTAACACATCCTCTACGCAGAGAGTTCACAATCTTCTTGGCTGAACTCTTCGACATAAATGAAGTTGAAGTATGTAACCCATTACATCATCCGAAGAAAGCAGTAATCAAAACCCTGGAGTAATCAGGGGAGACTTATGTACCCCAAAAAAAAAAAATATGCATAAACGTTGATGCCAGGAGAATTAAAGAGGATCTAAATCTAATCAAGCTTGACCTCAGAATACTTTGTTACCAACTGCACAAAATGAGTTATAGCAGCTTAAAACTCTGCAAACTCTGTCAATTTTACGGCGTTCTCAAGAATTGAGCATCGCTCAGACCAAATTGTTACGTATTTTGTAAGGATCTTGGTTTAAACCCATACAAGATCAAGCTGAGCAAGCAAGGACGAACGTTTATTGTACAAAATAAGTTATCAATTCTTTTTTGGAAACCATTTTATAACTCAAATGTTAACATCAGGAACGAGGATATGCCCCATATTTTTTATTTGAAATGTATATGTGAATGCTTCTGATATTGTTACAGTAAATCATGTGCTGTTTGCTTCCCTCCATTGTGTTTCAGTAATTTCGATGTCAAAGACGCACCACGCTCTGGAAGGGCAAAAGAAATCGTCGAGTCTGACGTCATCCAAACCCTGTTTCGAACGCCTAAGAGCTAAGCATTTCATATTTAACAAAAAGAAGCCCGACGTATGAGTACCACAGGAGTTAACGCCACAGAAGCTCATGGACCGAAAAACCATCTACTAGCATCAACATCGACCCATTTTTGAGTCACTTTCGACAACTTTCAAGCGAAAGCAGTAGTGGTCGAATAGATTTGAGTCGGCGGACACGGTCGCCAAGCCAGAATTGAAGGCTAGGGAGGTCTTCCTGTGTGTTTGCTGAGCCTGACGCAACTCTAAATTCGCACCTGTAGGTATTTGTCAACAATTGGACATTGGATTGGATTGGCTATTGGGCTGCCAGCGAAATTGCACACTTAGACCATTATTGGTCCATTGTGATACCCAATGGCGTTATTTTGATACCTACTGTAAATGGTGACGACGTCCTCGAACGAGATGGCGCACAAAGGTGGAAAAGGACCTCAACCAACTGGGTGTGCACAGCTGGATGCAGCTGGCAAAAAATCGTACGGGCATGCAAGAAGAAAAAGTATTGCATTGGATCAGATGCGTAAACCTTTGCTCTCGCTGGGATTTGAACCGAGACTCCCTATAAACAAGGGCAAGCACTCAACCAACCACCCAGCCGTTTACCGTCTAAAGGCAGCAATTGCTCATAATCTGTCAGCTTGGGCCTATGGAAGAGATATTCCGTTCCATTAGGAGAACTGCAGGCTACACTCACTGGTAGCGACACGCCGAATCTCTAGGAGCTTGATTGAATGGTCCTTCTGCATCCACCTTATAGTCCGGACATGGAACCAAAGGATTACCACTTGCTGGTTGCTTCAGTGATGACCTTTTCATTCAACTCACCCACCACACATTCCATGTCCATTTCTTCTGGTAGGGAGCTAAATCTGGAAGTCTTTTGGCTGACTGAGCAAATCTTATCCCAATTTATGTATATTTGCCATTGCTTTGGAGAGATGAGCAAACGAGGCACCAACGCATGGAAGAACAAGCTACTTACTTAGCTGAGGGTCAATGATCTTTTTTGTTGACGACCTTTGGCGTGACGGCATATTTTGGACAGCCTGAACATTCGGTGTCACGTGTGTGAACGGCATGGGAAACGCAAAACATGACTCCATTATCAACCAACTGTCGTACTATCATGTTTAAGTGATTTTATGTCAATTTCGGAATGACAGGGAAACGCCGTGGAATCTGCATCGAGCCGAAGGAGAACGGTTGGCAAACTTAATCAAATCAGAGTAGAGTTTCAGTGAGAGTTTCTTGTTTACAAATTGCAATGCAAATTCATAATTTTTAATGACAGCTAAATAAAAAAATCCTAACAACTTTTCTTCTTTCTTGGAAGCAAACCCTACACGTTAGCGTTTTAATTCCACCATTGGAGTCATTATTGTACCACTCAATTAACACCCTCGACACAATGATGATGACATTGCTCAATTTAAGAACACATCAAAATGTCAGTCAGATGTACTTATTTCTGACGCAAGAAGCTCTAACAAAGGAATTTAAGTGCAATCCAAGTGCAGAATCGAAATCATTTATAACGAGTGATTAAGCGAAACAACTCCAAAGCCGGTTATATCAGTTAACTAAGCCCTTAGCCTTTACAGCAATTAAGAGTGCTTGTAAAAAAAACACTAGCTTGACGTTCGACCATTTATATCATGCGAGGAAGACTGAACAATGTCTCACGATGCGATTTAATTACAAACGAAGTTTCAAGTGATGGGTGCCTCATTTGAATATAGACAAGCGGTTTTTGCTGACTTATGACGTCCAGCTTCAACTGCAGCTATCGCCATTTTATTGAGTTAATGTATCGGGTTCGAATAGGAGTGTCAGTAGATGACACGACTGTCGATCGCTCAATGTCTGCCTGTTTATGTAATCGAGCAAGCATCAATTAGAAGCGCACGCACCAGTTCTGAGACAAGATGCCAACCTCAAAACAAGGTCCGGGCTGCTCAGTAATCTTGTGCACATATTTAATATCCAAAGTCTGGGCCAAGTTCATCAGCCACAACATGCTACCGAACATGTTCCTACTTTTATGAATGGAAGTGCAAGGCATGACCGCAACCCGAGATGGAATCGATCAACAGCTGAGGTGTACTCAATTACAAACACGACCTCTATTGAATTTAACATCCAGTTTGTTGGGAAATGCGACGGCCTACGAGTTACACAAGTGGTTACTCTTGAAGATCGACATCTTGAACTTGATCCGCGCTCTGTGTACTTTGCAGATATTCAGAAGCAAAATGACGGACAAAATGTGTGCACACAGCTTAAGGTTGAACACATTTGCTGGAATATAATTAAAGACCGTAATGAGCAAATATTTCCCAACAATTTCGATCGCAGTCGAGTGTTTGCGGAGCGGTTTAGACGAAATAAACTTTTATCTTGGCCCATTTGGGGTGTTGTCCTTGTTTTCGCTACTGTTCCATTTGAATGATGATTGATTTAGCTGATTGCAGATACACTTTTAATGTGTGCTTTGGAACAACAATGGAAATGGTGTCATGAATAGGTGCTGAACAGAACATGGGAATTCCGTTTTGATAAACAGTCTGTTTATTTGTTTCGTGAACAGACAATTTGGAGGTACGCAGATAATCAATTACGTGGCCAGAATGTTGGCAACAACTTCAAGCTAGTCAAGGGTGCTTTGATGTGAAACGTAGAATCCATTTTGTCAATGGCAGTATATTGCTATCTGATTCAAGAGGTAATCGAGGAATAGATCACGTTCACGGAATGCACTTTCGTTCTTAGAGAAGATACAACTTTTTTCGAGCTTTCTCTTAAGACAATCAACTTTTCACACAGCAATTCTTTTAATATTTTCAATTCTCAAATCGATACAATATCACAGCCTTGAATATCACAGTACTGGAGTACTAAATCTTAATTTTAGCTACTGGTTTTGTTCGGTCTTGTCATCAACTCTGAAGTTCACTCAAATCGGTGGTTGCATTCGATGTACATAGTTGTACCGCCTGTCTTCTGAACATTCAAACTGGACTAGAGTTACGTGAAATAACGTCTGAAGATTAAGTTTAGCTGTACTGGCGGACCGCTGATGGAAAGCATAAGCCTGTTGTGTACCAAATGAATTGTACGAATTGATCCTATTTCCATTTAGTGTTTTTGATAAAGTGGGGGCATGGGCTTATGTATACAGGGCAACCAACCTGGTAGGATGCCAGCACGATCCCTGCTTGTGCATAAGTCAAGTTGACATACAGCCTCCTCGCTTGCAGATGACTGAAAAGATTGCTTCATAATTCGGCCAAGCTATTAATGTAATAGGGTTCTAGCTGACTTCTTCAAAAGGAGGGAGAGCTGCAATTTGAAGGAAGATATACAATGGTTCTGCCCCTTCTTTATAGTCTCTGCAGCTTTTGCAGAATGTAGATTCCTAAATTCCAATAGCGATGCGCCCGATTATCTATTCGATAAGGTTTTGAGATTCGGTCTTGTCATTCGATTCAGACTGAGGTATTGTTTAAATCGGGGTTAGGCTATAAGGTGTCCTGTGCAAGAAGACCATCTACGACTTTTATGAGCAAGCGTTATAAGCTTTGTTACATGTTTTTTGTCACAATTATCAAAAATTGAAAATTTACATCCGCATATAGTACAGAACTCGTGCCCTATCTATAAAGTAAGCCCGCTTCACAATTCTTTGATACGAACCAGTATGCCATCAAAGAGCACTAATTTGAAAGAGGGCACCATTTTTATGGTAAACGCATGATACAATCTTACGTTTTTGACTAGTGCGTAACGAATAAGAAGTGCAATTGTTCATGGCCAAGAACATAGCTTAGAAGTTGGCAAATTCACCGATTCAAAACGGTTCATTGAACTCATTTTTCAATTTGTCCAGAAGACCAATCCTCTTCTGAGGAGTGTTGGACAAAGGCTGTTCAATACCCAGATGCTATAACCCTCTCATTGAAATTTATTCTTAGATAGTTAGTGCTCTTCGTTAGAGTACAGAAGATCTAGTCTTTCCATTGAGAGACTTTGGCATACAGGCATGTTCTTCATCGACTAGCGACGTGGACAAATTTTGAACTAACATTCTTCGATCCACTTTAATTTTGACTTAAGTCATACATGTATACCATCCATCTCTGTCCAACAAACGACAAATCATATGCATACACTTAAGACTCCTGTTGTGTAGACATTAGGCACGAAAGCGAATGAAGACGCCCTTGATTGTTTTCAGGAAAACATTTCAGCTTACGATCATTGCGTTGACAGAGCCTCGATAGAGCCGTGCATCTGCCTATCCAATACTTACGGTAGCAAACTAGGTCGTCACATAAGTAGACACTTGACGTAGGTAGAGAGCAAGCCGAGCCGTTTAAAATGCGTCTGCGATGGGTGATAGGCCACAGAAACATTCCTAGAAACTTTAGAGTTGATGAACTCCCTAAGCACGCTACTAAACTGCCGATTGACAGAATCCCTTGTAGAAACCCATTTAACTATATTTAAGCTACAGCTCAATAATGTCTGCACTTTGGAAGTACATATATGCCAGACGGTTGACAGGCAGTACTTTCCTAAGGAATAAAACAAGTCTGGCCTTATCTTGATCCAAGGAGATCACTTGTTGCTTGATGTCTCTAAAGCGATCAAAAATTATCATTGCATTGGGAATAATCACCGGACAAGGCTGCAAGGCCTCCGTGCAAAAATTATAGGCTGTTCTCCAATAACTTCTATACTAGCTGCCTAGACGAGGATGAGGAGGACAGCATACAGCATCGACTGTCTTGTGCTCGCCTCTATGTAATTTTTAGGTCTAATGCCCGTTTGGAGTAACTTTGATATGGCTGCTTGCCTAATGAAATGAAATTAATTATACATAAAACAACAAAGTGGTTCATTTGTCACAGTCCAATTCCCTCCGCCAAACATCAAAGGCAAGGTTCTTCTTCCTCAAAAGTTCCGTCTTTTCGTTTCAGAGAATAATTAAACTGACGCCTCTTGCGTGTAAGACCATTCACTGCACATTGAAAGTCAAACAATGCAAGATTCAGATTCAGGCTAACTTAAACCCAAATGAGTTCGACACCAGACACTGTATTGTAACTTGAGATTCATTGATCCAGATCCCCCCAGTCAACACAGCAGAAACCAAAACAAACAAACAAATTCCGATCGAAATCGGTCACCAAACTTTGTTTACGCGACACTTCTTCCAAGTCTCCCACAACTGCCGTCGTGCTTCCCAAGCAAATCAGAATTCTCTGTCGTCGTTGACAAAGTTTGGACACGCATACCAATGAAGTGAATTACTACAAAACAAACAATTAGATCCAAATACGTGCTGTGGATTCTCGAACGAATTCTTCGACATTCTCGCACTCCAGTTCGACGTATCCTTGTTCCCATGAGTCACTCAAGCGCCTCAACCCCACGCTCATGGACTTTTCCTCGTTGAAATGCAAACGCTGATCTCTTCGTTGTACTCTCTCCATCGGTCATCGGTTTTGTATTCTATTCTGTGCTCAATTTCACACCCAGTGGCTGTGGGTGTGGAAAATGGATTGCCAGATCGTATCTTAAACTTAACGAACTTGTAATTTATGTTCATTTCATTTCTCCTTGCAGATCATTGATGAGAAGATGAAATAGTAGTCGTACACGACATTCCATCACAAACATGAAGCTCCTCCGGACAACATTCAGTGCTCCACAGATCAAGGCGCTGCTCAAGAAAGACGCCCTGGTTCGACTGAGGCAACCAGTAAGTGAACCTGTGACCAGCCAGCAGTTGATACTCATTTCCGTTTCCGTTTTTTCAGTGCATGACAATTATTCAGTTCGTGTGGCCATGCCTGATCTTCCTCCTCCTCTACACAATCCGGTTCCGTTTCGGCCCGAAGGAGGTTGACAACTGTCAGTTTCCGACGCGTCAGTTGCCGACAAAGGACAACGTACTACCGTTCTTCCATTCGTACATCTGCAGCATTGAAAACAAATGCTACAGCACCGACGAATACGAGGAATACTCGAAGCTGGAGAATGCTCCGTAAGTTCATTTTGACATATCTGTCACCCTGACGTTGATTTTATACCGATTTCAGAATGAAACCAATCATTGACATTGCGCAAATTTTTATCAAAGACGACTCATTGTATAATACTCTAGTTGACTTGCCGAAGACGGCTAATTTTATCTCAGCAGTGACAACTCTCGTGACGAATTCGAATTTCGATGAGATTCGGGGTATGTTCAGCAGGTTCGAGGTGATGTCAGTCGTACTTATCTGTTCTTCTAGGTCACATTGGAAAAGTCGTGGCAATGATACCGCAGGTCGAGGCGATGATCGGCGGGAATTTTGACATCAAAAAATTGTTTTCAGGTTTGTTTATCACTCATGACTGACAGGTGACTGGTGTCAAAGATTTCATCTTCTGTCAATTTCAGATCGATCTACATTCGTCCGTGGCGGAAATATATTGTGTGGACATCCGTTTCCTCAAACCGATGTCATTCCACTGGCCAATGACATTCTGTACTCAGAGGACTTCAGTGAAGTGAATGACGACGAACTGGATGCGATGCCAAGTAAGTTGAACATCTCTGCGGGATGCGTTCAGTGATGAGCACTCAATGTGTGTGTTGTTCACTTTCAGCAAAATACTGCAAACGACTCTACCTTGATGTGACGAGCACGAACTATGGGAAATTAACCTGGAGCCAGATCAAACCGATTATCCACGGAAAGATCCTCTACTCTCCCATCGACGAAACTACCAAATCCATTGTCAAGTTTGTGAGTCCACCTCACCAGGGTCCGTTGACTTGAAGAGGGTTTCATTTTTGCCTCCATTTCAGGCGAACACAACATTTGAGGAGCTGAATCGCCTAGTGACCATGGCCTCCGCTTTGGATACAACTCTGTTCAAACTCCGAAACGACACCAAATTCCAAGCATCATTCGACAGGGTCTTGGACCTGGCAAAGTCCCCCGTTGTACGGGGCCTCATTGGCAACAGCGTGAACATTGAAGAGGTCGAGTCAGTGATGATGGGTATCCGCACGGATCCCACTGTCTTCGAGGTCATCCGCACAATCAATAACATTCTGGAGTGCTTCTCAACCGATCGGTTCATCGGCGTCCAGACGGAGGATGAACTCCAGCAGGTGGCGTACAGCATGAATAAGCAGCGACTGTTCTACGCTGCGGTGCACTTCAACAAAACCGACGACAAAGACGTCGTTTACAACTTCCACATGGACACCGACAACACGCCGCCGACGATCGAGACAAAGAGTCGCTTTTGGTTCCCTGGCCCGGCCGCGCGGATGTCTGAGGACATGAAGTACCATCAGGGTTTTGTTGAGATCAAGCACGCCATCGACATGGGCATCATAAAGCACAAGAAGCACGAGCAGAGCCAGCTTTTCAAGGACCCGCCGCAAGCAAAGCCATCGACTGCGAGTGACAGTTCCATAAAGGTCTACCGGATAGAGGATGAAGACGAGGACGAGGACGATGACTGGCTGACAAATGACGACGACTCGCAAAACGCCACTGAAAACGGCAGTCCCGTGAGCTTCGGCGGTGGACTGTCTGGCCTTCTGTCGGGTTTCTTTGACGGTTGGAATGGTGTGAACCGGGAGAATACAACGGACACCGAATGGGATGATGACTTGGATGAGGATGCAACGGTTGAGCCGACCACACTGCCTGAGTTCAATGAGGAGGAAGAGGACTTTACGACTATTCAACCGGAAACTCTGAATCGGGAAAGACGTGCACCACAGGGCTTGTTCGACATGTTCCTTGGCTTAGTCGGTGGCGGATCAAGTTCGAGTGAGAAGTTCAATGTGGACGACTTGAAGTTCTTCACCAAACAGTTTCCCTATCCTGCTTACGTTAACGATGAGTGAGTTAGATTTGAGCTCAGTTTGAGATGGGATTGCACCAAATACTGTCCTTTTTCAGATTCAAGTCCGGACTGTACCTCGCGCAGGCAATTCAGGTTGCCTTCTACATCGGTCTCTTGGCGCAGATTGCCACTTGCGTTCGTCATCGCATTTGGTTGAGAGAGAGTAGGAATACTATGGTGAGTTGAATGAGGATATGTTTATTCTTAGGGGCTAGTTACGTGGTGTGGTGGTCCGTGGCGTTGTGGGTATGTGCGTCGACCCCAACCTCGACGTCGTAGGTTCGATTCCAGCCCTAAGCGACACAAATAATGTTCACGACCCCACCTCGTTCGAGACACTGACAATGCTCAAGTAGTATGTCCTGTCTAGAAAAAGCTTCGTCGTTAGGAGTCGGCATAAAACTGTAGGTCCCTTCCACTAGTGTGAGAATCGAGGTACGCGGCTCTGCTTCTTCTCCTAGCAGTGACGCTGCAGTCCTGTGTGGACCTGGGCATCACAGTCTATTAGCTCCAGCAGATTTGTTGCACTTCGGTGTCGAAATAACCTCGCCTAAGTCGGAGGAACAGTGCTCTTGCCCATCATCGTCCAAAGTTATTGAACCACGCTAAGGTCTTTAAATTAGCGTTTACTTGATTAAAATGTGGCTTAAATTAGGAAAAGTAAGAAGAGCACTGGTTAAAACGCTCACTTGACGTACAATGAAGTTACTTCTTCCTTGAGCTGCCTCTGTTTTAGATCCACGAAAAGATGCTATTGATGACAGTAGGAGAGCGACACGCCCCTTTTCTTATCGATTTAGTGCTCGTTCAGTATGTGTGTGGATGGATTACTGAATCGAAGGCTATAAACTAAGTAACTGGGCCTCACGAGGTCCACTGTATATGGGAGAAGGGGACGATAGCTATTACAGGAATGGCTAAGACAGATGTGCATTGAGCTGAGGGAGTGTTAAATGACTTAAAATATTGTGGATGAGTATCCACCATACCCTGATGCTATATTTTACTCGTTTCTATGTTAGATACACTTGGGTCTTTGCCAGGATCTGCCGTACTGGTCTATTGTGGACTTTCCTGGCCTGAAGCCATACTGATGCGGACCAATCAGATTATTAATGAACGGCTTCCGGCGGGTACACAAAACGGCAGAAAATATCTTATATGCGATGTTAAGGAGACTGATTCCTCGATAGTTGGCGGAGTCAAAGGGATCTCCTTTCTTGTGGATCGGGCAAACGATACTGAGATTCCACTCGTCGGGCATGCTTTTCTCAGACCATATCGTACAGATGAGCTGGTGCATGCGCCCTACCATATCATCTAGAGCTTCCTTAAATATTTCAGCGAACATACCACTTTTGTTAGACTTCAGTCCTGATATTGCTATCTTGACCTCGTCTTAGTCTGGGGGACGAAATTCTCGTCTGTCATCGTCCAGATTGAGTGGAACATTCTTCCTGACAGCGGTATTTTGGTCCTCTCGCCGTCTAACAGTCTACAGAAGTGATCTTTCCAGATTCTCTGTTTTTCTTCTCTTCTGTTCGTAGAGCTCACGAACAGCCCTCGTTGTTGGATTCAGCGTTGCCTTGTAGACGTCCACCTTGGCCTGCCTGCACTGGTCGTCAAACCATGGGTTCCTTCTATGTGGTGTCTTGATGGCTTCTTTGCTGGCTTCTTAACAGCGACTCCATTCTTCTTAGATGGTTTGCGCAGGCGGCGTCGAACTTACAGAGAGTTTCTGGGAGACTCGGTCGGCAAAGATCCTAGCAATCCGTTGCGATTGTAACTTGGCGATGTCAAAACGTGGTGTGCTTTCTCGACTCTGTTGTTCTCTTGATATCCTGATTCGTACCTTGGCTACAACAAGGAAATGGTCCGAGTCAACATTGGCTCCTCGGAACGTTCGGGCATGAAGAATACTGGAGGAGTGTCTGACGTCGATCGTACCGTGATCAATCTGGTTGACGGTTGATTGATCTGGGGACCGCCATGTCCCTTTATAGATGTTGGGGTGTGCGAACCGCGTCCTAGCAACAGAGAGATTGCGTCCCATGACAATATCCACCAGCCTTAGTCCGTTACTGGATGTGGTGTCGTGTAGGCTGTGTTTCAAGATGACTTTAGCAAAGATGTCCTTCTTACCCAGCTTAGCGTTGAAGTCTCCTTGAACGATCTTGGTGTCGAAGCTGGGACATTGATCGTATGTTCTTTCTATGAGATCATATAAGCCATCCTTGCTGCTGTTATCTTTGTTGGGGCTTGGGCGCAAATCAGGCTGATGTTGCCGAATTTAGCCGTGATGCGGATTGTTATGAGGCGTTCGCTTAGATCGAGTAAAATATATGGGAACAACTGCTCATCGGCTGTGAGATTCGCGCTAGGCGTATATAATCTGTCAAGATTTGCATTAAGTGTAATCCATATGTCATCAATGGCCGCAGATTTGATTATTTCTCACGCTCACGAGTTGGAGCACGACGAATATTTCACAATAGAAGGATGAAGGGGATTATTGGCATTGTTGCTCTATAAATATCGTAATGACAAAGAACCCACAGCTCGTTGGTTGTCGGCACATAACCGGTATCTTGGTCTTTGGCGAATGCATCTTCATCTTCGCTTATTGTCAATATTTCGGCTTTTCACTGGATCTTGCTTCATTTTCCATAAACAATGCATTGAGCCGAGGATGCCGTTTAATGATGCGGTTTATGAACTCGAAGGTCTTCTTTTTTGTCAAAATTGTTTAAAAAAGATTACCGGAAGAAACGGGCAAAGCGTTTGCACAAAGAAAGCGAATAAATTCAAATTACGTTAACCCACTCACATACGATATGAAATGTATGCAACTAGACGTAAAATTCCCAGTTAGCCATCCACCCTAGGGTAAGTCTCCGTTTATTTTCAGCAGTTTTCCGTATTTGTGTCCGCTTTTGTTCAAAAACTTTTTCCGCTGTGACATTTTGTTACTCCTCAGCACCTAAGAGTATGCCCCCATTTTCGCCTGATACTATTGTTATGAGCTTAGATCGTCTGAAGCTAAGCTTGAAACCGAAAGCACCCTCTGCCTTCTCAATTTTTTACCAAAACGAACATTTTTCTCTTTCAGATCATGCGGTCCATGGGCCTCAAGACGTCGTCGGAGATCACCTCGTGGTCCATCACGTCCTTCATCGAGCTTCTGCTGATCTTCTTGGCCGTCTGCATCATCCTCTACTCCGGCGGAATAGTCCATTACACGACGTTCTTTTTCGTGATTGTTTTCCTCATCATTTTCGGGCTGTGTTTGATCTCATTTTGGTAAGGCTCATTAAGGAAATCAAAAATTCCCCCTTAACTCCCGGACTCTCTTTCAGTTACATGTGCGCAACGTTCTTCACCTCAGCCACAATCGGTTCGGTGGCCACGTCTCTGTTCTTCCTGATCTCGTTCTGTCCCTACATCATCATCCTCATCTACGACTCAAAGCTCACAACGTTCGAGAACTTCTTCCTGGACTTGTCTTTCACCTCGGCATTTGCACAGGCCTGGAATCACATTATGCGCATGGAGCTCCAGATGTACGGCTTGTCTTTTGGGGAGGCCTTCGAAGAGGGCTTGAGCAGTGAGTTCGCGTTCGCCTTCTTCATGATCATTTTGGATACGTTCATCTACGCCGGGATTGGATACCTCGTGGAGTACATGACTAATGGTGAGTCAATGAATACAATCGTCCTGGAGGGGTTCCTCATGTGCATCCTTTTCAGATGAATTCCGATTCACTGATGTCACGAGGGAGGAATTGGCACCAAACATGGGTGCAACCATGACTAATGTGTCCAAGATCTACGACGACAACAACATCGCGGTGAGCAACATTTCTCTGGGCTTCCAGAGGGATCAGGTCACCTGCCTCCTGGGCAGGAACGGCGCCGGAAAGAGTACAATCATGTGAGTTCCGCAAACAGTCGCCTCCGCCAGTTGAGTTGATGAGTTGGGTTGTTTTTCAGAAAAATGCTGACAGGCCAGATCGTCCAGACCACCGGAAGGGTGATCCTCTCCCAGGCAGCCGACCGTGACGCCGAGGAGTTTGACAAGATCGGAGTCTGCTCACAGGACAACATCCTCATTCCGAATCTCACGGCTCGCGAGCACTTGGAGATGTATGCGAAGATCAAGCTCAAGAAGGGATACGAGTCCGAGATCACGAAGACCCTCAAGAGCATGAATTTCGGCAAGCACGAGGACTTCGAGGCTTGGAAGCTATCCGGTGGGTACCAGAGGAGGCTGTGCGTTGCGATCGCTTTCATCGGTAGGATCTCTCCGAGATTGTGGCACTCCTTGCAAGTAACATCTCTGTTTCTAGGCTCCCCTAATGTCGTGATCCTCGATGAGCCGTGCAACGGTGTGGACAACAAGGCCAGGCGGGACATCTGGGACCTGATAGAAGTCTTGCGCAAGGGAAGGGCCGTGGTATTCGCCACGCACTTCTTGGACGAGGCGGAGTACTTGAGTGACTCCATAGTCATCATGAAGAACGTAAGACTGTTCAATCCTTGTTCGTTTCACGTTGGTTCTTAAATTCTTTCAATTTAGGGAAAAATCATCGCCCACCACAATCCGGAGACTATGAAGGCCCTGTTCACCGAAACCTTCGACTTGGACATCCAGTGCGTGGACAACCAGGCAGTGGCGGGTGTCCGGAGACTGCTCGACGCCAACCTGAAGAGCTACAAGATCGCCCAAAACACGCCCGCCGACCTCAAGCTCGAGATCAGCTACGACCAGCACACGAACAACTGTCCGCAGCTGCTGGAAGCGCTAGCCGAGCTGCAGAAGGAAGGCAAGGTCATCGAAACCTGCATCAGGAGCAAGAACCTGGAGGAGGTCTTCACCGAGGTGAACAACGTTTCGGACAAGAGCAACGGCTACTCGAAGCGGCAGACACTGCAGCCGGTGGAGCTGAAGAAATCCGCCAATCAAGACATGGTCCGCAGCCAGCCGCTGTGCAGGTTCGAGATGGCCAAGCTCCTGTTCGGCAAGCGGCTGACGCACTTCAGTCGCAACTACCGGATGCTCCTGTGCGCCCTTGTGCTGCCGGCTGTGTTCGAGATCATTGCCATGTGGTTTGTGAACATGCGCCTCGAGGATGACTTCGAGAAGCCGCTGAGACTCGGCAGGGATCTGTACCCGGACACGACCAACGTTCTGAGCTTGGAGAACCCGACGAACTTCACGCAGGACGTCTACGACAGGCTGCAGTCGGGATGCCAGGACTTCGACTTGTACTGCAAGGAATTCACGAGCTCGGAGAAGGCGTTCTACTGGATCCTCGACACCGTCCATCTTTACCACGAGAAGCGCTACGGCGGCATGACTTTCAACGAAACTCGCGCCACCGTTTGGTACAACAACAAGGGCCACCATGCGATGATGGCGTGGCTGAACGACCTCAACTCACACGTGCTCCAAGCGGAGCTGGAAGACTCGGACTACAGCATCACCACGTACAATGTGCCCTGGAAGCTGGGCGACAGGGAGTTCAGCACGAGTTCAATGTAAGTGACTTCACAGCACTCTCTCTTGCAAGTGGTTTCATGTCTCGCGTCTAGACTCCGTCAAGTGGGCGACTCTGGCATTTCGTTCATTCTCCTCATCTCGCTGAGCTTGGTCATCGCAGTGGCGTCGGTCTACATCGTGAACGAGCGGATCAAGGGCGAGAAGCTTCAGCAGCGGCTGTGCGGAGTGGATGCGGCCACCTACTGGGGCGTGGCCTTCGCCTGGGATTTCCTGGTAAGCCTTCGATCAATCCATCGCGACTAGGGCGGGGTTCATGCGTTTGCTTTCGCAGGTCCTCATCATCGGAATTCTGATCTGCGCTGTTATCCTGCTCGCCTTCGGGATGCCCGTGTACACGTCCAGATCCAACCTCTGGGGCATCTGCTTCCTGGCCCTCCTCTACGGGTAAGTGAGACTCGCAACCGCTGGCAGACGGCTCCTTCAAGCGTCCACTTCCAGGTTTGCCTGCATCCCCGCCATCCACGTCATGGAGAAGCTCTTCACCGACTCCAGCATGGCGATCGTGACCATATTCTGCTTGAACGTGATCATTCCGATCTTCACGATGTCCATAGTCATCCTGATCGGCATCATAGGCAAGTCCGAGGCGGCCGACAGTTGGCGCTTCTTCCTGAACCGTGCCTTCCTGATTTTCCCGCAACACGCGCTGGGCGATGGACTGGTGGAGATCTGCAAGAACTTCATGGTGGCCGAGTTCTTCCGCAGGTACGACATCGACTCGTACAAGAACCCGCTTACCAGCGACCTGCTGCTGCCCCACATGCTCGCTCTCATTATCCTTGGAGTGATCTTTTCCGCCTTGAACGTCCTGATTGAGAGTGGCCTGGCCAATGATTATCTGCAGAAGTTGCTGCGGAAGCGAGTTGAGGAGCCGCTGGACGACCTGAAGATCATTTCCATTCAGAACTCATTGAAGCGAAGCGACAAGGTCGGGTCCATGGACAGGTTTGTCCTCAAGGTGGACGGACTCTCGAAGAAGTTCAGCAGTAAGCAGAGCGCCGTCAAGAATGTGTCCTTCCAAGTGGGCTCCGGCGAGTGCTTCGGCTTGCTGGGCAAGAACGGCGCTGGCAAGTCAACGATTTTCAAAATGCTCTCCGGTCAAATGAGGCCCAGTGGAGGAAGTATCGTGTACTCTGATGTAAGTGGAGGAGGATGGTGGGGTTGTTGGGAGGCGATTGATTGTGTATTTAATTCTAGAAAAACATTGCGTACTGCCCGCAAACGAACACCCTGGATGCCCTGTTGACGGTGAAGGAAATGATTGAATTCTACGGCAAGCTGAGGAGGATCAATGACATTCAAAAAGTAAGTGTTAAGAATTGATATCTGAGACATCATTGGGGGTAACGTGTTTCTGTCTGCTCGGTGGATCATATGGCCAAACATCTTCTTCTTTGTGTGACGCTACAGTCCTTGGTAGACCTGGGCTTCAACCATACAAGCTTCTCCAACTGGCGCGATCTCTGGCCAACTGTCTCCAGTTTCTCACGACCAAGTTGGTTGAGATCCTCCTATACTTGTGTGCGCCACCATAAGCGTGGCCGTCTTCTATTTTGTTTGCCAGATTCGAAGACTCTTCGCAGCGGAGCTGAGTAGTCCATAAACTCTACATGGTCCAGCCACCTTAGGCGTTGGATCCTTAGACACATGGCCAGGCTCATGTCGCTGTACAGTCCGTACAGTTCGCGGTGGAATCTTCTCCTCCAGCCCGGTCAACGCAAACAGGACCAACCAACGCACGCAGAACTTTTCCCTCGAGGAGACCAAGGATTTCCTTATCCTCTCTTGAGATTGTCCATCCCTCCGCGCCATATAGTAGGACACGGATGATCAGGATCTATAGAGCCAGCTTGGTCCTTCGCGGGCTGTTCCATTCCTCATAATGATCAGAGTGTTATTTAAAGTCAGCTTGGTGTTTCAAAATGTGGCTCTGTTACTGAATATAAACAACACAGGTAGAGTGTTTTTTGGCAAGAGTTATTCGACGTTCTTAACTACCTCGGAGTTTTTAGCTGCCCATTGAGATGCACTGTCCAAGACGTCGATGTTGTATGTGCTTTCTTGAGGACAGCATATTCTTCGTTTTGCCCTCATTCACCGCCAGAGCCATTTTGGCAGCTTCCATCTCTAGGTTAGCATACGCCTCATTGACGGATCGTAGAGTTCTTCAAATCACGTCAATTTAATCGGCGCATGCTGAAGAGCGGACTTCTGCATCTAGTGTTGGCGTGTGAGTTTTGCACGATCTTCTCCAGAACGATGTTGAACAAATCACATGACAGCGCGTGGCCTTGTCAAAACAGTTTTTTTTACATTGAAAGCCTCGGTGATTTCGTTACCGGCCTTGAAGCAGCGAGAGTTCTCAATCGTCATACTGCACAACCTGGCGAGTGTGGCAGAAATATCAAAACTAGACATGGGGTTGTGTAGCTCGTCTCTATGCACGCTGTCATATGCGGCCTTGGAATCGGCGAATAGGTGGTGAGTGTCTATTTGCACTTCTTGGGTCTTCTTCAGAATCTGCCGTAGAGTAATGATCTGGTCTATTGTGACTCTCCTGGCCTGATGCCTCACACGGCTTCACGCGAGTACAGCCAAAGGGATCTCCTTTCTTGTGGATCTAGGTGGAACATGTTATAAGTTATAATTGGATATATCTAAGGCTAGGAATTTTGTGTGAGCACCCTGCTTGTAGCGCTTCTGGTTCGACTAGTCATTTGCACGTGTTGGATGGCTTACACCGAATGCGAATTCCTTCCAACCTACTACAAATCTAGGGCTCCTCTTGTCCCCCTGATGACATCGTGCAAGGGGCTTGCGGAGGTCCTCTCAGGTGGATTTATAGGAACCTCTGATGTCGACTCCCAGAGGTCAGCGCTTGTGATGTTGTGTGGCCAGACGATCTTCAGGTGATCTTCAGTTTCACAACCGCACAGATGAACTGATTTCGCATGCGACTCAAAAAATGTCAGCTAAGTGTCATGCGAGATAATTTCTACACTTTATCTTCCATACCGAAGGCGATACGATCTCCCGACATTCGGTTCCATATATGATCTACTGAACGGCAATTTTGTGTGATAATGCTGTCAAGGTGGCATTTGATATTGACGTGAATTATCTTCGTTTTCGCGATTTTCTGTTCTCCCATGGCAAGGCAATTAGGATTGCGAACAGCTGATTATATTCACACACATGTTAGTGGAGTCCCATTGAAGTAGGTGGACTAAGTATCTCGGGATTTCAAGACTGATGGGAGGAGTAGTACTTGACAACTCCTGTTCGATTTGTCAAGCTGGGACAATTTTGAAACAACTTCAGAGAACTTTAACTAGGTGTCAAAGCCAATCTAGTGGTTTTCAACTCAGTATACATTCGAACTCTGAGATTTCTTTGTTCCGGCAGTACACGAGGAACTTTATTTTAAGCAGACGAATTTTCGAAAGGAAAGGGCTATGCTTTGTTGGTTTGCACACGACGCACGGATGATCCTATCATCACGACTTCAGAGGCGTGCTTTGAATATTATTCGACTGGGTAGGCTACCGCTTGGCAGACCCAGGAGATGGTGGTTGGAAAAGTTTCACAAACTCGCCTGGTTGCGCCTGGGCGTAAAATGGGCTGGACATCCCCAAAGCGTGCCTTACATCCGCGACAATTTAGTATATCATCCGTGAGAAGATATGATGATAATGATGATGCCCTCTTTTCTCCCGCGCAATTTCCTTAATCTTTGCATTCTTAAATCTAAGATGGCCGCACTTTGTCTGAGCGAAAGATTCCCCAAATGCTCATACCTACGATTTCTGCACCCTTCCGACATGGCAGCTCCTACACCACTTTTCGTTTTCTTAGCCAACATACCCACAGTCGCTGTGAAAGAATCAGCGTAGAAAACTTCACTAGTATGTAACAAAAATAAGCTACGGCTCTCCACTGCTGGACTGTAGTTGCAACTCAAACTTTAACAAAAAAAGCCCGCCTACCCATCACTCGTCATCACCACCAATGCGAAACAAAACTAAAACTGGGCATACTTTTAGGATCCACCAAATACATTCATTTCATACAGACTGTTTGCAATTTAAGCGTTAAATTCATGAATTTTGATCTCGACGTGAATGGACTTAGCTCCATTTTCCGAAAGAATATCCAATTCGCCCTGATTCATCATCAAGTAGTTCGTGTCACTTCCAAGGAAATCATCCGGATTTTGTGTTGCTTCCAGGCCACGAACCTGAAAATCAAAAAAACGTTCTTGGCCGATCAACAACATGACGGTCCCTCCAGTACCGCATCTCTTACCCGTATAATAGTGCTTCTGGATGATGTCATGGCCTCATCAAAAGCTGTGATCGTGCAATGAATGGGTTTCGTGGTCTGAACAGATGCCAACCAAATCACTAGGATGTGGTTTGCCTTGTTGTCCGGATCAATCAGTTTCTCTGCCTAGAATGGAGGAGGGATGAGAACGGAGTTAACTTCTTGGTTGAACGCCTACCATTTGCTTGTCCAGCAACATGGCTTCCATGGAAGTCAGGCAAACCATGACCAGGATCGGAAGATGGTTCTCCAGATGCGCATGAGCTTTTGAAAGAAACGTGTTTTGCCTGCAAATCCCCCTGAGAGCCGGACGCGATTCGAATGCACTATAAAAGAGAGTTTGTGTTGAAGGTGGGGTTCAGTTAATGAGTTGGTGATGCTTACTCCTCAATGCCTCCGTAAGGTAGGACGCCCAGGCAGACATTCTCACGAAATGCAAACATATTCCGATTGAAGAGCAGAATACAACGACCGCCGGAGTAAAGATTGTGACACCCCACAACCAGGCCTTCAGTGTGATCGAGTAGGAAGTGCGACAGCACCGATGTCGAGCCTATGGTTTGACCGCACTTACTCACCGGACAGTAGATAGGCGTCCGTGAAATGGTTGTCAGCGAAGCGGTTGGCTTGAGGTAACATTGTTCTTGCCGCACGTCATCGCCGTGGCTCTGTTTCAAGGTGGACCTCAACTTGGGCATCCTTTTGGCCAACACCTCCTCTTCCTTGCCGGCCATACTTAATTCAACGAACTTAGGGTTGAGCTTCAGACGTTCCTCCTCAGCAGCCCTGAGCTTCTCGGCGTGCGCTTTGGCTTGCTTGAATTTACAGAAACTGTCCATATGGTCGTACATCGTTGGCTGACGGAATTCCGGCCGAATGGGGGCGCTGCCGGAGGGCACATCCTGCAGTTGGTCGCATTTCTGGCAAGGCGTCGACATGCTGAACGCGCAGGCTTACTCAATTCCGATGAACTAAATGATTTTCCGGTTTTCGTTTCAGCTGACAGAAAGCACACTGGTTTCCTTTCAACTGGACAGCTACAAGGATGTTCTAGTGAAAAACCTGAGCGGGGGCAACCGGCGAAAGCTGAATGTCGCCATCACATGCTTCGGCTGGACGGGTGTTGTGCTGATGGATGAACCTACGAGCGACATGGACCCGGTGACCAGATCAATTGTTTACCACGCAATCGATGATTTGATTGCCGAGCAGAGAGCGATTGTCCTGACGTCGCACACGATATCGGAGATCGATCACATCTGCCATCGCATTGCGGTGCTGAAGGATGGGCAAATGATCACTTGCAGCAGGCCCGAGAGTCTGAAGCTTCAATACGGCGGATACTACAGCGTGGCGGTGTTCTGCAATCCCGAGCAGATTAAGGACATTGAAAAGGTGGGTACAAGGGCGGGCTTATTTTAGTCAAGTTCCCACTCATCATTATTTCCTCTTTTCTTCCCCAGAAAATTGGTGACGCCTTCCCCAGCTGCAAGGACGTCCAGCCGTACAATCACTCAATAAAGTTCGTCCTGAAAATTCATCAGAACACGCACGAGGTAAGTCAACTGTCCATCCACCCATTCATCCATCTCTCAATACGTTTTCCTTTCACAGAATGGCAACTACATTGGCTCTGCCTCGGAGCCTGATCCCAAGACAAATCCAACCCTAGCCGAACTATTCCAAACGATGAACACACTGACAGCAGAAAATCCGTCAATACGCTTCGCGGTGAACCGCTGTCGCCTGGACACGGTCTTCGAGAAGGTCCTCGACAGCAGCGACGCTGTGGGCGGACATGTTCACAACGGTTATGTGGAAACCGAGACCATGACGTGACCGCGATGAGGGACACGGGTCTGATCGTTACAAATGTGATAACAAATGAAACATACAAGTGCTTAGGTTAAATATTCTGTATCTGTATATCTTTTATCTGAATCTGTCGGATTCATTGTTTTGTTTTGCAAAAAATACTGTTTTTCTCTTATTTTCCTTAGTCTAAGACGTGTGCACTGCATGGGGAATACTTTTTAGGGTGCTGGGCACCCACGTTCATTGGCCGTCCAATCGAACGAAGTGTGTTAAGTTAGAGATACTGCAATACAAAGTGTATGTGTAGATTGTATTGCGATTCTTTTTGAAAACTTGAAAACTATGTGAATATCTGAGGTTTTTTTTTTCTTGATGTTATGTTAATATGTATTGTATGTTTGTATATTTCAACTTTTCAACTACTCATAAACTATGTATATCTACAAAAGGTTTGTTCTTTTACTCTTTCACTCCTTGTGGGCGGCAGCATTGCGTGGAATATGTTGTGGGAGGTTGAAAGGTGGGTTGTCCTCTATGGTCGCAGTCAAACAATGAATACAATAATGCATAAATTGAGGGAACTGCATACACTTGCCCACTTAAGTCAGATTGAGTGAATTTTTTGACTTTGAGTGCAGTTTTAGGTGTTTTAGAATGTATTGAGTAGTTTTTCTTAACCCAGTGTGTCTGCAGCGTGGGTAACAATAAGGCCTAATATGTGGATTGTAAAGAAATGACAATTGTGCTTCCAGTTGATACCATGCTTTGATGTCTTGCCTTTCATCATGTCACTCTTGAGCTGTGTACCTCCTCTTATATTTCATTATGAACCTGGTCTAGACGTTCTTTGTAAGATGAAGCTGTTCTTGAGTTGACGATATGCAAAGCCGCATGAACTCCAAGTTCAATTTCGGACTTGAATATGTAACGCAAAACAAAACAATTGGGAACTCAGATGAATACTGAGCGAATAGGAAGGATAAAGCCAAGGGGAACAGGAATTCTGATTATGGCTCTGTAGCAGGCCAGTCAAATCGTACAATAATAAAGCGTAAAACAATATCGAATAATAAAGATCAGTGCAGTCTAAGAAACACAGACACTTGCTAGCCTACTCCCAGCCTCGCTGACTCTTATCGAACACATCTCACAAATATACCCCTGGTGTCGGATTGAACACCTCCATCACGCTATCTGACTGTGAACGCGCCGCTACAGTGCTGTGTCATGTGTGTGCTCCAGCTCTTGAACAATTCCTTAAAAAAGTAGACACAATTTATTTTCTAGGCCGAGTGCAACTGGAAAGAAACAGCATGCCAAATTGTTGAAAAATTGATCCGCATGTCAGGTCTTTCCCTCAGATGTCTTACACTTGCCAAAGCAACTACTAAAGTATTCGATGAACACAAAGATTTGTTCAGCGGCGAATGAATGCGCCATAGATTAAATACCTTTATCTGGGGCGGGCACATACTCGCACTAACCCCACTTTGAAATGTAACCCCAAAAACTGCATCTATCCCTCATGCTTTATGAGTAACATACATATGGCAACTGCCTTCGGCTATCTCATCCTCCCTCAGCGATAGCCACTCCTTTATCACAGACCGATAATGAGTCTTGTGGTGCGGATGAAAGTGCGCAATCAGACTGATCTGTTTGTTCATCTTGGTGTGACATTCCTCAACAATACTGCTTCCTTCGGATCTTTTCGTCGTAGGCTTTATTTAACTTATTCCAATGTCGTATTTTTTTAGCGCTATCCGTCTATACTTACTTACTTGTCAGGCCGGCGACTCATAAAGTGTCCGACACTAAGCAATTGCTGCTTTCCATCGCTGACGGTCCTGGGAACGCTGCTTCCAGTCATAAAGAGTAAGCTCTCTTGCATCCGCGACGACTTGATCTAGTGTTCAGCTTTGAGATGCATAAAGCAAGACTGGCAAAAAAGGAGTCTTATAGAGCATGATTTTGGTAATTGGAGTCAGGAGTTTTGAGCTGTTATTTCGACGGACCGATTGGCCGTCGTTTGGCTATTCGTTTGTGCATCGCGTATGTATTAGCGTGGTGCGACAACACCGGATCAATTTTCCCGGGATCCCGAATTCAGCCATCGCTTCGAATAATTCCTTTCGATAAATGCTGTCGTATGCGGCTTTGAAAACAATAAAAAGGTGATGGGTATCGATTTGAAACTCGATAGTCTTCTCCAGGACTTGTCTTACTGTGAAGATTTGGCCCACAGTCGGCCGGAAGCCGCACTGATACTGTGCAAAACGGCCTTAGACGTTGACACAGTACGCTGGATAGAATTTTGTAGACGTTGACGAGGTTGAGCAGGTATATACCTCTGTAGTGGTATCCTGAGGTTGTTTTCTTCTGATGACAACCCTCGAAGACATGCTCTAACTGACGTGTGTCGTACCTCAGAATCCTTGTACCTTAGGGCTCGCGTTTTCCGCAATGACTGACCACGCACAGAATTAACACCGCTAAGAACTCGTGTTCAACTCTCGTACCACCTATTGTGATGCTCTGGGTTGACTTTAAATTATCAGTGCATCCTCCACCGTGGCTGTACAGAATACACCAGCTCTTCCACCAGATCCCTCTTTGATCGAATGTTATACTCGGTTTTCAATGCCACCGAGTTGGGAAACTCGTAATGAAATAAATTGTTTGTCGCTGGAAAATGACGTCCTTTAGTTAATCGATGAACTGTTGCCGCTGTTTTCAGCGAAGTTAATCGGCGTTTTTTTAAATTTCGAGTGATTGATACTGCTCAGGGGGCTTTTATACCCTTTTTTGATTCCAGTAGTGACCGATTAGTGCTGCCAATATGAAAGGACACCCACGGACGTCTTATCACTGTAGACGATATAACTTCAATGTGCGAAAAGACTTTGTCTTCCGCTATTAATTCAGACAATCTAAAATCAAACGGAGAATAACTCTTGCCAATCGCTACATCTTTGGGCAACCAAATTAATTGACAAGCTAAGTTCTCTCTCGGACAACCTAGTAACCCTCTATGAAACCTTAATCGCCCCAGTGATGTTATATGGTGCAGATGAATGGACTATGTCAACAGCGGATGAAGTTACCCTTGGCTGCTTTGAGAGGAGAAAAGGTTTCAGGTGATTTTCGGTACCGTCTGCATAGATGGTGAGTGGAGGAGAAGATACAACAACGAACTGTACGTCCTGTTAAGCATCGACCTGGAGTGAACATTCAAAGACTGAAATAGCTAGGTCATCTAGAGCGGATGGAAGTCACCGCTCTGGCTCGGCATGCCTTTGAATCTACCTCCGAGGAAGGGCACAGTAGAGGCAGACAGCGACTCAGGTGGTGTACGTAAAGGACCTCCACTGGGTCATACTGTAGACAGGTACTTACAGTTACCACCCACCATCATGAGCCAAGTACATTAGACCACCATTTAGAATGCATTATCCTCGTTACAATCACAACTCACTAACAACCATGGAAATACGGTCAAATTATAAAATCCCTTGTTTCAGCCAAGCAATCACTATCAGCGTTACATTTCTCTCCTATCGGATGATAACAGTTTTGTTCTTGTGGTATCTGAAGAGGTACTCACTTTCCGTTGCCATGTTCTGCGTATAAACGCATTTTCAATTCTTGTGGACGACAGGCAACATTCATAATCTTTCACTCACACCGCCCGGCGTTAATCTGGTGTGTTGGAAATCAATAACGCTAATCGACGCCTGTTCCGCACACCAAGATTTTCAATTGATCGATAACAACATGTCAAGCCAAGCGACATGTGATTCCCCTCCAAGGGGATTAGAAAAACGCCGCGTCGTCTTCCCAGAAATGAACGCTCAGCGCAAATTGATTGACGTGATCTGTTTTTGAGAGTTTATTGGCTTGGCTTTACGGCGTCGATTGGCAGTTCGAAAGGTCAATGAAGAGTGCGATTTAATGGAGTTCGACGAAATGGGTGGATGAAGTGAATTGGAGAAGAAAATATCTAGAATTGCCTTGGTGGATGCATAGATGGATCTAGAGTCTCAATCTCAGGCAATTCCAGTCGTCATAGCCAAATCGTGTGCAATTCAGTGCCGTAAAGTAAAAAAGCAGCCATCAAATTGCCAATAAATACATATAGCCCCATATTTTCTCCTTTGTTTGCGATAAAATTCCCTAGATACGAAGGAATGTCACCGAGATGCAATTCAATTCACAAACAGGCATTGCCCATTAGTCGGGCTCCCATTGATAACAGCGCGAATAGTATGCCACAAGTTTATACACCACGCAGGTGAGTGCTTTTGAAGATTTTTTTGTTTCGAAATTTTTATTCGACTGTAAAAAAAGCGGTTATTACCGTGTTGTGTATTATAGGGCATGTCTGCTCGAAAGAGATTAGAGGCGTACTTAGCCACGGGTAATCGCAGCTATCGGGGTGACTTTATGTAAGCGTTTTACGCAGTCTCTCGGCTTGATACGCTTATCCGCAGATAATCGACGACGAGAACTCAAGAGCCAATGGGGCACGTGTAAATCAAGATAATCTCGGTGTTTAGCAGATTGCTGCTACTACATGGTGATTAGATTGAAATAACACTTGAAGAAGAACAATGCTTTGAAAAGGGAAAAGAATCGCAACATTCCGATTGGCATGGAGACGTGGGAAATCAGCAATCACATTAAATCATGGCAAGGGGGTGTGTAGTAGAGTTAAGTCTTGGTATCGATAAGAATTCGTATGTCGCTGAAGGAACGTAACCTTTGATGTGAAGGTTTTTGAGGTTTTCCAGATTTTTCCAGTATGTTGAACCTTTGGAAGTTTGGAATCAGAGAGTAAACGGGTCCCAGCCTCCGATTGCAGTGTCATAGATTTTCGAGTACAACGGATTTCCTCCTGTATTCTGCTTCCTATCGTGAGCATATCAGAAATTCGTACCCTCACATCTCATCTTTGGCGTTCCGCATGATCCACTTAAGGACTCAAGAGATCTCCAGACCAATCAATCCTTCGACATCGACTCCAGGTCAATACGCCAGGAGCTATATGTTGAGCAGCAGTATCTTCCAATAGGGAGGGTGTTACAAATGTCCTCATCACCATGACATTGGCCGGAATATTCGGTTAGTGACGGGAAGACTCAGAGTGGTAATTGTGTGACAAGACAGACAGTTGAGTTTCTCTAGAAAATCACTGAAATTTGACCTATTCTCACGAGAAGTGCTTTGAATTCAATTCCATACACTAGGTTACCACTTGGCAAATCCAGCACGCGATAAGTCTGACCGTAGCCAAGTCAATAAAATTGCACTCATCGCCAAACAAAAGTCCACTTTAAAGGACTTATCCGTCTTCGGGCGGATATTCCATATAAACCGTACGCATCAACCACTTCACTTCTTGCCGTAATCGTTATCATGACTCACTATCAGTTTGGATCTTAGATTTAAGATAGACTAGTTGAAGCAGTCGACTATGAACGATAAGGCCGAATCGGGTGTAAATTAAAGGCGAAGCGAAAAAACCGAGATAAGTGAAAACAAAGAAAGTGCGGGTTCCGTCGATTGTTATCAATTCCCGAAACTATAAAATCGTAAGGGTCTTGCACTACAGTGACCTTAAGGTACAAACTTATTCATATATTTAGGCTAGTGGGTTGGTCAGAAAACATTGACACTAAATGTTTATTGAGATAGAAGGGGGTGGTGTTTATTTTACGGTCGCGACAAGGTTGAGATTGATTCTTTGATGATTTTACGAATATGTGGGCACTAGAAAAGATCATTACACAGAGATGTCGTTTCTAAATGTCGTACCTTTTGCTGGAATGGCGATTAGGGCTTGCGGCTAAAGAGATGATGATGACCTTTGATGGCATGTCAATATTCGTCTGTAACTTCGATGCGGAGTGATGACAAAAGATGTTGCAAAATATGTACATACACACATGTGGTTAATTTTTTCCTTTGACATAAAATAAAATATGTACGTGCATATGTTCTTTTAAACAGTTGCAGTGAACGGGTGAAATGTTCTGCGCAGCTTGGTGCTGGGTGAACGCAAAGTCGAGTTCGTCTAGGAAAACGAGTTATATCTGTCTCGAAACAACGAACTCGGCATTATATCTATCCTCACATATTTTAATACACATTTTAGAAAATGGATCCTGGTCTAAATGCATAACGTACATAATTGAAGACTCAAGAGATACACTGATTGTTGGAAGGAAATATGTGGCAACGAAGTTAATATGGAATATTTCTTGAAACACATCACTTATGCGATCGTTTCTGCAATAACTTTTTGAAAGGCCTTGTATGACTAGTATAAAGATGTACAAGAGAAATTAAGGATGAAATTTTCAATTGAGACAAAGAGCTTTCGGCAGAATATAAGGATCATGAGGAAGAAACATAATCAATGAGATGCACTGGTAGCCAATGTCGTAAGAAAAATTCTACCAGATTTGTATGCAGGCCGATAAGTGAGATTAATGTTTGCTCACCCCTCCATGAATATGCGTATAAACTATTACGATTTCCAACAAAAATTGGAAGAAACCGGATCTTTCCAGATGTCGAATTTGTGAGACTATTGCGTCATAGAGGGTTCTTGTATCAGGCAAGTACGTCGAAATTTTCAAGTAATTTAATTAAATGGAAAAATTAACAATAAGCTTTCTAAATGCAAAGAATAAGACTGAAAGAAAAGTTTAACAGATTAGCATGTTTTTCAGTTTTGACACACCTAAGTGCCTTAAGGAAAACATTAATACTGTTAAATAAATTTGTTGGCTTTGAATTTGCTGCAAGACATAGCACCTAACTTTTCTCGTCTCTTGGCAGTGGCAGAGATAGTGGCTTTCTGAAGCACTTTTTTAGAACGGAACAAAATAAATTTCAGTTCGCAGTCATAGGTTGTTGTAAACAAAGTTTAATTAGATTAATTAAAATTAAATTAGCTGTGCATGTATATTGTATGTGAGTAAAGAATTTACCACTTGCTCCTCACTTTTAAATAGACAAGATGCGAAATAAATAAACTAAACTCTGACCATAATCAGAGCTATGCACATAGATTTTTTTTCGTCAAAATGGGTCCAACTGTACCTAAGTGAGACTTTGTGCTTTTTAAGCTACGTTTTTGGGATTCTTACTCTTCTTCTTCTTGTGGAGTTACAGTCCGGTGTGAACCTGGGCCTAAGTCAACAATCCCCTCCAGCTGGCACGATCCTTAGCCAGCTGCCTCCAGTTTCACACTCCAAGTTGGTTGAGGTCCTTCTCCACTTGAGTGCACCATCGTTGTCCCACTGGTTCGAAGTCGACGACTCTTCGGGCTGGAGCAGTGTTGTCTATGCGCTCAACATGGCCTACCCATCCTAGGCGTTGAATCCGTAGACTCCTGGCTAGACTCATGTCGCTGTGCAGTCCTTATAGGTCGTGGTCGAATCTTCTTCTCCAGAAACCTTCAACGCAAACAGGACCAAAGATTGAACGCAGAACTTTTCTCTCGAAGAGACCAAGTGCGTCTTCATCCGCTCTTGAGATAGTCCAGACTTCAGCGCCATACACCAGGACAGGAACGATCAAGGTCTTATATAATGTAAGCTTGGTCTTTCGAGAGAGGGCTCTACTACTCAATTGCCTCTAGAGCCCAAAGAAACAGCGGTTGGCAAGAGTTATTCTGCGTTTAATCTCGGTACTGATGTTGTTCGTACTATTAACTAGGGAGCCAATGTAGATGAAGTCCTTTACTACCTCGAAGTTGTAACTGCCTATGATGTCGTTCCGACCGCGTCCTCGATGTTGTGTGTCCTTTCTTGATGACAACACTTCGTTCGCCTTCATTCACCGCCAAACCCATTTTTGCCGTCCCCGTTTCAATACCAGCAAAACGCTTCATTGACGGCTCGCTGACTTCGACCAATCACGTCAATGTCGTCCGCATGTGCTAGCAATTGCATGGATTTTTAGAATATCGTGCCTCTAGTATTGGCGTCTTTGGGATTAGATACGCAATTTTATATCTAATATATCATAGTCCCGATATATCCCTCGACTGCCCTTGTTTGCAAGGTTTATCGTCTTCATTAATTATATGTCTTCTACAATGCTTAATAGGAGGACCACTCATATTTTTATCTCGTCTGCTTCTAATACAAGAAGTATGGCGCTAGAGCCCCTGGTTGACAATCAACCAACAAGCCTCCTAGCGCCATCTCTGCCTAACTATCAATAGTTTCGTGCGCCATGTTGGTTGAGCTTCGTCTCCGTTTGGGTGTGTCACATCTCTGCTAAAAATGTCCATTTTGTCCATATGTGTTTAACTTTTTTGAAGCATGTTCGTCTGTGGTGTATCATGGATTCCGGAATCATCAACTTAGAAAAACAAAATCATCAGCCGTTAGAATTATTTGGAATTTCTCTAAAAGTACAAAATTATAGTTTGGTGGACCACCACAAACCAGCCTATAATTCGTCCATAGTTTGCACGCTGGCTTTAAAGGATCTTGCCATTTGAAATTCCGTACAATATCGTATCAACATCATGAATTTTGTAACTTGCTCTTAAAATCTTTTTCGCACTTACCAGCGGAACGAAATTCACAGAACCACTTGTGCATCATTCCATGCGAGAGAGCAAAGTCTCTATAATTTGTTTAACTCTGTAAGTACTTAGTGCGTAATGAGTGGCAAAAAGTCTTGCCACAGCCACAACTGACTGTCTGTTTTTGACAAAAAAAAATAATGAACGAAAAAAACCTCTGTTCACTCCGCGCACAATTTTGTCACAATTTTTCCAACGAATTGAAATAGCATTTTGCGTGATACAGAGTCTGACTAGCTTCCGCAGGACAAATTGACATAGCTTGCTGAAATTCATTCATGAGTCATCGATTAGTGGTCGCACTACTGGACTAATGAGGAAATGCAAATTAAAATCGTTCTGATCGAATGTAATCGTGATTAATCTTCCTCCTGGAAACCAAGTCTCCATAATCCTTTAAGTCCCTCAAAACCTTGTGCACCATAAAGAAGCCTATCAATGGCTTCAAGTAGGCAATAACTATAAAACAGTCATTATTCTGCGAAGAAAGTACATGCGGCCTCAAACCGTTGTCTGGTTATTGCCCCAGTTGCGTTGGCCTGCACTCCTGTCAAGTGTCTTATACAACTGATAAATCCGCCAACAGAACATTTCATTTTCAATATGACTTTCATTACGGCGTTATCGCAGCGCACCACAAGCCCTAATCCATAATGTCATGTTCGAACTGTCTCCGCGATACCATCATTTTCGATAGGCCGTCTGCAGTGACTCTGAACCAGATTGGCTGTCAGATTCCCAATCAATTGACACATCGGTGTGAACAATCACTCACCCCGTCCTAATCGAATAGTTGGACACCCTTGAGGAAAAGGTGCTTATGCAGAACTCAAGGTTAAGCCTAGACCGGTCTTTGGCTGGATTTCACTTATCAAAGAATTTTCGTTTGTAGAATTGCCCAACATAAAGATTTTGATATGGAATCGAGTACATTTTTGTTTTATTGTACTTTAATCCGTCGTGAGTTCTTGTGTGGAAAGCCCTAATTTAAGGCAGTCCAACAAGGAGGCATGCAGAAGCACCAGGAAGCAGTCGCTTGATTGTGGGGAGTTCTATCGCAATCTGAGTGCATTTCTCCTTGATAAAAGAACTTTCCGGTCGCTATCATGAGCGAGCAAATTACAGGTTACCTGCTGTTATTAGAGAAAATTACTAAATATCGCTTGAGAACAACGTCCCGTAGCCCGGTGTGCTCTGAAACCGCCGCCTGAACATGTGTCTAAATTAGAAGAAGCAAAATTGAGAGACATTATCTCAGCGTTAACATCCATATATTTTTAATTGAAGATCGCAACGCTATCGCTTTGCTAAGAGAAACGCTCGTGTGTCCCCGTAATCGGTTTCTGAGATAACAAAATATATCAGTATCGAGTCTAAGAGCGGCACTGGAGTTCTATGTATTGAAAGGCTTCTGCTTAAGCGAGTTTAGTCTGTGCAAACTACTAGTCGGACTAGGACCTACTCTGCTCTAGGTCGTTCGGGTGTGTTTCACTGAAGTGGTTTTATTTGCCGAATTTGAGCGAAGCGGTGGCGAACGAATAAATCTATCTATCTCGGAATAGAATGCGGATATATTGATTTGGATTAAAAGGAAGCAGAGTACTTATTTAATTTTCATCGGCAAGTGGAATCAGATTTTCTGTCGGCAGGCATGGGAGCGACAGAGGAAAAGGAACACCAAAATGGTGATATTTGTATGTTGTATTTATTTATTTTTTAAAAGTGTGTTTCTTGCATGGACGTTTTGTTTATGTTTATTGTCTCATTTGATCTTTTTTTTAAATGTGTGAAAAATTAAAATAGTTTCTAAATTTCTTTGATTTTTTAAAAAAGATGTTGTTGAAACGCCTCCTAAATTGCGAACAATTGACCAAAATCCTGTCTATATAGAAGCTTAGGATATCTTCTTGTCCCTGTAATGATCAGTTAATTGGCAATCAAATGGAGTATTTTAATTTCAAAGTGAAGTGAGCGTAGTGAGAGACTGAAATTATTGAAGTGAACAAACATTACAAAAATACTTAAGATATTCGATGGGATTGAATTTCCAGGCGCACATCGGAGTCCCAGAGTAGTGCTTGTGGCACCCGATCTTGTGAAAATAATTTTCGATTACTTTTTGACACTTTTCGAGAAATGACTCCGTCTTGACGAATACATAGTTTTTAAAGCCCTGAAAAGAAAATTGTGGGCATAAACACGATAACAAGCATAGACCCACAAAAATGGCATCATATTTTATCCCCAATCCACACCACATATATGAGGAATGAGGCGCACAGGGAATTTTGCTTACAATAAACCCAAAGCAAGTTTCTGATGAGAGATGTTGAGACAGCCTATGTGTTAAGGCCCAAAATCTCGGATACCATTTGGCTAGAGCGATGAGAACTCTGATATACAAGTAAAGAATCGGTGTACGTTCCTTAGAATATGTGGTCATTTGGAGTAAATTTTTGAGTTGTTGAACATGATAATTACTCAACACTTTTTCTATGTGCGGCTATATACGCACATTTGCATGTATCGGTCTGGTGATACTTGTATATAGCGCACACACGGTACCTGTATGTCCAATTTTGTGCGTTGGTTTTAGGAGTTGTGTTTTAGTTCGTTAAAAAAGTAGCGAGCCTTTGCCATGCCATTATGAGTCTAGCTTCAGTTCTTGTTAATAATACAGGCTAAACTGTGTGGTGGGCCGTGTCGTTGTGCGCATGTGCGTCGACCTCGACGTCGTAGGTTCGATTCCAGCTCTGAGCGACAAAAAAAATTTCCCCGGCCCCACCTCTTTCTAGTCACTGACAATGCTCAAAGAGTATTTCCTGTCTAGAAAAAGCTTCTCAAACTTGGCCGTTCGGAGTCGGCATAAAACTGTAGGTCCCTTCCGCTCGTGAGAGAACAATAGCACGAACAACATAAGTGGCTACTGAGAAGCTAGGCCCAGGCCTTCTACGGGCTGTAGCGCCACCCAAATTATATATTATATAAGCTGTGAATATAAATTAGAAAATATATTCGAACTTGCGGATGGCTTGGAAATAGCCGGAATATGAAGTTGTAATAAGTGTTTGCTAAATTTTGTGAAGTACTGTACACTGCAGCACATCATTTTCGATGATGGATAAACCTGAAGAACGCTGTAAACAAGCTAGAGCCTCTGAATCTTTCACAGTTTTGGTTATGTTCGGCGTAGTCTGCGTGTTGTTACTGAAATAGCAATATTAGAACCATAGATTGTATTCGCCTATAGGTATTTGCTTATTAAAATATTTGCTTTACACTTTCGTAGTATAGTAAGTTCTGTATCCCCAATTTCTACTACACTAAATCAACATCTCATAGTTATGCGTCATTAAAGTCGTCGCAACGACATATATTTTTGATTATTTTTTGTTCAGGCAAATCCAACAAAAACCCTTGAAATTAATGCTTAAAGGCCGTTTGCTGATACTATTCCTTCATCTCCTTAATCATTGTCAAGTAGCATTTAAGTCTTATGTTCAACTTTAGCTATTCTTCTTTGCCCACTAATATTTAAGTCAAGCTAAGCTATGGTCCAGTATTCGTTCAAGCTAAACCACTTTGAAATTTGCTTGTTGAATTTATATTCATACAAAAATGCACGATTCTATGTCACTGTCATTATTTAAGCACACATTAAAGTCTGATGATCCCCTATTTCTTCGGCTTAGGTTATTTTACAACTGCTAATTAAAAACGCTTAGTTAATTTTCAGCAAACGGCTCTATGTAGCACAGAAATAGCTTTTGTATGCAAAAGTAATTCTCAAAAAAACTTCGAACCTTTCCCCTGAAAATAGCATAATTTGTACTAAGTACAGGTTTGCATGGGGACATCGCATTGCTTCTGGGAACTTAAACAGAGACCCTTACTAACCTATTTCCGTACGTCTGGAGCGAGTCATATAATATTGGCTCTACTTACGTATTAATTGAACGAAACTCGACGAAACTAACAGGAGTCGTCATCATGTGACTGTCTGCGTGTAGTTGACTTAAGTCTACGTATGATGGTATGGTTGGATCTTAATTTTGGGACATTCTTTTAACAGTGACTCAATGGAGTTGGTGCTGTGAATATAAAAGTCGGTGGGTCTGGAATCAGTGTTGGCCCGTGGCGTTGTGCGTACGTGCGTCGACCCCAACCTCGACGTCGTAGGTTCGATTCCTGCTCTGATCGACAAAAATAGGTTTCACGACCCCACCTCTTTCCAGGCACTGACAATGTTCAAAGTGTATTTCCTGTCTCGAAAAAGTTTCTCAAACTTGGCCGTTCGGAGTCGGCATAAAACTGTAGGTCCCTTCCGCTCGTGAGAGAACAATAGTACGCACAACACGAGTTGTTGCTGAGAAGCTAGGCCTTGGCCCTGTAGGCTGTAGCGCCACCCATGTCATGCCAAACCTAGAAATTCACCACAGCTTTGGGCATTGGTACTGACTAAAACACAGACCACTCTCAGCCCTTCAAATAGTTATGGAGTCAGCTCTGAATCTTATGCTCAATGCTCTGGCTGATCCGCAAGAACATGAATGGATGAAAATGTGTAGGCGTACTTAACTAAACAGATTACTCTCTTCTTGTCATCCTTCCTTTATATGTGTGTCACAACAGCAGTATATTCTACAGGAACCATTCAGTTAATGCGGTAGGGACTTACAATTTTAGGCCAACTCTGAACTTCGATGTTTGAGGCTCCATTTCATTAACGGTGTTCTATCTGTGCATTATCAATTAGTTAGAGAGTTGAATCAAGACACTTAGCGCATGTTCGAGGTGCCTAGTCACGGTCGCCACATGCACCCTTGTTCCGATTAAGTCATTACACTTCCGTCAGGGGAATTCCTTCATTTGCTTAAATCCAAACACTGTGACTGGTTATGGCGCGTTAGTCTTTACACTTCAACGTTTCGATGGGGATCCACACACTGTGACGATTTATTGCATCAGCCGAGGCATCAATTACCGCACTCGAAGAATGTACAAAACTTGAAATTCACTTTTAAAACAAACATTTCTTTGAAATGTCATGCATGACTACGGGACAGATCAGTTGAAAGTACATTGACTCAGCCCACGTATGAAGACGCGAATATATCGATCATTCAGGAGTACCTTCTCGCCCCCGTCGCACCGCCCTTGGTGAAGTCATTAAAACCAAATCCCCTTCAGTCTGGACGGCCAAACGGTGTTACAAGTGTATGCAAATACTGGCGTAAAACATTCCCTTATCAGTTCGATAGTAAGCGCTTTACACAATAATGCACATATTTACATTGCGCGATGCCTGTCAGCAAATACCACTTAACATGACAGCCAATGGATAAGACCAGACCATAATATCCATTCATTCGAATTTTATGACTGCGTAGGTTGTCGTCGGTGTTGTCGGTGTCGTCGTCCTTGCAGAAATTCATTTAAATGAAATACGCACAATCGCTTATCCGGATCTGATAAATTCATTGATAACGGGCTGAACTTGACGCGCCAAACCCGATGGGACTACGGACGCTATTCTGAAAATAGCCGTCAGCGTCAAGGCTGTGCGAAAATTGTTCGATGGTGGACCGTTCTATTTCAATCAATGAAGTCAACAACAATGTTGCGCTCGACACGTCTGCTCGTCCATTATTGAAGGACTGAATTTATGAACGTATTTATTTGGCCATAATGTTGATAATAATCGCCTAACGGAACGATAATCAAAGCCAAACGAGCTGTTTATTGTTCGCTTGCATTGGTATATGGTGACGATAAGGGATCCGGTGCGATAAATCGAATTGATAACTGCCCGATGTCGGTGTTTGTGATAAGATGACGGAATTTACAGCCCGTGAAAAATTGTCTACATCCGTTTGAGGTGCATTTGAAATATAACGGTATTATTTAAGCTTCCATTGTGAAGGCGTAATATTTACACTTATGCAAGGTGTTACGAGACATTGATTTCGACGAGTGCTATTAAGGCAGACATGTGATAATGGCGAATGCATCGAGTTTAGTTTTTGCTGTTTTGACGTGGGGGGTGTCTTTGATATCAAGAAATGCTCGTTAGTTCAGCATCTTTCATCGCGGAAAATCTTCACAGGCGTAAAGACGCGCATTATTGTCCATCTAACCATTTTTACCTGAGATAATCTTTACAAGCCACAAATAGATGAGTGAGACAGCATCGACACTACCACGACGCAGAGATGAGTGACTCTCAACAAATTTTTAGTGACAAAGCTAGGTTAGGCAAAACTGGTCGGTTGTGTATAGCAGACACACTCAAGTGATGAGAGATGTAGGGAGGCATCAGATCATCATCATCATCATCAGATCAGATGGTCAGATCATGTTCTTTCAGAGATCTCTTTCGAGGTGGAGAAAAATTAACATTTTCAAACAAAAAAAGAAAAATCGGTAGGTTTTCAAGAAGTCTGTGCACATTGCAGATTTAGCAACCTTTCACTTTTAAAAGTTATAGAAAAGTGTTAAAAAAAGCGCATACATTTCAGAAAAATGCATGAAATCTTTACTTGAATCGATAGTGCTTCTTCTTCTTCTTTGATTGGCGCTACAGTCCGGAAGAATCCTGGGCCTCAACCAACATGCCTCTCCAGCCAGCACGATCTTTCTCCAGCTGCCTCCAGTTGCTCACACCAAGTTGGTTGAGGTCCTTTTCCACTTGTGTGCGCCATCTAGTGGGAAGCCGTCCTCTGTTGCGCTGTCCCAATGGCTCGGTGTCGAAGACTCTTCGGGCCGGAGCTGTGGTGTCCATCTGCTCTACCTGACCTAGCCATCTTAAGCGTTGGATCCGAAGACGCTTAACTATGTGCATGCCGCTGTACAGCCCGTATAGTTCGTGGTTGAACCTTCTCCTCCAAACGCCATCAACACAAACAGGACCAAAGATCGTACGCAGAACTTATCTCTCAAAACAACCAACAACTTCTTCATCCGCTCCGTGTCTCTGCGCCATAGAGCAGGACTGGGGTGATCAGGGTTTTATACAAGGTCAATTTGATGTTTCGAGAGATGGCTCTGGTATCGACGGTCCATATAATTTAATGTTTGAAGATTATTTCATGCTAAAGTTGACCTTGACTGCGCCTCAAATGGTCCATCCGGTTAGTCCAATTTTGGCATACTCTTTCCAACATTTCGGCCGGTATCTCACGAGTAAATGCTTCAATGTTGTCTTCCAATGCGTCAATTGAAGCGGGTCCCGAACGTGAAATAAAATGCTCTCCGAACTCGCCTCTCAATAAGTCCATTGTTGCGCGTCCTGTGTGGCATGTGGCACCGTCTTGGTGAAACCACAAGTCATGCAAGTCAAGCTCTTGCATTTTGGGCAAAAAAAGTTGGAAATCATCTCACGGTAGCGCTCACCATTCCCAGTTACGTTACGATTCGCTTCATCTTTGCAGAAGTACGGTCCAATGATGCCACCAGCCCAAAAAGCGCACCAAACTGTGACTTTTTCTGGATACATTGGTAGCTCTTGCAAAGCTTCTGGCTGATATTCATTCCAAAATCGACAATTCTCCTTATTTACGTACCCATTGAGCCAAAAATGAGCTTCGTCGCTGAACACAATTTCTCGGAAGAAGCGCGCGATGAACTTTCTTAACAGAGCACCCACATTATAAAATTCAATAATTTGCAAGCGTTGTTCGTTTATGAGACGTTTATCGTTAAATTGTAAACCAACCTGAAGGTGTTTGGAAGTGAAACAAAACACGAAACGTTTGTCAGCTGTCTAAACCAAGATAATAGCTAAAAAATCACCCTTTACATTTTTTTAAAGGCAACTGAATTGTTTTGCTTAAGAAATGCACTTGTCCAGTCACGAAAACTGCCCTAAATTGAGTTCGGAACATTCTATGTTTTCCTTTTCATGCTTCGTCATTGACTGTTAAAACATTCGCCTAAAATTCAAGGATGGGCGAGAAGGGGAAAAGCTGGGACGGTTTGGGGAGCCGTAAGCCACTGAACTTCTTCTTCTGTTGATTTTTGCTTGATTGTATACAACATGTTTCATGTTCAAATCTATTTAACAAAAACCGCTAGATTCACTGCAGAACAAAGCAAAGCCAGAACCAGTGGTTTCTTTTGCACGAGGACATATTTCGTACCTCGATGTCTAGGGTAGAGCCGGACTTGTTCCAATAATGACACCGTTGAGCTGCAAAGCGATGGCGAATACCTTCAAAATCACCATTTGGAGGACAAACTGAAACACTTTGATCCTGATTTATTCGTGTTTTCCACCCTATCAAGTCGAGTAAGTCCCACAATGGGTGTGTTTACATGAACAGACAAGTCGGCGAGAATTGAATATTTAGCTGTTAGCTTTTCCTTAATCGTATGCATATGAGCTCTTATATATCGTCAGACACTAACAATAGCATACAATTTTTTATTAGTGTTTGATAACAAATAGTGTAGAGAGGCTGTAAAAGAATCGCTTTGTGCCTAGACGTCTGCAAATTCACTATCTATGACGTCAGGCCGTAAACGGTTTAATCTTTATTGACGTCAGAATTTTAAAATACAACAGCAGTTATTTTTATAGTTTACTTGCGATAAACACAGGCGTGAGGTTCGGCAGACGATTGATGCGTTACAGAAATGAGGGAAAACATTATTTTAAGACCTTCAGAAACCCAATTCAATTACAGTCGAGACTGTGTTTAGTTCAACCACTTTCTGACTGGCGCCCTGATCGAGCTTAATCGGCTTGGCAGTTGACCTTGACCCTTTTCTCAGCACTTCATCAGATAATCGATTACATTCTTCGGATTACATTCTTCGGACAATTTAATGTAACACACCAACCCACCTAGGCACCTACCTACCTATCTGTTCCTGTTGTTCGGGTGGAGACTTATAACCTATGGCCTCGCTAGAGCTTACGTTTTTCTAAGAAGATTCAAATAAACTAATCAAAGCTTCAAATAATGTGAGGCACTACTTAGCAAAGCAAATCTTAAGAGGGAAATAGATTTTGGGATAAATACCTGATCTCCTTTGAGTGATGAAGCCCTACGATTTTGTGTATGCCGATTTCGAAATATAATTAAGCTTGTCTCGACAATTGCACTCCATGGCCAACATTTGCAGCGACTAGTGATATTTGTTGCTGTGAAAACGACGTTGCACAAGATTGAAGCTTGATGGTGTAGATGCACTCTCTATTCCGAGACTGCCAGACACAAGATTTTGGTAAACTTTATAGCATTCCTTGTTATATTGTATGAAATCTCTAATAATAATATGGTGGCGCTTCAGCCCGGAGAGGGCCAGGGCCTATCTTCTCAGCAACCACTCATGTTGTTCGTGCTATTGTTCTCTCACGAGCGGAAGGGACCTACAGTCTTATGCCGACTCCGAACGGCCAAGTTTGAGAAGCTTTTTCTAGACAGGAAATACTCTTTGAGCATTGTCAGTGACTCGAAAGAGGTGAAAATTAATTATTGTCGCACAGAGCAGGACATTGGTCATGATGTGTCTATTACTTTATATGTCTTAGGTTAAAATAATCTCCATTTCAGTTCAGAATGACGTGCATATGATTCCCTACGTGTACCATAAAATGAGCCTATCATCCAAGCCTCATACAATGTGCTGTAATAAGTTAAACAGTGAACGAGTTATTTTCGAAAAATGCATAAATGAAATGAATGAAATGCACTGATTACATCTTTACTTTTACTAAACGAAATGTGTCTTCGACTCCAACCCCGAGGGACAACGCGGTAAAGGAAGACCACGCACACGGTGGCGCACGCAGCTCGAAGCTCGAAGCTCGAAGCAACTAGCACAAGACCGAGCTAGATGGAGAGGCATGTTGGTTGAGGCCCAGGTCCACCCCGGACTGTAGCGCCAACCAGAGAAGAAACGAAATATGGAATTAAGTCTTATAGAAGAACTTCTTAAGCCACAAGTCACCACTTCCTCTTCATCCTTTAGGAAGCTACAATAAGGTTGGGAGATGTTTGCCACAGTTTCGTTGCAACAATGGAATTTGCGCTCTTTAAATTGCATCCATAGAGAACGGAAATTGTTATTGGCGTTGGACAATTTTATAATTTTTCCACTGCTGTTCACTTCGGTGCCATCAATGTCAAAGTTCTACTACTTCCCCAAAACCCAAATATTATCATCCACATGGATGCAACTTATCGAAAACTCGCCAACGCCATTCACACAGCCCAGCAAGTGTACGTCTGCCCAGCCAATGCTGGTCTCTTATCACTTCTTCCAAAATAAAAGATAAATATTCTCAAAAATGAGAAATGTTCTTCTCTGCTTTGTACATCAAATTGAGTGTCAAACACAAACTTTTAATTGAAATTACTCGTTCTTCTTAATGACAGATGAACGCAGAATTGAGATACATATTATTTCTGCACGTGCACAGCAATTATTCGAATCTGATGTGTAGGGTAGTGTATCTCAAGTGGAGGGAGTGTCTCCTGATGACAGCAGGAAAGAAATCATGTCTAAAGACCAACAAAAATGCATTCCCTTGAGGAGATTTAGATTGGAACGCAATGCAGCCCTGTTGCCATCGCCGTCTTCCAACGTAAGTAGTACGAAGACAAAATAACCGAAAAATGTCAAAAATGCATTTCCGGTAGATATTTACGTAACTGGGAGAAATAAAAAAAAAGGCAGCATAATGCTCTGGACGGACAACAGCTAACAAGCCTCTCAAGCCAGAGAGAGCTTTTGGCAGATATCCTCTACGAAGAACTTAAGCTTGACATCCTTTCCACCTACAGGGTATACGATAAGTTGATTGTCCCTTCCAGATTGAATCCGACAACTCTTCAAGTTTTGCTGTGCATATTGTACATTATTTTCTTTCGATTCCACAAGTGCGGCTGGAGAATGAATTCCCATTTAATGAAATTTGTTCACTCTGTTCACGAAGGTTCAAAATCAATAATCCTTGTGGAATCATCACATTCAGCCCCGAACTGACAGCACCAATGGGAAAATTGTGATTCATAATCGCCCTCACATGCTCTGCCCACTTTGAGATGGATGGGTGTCTAATGCCTGCCTGTGGAGATTCATGTCGCGCTTCCTCATTGAATATTTTATTTCACTCACCGCCAGTAAGAATTAGACCAAGGAGGAAACCATGTCGGTGGTGAACTGATCTTGGAGAACTGGTCTTGATCATTTACTCTTTGGTGTAGTCCCTTCCTTCCTGCAATGCAAAGCTGCGGATAAAGCTAGCACGATGCAGACGATTTCTGCTTTAGTCCATGGAAGCAGTAGTTGACAAGAGATGATGCATGTAAGCTCTAATTTTGGCAAGATAAGTCCCTGTGTCCTTTCAGAAACACGCATATTGTCGACACGGTATTCAAGTTAAAGGAAACTTATCCACCAACACCATCACTCCTTATCTCAGATAGGCGCTCCACTTCCGTAGAACTCAACCAAGTTCATCTTGATCTTGATCCAAAGCCAATGAAATAAGTCAAATTCCGTCTCAAAAGTAAATTATAGCAAGTGTCGCCATATCAAATCATGTCACCACGAAATGATTATCAACAATTAGCCAAGTTCCTCCACTGAATAGGCTGTCACATGATTCCCCACCGACTTCTGTCACAAATCTAGTTTTGTGTGTTTCCATTCTCTGATAACGATTAACAATTGTGCTTGATAGTGACGACAGAAGAGCCACCAGTCTTTTCTTTCGGCTCTGGCCCTCGATTGCGTGCGTGATAAAATGTGCCCAAGTGAATCACTGAGATAACATTCTTCTCGAAACGACAAGCGACGCGTGACAATTGACGAATTTGGGTTAAGTCTATTGTGGAGCAGCTGGGAGATTTACTTAATCTCAACGAGATTTTCTGTGCTCTGAGATATGTCTTAGGTTTTGCCATGCCATGTCGAATTTGAGTTTCATAAATTGCTTTCAGATTGTAAGATTTTTCAACTCAGTGTCATGGAATATGCTTTGATTCTCATGCCGATTTCGATTTTAAAACATGGCCAGACCTTTAAAAGTGCAAAGCAAAGCTGCCTCTGCTGCCTGCAAACACGTCACTATCGACAGCTACGATTTTAACGTAGTTAAAGCTTCAAAATGCTCCTCTGGGCAAACGTGAACTCCACAAACAATATCCAAGGGGAGACCCCTCAAAAAATCTCCCTTGGTAAATGGTCTTACTTTGTCTGGGTTCGCGCTCCTGTAATGTGGAAGCCAACAGCCAAGCGGACAAGCTGGTCTCTGGCAATGTGAAATTCGCCGGATATGCAAACAGTAGTGTATGCGAGCAATGGATGTGTGACCAGTTCTCTACGAATGGTACCAATGTAGTAGCACATCATCACATCGACTGCATATAAAACTATACGGCCTTCGAGTTTAAGACTCAAAGTACCCAATGTTGTATACGGACATGTGACCGTACGACGCTTGTAATCTGATTTCCATAATTGGTCTAGCTTTGACTCAAATCCAGGTTGTAGTCTTGACTCCAGTTCTAACTCAGGTATAGGGCTTGCGGTCTGCCATTACGCATGCCATCTACTATTCGAATAAGCACTTGGTTCTATTGCTAGGGGAAGGTCCTCATTTCAGACGTTAGCTTTGCGGATCAGACCCATCTCACTTGTTTAGCTTTATTATCTGTTTGTACCCATTTTTTCGACTAAGCCGGGTTGATGTGTGGAACTGGAGACAGCTGGCGAGAGAGGGATGTTGTAGGAAGAAGAACGACCATTTTCTTAATCATTTACTGTGCAATAGCGAGAATCTTTAGATACAACCACTTTAAGCATGAATGCATCTTAAACCAAAAACATTGGCAATATTTTGTCTGCCTCTTATTATTCCTTTGCGGGACCAACTAAATGTAATACGTCTCGACAGGAGAATTTGGCTAGCTAGATTTATACGTAAGCACATATGTGCATCGTGAAGGTGACCGAACACTTATGCACCCAAAACGAATATTGTTGTTCTTAAAGTATGCCCAAATTGTTACAACGCTTTGTGACTTGAAAATAAGGCGCTATTGATTACGTTAATTGAGCTGACAACAATTTGGTTAAACCCAGAATAAATTCCCATCAATAGCCCAGCTTTCATTATTATTAATTATAAATTGCTAAGTGGTGTGATCACGCCACGCGATGTGATCACATTCCTAACTAAGTATCGCCATTTATTTTGCATTATTGACATTTTGCCTTATTTTCAGTGGATTCGAAAATTGCTAAAGACGACAAGGAAAAGGACGATGGCGCTATCAAGGATGCCGAAGGACAAGTAGTGGTAAGAGAGAAACTTCTTTGTTTTCTAAAAAATTGGCAGCATGATTGCTCTGGAACACAAATGGTTAAGGTACATTCGTGCGGTGGACCTTTCCAAGTTGAAATAAAGGGTGATTCATCAATGTAAAACTAAACACATGCATTTGAAAGTGAACTCGACATTTTTGTTACCGGCTAAAATAACAATTCATTGTACCAACTTTTTAAAAATAATAGTATGTAAATGTTGGCCGTCTGAGGTGGTCCATTCGGAATTTCCAATTTCATAGCGATTGGTATCTCGGGGATGATGCGTTTGGAAGAGAAGGTTCAACCACAAACTGTACGGGCTGTACAGCGGCATGCACCTAGTTACGTCTTCGGATCCAACGTTTAAGATCGCTAGGTCATGTAGAGCGGATGGACACCACAGTTCCGGCCCGAAGAGTCTTCGACACCGAGCCATTGGGACAACGCAACGGAGGACGTTCTCGCACTAGATGGCGCACACAAGTGGAAAAGGACCTCAACCAACTTGGTGTGCGCAGCTGGAGGCAGCTGGCGAAAGATCGTGCAGGCTGGAGAATCATGTTGGTTGAGGCCCAGGTCTACCCCGGACTGTAGCGCCAATCAAAAAAGAAGAAGGTATCTCGTGGATAACTCGAGTATTGTTGGCTTCCAAAGCATCTACCCCAGCTGACTTATTCCTGAAGACCTGTAACTTTACATAGCCCCAGGAAAACAGTCCAAACGTTTGACACCGCACGATCTAGGCAGTCAAAAAGTGAAAGTAGGTACTTTCCAAAATGATTTCTTAACAAGCTCATTGCTTCACACGCTTTTTGCCTTCAATTCTTGCTCAAGTTATACTCTTATGCTGAGATCCTCACGTAAAATACGCCAAATTTTCGAACACGCCAAGCTGCTCAAAACGCCGAGGAATCGATTCGTCATAGTCTTCGCGTACACTATCAGCTACGGCTGCTCACCCACTAACGTAAGCTGGGACTCAAATTTGTGAATGAAATTGACAATGGTGGTTTCAGTAGGTCATTGTAGGTATTCCCTTCTCATCTCATGATTTTCGTAACTCAGCCACGATGGCTTGCCAAACGATACTTCACAAAAATTACAAAGTAGTTTGATAGGAGTCACACGTGATCTGTCAAGAAAAGCCTATTGAAAATCAAACCTAGCGATGAATCACCCATTAGGACACCACATTTTTAAGAATATATAATTTACTTCTTAATGGAAAACTTGAACTAGGTATCTACAGAGTTTCTTCAAAACACAAAATGTCATTTAGAAGCTAGACTTTTCCAGCTGTTCCTAACTTTCGGTTGAGAATATTGTTCATCAGCATATTCCTAATCGAGTAATAATTGATCTGTTGAAATTAAGCTCTTGTTGATGGAAAGCCTTGAAAGGTGGTTTATGAACACGAGCACTTGCTACTGATACTCTCATCTGGTATTCATCCATTGAAACTTTGTTGCTTCAAATTCTTGATAGTTCAACCAAATGTACTCGTACTTGTTCTTAAATGGAATACCGCCACACACTTATTTTCTGCGAAACCGCGTGTATTTAACTAGATGTACACGGTTGATGACGACTAGTACCTGGTTGATGATGATGAGGTGATCTGCTTTGTTGAAGTTCATTCTTTTCTCTAAAATATCTCCTTCCCAAATTCAATATAATTCAGTCTGGCACTTTTGCCCTGAATCCCATCCTTTGAACGTAGGTTTCTCACTTCCGATGGAATGAATTTGAGTTTTGTAAAGTATCAAGATTGTGAGACTGGCGGTCACTAGAGAATGAAACTGTTTTAAGTTGCAAATGAAGGACGAATAACCGATCGCCAGAAATGACCATGAGTCATTGTACAGATTGATCAGATAACACTAATTGTTGTTTGACTGAATGACACTCATTCAATCACGTCCATTCCATTGAAGGCATTCCATTGAAGGCATTCCCTTCTCATCTCATTCAAGACCATGCTGTCTTACATACGTCCATAATGATTTGGTCTATATACCAGAGTTTCGGTCTTCATCTCCTTCTCAAACCAGGAGGTTCGGATTCGAAGACTCTCATTGCTGGAGCGTTGTTGTTTAAAGACGTGGTATGTGGACCGCTCATGAAAAACGAAGACATTTGTTCATCTTGAACATCCACCGCAGGCGTCTTTCTTATAGCCTCAGGCTTCGATTGTCCAGTATTATTCCGTAGATTTAATCGACAATTTCGAGTTTTCGGTGACAGTTGGCACGTGCAATGCCCAGTTGTATACTGACAGCGCGGCAAATTCAAAAAGTCACTTTTTGACCAAACAACCCTCAGAATGATGTACTTACACCAGTACACTTGGGCTCTTGATCAAAATCTCTCACCGTTCTCCGCCAAGATCCTTGCAATCTCATGTACCTCAAGCTGACACATAACAAATTTGTCAGCAGCTACAATCAATTATCGAGGACAACGAGTTTTATTTGCGTCGTACCTGCTCGCCCGAGATCCCAGCCGATAATCAACTCTTACCGTAATCACTGGCTGATAAGTACACAAATGCACAAGTCACAACACACTCCAGGCTAAAGCGAGCAGTTCCATTGAAAGCACCAGAAATATCTGAGTTTCATTGCCTCTTTTGCCACGGGCTAATGTTATTCATCGCAGATACGAGGACTTATCCAATCTAATCGCGCTCACTTCACTTAACGATTGCAATGACAAACAGACATGCGTACGTATGTACACATGTACGTTGCTCGTAATTTGTATGTATCTACACAAGTATCTCAACTGGAGTTAATGAATGTTCGGTGCAGAGCAAAGGTGGGCGGAGTGGTGTGCGGCCTTATCCCGAACGCGAAATCCTCGGATATGCAATACACCGATAGTGATAATGCTTAATTGCGCTCTGGAATTAATTACGCCTCACCGAGGGGCACATTGATTTGATTGACATGGCGCAATAAAAGCGACAAGACATTAGGCGTCAATAAAAATGAGTTGTCTCTCAGTTGTTTTGCTCGTTTTGACATGTGTTATGTCGAAATTCACTCGTGCATTTGTTTGTGTTCCGCTTGGTTTCATTTGTTTTTCTACTTCTTCTCTTGCAGAAAATCCCTTATCCGAAGGCGGTGGGCTTCATCATCAGCAATGAGTTCTGCGAACGATTCAACTACTATGGAATGCGAAGTAAGTATGATTTGGCAAGGCCTTAAAGGCTGAGAGGAATGTGTAGTCTGGTGGTCCGTGAGGTGCTGGCTTTTCCGTAAGTGGGGATCAATTGGATTGAATGACAAACTTGACGCATTTGTTGCGAGAAATAGTGCTGATATATTGGCATAGGGTCATAATGAAGCATCGGCATGACAGCCAACAAATTAATTCTTGATGTGTGAGGACAGAAATCGATTGGACACATAAACAAATTGCGGCGGTCTTCAAGTGAGTCGATACTCTCTCTAGGCCTAGATAGGAGAGGAAGATGTGAGCTGTATTTCCAGTCTTGAGACTTGAGCAAAGCAGATGAACATCCCACAAATCTAGCATGGCTTCAGGACACGTAGACAATTGACTGCGTTTTAAGCCACTTAAAAAATATGCTCTCTTTGCCTAAATGACGGCAGCAAGGATGCCACCCTCGGTTACATCGACTCAAGGGACTTTCAAGGGTAGTGGGTTTTTATTAAGGATTGGCTTAAGTGACATCAGACAGCATAGAGTTCTGGAATCGATGTCAAGAACGTGTTGAGCGAGATTGCACAAGGCATTACAACTAACTCATTCCTTACTAGACTCAAATGTCAACATGAGCTACCTTGCTACTCTTGAGCAAAAGAGAGAGTGTGCAACGATCAAAGGAATCAGAGAACACACATGCACCATTGGCAATAATCTTTGGATCGCGAAAGGTTACGGTCGCGCGTCGTAGAGCTTCGACACTAATTATCGGCATAGAGACTAACTGAACCTTGCTGAGAAGCTAGGCCCTGGCCCTCTACGGGCTGTAGCTCCACCCATATTATATATTATAGACTAACTGAACAACAAACGAAACGAGCTGGTCTGAAAAGACGGAGTACATGCTGTTGAGCAGAAATGGATTCATCGCTCATTTTCTACGAAAATCAGTCACGAATGACGGCTACAACTTCGACGTAGTCAAAGAGTGTTGTCTACCTCGGGGCGAACGTGATCTGACGTTGAAGAAGCTGGACGATATGCTAAACAGTTCCAAGAACGTACCAATGGTCCTATCCACGAAGAAGCTAAATGAAGGAGGAAGCTTAACGGCGAACTTTAGGAGCTGTGCCAAGAGCGACCAAGATCAAATCACTAACTCGACCACATCGTAAAGAGGTCGAATCTGAGCCTCTTGCTTGGAAAAAAAATTGAAAGACTGAATCTCCGATTTAGAGACCAAGTCATAGCAGACAGAAAGAACTTTGGTCTCCATAATTGGAGGCAGCTAGCCTGAGAGCGTTACAAAGCAACGATAGCTCCTCCAAGACTCTCTTCGCTAAAACAGTGGCATCCATGAACGAGATGTGGGCGTGTCAATCGTAGTTGTTTTTTTATTTTCTCGACTTGTATTTGAGCTGAGGAAGAAATGGACAGAAGCAATAGAACACAGATTCAGGCGACTGCAAATTTTTTTGGAAGAAGACAAGTGTCGCTATCTTTAAACTATGTAACGAAAATGAAAGTGAGCTCCTTGCACAAAATCCCTGCTAAAAAGTCAACGATTCAGCACGAACATTAATTTGTAAGATTTACACAGGTGTTCAAGAAAAATATTAAACAGAGGCGGTGTCAAAACAGAACCCTGCGGCATATCAGCACTTGTTGTGCAGTTTTAGGCGTCTGTCATAAATTGTCTACAATTGTATGCGGTTGGTTATTCCGACATAAAGCCGCCGATGCCAAGTAACACACTTTCTATACAAATTTCAGTTAAAAAAAGACGCGTAGTACGTAGTCCACCCCTAGATCAGTTCCACTTCCGACGACCACTGCTCACCACCTGCACTCAACAAAAAATCACCTGTCATTAAAAACAAACTCACCCCTCCTTTTTCCTTTTTTTCACAGCAATTTTGGTCCTCTACCTCAACCGCGAGCTTGGCTACAGCAAGGACACGTCGACAGTCATTTTCCACATCTTCACCATGTTCGTGTACTTCCTGTGCGTGTTTGGCGCCATCTTGGCGGACAGTTGGCTGGGAAAATTCAAGACAATCATGTATCTCTCGATCGTGTATGTAGCCGGATCACTGATGGTCACCTTTGGAGCGATACCGCCGTGGAATCTGCCTGCGACGACGTTCACTATGATCGGCCTGGCACTGATAGCACTTGGCTCGGGCGGCATAAAACCTTGTGTAGCCGCCTTTGGTGGAGATCAGTTCAAGATGCCGGAGCAAGTCAAACAAGCGGCGACATTCTTCTCGCTCTTCTACTTCTCCATCAATGCCGGTTCGCTTATCTCAACCACGGTGACACCAATCCTGCGTGAAGATGTGCACTGCTTTGGTCAGAACGAATGCTACTCCCTGGCCTTTGGTGTACCTGCGGTCTTGATGGTCACTTCCATCAGTAAGTGGACCTAAATTTAATCACTTTCTTGCAAAAAAACTTAAAATGACCCTCCTTGCAGTTGTCTTCGTTTTGGGACGTCCACTGTACAAGATTCGGCCGCCAGCAGGCAACATGGTTGTTCTGGTCTGCAAGACGATTGGCGTAAGACTTGACCATTGACAAACCCCTCGATTCATTAATCACTTGTTTCGTCCTTTAGAACGGTATCTCGACGTACTTCAAGGAGAGGAAGACAGATCCCCGGGACCACTGGCTGGACCATGCCGACAAGAAGTACGGCAAGGAAATGGTTGCCGATGTCAAGGTCTTGCTGCGAATCCTGTTCCTTTACGTGCCACTACCCGTCTTCTGGGCGCTATTCGATCAGCAGGGCTCCCGATGGACTTTCCAAGCGACTCGTATGGACGGCGACCTGGGCGGCTTCACTGTCAAACCCGATCAAATGCAGATGCTCAACCCGCTTTTGATTTTGGTCTTCATCCCCCTGTACGATGTGGCCTTCTACCCGCTGCTGAACCTAGTCGGCATACGACGCCCATTGCAGAAGCTGACCGCCGGTGGCATCTTAGCCGGAGTTGCTTTCATCGTGTCCGCCCTGGTCGAGTTGAAATTGGAGGTATGACAGGCTTAAGAGAGACCCTTAAATATTATTCACTGAATGCTTGCATTTTCAGACAACGTACCCAGTCCTACCCTCGTATGGAAACACACAGCTGCGCATCTTCAACGGAGTGCCCAACTGCGACTACACCTTCAAGACGAACATTACCGAATACAAGGAGTTCACGGTGAAGTCCATGCAGCTGTTCGAGGAAAAGTACATCAAATCCATGAATTACACCTTCGAGGCCGTAGCGACAACTGACGGTAAGTCCACCCATCGTCTTCCATTCGCGGTTGCAGACTTCAACCATCCATCTTTCAGGTTGTCCGGATTACGAGAGTGGCTTGTGGATGTTCAAGAGCGCCACAGCCCGCACCATGCTGCTCAACTATAAGGGAATCGAAGCATACGACGACGAAGTGGACAAACCGGATCGAGGATCGCCCGTGGCCCGAACCCTATCCAGCGCAACGCAGAAGCGAACCGTTAAATGGATTGGCGGCAAGAAGAACAACGTCAACTACGAGAACACGACGGACTTCTATCCGCTGGTGGAACTCTCAGCGCAAACGTACACAATTGAGGTTGACGGCAAAGTGGTCGAAGGCGAGACAATCGATCTCAAAGGCGGCGGTGTGTACACACTTCTTCTCGTGGAAAACGGCAACACATTCGAGTACAAACTTTTCGAGATAGCCGAACCGAACTCGGTCAGCATTCTGCTCCTGATCCCCCAGTACGTGATCATGACCCTGGGAGAGGTGATGTTCTCCGTCACCGGTCTCGAGTTCTCCTACTCGCAGGCGCCGGTCTCAATGAAGTCCGTCCTGCAGGCCTGCTGGCTGCTCACAGTCGCATTTGGTAACGTTATCGTCGTCATCATTGCCGAACTGAAGCTCTTCGAGTCGCAGGCAAACGAGTTCTTCCTCTTCGCCGGCCTCATGTTCGTTGACATGATCCTCTTCATGATCCTCGCCTACAAGTACCAGCCAAACGATCCCAATGCAGTCAAGTCGATAAGCGAAACAGACACCGAAGAGACCAAGCCCAGTGCGCTCGACTTCAATCAGGGTGCCACGCAGAATGGAAAGCCGGCCGCTCTGATGGCGCCGGAGCCTAAGGAAAGTCTGGATAGCATCGAACCCGAAACCCAAAAGTCTGATGAGACGTCTAATTCTGAAGATACCTCAAAGCCCAGTCAAAGTGATGACGCCAACGACAAGCCGGCCGCATAAGTGACGCTGCCAACTAGGAGTTAAGACGTTTCGCCTAAATTAAGGACCTTAGGTCTAAGTGTAGCTCTGTTAGAATTTTCAATTATTTTCAAGCACATTTGTATGTCGTTGTTGTACTGTGTACCATTGCGGTTGTATGTAAGCCAGTTCGAGAGTAATCGAGCAGTTTTGTACTGACATTAAAAATATCGAAAAATTGTATATTCCCGTGTGTTATTCTTTCCTCTTGTTTAAAGGCTTGCAGGTTAAGCCGGGATAACCCTTCATTTGCATTTTATGGTGGAAAAGGAAGCGGATGTGATTCCATCTGTCCCCATGACTTCCATTGAAATTATTAAAAAATCGCACTCGATGGAGTGTAGAGGGTCTTTCAAAATGACGGTGGGTTACAACTAGAGAACGCCTTTTCGTTAAAGCCGTGTTAGAAGGTACATTGATGAAAGGATTGCTCCGAAGGACAAACGACGTTACCATACCGTCTTTCACCACTTTAGTGGTGAGATTTGGATCGTTATCGTGCTGGAAGCGGTCACTAAGAACATTTCATGTTTGAGAAATCTCCGTATAGACAAAAGACTTACCACCTTATAAGCCTTGCGACTTAGGGCTTTTAACTTCTGCATTCACCTTTCTCGCATCCATGCGGATTTGTTTCTTCCAGGATTTGGTTTGCATAGGGACTGCCATATTTAAAAGTTTTTTATTTTGAAAAACATGGCTTGATTCCATACCATTTCCAAAACACAGTATGTCTTTAAAAGATCCTAGTGGAATCATTGAGTTAAAAACGTCTTTAAAAATTATGATTTTCAAAAGCAAGGAAAATAAATGCGCCAACGGTATGCAGAAATCATAGCTTTCCAAATATGGTACATAGGGCCGCTGTGGCAGTTGGAAGATGTGTTATGAAAACCATCAGAAATGCCATATTTACCTCTGCAAAAATTTGTCGGAGGAAATTCCGATGTTGTCTGATTGATGCCAAGGTTTCGGAGTCGATTAATACACGTGGCAAAACATGAAAACAAAATGCGGATAAATGGCATGCGATTACGTAGCTGTACGGTTAAATTCAATTAAATTACAAATTGAATAGACAACTAGCTCTGAAATTTCAACCATCTGTCATAAGGAAACAGTTTCATTAACGAAAACCCACACAGACTTTTGAATACAGTTTTGGTCGCCACTGCAAGTAAATTTAAGATAAACTGTCGAAGTGTATACTGTTTGCAATTAACTCTTAATGTGTGAGGTTGCCACATAACGAAACTACATTTTTGTTTACACAATTATGTACAAATACATATATAAATACGTGCTGCCCATTTTTGCTATACGCTTACACACTCTTCGACTCAACCGAAAGTTAGGATTAGAGATGTGCCAACCCGAAACATTCTGAACCAGGGTTGTCAGATGTGGCGATTTTAAATTTCATTTAGCGACACAAAAATTGGTACATATATCGATATTTTTAGCTTTTCCCGATTTATTTTTTGTATCAAAATAAAATTTTATTTATTTTTTTCATAAATTAAACTTCACATCTTTCGCATTGTTAGGTACTGAGTCTGAACACACCCCATTTGTAATAATGAATTGATGTTCATTCGTATTCATATGTTTGAATTTCCCTTTGTTAATGACTAATAGTTAGACAAAGAGATTGTTTTACAACGAGCAACTAGATGCGAGGATGAACGTAATCTGCTACATGACCCTCATGCGGCCATGACTGTCCCGTGTGGTTCAACGTGAATTTAATCTTGATGGACAAGATTAAGCCATTACAGAAAGGCAGAGTCCCAATACAGAAAATTCTACTTCAATGAGATCCTGTATAAGAAACTGCTACGAGGGGACAAGTTCTTGGTGAAGTTTATTCGAGGTCATACTTCCAGAGCGATGATCTCGACCGAAAGCTTGATTACTGCGGATTACTACCCCAACGCACAAAGACCAGTAAGTTAGCATTGACTAGTATTTAACTTGTTTTTTTATAAAATCTTTCTTTATTATTTATTTTTGACATTAATTATTTTTATCGATTATGGCGTCGAAAATTGTATGGTTTTTGGCGATTTCCATTTTTGGCTTGGCGGTTTTTCTATTTGAAACCTGACAACCCTGTTCTTAACTCGAGTTGATCCGAGTTGGAATCGTAGCGAACCGACTTGCAATTGAAGTTGACCAACCCGGTTTCACCCAATTCAAAAGTTGTGTATTCCTTTTTGCAACATTCAAACAGATTCTGACCAAACTCATGTTAGCTTGGAACACTATCAGCACAACAGATTATACATTCACAATAACAGAATGTATACTCTCTGTGTGTCATATTAAAAACTCAAGTCAACTGGTTTTACATCAGTGTTGCCACGGATAAATTATTCATAAGTCCCAGAAGAGGTTAAACAATGAGTCGTATTCAAAATAAAGGAGTCCCAAAAAACGTTTTTGATGGAAAAGTCGAATTTTAAATGTACACTTCGAATGCCTCTCGTGAAACGCCTCCTTATGCCACCTAATATATGACACCACTAGTAAAGCGAAAAACAAAAAAATCCCTTTTGACTTTATAGTGTCGCTCTGGTAACACTGAGATATCATAGAAAAGAACAACCCTTATACAAAACAGCCACACACAAAGAAGAGCAGGTAGGCAATGTGACACATCACACAAGGGCCCAAGGAAAAGACACAAGGTTCACATCACACTGAGTTAAAGTTTGCAGTTATTATTTTCAATTGCCAAGTTGTGTCTTCACACCGTGCCGAATGTTAATTTATTCATTTTTGTCTTAGCAACTCTGTTTGACATAAATTCAACTCGGCTCAACTTGGTTTGGACAGAACTCGGGTTGACTCGGTTTATGGACTCGAGGTGACCCATCTCGAGGGAGGATACTTTCGCAATTGAAGAGGTAACTTAACATAGAGGCGCATAGCCTGAACGGTTGATTTGAACCACTTGTAGAATATTAGATTATTTTACATATATATTTCAAATTTTAAGTAGCTTACTGACAGAAAATATATATTTTCAAGACTGCTCGTCTTTGAAAGATAGGGATAAGCGAATCGTTTTTTATGACGTTTTAACGACTGTTGTTCAAGAAATCACACGACAGACATTAGACGTGTTTAAATCGTTGTTTATACTAAAAGTCTCAGTCGCATGCCGTTCAAGAAGTCGTGATACTTTTGTCTACACATCTGAGGCACGAACTCAACAGTGTCACAGGCTTTTCCAGTTTAAACCTAGTAGGCACATTTTTGTACTTTTCTGACTTTGTGTCAAGTAATCGCATTTCTTCTAGGCCCTATACATTTTGACAGGATGAAATGTCATCAACATCCGTAGAACGTACGTGTTTAGCTAAAACATCTTGATCCATTCAGTATATCGCCGAGATTTCCTCTAGGCTCCCCACTTATTTTCAAGCGCAGTGATAAGAATCACAGAAAATCGGAAAATAATCCTTTTATCAGCTCAATGCAATGCCCCCAAGATGGATTAGAAAACATCAAATCTGACGTGGCAGGGGTGAGTCTGTTTACCAACATTTATGCAACACGAGGTGCACTGGTTGTGTCTTATCACCAAATTATCATTAAATGCCTGCAAAACATCTCGCGCTGGTCGCATGTGATTGGGAGTGATTAAAATGTCCAAAACCTGTCAAAGATAACCTCTCACCGCAACGTGAGCACTGCGAGATGCATTCAAGCCGATTAATTGATTTTTGAAAACGCAGACAATTCTCAGGAAGCGTTCACCGTTCAGTTCAAGTTCCGGGCACATCTCAGTTATTGCTTTCTCAAGGCGCAAACACAAAGTAATTGTTGCTTCCACAACGTCGATAACAATTCATCCGTTTTTGCAAAAAAAAAATTAATAAAACCTAAAGACCACGAAGAAAGAACGGCGACGTTCTATTGAATAGAAATTGAGTGTGTCTAAACGAACGAATTGCAGTGAGCGAGCGCAAAGAACGCCAGTAGATATGTACACAACGGAAGCATTGTATTGTCGAACGATTCGATTCAATTCATTGTCCGCGTGGAGACATGCAAAATGTTTCTAGATAAAGGCGAGCCTCAAATCAGTCAAGTTGCACGCTGATGATGATGATGATGATGCCGCCCGTGAACTTCAATGAGGGCAGTCACTGTCACGGCACTGCGCGGTGGCGACGCGTCGTACGGAAATTGATGGGACGCTCGCTGTGCTGATGGTGATGATGATAAGAACGAAAGCGATGTGAAAAATGTTTATTCAGCCATTCAGCTTGAATTGATGCCGTTCTGGTGTGGAAGAGTTAGTTTAGATTTGCGATCGCACGTTTGGTGGATAATGCATTTGAAGCACGTTGGAAGGGGCTTTGAATTAACATCAATCTAGTGCATCTGATTATGTGTGATCACGTGTCACGTGGCGTGTATGCACTAGTCACTGTGCACCTTAATCGTGTGAAACGATTCTCGCGTCAGCGGAATAAAACACGCAATCAGTGCGGGAGATCACTTACGTTCCGTGGACGTTGTACAAGAAAAAAGTGCGGTTGACTGCAACGAACTTTGAAACTTTTCACGCAGATGTTAATTTCACGTGTGCCCGTGATTTGTTTTCTCTTTCAATTATCAAGCGTGGCGTCAAAATGGAGCGTTTTTACTTCTCTAAAATCCTGGGCTGGACAACGAACACAAGAACTCTCGAGTCAGTGTCTTGATAGCTACTCAAACATCGTCCTTATGACCCAATAAAAAATGTCAGATATCCTCCAGTCTTTGCAAAGCAACAGAAAGCATACTACGAGTGTCCAGAGCATACCGTCGGTAAACAAACTCCCCCTTCAGCCGACACTACGCTGATCTGTGGCAACACATGTACTTTTTCTCTCCATTGAACCACAAAATTGACATGAATTGGTCAGACATTCCAGCCATTCACATTCTTAGTCAGCGCCTCATGCCAAAAACATGCACAATTTCCGCACAAAACCATCACCAACTTAACTGTCCCACCAGCTTCGCTGTAAGCCCCAAGTTCAATGAAACCTAAACCTAAGCCCTTCTATGTTTCTCCCCAGTCCATAACTGGACGTCTTAAATCTCTTGATCTCCCAATTGAACGATTACCAGCGCCATAGTGTTCGTATGCGAATTCACTCCCCACGACCCCTGTCAACAGCGACGGCGTGCAAAACAAATCACTCAGGCACCGCAATTATTGTCTGCACTCTCACGTTCCACAAACAAACCACATTAGGTTCCACACAGTCCGAAGCGAAAAATAAACGTGAGTCTCACTCCCCACCCGAGTCGGCTGCGTTTGAGTGAATTACGCGGCTCGTGATACTCAGCCGTCAACAGTTCTATAAGCTGCCGCCAAGTCAAGCTTCTGTATTCCATTGTCGAACGTCGGCCGAGACAATCGTGTGTCGTTCATCATATTTCGTTTGTTGGCTTGGGACGTCTCGGCGCTCGATTCATTGTTCCGTGTGCTTCGTTCGGTTATTCGCAGTGCTGTGTCCTTGAGTGTGTCTATTCTTGTTTTTTTCCGTCCGATTTAAACAATTGTGCATTGCAAGTGCATCGTGCGCGTGTTTGACTGGCATTAGGGGAGATACCTTCCGCATGGGAATACACAGACGTTCGCTCACTTCAGACACACCGACCGCAGATCATTTTGAGATGGTTAGCACGACGCTGAAGATAACCGAGAAACCGGTAAGGGTCACAATACAGAATGTTGCCATTCCTTTTTGCAAGACTAGAAATTACCGCTAATTGCAGTGACAAGCAGCACGGTGCGCGAGAAAGTGAAACAAAGAAAGAATTTGTTATTTTTTCTTTCACCTAGCTGTCACTCGGGTGACAGCAATTAAGGTTGCAGTTTCTACGCGTAGTGCCTTAATGAGAATTTTCCACAGACACCATGTCAAGGCGAGCGAAAACGGCCGCACCACTCGTCGGTTCAGGCTGGTACGCGGCGTCAAAGAAACCCGCTTAGCCTGATTGGGTTCTTGGCCCGAGTTGATTGAATTTAATTTAAATGAAATTTATCGAAAAGCTGCTGGCGATTTCCATACTGCATCCTTATCTGTATCTGTGCGCTTTGAAGGTGCTTTTGGCGAACGGAACGTGCTCGCCATACCGACCGCAGTGGAGGCGGTGACCGCCAAAAATTCTGCTTTGCATTCAGTGGCGCAGCTGAGAAATGTTAATTTTTGTTGTGTTCGAATTTTTGGTTCAAATATATGCGGAATTGTTTACCTCAAGTGGGTACCTTCGCTTTATCGTCTTAATAAAACAAACAATGACACCTGTAACACATGAGCGGGTGTGTGTGTGTGCTGTCCATTTGGCAAAAGATGTCAATCCGCTTAAGCGGATTGCGTGATAAATGTTAGGCGATGGGGTGTAATTTGATTAGCGCGTCTGCTCACCTGTCTTGACGTACAGCATAGCGATGTGTGAATCAGTCGGATCGATGACTGGTTTTGCAATTACCGAGTGTATGAGAGTATTTGAGGGTTGTTTACATTTGCGGTTAACTCAGTGATCTCTCCGATCTGGTTTGAGATGATTTTTTGGGGGGTTTTTTCGATGCGGCTTGCTAGTGTACAGGTGGCCGATAATCTTTACTATCGTGCTTGGGAATGGGACTTTGTAAGGAATTAGTTCATTCTAAAAATACCTTGAATTAGAATCTAGAATCGACTTGATTAAGTACTGAAGCAGATCAGTGATCTTCTATTTGATAAATTGCCTCATTTAACTTCCCTGTGACATTCCTTGTAATAATATATCGAACCCTAACCACCAAGTTATCGTTAGCGACTAAAAGAACGTTTTACAGGAGAGATTTTTTTTTGTTCTTTTAACATTTAAATGTCGCTTACGACCCTTATAACTGGAATGTTTTATTAATAAAAAAAAACAGTGATGGAGAAAGACGCGCAATCGGATAAACTATCGAACTGCACCATTAACTCATTTTTGCTTAAAAAAAAGTCGCTTACGATAACTTAGCGGTTGGGGTTCGATATATTATTACTCTCTAAAGCTAACAGAGAATGTCACAGGGACTTGGCGGTTAAGGCCCGATATAGCTCAACACTTTTCTGTCAGCCGAAAAGATTGTTCTTTGGAGACTGCTGGGAATATATCACGCTTTCTAATGAAACTCTTCACGCCGGCAGAAGTATGACAGTAAGCAGCTTTTCAATTTCAAACCGTGTTTTATCGTGTTGAAGAGTTTCTTATAAAATATTGTGTGTTGGAGATGACTTCGAACTCCCTAGTGTCTGGCAACCATGTGCTCTTGTTTTCCCATCATTCCTGGTCTGCAATTATCATAGAATGCGCCAATTGATTTGAAACCAGAACTACAACATCTTCATGTGACGGAAAGATTGTTATCAGCATAATTTGTATAATTTGTTCAATTAGATTTTAAAGAGTGTGGTTACAATTCGTTGGTAAAATCTGTTCTGTGAATCCTTAGCCAACAGTGCAAATGTGACAGCGCATCTTGCAACCATTTCTTTTGATCGTGGTTCCTTCGTGTCATTAGTCCAAAAATTGATCGAAAATTACTCTGGAAAGTAGTTTCCAGCGTAAGGAAAAGTGAACGAAACTTAACGAAAGAAGCTATAATTGTGGTCACAGTACTCAATCGTTTTCTTAAGTTGACCTGAGTCCCTCTTAAGATTATTTTCGCGAATTTGTCATGTCTTTCAAACCAATAAATTGTCATGGCCTTACGCGTTGGCCAGTATGTAAGGTGATTAGACTCTTAAGATTTCTCACAACTTCTCACAAAAAATCAATAAAGTTATTCTAACAGTGGTACAGGCACAATAACGATCGTCTTCCATTCATCATGAAGTTTTCTTATAACTTGATCGGAGCGTCATAAAGGCGTTAAAAATAACTGTAAGCCAGAGGAACTTGTCAGTCATCACATGTAAATGCATTGATCGTTAAAAAAAACCAAAATCAGTGGGCAACAGGGTTCTATGTTTCCCACTTCTAGATCGATCTGGTACGTCTAAGCTCTCACCGCTTCATAAAAAGTGGCCCTTCTCAAATGGCTTCTACTGGACTTGTTTCGACGAAGAGGTGGAGGAAAAAACAGCCCAAATTCACTGAGCACTGAAGTGCCCGGCTTCAAAATGCTTGTATGTCTGAATACATCAAAAAGTTCATTAAGGCTCCTGCACTACTTCGAAGTTCCATCTGCAACCCTGATGAAGTTCCATCGTGACATAGACCGAATAAATACAACTGAATAAATACAGTCTATGTCCCTGCACTCTTCTCAACAAACGAATACCATTCCATGAAGTGCGGGTTCACCGTCGTTATCATCTCTCTTTTGGTCATTCTGCAAGAACCTGCTAATTTCCAGATGAATCATCACTTAGAACATTATCTTGCCCGCAGACAATCTTAGGAATCAAGTTGCTTCCAATGGCGAGCGCTAGATGATCGTGATCGTAACTGCATATTTCTGGCATAAACTGGATAATATTGATCTAAGCACTTCGACAGGGTTTGTGTTTGAGTGTGACTTTACACACATTTCATTTTATCGATCGTAGGACTTCTTGCAGATAAAGTTTAGTCAAAGCAGAAAGTCAACTGGGTCAAGTGATCACGCATCCATGGACTTGTATGGAATGTCGGTAAATATTTGTTCGGTAAAGCGAAATAACTTTGTGGCTCAAACGATCCCCATTCGTCAATTGCTTGGGATATGTATTCCTCGTTGAACAAATTGAATTCGTTTTGTGATTATGTGATTTTTCGTAAAATATTGTAGGCATTTGAGCTTGAGATGCAACTTTCATTCACTTTTCGACTTGGAACAGTTTGCAGAGGTTTGAATTTTGCCAGGTTTTCCAGGTTTGAATCTAATTTGACTTCACGAGAGTACAAGAGATTCAATCAGGAATTGGGCTTAGCATCGACAATCAAATGGCTTTGTTCTCAATTATTGCTTCTAAATAATATTAGTGGGAGGCAGATTAAACAGCATTCACTCATATTCTGCGAGACATATCCATAGCGAGTGGGTGGGGTCACACTGTAGACGAAACCCATAGAATCGTTCAAAACGTTCGTCTTTTCGTTCTGGCATGATGGATTCCACTCATTGACAGCATTGGCCATCGTTCTTTCTCTCATGGGAATTTATAATCTGTTACACTGAGAAAAGTTTTTTTTGGCAGGAATACTCTTTGGTCATTGTCAGTTACTTAAAAGAGAAAGAGCCGTGAACTAAGAAAGTTCTTCGATTCGCACTTACGCAAAAGGTAACGACAGCCGCTAGCAGCGAAATAAAACTGAATTTCTGTTCAGCGTTGAATACTACTCTTACTTTCCATGGGCTTCTAACAGGATCAACAACGATTAATGGTCAAAACTCGAAAAGCTACTGGCGTAACTACACGGTTTCGGTTCGGTCAGGTCTGTGACAACTATACCCTCTATTCGATAAGTCGCTATGTTTACGAGCTTTATGGTTAGCATGATTAAAACTCAAATATCGGGCAACTGTTCGCTGGATAGTTGCGCTGGATAGTCGTCCGTGTCCTCTTTCATCATCATCGTTATCTCCTGACCTACATGCTCCACTAAAGGAGTCTCAGGGGTAAAGCACAAGAGATGTCCAGGCTTGACCCTTCGCCATCGACTCTAACTCATCACGATTTATGCCCAGGCGCCATCAAGCGAGTTTTTGGATTTCGTTCAAACACCTCGTCCTGAGTCTGCCAAGGGGACGCCTTGCTGGTAGGCTCGCATTTAAGGTTTCGCAAGACTTTATGGTTAGATATTCATGCCGCGTGTCCAAACCATTGAAGCATAGCTCTTTCCATTCGGAGAAATAGCTGCTCGACACGAAGGAATCTTACATCGTGTCCCCTCTAATTTCTAAAAATAACTCCAACTGCCCGCCTTACATTCCTATTGGTATGCCAATGCCTTCCACCATACTGACTCTGGAAACAAGGGTATTTTGTAAACAGCTCCACCAACTGCGCCCCAAAAATGCGGAAAAACAAATAACAGCCCGTGTTTCGAACAGATCCCGGAATGAATAAAACGCGATCGTCTATGCATCACCAGCCTAACAAGCGCGGAAGTTATGCAAAATCTGCATTTCACTGCCTCCAACTTGACATCTATGACATCGTCGATAATTTATCGCCTAATATGTGCGTTGTTGGCGACTAAACAAAAAACTAACGCTGAAGGTTTCAACCAAGTTCAGGTGAACCGTATAAGAAGCGAAGACTTGCCAATGTTGCGCTTCATTGAGCTACCATGCCAAAGACACCAAGGTGAACCTACTCGCAATGCTTTGCAGAGGAGTCGTAAAAGTCTGCAATAAATCACGTGCTGCTCATCAAATCTTGATGGGTTACCGCTCATTGGCGAGCGTGATCCATTCGTATTCGTGAAGGGAACTACATACCTCGTGTCGTTTTCTTGTTTTTTGGCAACCGTCTTAACAGGTGCTTTGTTAGAAATCACCACAAAACTAAACAGACAGTAGGACTGAAGTTCCATTTTTGCTTGTTTTTAGTACGTTTTAACAAAGTAAAGTGCATACTGAGGGATTATAATGATGTTGGCTTGTTTGACTCAATGAATTGTAATTGTGCCCGCTTCTCGTTTACTGGCATCGTTTGCACAGTGATTCTGTGGAACTGTGTAATAGATAGGGAAAAACCGTCATAAAATTTATGCGATACGTGTGTTATTGCCAACGTCGCTGTGTTTAATCGCTTGCGAGAGTGATCATTTTTGCTCAGTTTGAAGTGCATTTCTTTCGTGATTTAGGTCGTTAATCTTCACACCGACGGTATGTGTCGGCCAACTCGAAGACACTCCTTACAATAAAATTCATGATCTCATTGGAGAGGAAACACTTGCAGGAGGGGACTTATAAATAGATGCATATCTGTGCGGCAATTACATTGAATGCCAAGCCATTGACAGTATTCAATAGCAATTGCGTGTGCTGATAAAGATCCTGGCGTTTTATACTGAACTTGAACTAGACCTTCAGAGTTTGAGCGTGGACGCGAACTTGAGCTGATACACGGCGTCAGGTATACTGCGTCATTTTGTCGCTTCCCTTTCAATGAGATGCGTACATAGGTTACTGCGCGTGTTACGTGGAAAACAAAATTTAGTTGAATTCGAGAACCTGTTTGACCGCATGCTTAAGGGACTTGTCAAACTGCAATTTAACGTGTGGACGTGTAGATAGACAAACGCAGCTAACTGCGACCAACGGAAGCTTCATCTATATCAATTGCCAAAGTTAGCGAAATTCGCAGATGGCAGGCCAAAAGTCGCAGATCAAGTGCTCAGTACCTTACTCTTGAGGCCTTTCCTTTGAGCTACGAGATGAGTGTTAAAGAGTAGACTTGTTTCATGTTGGGACAACGAGTAAAGTTTAGACTCTGGAGGGGACTCGATAGACTCGATGGGGATATGAGCAATGCGGACAAATATGTCGGTGTCACGTTTGTGGTTTCAAGGCTAAGTTCGTGCAACTGGATGACTTCTTGCCTTCAAACTCGTACATCACGGTCTCCGTTGTCTTCAGCGGGTCTTACAGGACGGTTATAGCTTCTGCAAACACTCCACTCAGTCTAGTCTTACTGCAACTCGAGACCTACCGCGAGGCTTGTACAAGCTGCGAGTAGAATTCAAAGCCAATTGTTCATTCGATCTATAAGGCGTTGCATCTTTAGAAGCCGGACCAGACACTTACCGCAGTGCATCCCTACAGTCTGGCCTGGAATCTACAGGACTATGAGCATGTGACACTAACTAGCTGAGGGTAACACACACAAGTGGTGAAGTATTAGCTGGAGGCAGCTAGATATAGGCATTATTTTCTGGGGAATTTGGGACGAAAATGGAGGTTGTTGTATCTGTGTTCCCAGCATTGACGTCGAGTACAGTCGCCGAGGAAAACGTTGCCTCAGATGTTTTAACTTGGGTTCCCTCTCTATGTTGTTTGACTTCTTCAAACTAAGCCATTAAATCCATGAAAGTGATTTAAAAAGGCTTTGCTTAAAGAGGGTTATTGACTTACAAGGAATGGAACGTGTCAGTCTGAGCTTAAAAATACGTATCGTCACAGCTGACGAAGTTATCTTATAGATTCGACGACATTATTAGAAGTTAGATGAATTGACCAGGTAAGGATCTGCCTGTTGGCAGGTTTGGGGTAGAAATCGTAGCATCTACTAAAAACGCACAGCCTAAGACAGTTGTACGGGAAGACAGCAGCCAACTAAGAAGAAGATGACCGAATTTAACAGTCATAAAGGCTCTGGTTTCTGGATCTTAAATCTCTGGGGCTAAGGTGGTGAACAAACGTCTCAACCAACAAGCCTGTCTCTACTTATGTACGTCTCCTTTGTTTATTTAAGAAAAACATGTACAATAGTATTGTTCAAAGTATTGCCCATCTGAAGCTATGACTTTTCCAATGACAATAGCTTTCCAACGCATGTTCCAATGGAATAATAGAAGTTACGCCATCTCTTAGCAAACCACACGAGTTATACACCTAATATATAATGTGCGAGGGCAAATACAAAATGAGGACGTCAAAAAGGAATTGCTTAATGGATTGAATGGATGAGTGGCAATCATCCGAATTTAACGTTGCTTAGGTTAGGCTAGCGCTGTGGGTAGACGCAGTGGCGCCACGTCTCACTTAGTTCTATTTGGACTCATTGCGATGGACATGGGGATGAAACACCTTCTGTCGCCCTGCTCGTTATTTCGTGCTCCCTCGAAGATGAAGATGTTTCGCTGCCTCTTGCAGCAAATCAGTGGTCGCGACAAACCTGCAAATAGGACTTAAAGGGATATTTGCAATGTCTTGAAGGTTTTGGAAGAAGAATACGCCCAGTGTTACCTGTCTCAGTATGCAAAGACTGGTGTATTGACACAGGTGTTCTCAATTTCTTCTTCATCCCCATGGCCTCTGTCATGAGTAAGTTCAATTTGTTGTCCATATCTCAGATGGTGTTGTCCATATCTCAGATGGTTATGGCCAGTTGAAGCTCCGACTACCGTCCGTAGCAGCCTTTACGTGGTCGGGTATGTGCGTTGACCCCTATGCACTTAAACCTCGACGTCTATATCGATCTCTGGTCCGTACAACAAAAATAGTTTCCACGGCCTCCCCTCTTTCGCATTACTGACAATGCGCAGAATGTCTCTGTCTAGAAAAAGCTTGTCTAACTTGGCCGTTCGGAGTAGGCTGTAGGTCCCTTCCACTCGTGAGAGAATAATAGCACACACAACACGAGTAGTTGCTGAGAAGCTAGACCCTAGTCCCCTACGGGCTGTAGTGCCACCCCACATATTATTATTATTCAAAGCATTAGCTTCGCGGCAGAAAGGTGCAGAGTGCTTCTCAGCTGACAAACTTTTCTCTAATCCATCAACGAATTTTACCAGGAAATAGGAATGACTGTTACAAAGACATTATTGCATATTCACTGCCCCGTGGAAATGGAGACACACATCTATTCTTATGCCTATATTTGAAAAAACCGCCCTCAACCAATTAAAACGGCAAGAGAAGTAGAAGTTGAATTGATTTTTGCTCAAGAGTCGTCAATCACACTGTCTTACTTAAATGCGGTACCCTCACCCACAAGCAACAAAAAAACAAAACTAGGCCTAGGTCTAAAGGTCTCGACATCCTGATCGATCATGCGTCCTCAACTCCCTACTAGCGTCCCCCTACTGCGCGCAACGTGACGATAAACGCGTCACACACAATCCCACGTGCGATCATTAATTACCCTCGCAAATCAATAAGCAAGTTCCGTCTCCAATTTGACCCAATTTTGCGGCAACCCCATTGACGAGCCAGAAGAACCTTGCCAGAGTGACAAGATCGCAATGAAATTGATTGACTGTTTAGCGGAACAAAAATCAATTCGTTTTTATGGTCTGGTCATTGGTCGCGCTTCCAAAACTCGACAAAGCGCAACGCGTGTGTCTTCCTGAAGCCCCTATAGGGGCATGGGTTAATCAGCTGATGGAACCATAACCTCCACCAACGAGTGGAAAATATCGGTCGGATTTCGGAATTCACGGAAGTGGGTTGACAGTGGTGCCTCCTACGTGTGTTCCCCTCCGACTGTGGTTCGGTCTTGAATTGACAACCTTTGGCTGGACCGGGTAATGAGCGATTAATACGCAACGCGGTCTGTTAACTGTGATGTGGTTAATTTATTATGTTTTTTTTTTTTTTGGGAAAATGGTGAGTGGAGTGCAACGACTTTCCCCACGGTTCCGAGTTTGAATTTCTGGTGAAACTGGTTTTAATTAAGATTTTGTTTTGTTCGGGAAGCTGATGTAATAAATCGCCGGGGCAGTCAGATTATTAAAACTACATGAAAGGAGAAGCACTTTCGCGGGGAGATAATAATTAACAGCGAAAAAACAAGTGCAATTTAGAGTGCTGGTACTTCTGAAGAGGGTTTGAGGAGGGGGTGGGAGATTTTTGCAACAAGAGGTGGCATGAGTGGTTGGCGGTTCTTACCATCATCTGCAGGAAGGTTAAGCTCCCGTGCAAATAGATAAAGCCCTGATTGTTACGAATGATTTATTCCGCATACCAAGACAAGACAATTGATAAAGCGGTTACATGCTGGGTTTTGGTGAGTGACACCAATGGGTAGTCAGACTTAAGCCTATATCAGCCTCTTGTTGTGCCACATTGGATAACTATTCATGGAATCAGTTGCTGTAATGGCTTGTGCTGATGTTGACCAATTATTAAAGGAAGACGAGGTTCTTGCGGCTAACAAGAGCAACGCCGAAGATGTCTGGTAAACCCTCATCTCTCACGCAGTTTCTAGAGAAATCATCAAGGTCATCTACTGAAGGCCACGATAATTCATGCCAATTGCCCTGTGTTTTGGTATGACGAAGATGAGTGTCCTGGCCAACACTAAAAATCTCACAAGAATGGACACCTCCAGTAGTTCTCAAGACATTTCTCAATTTGTTTTCAAATGAAATCCTTTGGGTTGTAGCTACCAGTGCGGTTTAGACTAGAAAAGCCTGCGACTACCCAGTCATCGTCAGAGCAATTCCAGAAGTTACTCGCTTACTGTGAATGGATTTGAAAGCTGCAAAATCGGTCATGCCGACAACAGCCAGTCGGGCGGTCATAAAGAATCTGGTTTCTGGATCTAAATTCCCTGGGGCTACAGTGGTGGACAAATGTCTCAACCAACTAGCCTGTCTGCACTTATGTACGCCTCCTTTGTTTATTTAAGAAAAACACGTACAACTGTATTGTTCAATGTATTGGCCACCTGAAGCTATGATTTTCCAATGGCACCTTTTTCCAATGACAGTAGCTTTCCAACGCATGTTCCAATGGAATAGTACAAGTTACGCCATCTCTTAGCAAACCGCACGAGTTATAGACCCAACATAAAATGTGAAGAGGGCAAATACAAAATGAGGACGTCAATAAGGATTTTCTAATGGATAGTGGATGAGTGGCAATCAAGTCTATTTTCGAATATGTCTGCTTCACGCAACATTTCTGCAAATAGGCTCAAGCTGTAGATGGTACGGTAAAGTGTAGGTCGGAATAGAGGAACAAACCTAAGGCGCCGGAGACGGAGTTAAGACGAAAATATGATGTCGGCTACTTCAAGACGTTTTTATGCTATGCAAGCCAATCAACTGCAGGTGTCATAGTCATAGTAATACAAGGCTATCATGCCACGGGAGAAGACGTAATACAAACGTAGAAATCTTAGTTGGCCAGCTTCAATACGATGTGCGTAGTGTGGAGATCAGATTTGACTTGCATTTTCTAGGAGGGACATAGGTGATGTAAAGAATTTAGTAACGTATTGGTTGTCTATATATCCTACATGGGCCAGCTATGTTAAGCACTGGATCTTTCACCTAAAGCTGCCTCAAACAACAAACCCACCTTCAAAATACTGTCTCTCGCAGTCTTCTGTCATCTGTCTTCTATCAGTCCGTCCGTCTGTCTCGTCTTTCTGTCACTTCTATGATTGCTACGCTGTCTTTGTTATTGCTGCCCAGGACTATCTATTGAGAGACCTCACATTCCATGTACAATGCTCAACGGGTCCTTTTCATTCACCTTCGGACCATGGGCTTCGTTTCATCCGATATCGGTAACTAACTAGCTGAAATTGAGAGCTGAATTTGTTGCACATATGAGATATGATGTATCTGCCGTCACCTCTTTTCTATCACAATATGTCTTACTAGCTCTTAAAAGAGTTCTCACCGGAGCCTACTGAGAATAGCACGGATCAAATCCGTGCTTTACGTAGGTGAATCTCTTTCCCAGATGTCCTCAAGGCCTTAATATATTAGACCCTTAATTGCAATTGTCCACGCCTAAGCCACCTGACCCAATATTGCTGATGACCATTTACATCCCTCGCGCACAAATCATAGTAAGCTTTGAAACTCCTGAGCTCTTGACTCCAAAGAACCAGCGTCGTCTGGCAGGTATTGTACACTAGCTGACATATGTGCACCTTCACACCTTAAAGCAGTCCAGTCCCTGCTATGCTTCCGAGTGCTTCTTATCTCACCTTATCGTATCTTAAAAAAAAAATGTCATTCACAACTTGTTCGCCTTGTCTAGCATATCTCGTGTTCTTTGCTTGTACCACGCTTGTTAAAGCTGATTAAAAAATTTCCAATCACTTGGTGCAGCGAACATGGCCCCGATTCTCATATCTACACGCTACACTCTACACTCTCGCTTCCCTTGATTTGTCAATAGAGTTCCTCTGTTTTCAACAGCTGTGAAGAGCCAGTGCATTGTAGCATCTGTGAGGGAACCCCACTATCATCGCGTTTTAATTTCAGGCGCTTCTCAAATTTGGCAGGATTTTCAGACGAAAACACGGAACTGACTTCAGTAAGGACACAGGGGCACATGTTCACAGCTTTTAAATGTCTCAAGACTCTAATCAAATGTTACTCAAATCAAGTCAATCGATCATCAGTCAACGAATTTAAAAAAAAGACCTCCCCATTATGCCATTAGATCCACAAACACGTTCCAAAGCATGTCGCCTCTCAACAGAGACGACACTGAGCCAATTCCAAAAGCTGCTCAATCAAATCGAGGTTGCTTCGTCAGTCAATTGAATTGCGATTATCTAACACCTCCCCAGCGTGACACACCAAAAACAAAACTCCCATCACACCAGCCGCTTAAGCCTCATCGATCTTCGTAGTCCCCCATCTCCAGCTGACCGCACGGCCTGTGAGTACAAGCGCTCGACTCCATTAACAACGTCATTATCCACCTAATCTGCTTCACGCTTCAGCAGGCTTATGTACAGACGCACATTCGTATGCGCAGCACAGCTTCACTCAGAGCACTCACCTTGACCCACCTACACATCCACGAATTCAAGTCAAACCCGACTAGATTTTCATTCTGAGCCACTTCGCTGTCACCAGAGGCGCTCGCTGCGTTCGCGTTCGCGGAGTGCGCTCCACTTTTGCTCGTGTCTTGTGGAAAGTAAAAGTCCGTGCTACTCTCACAAGAGTGTTATGCAAATCGGTCTTATCGCGCAATTATCCACGCAAGGGGGGAGACAAAAGATACTCTCATGCTGCTCAACACGTACCGCATCAAATTGTTTTCTCCTCTTGTCGACTGTTTACGAAATTCATATTTCATAGGTGTGGACGGGCACACACACTCACCGGCGGAGGTGCACTGAACGAGTCGATCGGGCGATGGGGTGTGCAGGTGCACAGCGAAATGCTGAAAAGTATCTCAACGACCGTCCTCGACCCAGAGCCACAAATGGCTAACATTCGCTTGGCATTTGGCGCTCGGATCTAAGCGAAAATTATTATTTTGGAAACGTAGTTCGGGCGCTTGTGACCGAAATGCGGAACTGGGCAAAGAATCTGCTGGATTGCATAACCAGATGCTGAGTGGCGATAAACCGGTTTGACTGTGACAGCGATCGCCACTTATGGGGAATGACAGGTGGTTCTGGCAGCAGTTGGCGACTGCTGAATGGGTCTAGGGTGACCTAACTACCGATCGTGACATGAGTGCTGATGGCTTGTGGATTGTGGCTGCCGTGAGTGTGGAACCAAATGCGGATTGTTTTACGGTACAGAGCCATATCAGATTCCCATAATCTTTTGGAATCGGGGGCCACCTGGAATGGTGATTGAGTGCGTTAGGGGTGAGTCATTGGCCAGTTTTGGCAACTAGCCTGCTAGCAAGGCAACTCCGCAGCCGTGGACGTGAAGGTTTATCTAGTTGGCGGTTGGTTTTTTGAAGGCGAGACCTTATGAGCGCCAACTTGAAGACTGAATAAGGAGATAATTTGGTTGAGACTGAGTTCCGTTCCGTATTACCAGATCATCAGATCCTTTCAATGAGTGGGCTATGGGCATGGGGGCCACCCATGCCACCTCTCATTGAATATCTCCGCTCTGACATAAAATGTGTGATAGTTGTAAGGTCGCAAGATTCTTGTCTTGAGTTAGCTTCATGCAATTTACTGTCTCCAGTGGCTTACCCTTGTCATTGAAGACTAACTGACGAGCTGTTATGAGTTTCAACATCGCCTTGCTTGGAATGGGTGTATTTCGCCTTGTCCCCGTTCAATTTATTTATCCGATTTCCCAATATAAGTGATAGGACGGCCATGCTGGCCGTTGCGTAAACATTTTCAAAGGCTATGGCTCCGATGCAAAATTTCGTACAAATTTCACAATTTTGTGGAAAAAAAACATGCATGCATTGTTTGTATTTCTTTTCCCACGTTGACGGTTTCCGCAACAATTGATGAACGAGACGTGATTTAGGAGTGCCCCTTGATGAATTCTCTTGACACAAAAACTCCTAATGACATGATGGATCTGTTTATCGTGGACTCTCACCCATCAGAGTGGGAGAGTGGCAATATAAGCGAGCACTTATGGCGTTAGGAATCTAGTTGCGGATATCACAACTTTACTCTTAAGTCCTTCAACCCCTCTGGGGGCATAGGGCGTCAACCACGCCTGCGCGCCATCTCGTTCGAATTTCTGCAACGCATCATTTCTAAACAACTCGATTTCTTTTCAACTGTTCTGCCTAGGGCGTCCCGCTGTTCAGGCTGCCTGCGTCAGCCAATTCCACTGCATGGCTAACTTCCAATGGAATTGTCTTGGCGCCGTTGTGTGTGTCCAATCCACAGCCACTTTCTCCTTCGTATTGTGATGTTTATAAGATCCTGGCCCGTTCTCAGTTACAATTGTTCGTTAGAGATTCGGTTCGGCCAGAAAATCCTAAGGATGTTTCTTAAACATCTGTTTACGAAAGATTGCAGCTTTCGCGTGGTAATGGTGTCCACTTTCCAGGTACTGCATCCCTATAGCAGCACCGATTCTACGTTGGAGCGGAACAGTCGCAGCTTGGTTCTTAAGCTGATGACATTTCTTTTCCAGATCGTGGATAGCATTCCGAACGCAGCTTTAGCCTTTCCGATTCTATTGCACACGTTCAGTTCGGTGCCACCGCGATTAGCCGAGACCACACTTCCTAAATATAGAAAGCTGTTAAAATTCTCGACTTCCTGTCCGGCAATGTTGTCAGAAATACGAAAGGTTTTAGTTTTGCCGTGTTCATTTTGAGCCCAACTTTGTTTGTTGTTCAAATGAAGATTCATTACCAGATGCGAAAGGAGACAAACATCATCAGCGTAGTCAAGGTGTTTAAAATAAGATGTCATTGTCCATCGAATGACATAGTTTCCGTCCATCAATGCTGCACGGAGTATCATCACAGCTTTAGACTATGCGAACAGCTCTATGCCAAATTAGAGTGCCACGTTTACAAAGGACTACATTAGTCCAATGAAGGAGCAATAGTCAGTATACATCAGCTGCGAATTGCCACTTCGAATTTTCGGACTCAATTATAATCAAATTTAACTATACAGACTCCTTTTATTGAAAGAAAAAATAGCTGGAACCCCAATTAAGACATTTTTCCAACTATTCAATCATTTCCTTGGCAACTGACCACACGTCAAACTGACCACACTTTCCACAAGGAGGAACTATCCAGAAATTCATTACTAAAGCCACAAGTCCAAAAAATCTGTTGCGTGCATTGGGCCTATCCATAAAAAAAATCCACAAAAATCGATTGCAATTCGCAAAGAGGTTCCCAATAAATTCGCACATTATGTCTGAAATACATCCCAACGCATTTTTTAGGTTTTTAGAAAGGAACTGTCATAATATGAAAAAGTTGCCCAATTTCATACGTCGTGGCGCATTCCAGTCGAGAAACCGCATTTGCTTTGTCTTTAGCCGTAGGTAAGATTAGATAGTGGGCTGCTAGCGAAACCGTCAGCACACTTAGACCATTATTGGTCTATTGTGGGCCATATTCAGATAACTACCGATCCGTGGTGACTGGACTAGATTTGAAAACCGGATAAAGCATATAGCCTCTCTAACTACGGCTGGCACTTCACCAACTGCAACAACAGCTTGTATGGACCGCTTTTTATGTTAAAAAGACAATTGTTGTGTAATAATTTGGAGTAATTTGGCAACGGTGGTGGCCCATGGCGTTGTCGCTATGTGCGTCGACCTCGACATCGTAGGATCGATTCCTGCTCTGTGCAACAAAAATTATGTTTACGGCCCCACCTCTTTCGAGTCACTGACAATGCTCAATGAGTAGAAATTTCCTGTCTAGAAAGGCTTCTCAAACTTGGCCGTTCGGAGTCGGCATAAAACTGTAGGTCCCTTCCACTCGTGAGAGAACAATAACACGGCTTTATTGTTGAGAAACTAGGGCGTGGCCCTCTACGGGCTTTAGCGCGACCCATATTATTTTTATTATTTGGCAACGCTCCAGAAAAGTTGGTTTAAATATGGCTGTTCGTCCGTCCTCTGAGCATTGCAGCATCCTAGCGTAGGTCGGACAGAAAGCTTCAATGAAATACGGAGACACTTCTCTATAGTAGACACTCGCGGGACCATCGTGATTTTTCGTTATATATTGTGTAGGACACAGGGAAGCATTTATATTGCAAATGGTGCTTGATCGATGGCTGACGTATACAAGAGGTTTCAAATTACGAGCGATTAACGAGCAACCCGTGAAGAACGAATTTTGTAGATCCAAGGAATTTAACTGTATAAATAGAATCAAACTGTATTGAATAAATCAGAATAAGTCTAACAATCAAGCAGTTTGCTTCTTCTCTGAATAGCTACCCCCACCAGTGGTAAGGTGGCTATTCATCATATAGAAGTGTCCGTTCTAGAGGGGTAGGATACATGAAAACCAAAAAAAATGAAATTCGCTTCCACCTTTTGTCTTAAATGAGCGATTTTCGATTCAAATTTCAAGAATAAACTCAACACTGTAAACTTTTATTTAGTGTCAAGTCAATTCAGTTGGAAAACAAATATCTGAAAGTCGATTGCTCACATTCACTGTTTTCATGGGCTGGAACTTGTAAACCTGCATACGAAGGGAATGGATGCATTCAATGTTCTTTTATGCCTTCCTGTGTTCGTTTTGCTTCTTCTGTCCGTTATTAGGAGTACAACTCAAAAGGCGTTGAAATGTATGCCAGTGTCCGGTATAGAGGAGATCCATTGTACAAGGTTGGAAATACACGAATCGCCATGTCTCCATGTCGTGATCATGACGAAATGTCCGTAAAGAAAGGATTAACTCATAAAGCGGTGTCGGTGTCAGAAGAGAGGTGTAACTATGCAGGTCTAAACCTCTTCTTGCACAGTTTCGTTTTGCGTGGTTTCACCTCTGCGACACCTCCGATTTGAGCGAAATACATCTTTTTCTTCAAAGAATCACGGGGCATCATGGTCTGTTAAGGATACATTTATATACGTATCGTTATCACAATGGGTCTATAATGACGATGAAGTGTGACGGGCCTCCGACTCGTCCGCCCATATACATACGTATCAACGGCATAAAATGTTTACCTTGTTTTATGCTGTTTCTCCTTTTCATGGAGCTTTTCATTCCCCTAACTTCAAACGGCTAGATGGTGCAGTTGGTTGAGAACCTGTCCTTGGTTATAGGATCCCCGGTTCGAATCCCAGTGAAAGCAAAAGTTCATATGCTTTTATCTGGTTTTAGAATCTAGTCACCCCTTGCCGTTAGGATCTAATTAACGACACTGGGTATTACAATGGTCTAAGTGTACTCACTTCGCTGGCAGCCCAATAATTTAATCTAACCTAACTTCCGCGCAAAGCGAGGAATGAGTATACTTGGACTCAGTCATAGAACTCACTCTCAATTGCTGCCTGTCTCTCGATGTGGCGATCAAGCAATTTAACATTCATCTCATTCTGGTGCAGGGACATTCTAACAGCTATCATTACACTTCCTTAGTGCATATTTATCAGTCAACACTCTTGTTATCTCTGAAGACCTTCTAATGGTCAACAGATTCATTCATAACTAATTGTTGACGGCACCTCATGCCTCGTTACAAATCAATTTTGGCCCAACACTTAAGCCTAAACGTTCACTCTGGTTTATCAGAATACAAACCTACCACTTACCAGAATTTTAGATACTCACCGACGTAAAACTTTCAGCTTTCGGAGGCGTGTCAGCGCTTAATCTGAACTCTACTTGATATCGGCAGGACTCGGTGACGTGAAAAACATAACCAATCCTGGATGTGGTGCAGGGTTACTGAAAAAAATTTAAAAGCAACTTGTTGTCGAGTGGAAAAACCTTGGCTTCTCAAGCACTCTGCCCACTTCCCATTTTGTCTCCGTTTTTTTGCATGTTAACTTAATATTCGAGCGCTGTCGTGTATTAGGTCAATTTCCATTTTCCCATTCTGACTGAAGTTATATTCCCCGACTACGTGCTCGGTTTCAAAAATTGTATGGTCAAAGCTAAGCATTCATTAGCCCGGCTGTCTTAGCATTGACACATTTTTTTTGCTGCTGAGTCGGAGTAATGAGTTTGTTGGCTTGGAAATGTATTCACCTCGATGAGGATTCCGATCAGACAACGTCCTCGAGAGATCTGAGTCGGATATCAAGTGCATTTCTGTCTCAACAACCTTCTAGTCCCAGTCTGCTATGTCATTGAATACTGCTCGTTTATGTGCACCAGCTTTCAAATCAACTTTCGCAGTTTTAAGCTACCGATTAGGGCTGCCCTTACAACTGTAATAGCCGCCAGATTGAATTCCTTTCTTTATGTCATTCCTGAGCTTTCTTCGACGCGTCTCATGATAAATTCCCCATTCAAGTCAATCAAACGCTGGTAAACCCGTCAATTAAATGAACCACCACCCAGAGATGACACCCGATAAGCAAATCGCAGACAATTCATTTTTACGCCATCCACACGACAGCTTAACGATCCAATGTCTATTCAAAGGCTTGTTCGAGCACTCGGCCAGGTTTTCCATCATCTTCTGGAGCATCCAGACTCATCGGAAAGCTGACGCAACATCGAACAATTTCCTCATTTGTATTCATCAGATACGCGGTCGTAAAAAGTAACGACCGACGAGCTGCACTGGGCTGTACCTCAGCAGCCGGTATCTGCGAGCTAATTACAAGCAAATGCATTCGCATTCGAAGAAACCGACTTCGCTGATCGCCGACTGTTTTCACTGGCTGACCATATTGGCCCGGCGATCAGGTGCCGCTCTCGCAGCGACCCCAATCGCGTTTTCCTTTCCCTCTTTCTGTAAATCCATGTAATTCACGATCCGCGAGGCTGTTCCACGAACGGCGCGGCGCAGCACCACCAAATTGACGTGGACCAGATTTTAATGAAACGCCATCAGCGGCGAGTCGTCAGTCAATCTGATTCGTTTTGTTGTTCTTTTTTCTACTCCTTCCAGCCGAGCGAGGTGAAGTACCCAAAGTCGCTGGTGTTCATAATTGGCAATGAGTTCTGCGAACGGTTCAACTTCTATGGCATGCGCAGTGAGTTGGCCCGCCGGGCTGTGGTGTGATGTGGTGGTCTTGAGGTAATTTTGTTCTTTCCTTGCAGCGATCCTCGGGCTGTACCTCACCAACAAGCTGATGTACACCGACGATCAGGCGACCGTGCTGTTCCATGTCTTCACCAGCTTGGTGTACGTGTTCCCCCTGATTGGGGCGGTCTTGGCCGACAGCTGGCTGGGGCGCTTCAAGACGATTTGGTACCTGTCCGTGGTGTACACGGCGGGAGCTGTGGTCATCGCCCTCGGAGCGGTGCCGCCACTCAATTTGCCAGTAAAGTAAGTACACATATGTGACAACTTGCGAAGCACCCCAATCATAACTATCTTTCCAGAGAGGCAACAGTGCTGGGTCTGCTGCTCATAGCAACTGGCACGGGCGGCATAAAGCCGTGCGTGTCAGCCTTCGGCGGGGATCAGTTCAAGATGCCGGAGCAGGCCAAGCAGTTGGCCATGTTCTTCTCGCTGTTCTACTTCGCCATCAACGCTGGATCGCTGATTTCCACGACGATAACGCCGATCCTTCGGGCCGACGTTCACTGCTTTGGCGACAAGGACTGCTTCTCGCTGGCGTTCAGTGTGCCCGCAGTGCTCATGGTCACCTCGCTGATCATCTTCATCGCGGGCAAGCGGCTCTACGTGGTCAAGCCCCCAGCAGGGAACATGATCCTCGGCGTGTCGAAGTGTGTGCTCCACGCAATCAAGGCGCGCATGGCGGAGGGCAAGAAGAACCCCAAGATCCACTGGCTGGACTACGCCGAGGCAAAGTGCGGCCGCAAGCTGGTCGAGGAGACCAAGGGCTTGCTGAAGATTCTCGTCCTCTACCTGCCCCTGCCGGTCTTCTGGGCCCTCTTCGATCAACAAGGCTCTCGGTGGACCTTCCAAGCCACACGCATGGTCGGCAACATCGGAGGATTCACCATCAAGCCCGATCAAATGCAGGTCGTCAATCCCCTCCTGATCCTCGGATTCATTCCGCTGTTCAACTACACCGTGTACCCGCTGCTGAGGAAGGTCGGCATCAAGCGGCCACTGCAGAAGCTGACACTTGGCGGACTTCTGGCGGCGGGCGCGTTCGTCATGTCCGCATTCGTTGAATTCAAGTTGGAAGCGATGGACCCCCAGATGCCAGGACCGCAGGAAGCGCAGTTGAGAATCTACAATGGCATGCCGTGCACGTACAACTTCGAGACCGTGATTCCGTTGAGGGAAAAGTTCTCCGTTCCGTCTCTGGGCGTGATGGAGGAGAAGCAGCTTTTCGTGGCCTCCGCGATGGCTTACAACTACACGGCTACGTCCAGTGACCCCGCGAAATGTCCTCCAATCAACGGTGAGTTCGCGCTCAGTCCCCGCAGCGCGATGAGCTACTTCATCCGGGCCAACGAAGTGGTCGAGTTCGAAGACTCCCCGGGGAAACCAAAGTCGGGTGAGGCTGCGGTGAGGATCCTCTTAAACGCCCCCCAGGACGAGCAGACGTTGAGGCTGACGAATTCGGACTTGTCCTTCAGCATCCGTGGCAACCAGACCGACTTGCTGCACCTTGAGCCGGGCGTATCGCGCCTCATCTCCGACGCCGGGGAAGTGACCTCATTCCAGTCTGAAGTCGGAGGCGTCACGGTCTTCCTGGTGGCCGCAAATGGTTCCCAGGGATATGTAAGTAAAGAGGCTCCCTCGTAGGTCTCGAACTAACCCCTCTCTCTCTCTTCCACACAGACAACAAACTCCTTCGTTTTGGTGGAGCCCAACGAAGTGCACATCATGTGGCAACTGCCGCAGTACATCGTGATGACAGCCGCCGAGGTGATGTTCTCAGTGACCGGTCTGGAGTTCTCGTTCACCCAGGCGCCGGCGAGTATGAAGTCCGTCCTGCAGGCCTGCTGGCTGCTCACCGTTGCCATTGGCAACATTCTGGTTGTGATCATAGCCAAGCTGAAGTTCTTCGAGTCACAGGTGAGATCCAGTCCCTACCGGCCTCCGACCGAGTCTCTGACGCTCTTCTCCTCCTTCCAGGGTAAGGAATTCATTCTGTTCGCCGGCCTTATGGTCGCCGATATGCTGATCTTCATCGCCCTCGCTATGAGGTACACCTACGTCGAGCTGGCGGACGACTCCGACGATGAGTCACCGGCGCCAGTTTGCGAAAAGCGCGCCGACGAGCTGGAGTCGGCGACGGATACGAAGGACAACGGCCACATGAACAAGGCGTTCGAGTCCGAGAAGTGATGACTACCCCGAGACCCGAGTGGTGTACTTAAGGAAACTCCGTCTAGCATGCTGTTTTTCTTTTGCGATTTCTAGAATAATTTGTTTTGTTTTCTCGAAATTCCGCCGCTGTAGCACGATGGATGTACATATTCTGTGGATGTTAGAGGTTAAGATAGTTTTAACGGTTTTAATTTATAATTAATTGTAAATTGCACGAGCTGCGTATACGTTTAAGGGTTGTTTTACGGGGGCTGTCCAGCGGAACGGATCACGAGCTGACGAGCCCCCATCGAATAAAATTTAAATTAAATAAAATGTTTGTTGTCTGTTGAAAGGGGGAGCGTATGCGAGTACGTGATGCGAGTGATACGTTACGTGATGTACGTGAAATTGGAATGTGCGTGAAGTAGTACGTATCCGAGTTAATTTGGGCTAAAAATGGACATAATCCGAGGATGTTATGAATATTTGTACAAAATCCGGTTTAAATTTTCCAGCATGCACTAAATTGAAGCCAAAAACCGAGAGTTTGCTTGTCTGGCGCTGGGAAGAGAAAAAAAATGGCCGAACAAGCTCCTAGCCGTCGCTGAAATTTGAGCATTGACAGAACGGTGCGCTGAGGCGCTGGCAACCATAGAGAATAGCCAAACGAAGCAAGTGACGAGATTAAACCCAATCCACTGGCAGTTGGTGCGGTCCCTGGTTTAAGGCCGTCCTTCCATTGAGTACGAGTCATGAGGAATGGAAAGACAGTCGGGTCTTAATGAAAACCGAAAATGTACGGTATGCCCTTGCTAATAGGGGTCCATGGTTCGGATCTATCTGGTTCTGGTTTTCAAATCTGGTTCAGTCACAATTTGCCATTGGGACCAAATATATGGCACTTGATATGACAATGGGCCAATGTGCTGGACTACAATAACCTAACGTTATATAATAATATGGGTGGCGCTACAGCCCGTAGGGGGCCAGGACCTAGCTTCTCAGCAACCACTCGTGTTGTGCGTGCCATTGTTCTCTCACGAGTGAAAAAGAGCTACAGTTTTATGCCGAATCCGAACGGCTTGTTTGAGAAGCTTTTTCTAAACAGAAAATACTCCTTGAGCATTGTCAGTGACTTGAAAGAGGTGGGGCCGTGAACATTATTTTTGACGCACAGAGCAGAAATCGAACCTATGACATCGAGGTTGGGGTTGACGCACATACCCACAACGCCACGGGCCACCACCTTAACCTAACCTTACCTGCTAAAAGTATGCAACGCAGCAAGTGTAATTTCTGCGTTGATGTCAGCGTCTAGGAGAAGGAACATTGGTCGACTATGCGGATTCCGAAAATGAAATGTTTTTTCTTTGAACGCACCTCGGACTCTGCCAAGACATGCTCCGACCATATGCACAAAAGTGTCCATCAAGACCATTACAATGTCAGAGATGTTCGTTGTATTACTTAGTCACTGGAGTAGACAAGCTACAGCCACTGAGTGCATACTAGGTGGAACTCATAATTTCGGAATTGATAGAATGTCAACAAGATAGCCAATCCAAAAAGTAGAAGCTATTATCTGTACACACTTCATTGAAATTGCAAACGGAAGATAGGTGTTCTGACAAACTGCGTTACATGAGGCAAAACATGGCCTGAGCACGACCGATCCAAAATAATAAATTTCTTTACACGAACTTGACATGATATCACTAGATTAGTGACGGTCTGTTCGGGACACTGGCGAATTGGATAACATGTCGCCAAATTTGGTATCCCACACAACACTCTCTGACGCAGCTGCAACAACATAGCTGGGGAGGATAGCTTAACACACTTCATTTGCAACAACCCGGGTCTTGCAAGAGACAGACAGCGAACCCTTGGGAGATCCTATTTCAATTCACTCGATGAGATCTCTGCGAAGGTTTTTATAGGATGGATTTAGTTAGATCATTAAAATACACTTTAAATATAAGGTACAGGAGCTTCTAATTAGATTCTTACCGGAACATCAGTCTAGGTCTGGGGTCTAGAAGTCTAAGAACTACACCCGAACCAGTTCTCTAGATACTGGGCTTTTCTACGAGACAGTTGCATGATGAAGTGCGGAAAAAAGGTATGATAGACCCGCCGGTATGGCTGGTTATAACTGGACGTCGCATGGATGATGTGTGGGAGTACGAGAGCTTCCAACACCTCGTTTGCTTTTGTAGTGCCTTCAGTTCTTTCCCTCACAATATCTACGTCTTGGATAGAGCATCACAATGGACAGCTATAACTTTGATGTAGCCAGGGACTTCGTCTGCCGTTGCTTCGTAAGCAGTAAGCAGTACTAGTTGCTTTGAAGACATCTGGAGGAGAATATTCAACCATGAACTGTACAGGCCGTACTGCGCTTTGAGTCAAGCCAAGCGTCTAGTGATCCAATGTTTACGTCCCGAAGAGTCTACGACTAAGCGCCACGGCAATAGCATAATAGGACACGGCGAATCTAATATTGCGCAGGAGAAGGACTGGAGAAGGACGTTTTTTCGTTTTTGTTCCAATAATTCATCATCACTTATTTGCTAAAGAAAAACGCTTATTTGGTCGTTCTTCGTTCTAACCTACTGACCTATACGGAGAACAACCTTATCCAACTGATGTGCGTCTTTGGAGGCAGCTGGCTAAAGCTGGTGTCAGTTGGAGTGTCTTGTTGGTTGCCCATATCCACCCGTTTTTCAACCGACTGCATGACATATTTCCTATTTAATTGAAACTGGAATTGAGGGTAGCCGGTGCGTCAGCAAGGCTGGGAAAGAATTAAGCTCTCATACAACATTTAAACTTCGCATTAGCTGCCCAGGCACCTGTGAATAAGCCGGTCGACATTTCAAACGATCTCTTTGATTTATTTCCACTTAACTCCGCCAATAAAAGTGAACGTAAAGCATTGTCGTTGGAGGTGTTTACTAGAAACAACATTTGATGACTAAAATTCGCTTGTCTCATAAAAGTCGATATTAAATAACTTTATTTCTGAGAGTCTGTAAAAACGTCAGCGATCTTCCCGTACTTGCTCGACACTTAATTTCATAGCCACATGTTGTATCAAACGAAGTTTTGAGTTTACAGTGTTCTTTCAGTTCGCACTTTTCCATTCCAACATCTGGTCTCATTGTTCGAAGACAACACGATTTTCTACTCTAAGCAAACGACTGCCTTACCGACACATTTCTTCAGTTTCAGTGCATTCGGTACAATATACTCTTAGGAGTTATGTCGGCGAGATGTTTCGTACACGTTGCATAATTTTTGGAGACAAACAAAAATAACAATCGAATATGTAGTTGTTGCAGTTGCCTTTGACAACTACTGTCAACCAACTCAACGAATTGCTTAGAATTTATATCCGAACTGATGCCAAAGACCATGGTATCATTGAAGATAAGATGTAAAATATGCCTCGCAAGGAACTAATCTATGCAACGACCGACTTCATGTTTCAGAGAAGTTACAAATTTGCACAAGGCTATTGCGACTAGTCCGTTTCTGGCTAGTAGGAACCGATTGAAACCCGCAGCGAACTCCGCCAAAGAGTCCGTTCAAGCAAGTAGGGTAGTCGTGTATTTTTTCTACTTGATGGGAACTCTACTCGTGATTTGTTTTCGGATTGTTCGCATAACATCGCTCCTTTACGGCTCCTCACAAAAAAATTTCCAAAAGGGGTCAAATCGCAGCACCGAGGCGGCCAATTAACATCACTAAGACGGCTAATAACACGATTGAGAATTTGATTCACAAAAGATCTTTTGTGGCATGGCGCGCCATCCTGCTTGAACCACACGCCATGCAGGTTCATGCCGTCAAAATCAGTACAAAAAGGGTCGGTTAAAATGAGTCCAACGATGCCAACATTCCACAGAAGCTACATCCTCATCTGCACGTAAGGTGAATGAGGTAAATAGTTCCATTTGGTTCAATGGTCCACAGTTCCTCTTGAAAAAGCAGACTGCATGGCCAGTTAATGCTCACTTTGGGCCATCGCTGAGTGATGAGATAAACGAATGAAATAAACGAAAAACCAAAAAATGGTTTGAGTCAGCAGTCAAAATATGTCGCAATTGCAGTATGAAGCTACATAGAAACTGCCGACTCTGGAATCTTGGCCAGTTGCGCGTTGTGGTTCTTGGGTGGGTAGGAATCCGTGAACGTGAGCGAGAACGAGTGGTAGCCCGGGTCGTAGGGCATGCTCGCCTGCCTCGTCGGGCTCTGATGGACAGCCGCTGGCCCGCCGCGCATGCCCACCATGTACAGGTAGGGGTTGTCCAGAGTGGTGGACTGTTCCTGTCGCCACTCCAGTTGCCCGAGTCTCGGCGGCGTGGTTGATTCAGGTAATCGAGAATGGTGAGGCCATCGCTCGGCGGTTACCCATTGGCCACTTGCCCCGACTCAGCGCTCAATCTGCGATGCAGATTCAAGTTGTGCTACATAGAACAGGTGCTTATTATATGCGTTGCGTATGCAAATTCGAGAATGTACCCACTGCACTTGCACATAAATCCATAAGTTACAACGTAAAGTTGCACTTCTACCAAACATGCAAAAACCCAATCTTTTTTGTGGGTGGACGTCTTTTAAATGCACCGATTGAATACGATACCAAGTTTCCGCTCTAGCTAACAAAGGATACTTCAGTACCAACTGATTGATATGATCTACCAATGGGCCTACTTTAGCCTGCCTTTTTCCAGTCACCTACTTCAAACAAACCTTACAATCACTGCTTGTAGTCATTACAAGACTTACGAGCGGACTCTACCAAAACGAATGCTCCCCAGAGCAGACTTGATCCCCTCAACAACACATCACTACCGTCGACATGAAACAATCTTCCCCAACAAACTACAAGCTGAAATCAATGAAAAACAAAACACACGATTATTTTTATCTGTAAAAGAATCTTTTATTTATTTATTTTATTTATTATATATGAATCTCTTATATGGTTCTTCTTTTATAAAATCATTATAATCCGTACGCAGTGGCAACTCCGTTGTACAGTGCTGCCGTTTCACTTAAATCTAAATATATATGTATGCATGCATGTGTGTATGTGTATATGCGTGTTTTGTAAGCAAGTTGATGAGTAAGATTAGTAAATTGAAAATTAAATCGATTTGCATTCGGCTTAGAAGAGACACACGTATGCACTCCAAGCTTGTTTTCTTCATACTCACACGTCTCGTCTGTCTTTTTATGTACAACCATAAAAATTGCCACTGTCAGCACTTGCATCTTTTATTTACCGTAAGATTAGTTAGCAAAAAAAAAAAAAAACCGCTTTAAAAATATTGTAACTCATATCACAATATTCTTATTCTCATACTTACCTCCTACTATGCACAGGCACGCCCCTTTCAGTGGCGGGCGATACAAGAAACAAAACTTGTTCAAAAAAAAAAAAAAGTGTAAATCTTACGACTAACGGTAAGTGCTAAAAACAAACAGTATTTTATGTAAAATTTGCACTTAGAGTGAGAGAGACCATTATGGAAGGGCGGAGTCGTCCGGGGGCTGCGTGTGGCTCCTATCTCCTGCTGTTCAGCATCTGCAGGTAGTACTCGCAGTTTGTGCAGTAGACCGCCGGGGCGATGACATGCCGCTTCCGGCAGAGGTTGCACTCGACCGCTTTGGCGGACGCCTTGACGATCGCATTGTTGTAGACGCGGGTTGGAATGACGGTGACATTGACGGAGGCGCCGCCATTTTGATGGGCCACCTCGCCATTGGGGGCGCCATTCATGTTCTGCTGCTGCTGCGCGGCGGAGAGATCCGCCTCGCCCTTGGTGCCGGGCTCGAAGCTGACTTTCTTCTGAGAGAGCTGCTTCAGCGGAGCGGGTGGCTGAAAGTAGGGAGAGGAGGTGGGGGCTTGGGCATTACTGTTACCAGGGTAGGTGCCGCCGTGCGGCATTGGAACCCTCTGGTATGGCGACGGTCCCGCGCTGGGGTGGTGTCTCTCGTCGGGCAGTGCATGGTATCCGTTTTGGGAGACCATGTGGTAGCCGTTGGGCAGTTGATTCATCATCTGTTGCTGTTGCTGCTGCTGCTGCTGGTGCTGTTGCAGTTGTTGTTGCTGGTGCTGCTTCTGAGCGGCCATCTGCAGCGACACCAGGTAGCTCTGGTTCATGTTGGTCATCTGCATCCGGTTGCCGGGATTCACGGCGGTGGGGTAGGCTTGCTGGTCGGTGATGGGGGCCCGTGATCCAACGATGCCATTTACGTTGACGTCCATTTGTCCATTGTTGCCACTTAGCATCTGCATGTGTTGCATGTTGGCAACGCTTGCGATGCCGCTCATACTGGTCCGCGGCGGGAGCTGCTGGACCAAGCCGTTTGCGCTGTTAAGTGGGCCTGCGTTGAGGTGGGGGCTGGAGTTCATGTTGGTGTTAGTGTTGGCACTTCCGTTTATCTGTCCTGGTACATTTTGCATCCGGAAAATGTCCTGCATTGGAGTGTAAACTTGGGAACGCATGTGTGTGGCGGTGTTAGTGTTCGGGTTCGGGTTCGGTTGGGATTGCGGCGGTGGCGGTGGGGGCAGTTGTTGCTGTTGCTGGTGGAACTGCGGGCTGCTGTTGCCGGGGTAGGCCATTTCGTGGCGAATGTTCTCCATCTGAGGTGGCTGCTGCTGCTGCTGTTGCCTCATCTGGATGTAGCGCTGCACTTCCTGCGGCAGACTGCGCCGCGGATCCATCATGGAGGGTGTCGGGCTCGGCTGCGATTGCTGCTGGGAGACATTCCGGGGGATGGCTTCGGTCTGCAGACGGATCATGTTCTGCTGCTGCTGCTGGATGAGCTGGGCAGTCACTTTGTCGTTGGGGTTCTGGGCCGTTCGCAGAACTCGCTCCAAGATGGGATTCGGAATGAAGCTGTCGTCTTCCTCCTCGTCAGCGGTGGCGACGAGGATCACTTGATCGCAGAACGAGACGCTCTTCTTCTTGACCCGCTTCGTGCCGTTTTGCGAATTGTTCAGAGTCTGCTGGACGACCGCGTTCAGCATCTCGACTTCGCGGATCTCTTCGGCGATCTGGCTCTGGGCGATCTCGTACTTCGGCTTCGGCAGGACCTGGTGCGGCGGGAGTCGCGGGCGAGGGCAGTCCACCTCGTCCACGTCGATGCCCGACATGGGACCGGGCAAGCCGTTCATCTGCGTGCGTATCTGCGGCTTGGTGCTGAGCAGCTCTTGCGACGGGTAGGAGCGCATTTGAGAGGCCTGCTCGGACATCTGCTGCTGCACCTGTGGCTGGATCTTGGTCTGTTCGAATCGGTTCGCCAGGTCCCGCACGCTGTTGGGAGAGCCCACGTTCTCCGGCTTCTTGTTCCTCAGATCGCTCTGCTTCATCTGCAGTTCCTTGAGCCAGCTGTCGTTGGCGTTGATTGTGGGCGAGTTCTGGTTGTTGCGCATCTTCATCAGATGCTGCCGCTGCTGGAGCTGCGCCAGGATGCTTGTTGTGCCCTCGAGTGTCTCAAGATTGCGCATTTTGGTCGCTTCCAGCGCCTGGATCTGGTTGATCTGTTGATTCAGTGGCTCCATGTCGATCTCTGGTGGAGGCGGTGGGAAGTCTTCACTGGCCTGCCTTGAGTGGCAAGCCGAGGCTGGTGGACTCGGATAGGGCGGCAGATCTAGCGTCGCGTCCATCAGGCGGCCGTCGACCTCGTCTGCACCAGCGTCCATGTAGCCGTACGAGTTCTTGTAGCCGTTGCTCTGCTCCTCGTGCTTGACCGGGCTCTGCTCGGAGTGAACCTGGGCACAGGTGGTGATGATGGTCTGGCACGAGTCCTCGCTCATGCTCGAGATGTTGGATAGGTTCGCCTCGTGGAATGGCTGCAGAACAGCGTCCTGCTGGGTCAGTGCCGAGCTGGTTCTGAGCGGTGGCGGTGGTGCCACCTTGGCCACAACAGTCAACTGGCGTCCGCTGCCGTGGAAGCTCTTCCTCATCAGCTTGCTGCGCTCGAGGTTCGGGTTGGCGTTGCTAACCTCGCGGAAGTCGAAGTGTCCCTCGCTGATGTACCCGCTCATGTTGTTCTTGTTCAGACCCACTGTGCTGTCGTCCACGGAGACCATGGGGGCGGGCTGCTTCTCCTTCTGCTGCGGCTCCTCGGCGCCATTGGCCTCGGTCAAGTCGGGCATCGAGCGGTTCTTCCTCCGGATGAGGCCGCCCATCAGCAGCTTCCTGCGAATCTTGTGCTGCTTCTTGCCGCTCTTGTCCTTCTCCTTCTTCTCGTCCTTGTCCTCCTTGTGCTTCTTGAGCGTGTCCTTGGCGTTCACGAGCAGCGTCTCGGCCACGGAGAACTCCCGGGAAATCTTGTTTCTGTCCTCGCTGCGGCTGCGCTTGTCCTTCTCCTTGTTCCGGCCGAAGATGCTGCGGCTCTCCCTCTCTGGCTTCGGTGGGGGATCGAACTCGATTGCGTTCTCGTCGGCCATCACTGCGGCCTTGAGGGGCGTCTTCTTCTTGGGCAACGTGGCGTAGATCTCGATGTTCTTGTTGGCCGGCTTCTCCAATGTCTTGTCCTTGCTGTTCTGGCGCACATGCTTGACGCTTCCTCCGCTCATGATGTTCTTCACCAGCTCTGGCGGATAGTTCGTCTCGAGTTCTGTGCCCTTTTCGACGAGGATCCTGCGGTGAAGGCTGCGGGCCCTCATGATGCACGTGTTGTGCTTCATTCGTGCGAATGTCATCGTGTGCGGATTGCTGTACGGTGCATCCATTGCTGCACGAGCCCGCCCAGCTGCGGCGTTGCAGAGGACAAGGGCTGTCTCCAGGTCGTGCGACTCCTCAACTAGTCGCGATTTCTCCAACAGCTGGTCGGCTTCCTGGCAAAGCTTCTCGCAGTCTCCTGTCAGCACTACCGACTCTGGAATCTTGGCCAGCTGCGGGTTGTGGTGCTTGGGTGGGTAGGAGTCCGTGGACGAGAGCGAGAACGAGTCATAGCCCGGGTCGTAGGGCATGCTCGCCTGCCTCGTCGGGCTCTGGGGGACCGCTGCTGGTCCACCGCGCTTGCCCACCATGTACAGGTAGGGGTTGTCCAGAGTGGTGGACGATGCAGAGCTGGCGCTGTTCCTGTCGCCACTCCAGTTGCCCGAGTCTCGGCGGCGTGGTTGGTTCAGGTGATCGGGAATGGTGAGCCCATCGCTCGGCGGCGACCCATTGGTCACTTGGCCCGACTCAGCGCTCAAGCTGCGATGCAGGTTCAAGTGGTGCTTCCGGGCTAGCTGAGAATTCAGAGTGTTCTCAATCGGCTTCCGGTTCAGGAAGCCCCCTTCCTTGTCCTCCATGGACGGCCCCCCGTTCTGGAAGATCTTGTCCTGAATCACGCTCAGGTTCTGGTACTGCGCGTTCAAGACGTTCTCCACCGTCTTGCGGCTGATGTACGAATCGGTCTCGTCCGAGGGGAAGATCTTGCTCTGGATGACGCTCAGGTTCTGGTAGTCGTTCGGCGACCTGATCGGAGTGGGGGTTATGGCACGACGGGTGTTGCCCATGACGGGCTTCTCTGGGCTCGGGGTGATGGCTCGACGAGCGGTGGATTGCACGAGCTCTTGTATGTACTGCGGCGGCATCTGCGGACCGGCTGGCGGCTGGGGAACCGCATAGAGCAGCAGGAGCGGCTGATAGCGCCCGCGGCTGCACTTGTCCACAACGCCTTCCCAGTTGGGGCCAACCTGGGGGGAAAACAAAGCTCGTTAGGGAATCACTCGGGAACTCGAACCGCGGTTCGACTTACCTCCTTGACGTTGGCATCATCGAAGTACACCCAAACCTTCAACTTGGTGTGGAAGAAGAACGTCGTATAGTGCTTGCCGTAGTAGGACACGATGCCGACCAGCTCGTGCTGGACCGTCTGGGCCCACCTCTGGTCGGACACCTGATGGAAGACATCTGACAGGCGCAGGGACGTGCCGATTGCCTTCAGCACTGCGTGGACCTGATCCGCGGCAGGCCGCTCCGAGTCCCAAACGATGCCGATGGACACGACATCTGGTCTGTTCAGGAGTGCGCGACAGATACCAATCTTGGCACCGCAGGAATTCTGTAAAACGAAACAGACTCACATTAGTGTCAAGGTCGCGCAAGCTATACCCCGATGTCAACACAGCTGCCCGACAGCATCGATCGATCATGACTGCTCCGAAGGGACAGTTTCCTGACGCTGACCGACACTGACAGGTCAACGTGTTACCACCGTCGCCGCCGCCGCCGCCGCCACGCCATATGGTTGCAGCAAGATGTGGGTTTGCATCTTGCACAACCACACTCGATGACCGTAGTTGATGATGACGACGGGCGACGGCGATTGTGCAAGCTCTCTGGGTACTCACCGGACAGTCGCGTATGTCGCCCATGTTTCCAGCCGAACGGAGGAGCTGGCCAAAAGTCAATTGCTGGTGATTTTGGATCGCCAGATTGTTCTGTGATGTCAGAGCCGAAGCCGACACGTAATGCACCATCTGCAAGAGAAAGAGATTAATTGTTTTAAAAGAAATATTACCAACATCCGGTGCATTGCTGTTGTGGTTTGTGATGGATTTGATGGGCGGCAGAGAGGCTACATTCGGTGGCAACCTTAAAAGGAGGCCACCGCCTATCGTCTACAATCTACCACATCACGGCTGTCATTCTCGAGATGAGACTTTGGATTTTAACGATTATGTAGCATCACTTTCGATGGGAGATTCGATTTTGGTGGTTTTTTACTCAATTTGTTTTCTCAATTAATAAAACAGAAAGTTACGACGGCGGGAATTGAGGTTAATGCCGCTTTTGCTAGCCGAAGTCAGAGAATTTCTTGAAACTTCCAGCCTCAAATTACTTATTCAAAATGCCTGATTAGGGCCGCCTCGTATCATTTTCTTTTCTGCCGCGTCTCGCATTTGGTGACATTGAATGCGAGTGAAAGTAATGAGGCAAAGTGAGAGATTCATTTCGGATGCTTGGCCGAAGTGCAATGGAATTTTCGGCGAAATTTACTTTCGTTCTTAGATACATTTCAAATGAGATAGCGAGGTGTGGGTAAATTAGAGACGTTCTCGATGCCTACTTTTGAGTTGGGCGTTGGCGGGGGTTTTCTGCGTCTTTCTGGGGTGATTCAGCACGAGAAAGTGCTGACATATATTTTAGAGAGCACTCTTCGAGGGCTTAAGGATGTTTCATCATAGTCAGCATTATTTTCTGACCAGTATGATTAGGTGCGATCTTACCTCCTATAGAGGTATATCCCTGCTCAACGTCGCCTACAAGATCCTATCCAGCGTACTGGGGGAACGTCTTAAGCCGTTTTGCACCGCACCGACTCACCAGTGCGGCTTCCAGCCCGTCAAATCGACTATACACCAAATCTTCACACTAAGGCAGATCCTGGAGAAGACCAGGGAGTTCAAAATCGATACTCACCACCTTTTCATCGATTTTAAAGCCGCATACGACAGCATTCATCGCAAGGAGCTATTCGATGCGATGGCAGAATGCGGGATCCCGGAAAAAAAATTGGTTCAAAAACCTCTGAACCGTTCGAAACTTGCACCGGATTTTGGCAAGGAGATGCGCTGTCGTGTGATCTCTTCAATTAGCTACTGGAGAAGATAGTGCGGCGGGTAAAAGTCAACACGGAAGGCACTATCTTCTACAAGTCAGTCCAGCTGTTGGGATACACAGATGCCATCGACATTATCGCACGGTCCCAACGCGTCGTAGTGGAAGCTTTCACGGCAATTGAGGAAACGAGCTGGTCTAAAGGTCAACGAGGACAAGTCCAAATATATGCTGTCGAGCAAAAAACGATCCGCCGCACACCACCTAGGCCAACATGTTGCAATCGACAATTTCGAGTTAGTGAAGGAGCTTATCTACCGCTGGGCAAATAAACGCTACGAATGACATCGTAGTGGAGATCCGACGTAGAATCGCCCTTGGCAACCGATGCCACTTCGGTTTGCCAAAACAACTGGGCTCGAAACTCCTGACTCGAAGGACCACGAGTCATGCTCTACAAAACACTTATTCTGCCAGTCCTGCTTTATGGAGCCGAAAGCTGGACATTAAGCAAGACTCTAGAGCTGATTCTTGGTGCCTTCGAAAGAAAATCTCTACGTCAGATGTATGGTCCCGTCGGCGAGGAAGGCGAATGGAGGAGAAGTCACAACCGCGAGCTGTACAAGGATGTGGATGCAGTTCGGAAGGCAAAAATCCGTCGACTAACTCGGCCACATCGAGCGCATGGACACCAACGCTCCAGCAGAGAGGGTCTTCGAATCCGAGTCTCCTGGTTCGAGAAGGAGAGGAAGACCGAACTTCCAGTACTTCCGATACAGTTGATGACTAGAAGCAGTGAGCCCAGGACCGTCACCGATGGAAGGCAGCAATTGCTCAGGCTCAGACCCTTCATGGTTCGTCTGCCCGATAAGTAAGTAAGTAGTGATCAGCACTACGCAACCAAGTGCCGTGTTTCTCAGCCTATCCCGGCGATCGGAGACACACGGAAGTACACTGGGAGCACAATGTCGCTACTTCTCCGAACGGAAGGAGCTATGCTTCGATGGCTTGGACACGTGGCACATCATCTCGTCTTCAAAGGCGTGCTTTAAATGCGTTTCGATCAGGAAGGCATCCCCTTGGCAGAGCCAGGATAAGGTGTTTGGGTCAAGTTCAAAAACTCGCTTGGTTATGCGCGTAGGCATTAATCCGGATGAGTTAGAGTCGATGCGGAAGATCGAGTGGCCTGGAGATTTCTAGGGCGCGCTCTATCCAGGCGACCTCTTTAAAGACGTTTTTTGCCTGAAAAAAGAGGGCGGCTCTCGAAGGACCGACTGCATGAGGCATGACTGGGTTCGATTCTAGGAGTGGATTGCTGTTTCAAGCTCTTACATCCAACTGAACTGTCGGCCGAAAATGTATGCCTATAGTATCTCTTCCCCTCCTAACCTGTGGGGCAACGAAACAGTGGACGCCCGCGTTTAAGGTGGCGCACAGAAGTGGAGAAGGACCTCAATCAACTTCGAGTGCGAAATTTGAATCGGCTGAGCAGAGATCGCGCTAGTTGGAGAGGCTTGTTGGTTGAAGCCCAGGTCCACCCCGGACTGTAGCGCCATACAAATAAGAAGAGTGGATCTCTAGCAATTTTGGAATATGATCGCCGATCGTGTTAAGTCTTGAGATTATATGCTTTTCGGCTTGTCGGTCAGCCACTCGATTGAGCTGTAAACGCTCATTATTGCAATGACTCTGTAAGCACAGAAGAGGAAGTGTGATTTTTTGAAGAAGAGTTCACTGTAATTGCTTTTGCGAACATGCGTGCTGTGTTGAAAATAATCGATGCAAGCGATGACGAAACTGCTGCACAAACGACTCTTATCATCACATGTCCCAACCCAGAACACAATTAATGCATCCACTCTGCTTCAACACAATCCATTCAGTCATTTAGAAGATAGAGCTCCACAAAGTCAATCCAACCCCCATACAACTTCCGCTTCAAATCTCTTATCATGCCTCCCACAACGCCATAGAGGCAAACGAAAAAAGCCGGCGTCACACTTCCTCCAGACGCACTCATCTCCCGGATCTTGCGTAAGTCCGCGGCAGATACACAAGAATCTCAGCTCCCACCAAACGGCCCTATTTCCATATTTGTCAAGAGAAACAATCTTTCTTTGCCATCGAAAGTGTCATTCGCCAGCAGAAAACCGAACAAACGACCGGAAGGCAGCTGCCGCCAACACACCACGAGCCAAAGCTGCCGCCAAACGAGTTCAGACCAGCGACCGCCATCCGCAGCAGTCACAATCTCGCCGTACTGACCCGCAAAATGCTTTTAATTAATCTCAATCCCATAATCGTCCGTTTAGCCAATGATCTCGCAGCGGAGTCCATTACGTCAAGTGGCCACCGTCCATCAACAGCGTTTCAGGTCGGGACAAATTGCCCGTGTGTGTTGACACCGTTGCGGGCATGTCTGCGTAAATCAACACCTCTGCACGTGACAGCAGCATTCTTGTTCTTTTATTGTTTCGCATGGGCGTTGAAGCGTATCCTACGCCGCCGATTGACAACCGAAGAGGGAAATTAGCCGCGAAGCGCTTAGATCGTCGGTCCAAATGCTTAGATCGTGTTTCTGAATGAAGTGACTGCGCACCAAATAGGGCTTGTAGTGATCCCTAACGCAGGTGGATCGCCGGATTGGCGAATTGGACAGTGGAACTCATGTGGGAATGACACACAGAACGCACACGTGTGGGCGTGCGATAAGACAGTTAGTCATCGGGGCGGAAGGAGAAAAGCGAGCAGCCATCCAGTGGCCACGGTGCGGCGTGGGCGAGAGTGGCTGTGGCTGTGATGTGGGCGGCCAGCGGTAGACCCTCAATTAATTACTAAGTGGAGCAGAGTGATGCACTTACAAGGCACGACGAGACGCGCGCACACACACGGAATAATGAAAGGCTTTCGAACTTACCTGAGTGAATGGCAACTGCTCGGAGTTGGCGCCACACTTGCAAACGCTCTGCTCGATGACACGCATGGCGAAGCGACGATGCGCAATGCAGGCCTGTGACTCACACGAGTCGCCATCGTCGGCCGAGATGTGCGAATGGACACGATGCAGCAGCAATTCAAAGCATTCGGCCGCATCGCCCAGGCAGCCCAGGGGGAATCTCCTGCCGGCCAGGGGTCCACTGGCCAGGGCGCGTCGCAGTGGTTCGGGACAAAGAGCCGGCTCTGAGCTCGTCTGCAGCTGCTGAAAGAGTTCCTGCGAAAGAGAGAGGCAAACAAATGGTTTTTGTGGTGAATTCAGAAATGTTTACACAAGAGATTCGATTCAATGATTGGCGAATAGTCGACGACACTCACAATGACTGCGTTGATGCACCGATCGCGGTCGACGATGGTTTCGCTGCTCGGGCTGTGGAATTGATCGGCTGTGGATGGAATTTGCGTTACCATCGCTATGCCGGAGGTAATTTTCGCTGTGGTTTTACGCGTAAGCGTTGCCGACTTGTTACTGTCGTTCTGATCGGCGAGTTTCTTTGGACTGATGCGTGGCAGGGTACCGCCACCTCCGCCACCACCGGCACCACCAGCGTTGGCATTGCCATTTGCTGTGGCATTTGTCGATGCGGTGGACTGGTTGAGTTTCGACTGTTTGGTGGACTGCTCCTTGATGGCCTTCTGGACGGGTGCTTGAGCGGCGGCTGTGCCAACGATGTTCGTTGGCTCTTTTCGTTTGTACCGGAATTTGATCATTTTCAGTGATTCTGTTTGTTTAGTCTATATGTTGACGTTCTATGAAGAGAGCAATGCAAAGGGTGAGCAAGGGGCACTGGCGTTGTGCCGGCTGGAGCGTCGTCAAAAAGGATACACACACTATCGATGATTGAGGCGACATGGCTAATTATATAATTTTCGTCAGCAAAAGAATGCACACGAGGCGACAGAACTAATGGACATTTAATCGCCAAGCTCGCCGAACAGGTCTACTGTTGCGGCAATCACTTCTCACTTGGGCCGGCCACAAAGAGAAACATGTTTCAAAATATCAGCTGCAGATACGGACGCCATTGTGTGGAGCCAACAAATGTAAAGCGCCCACCCAAATCTCGGCGTCATGCTACAGCCAACAAAGACCCCGTTGAGTCATTTATTATATCTTCGAACGAAGCTCGGCGTCTATGATTAGATAGATTCATATCTCGCCACATTCACTTAATCTGCACACGTGTAGCCGCAGTCTCTGATTGATATGTGCCCATTACCCGCAATGGATAGCCTTGAAATTGTGCAAACACGTCCGTTCGGATATCTATGGTACGTGTACGCGCTCTCCTCTCGGCTCTCACGATCGATCGGCCAACGGAATCTACTGTAAATTAATTTATCCATTAAAGTCCGTCTAATGGGCAAACAGAAATACTCCGGCAATTGCTTAAACAATGACGTAAGGCTTCCTCCGAAAAGGTGTTGTCGTGTCACAACGTATGCCCACATCTGCGGAGTTGTCGCACATTTCCATTTTTTCCCAACTCCTTTGCAAAGGAATTGGAGCAGAGGAAGGAGAGAAAAAAACCTAGAGGCAAACTGAGTCATGGGGAGAGAATGTGAAGAACCAGTCGGGATGACAGGAAGCGTCACCCCGCCTCGCCCCGGGCAGGAATGACACATCTTGGCGGTTTCTTGACTTGCCTGGCTGGCTTCCTTTGTTCAACGGAACTCGGTGTCGACCAAGCCAACAGGGGTCGTCTTGATGTAAGACAATGATGGTCGGCGATTAATGATGTCTGCCAAAACAAGAAAAAAAAAATGCAGAGGAAACATCAAGGGGTTTTGCGAGAGTGTCTAATTACCGCCATTAGGCGATATGCAGATGGCATGTGGCATCGTGCCAAAAGCGAAGTGCAAAAAAATGCAAACAACAGGTGCTGGTCGATTGGCTAACTCATTTCAGATTAAGGTACACACATGGCGTTGAAATCCAAAAAGACACTATGTTGCGCACGACCATGGTCCATATTCTGAATACCAGTTCTGGCAGCGTGCGCCTCAAGCAATGAACTCTCAGGTGTGAGGCGATGCAATCGGAGCTCTGAATCCATCATGGATGCGGTGTGCGCATGCCGAGGCAAAAATCAACGAAATCAGAAACAATACTCGTACACACGTGAGACGTGCCTGTCTACCTACAGAGAGACGAGATCAAATCAAACTGGTTTCTGCTGCAGGCTTTTCTGTTTTCATTTTTTCGGTGGCACTGGTTTCGTAAAAATCGATTCGAAATGAAACGCCGAAAACTGAAAGTCAAGAAATCGCCAGCAATGACCTCAGTTGAACTGCAATGCTCGGTATCAATGCTAAGTGTCGGGTTGAGAAATTGGATAGCTGAAGAACTAGAAGCGGCCAGCTTGGCTCTGGTGACCTTTGCGTTCGACGGAAGCGCGCTGGTAGTGAAGTGGAATGTGAGTGGAGAGTGAGTTGAGGTTGATGAAGGGTTTTGTTTTCTTTTCAAGTTACCCACGTGAGCCCTGACTCTCAGGCTTGGACCTCAAATCACAATGGAAATTGAACAATACCCTTTTCAAAAGTCATCGTCATCTCGTTCGCATCAAGAGCATAGATCCCTTTGGGACATCATCGGGCCCCGATGGGGCGCAATCAAATAATAAGAACATTTTGTGGAGTTTCTTTCACGATGTGCCGCAAGGTTCTACTACTGGTCCCATATTTATTCAACCGAATAATTCATCATTAACCGAATGTTCATCAATCAACCACCACTCGATAAACCTCAAGATCAAGAGATGAGACGGAATGAAAAAAAAGACCAGGTATCCACTTGATTGATGTCCACTTTAAGGTGATTGATGATTACTCTGATCACACCACACGTCCATGAAATTACCGACCCATTTAAGACTTCGACGTTTTTTTCTTTCCCCTCCACAGGAGAAGAACCACAACATTTCAGGGGATCGCCGACGGTTCGACTTTTACTTTTCTTCTGCTCCCGCTTAGGAGAGCTCCCAAATGTTTGGCATTTTTTCGCTCTCCCATCACACATTCCCCGCTTCTGAAAATCGAATTTCGCTTTCTCTTTTTTGTTTAACCATCTTAGTCATTCGAATTTTTTTTTGTTTTCGTTTTTCGCGATGAAATTCTCGTGTTTTTTGACTCAAACGTAGCGTAACATTAATTCACTGACCTCTTAGATTTCAGATTTGGAAAGATTCACAGATGGAGAGTCGACCGAACAAATGGTCATCCACGGACGTGAAATTTATCGGTTCACTTGAACTTGCTCCAGAAAGAAAACGCACGACCAGATCGAGAAAAAAACAGATCTTTCCTTCCCCGCACTTAATTGAGTTTAATTTGCGGTTGAGACGCAATTTAACAAAAAGTTGTTGGTGCAGTTTCTTGTGAATTTCAACAGCAACCGAAGAAACGATGCCGAAATTGAGGTCGCATTCAGCATTGAAACAACCGCAAGAGAGACAGAAGTCTGTCTGAGATTCAGATTCTATCATTGTTTCAACGAGAAGTAATTTTGTGGAAAGAAAACAGAAAAAGTTCTTTGCAAGTGACTAATGAGTCGTTAAACGGGGAGGGAAACTTACGGTCCACTTGAACAGAGTTCGGCTGAATTGACACATGTGCGACAATTCAGTGGGGGAATGATGTCATTTATATTCATTCTGCAGCCTGCGCCGATGTGGGTGATTGATATTTCCTGATCCATGCTAATTCACGGGCGATAAGGTGTGCGCCTCCATTTCCATAATCTAGTTCGTACACCAGCTCTTTTGTCATTTGTTCGACGAAGACGCCACTGGCTCAAGCAGGAAATTCGAATCTTTGAGCAGCGAGCAGAATTGATTTAGGGACCTAAGAGGTCACAGAAAGCTTTTGTGTTCGATTTTTAGCGGTAAAACGTTTGCGCACACAATTGACTCGCGAGATAAACGTCGACTCGTGCTTGAGGTTTACTTTGTTATTTCCGCACCTTGGCGGAGGTTTAACCTTGTACCAAATGAATACGAGCACCAATTTGAATATTCCACCACTGTCGAGCGGCGGGTATTTGGAGGTGAAAATGTGATACCCGCGGGGCTGCTGTTTCGTTTTCTCTCGGGATGCAAACTTGTTTTGTCGGACTTTGCGAATGCGAGCGAGTACCTGCTTATTGATGCACTATGGCATTAAGCCAAGCCAACAGTCTCGTTGGTTATGCAATGAAATCTAGTTTTGGTGCAAGCGAGTGGTGTGTGTACTGTGGCCGACTCGATGAAGGGACACTTCGAGGAAACAACAAAATAAGTACCGACTTGTTGCCTCTCTTGTCCGCCTTAAGTGACCCACTTCAGAGAAACATAAAAACAATTGTCCGCACAATAGACCACCAACGTGCGTGACCACCACTGGTAACCTATAACTTCGCCCGAATCGTAAATCCCCAGCAAACACACTCCCCCCTCCAAATACAAGAAACCCGTACAATGGATTCTCTGCGGCTACACGAGAAGCAATAACCGCAGAAAACAACGACTGGGCAAATGGGTAAATGCGTAAATTACCGATTCATTGTGGCATTTTATTCGCTTTATCTGAGCTGACCGATCGAACGAATTAGCGTCGAAGTCACTCGTCGCTCGTCGCTGGTCGCTGGTAGCTCCTATTCACAAGAATTGAATTGATTAATTGCAAAATTCTTTAGAATACATAAAGAGCGACAAGTCTCGGTGCACAGGCTCGTTAAATAACACTTGCAGACCTTGAGATGTCGGTACACGTGATGTGGATTTTATATGAAGATACAAATTGCCGCGCTCAAAGCAGATTAACTTTAGCAGTTAAACGCTCGTCAATTCGGCGTGTGTATCTAACTGGGGGATCGACGAAGACAACATCGAATGGAACATGCAATCGCCGTGTGGACAGGAGAGGAGAAGATAAAAACAACACAAAAAATCACCCATCAATTATTTACATTCACTTTGAGATGTGAAAGAAGATGCCATAGAGGGCAATAAAAATCGACGATAACACAGGTGTGTACAAATGTCTTCCTCTTCTCTCTCTCCCTCTCCTTCGGAGAAACGGAGATTTACCCGCCTATATTTTCCAGAGAGATGCTGTTCACTGTTCCCTGTTCCCTGGTTTCTTACTTGTTTTGTTATCGTACCCTTAAGGGTGAACATAAAAAGAACTGTTCAAATCATTAGGCGAACGCATAAAGCAGAAGGACAGATACGACCCACAGAGAGAATGACCTCTCCGGACAATTCATGTCCCTTTTCTCGGTCAGCATCGCACAGACGAGGGGCTACCCGCCAACCCTCCATCGATCAATCTTCAATCTTCCACTGACCAACGTAATGGCTGCGAGGATATGACATGGAATTCAAGGAAAACCTCTCGAGAACAAGAAGAAATTAAAAATTCATCTCACGCATGAGGTGTTGAAGCATTGAATATCTTTGATTTTGCTTCGGCAGGAGCGTACATACATAATTTTTCATGCCTAGAACACATCGTTATTTCAGTAAAAGAAATTTAAAATTCTACAGATATTACCTAGTGCCGTGAATTTACATTTATATTCAGCAAGCGACACAATAAACGGGCATTTTTATTCTCATTCATTCGAGCATTTGCATAATATGTGAGTTTGCTCCTCAACTCTTTTGTTTGTTGCCTTGGGCCATAAGTGCCCACAGCAGGCTGGCTGTACGACTACTTGAACGACTGTGCAAGAAATATGATCGTCTCTGATTGAAGTTTAAAGATACTCCACAAATGCTATGTGTGCACTCCTTTGTCCCAACGGGAGTTAAAGACTCTTAAGAATAGACCGTCGCCACTAACCCCTATTCCCTGTTCAACTCCCCCATCCCACTGTGTGGTGTTGTGAATGCAAAAATCCAAAGAAAAGGTGTGGGAGAGTGCTTAGATGCAGATGGAAAGATAGATTTCCAGTTTGAAACCACTATTATATTCCTGTTTGTGCTGGTGTGCGCGCCACTGCCCGCCCGCGTGTGTGTGTGTGTATGTATCCAAATGTTGATGATGCTAATTCGATGTGTGTATATCCAATAATTAACCCGCTCCAGCCAGTAACACAATTTCCATATTCAAGAGGAAAAAAAAACACACTTACGAGAGACGAACTTCTTTTCTTTTCTTTTTTTTTTTTGTATAATTTTAACTTTTTTTGAAAATATATTCAGAACTCTGTCTCACATCGCACTGAATTCGTTCACCGATTCTCTGTTTTTTTTGCGCAAAGATTCTACACAAGAGGTTGCTTGCTCAATGTAAGCGTTTTTTTCTTTTTTTTTTGATTAATTTTGTTCACGGCGACGTTAAACACACACGTTCTGTACCGCGCAGCGTATTCGAGTAGACTGACTCTGCATTGAGTCTCAGTGTTTCACTCCGTCCACCTGAGCACACACACCTGAGGTGAGTGTATACCTGTAACTGCCTACACCGTCTAACCGTCGTACCGTGGTGGTAGTGATGGTGGATCGACAGAAAACAGAAAACCGCATGCGGTACCTACTTGGCTGTGTGCAGGGGGAACAGGTTTACGTCTGTGTGTGCGTTTGTGGAGGCAAAACAAGTTTCACGAATTAGTTGCTAGCAACAATTTCCATTTCAAAGAGAGAGAGCGAGCGAGTGAGTGTCCGCCGTTCGGTAGGGTATCTTCGAAAGCAGCATCCTGTGGTAGGGTTTCTTGAGGGGAAATTTTTGCCAATGGAAGTGGATCTGTGCCAAATCTGAGACTCTTTGTTCTTCGATTCACTGGATGAATTCGCTTCTCTCTTTGTTGGATCTGTGGTGGCGTCTCCAATCGATGGGCAAGAAATGAAAGAAAGTTGCGTCAATACGTAATTTCTTTCTTCTCAACTTCGTAGCATCTCTCCAGCCAATCGATGGGGCTTTTCATCTTACGCGCACGTACCCTAATCAAGAATTAAGTCGTTTTCTTTTGAAAGGTTTTCCATGAATCGTGGTCATCGTCTCGAGGAGGGCCCACTCATGGCCCAAAGTGTGGCGGCGCAACGCAATGGCGTGTGGTTATTGTCTGATTTCCAGTTTTGATGACTCAAAGTGCTTCGTAGATGACTCACTGCATCGTGGACGGATCTCTCACAGAAAGGTATGTCGGCAACGCATCCCAAAATGGATTATGTCACATGCGCAATGAAAGAGTTGACCCCTCCACGCTACGTGACTGAGGACCTTGATCAGATTCCCGGGATGGAATGACTGAGGTTATCGTCGAGAGTTTGGGTCTTTCTCAAGGACTGCGGAAGGTACCCATGACGAATCGGTTGTCGATTGCGTCTGTTAACCTGAGACGTGGTCGTTAAGATGAGATTTAGTTGATCCGACGACGTTTGGAAAAAAATGTCCATTGATGAGGAGGGGAGACGATGGTATTTGGATTAGTTACAGTGCAGCTCTTGGAATTGATTGAGTTATCAGAGATTTTCAAGAATTGAGAGGGAAATGGGTTCCAAATCATAGTCTGATCATCGTCGCGACAATCGTAATCACGGATGCTGGTGGAGCGTAATGAGCCGCCATGATTGTCTCTGTGTACGTGCTCGTCTGAGCATCTAGCCTCTTGTCCTTAAGACCGAAGGATTCCCATCCAATTGGACACAACAAAGGCCATTCTTCGGCAAATGAGACGCGCATCTCGGTGCCAGTGTGATTAAGTAACCGCCACGACCTCGTCGAGACATCGCGCCCGTCTCCTGTCGTCCAATTTCAATAATTGCTGACAAGACAAAGCAGCTTAGAGTTTCCTTAATGCACATCTCCGTGGCTGGTCACCTCGACGCCGAACGGAAGTCCGCAAACCGTTTAGACCCACAAATTGCACCCAATGCCTAGGCGTCGTAAAAAAACACACGCGCATTTGATACAACTTCATAATTACAATTATTACCCTATTACGACCTTAAGACGTTTTTAAATGCCCCTGGGTGGGCGTATCTTCCATTTACTTGTCGTTTAACATAATCGAACTGCGATGGCGATCATCTGAAATGACTTTGGCGTGCCATTGACGCGACGCGACGTCATGGTTTATTGCCTTCGCGCGTTCGTTCAACTCAAGGATTTGATCTCGAGTTGATTGTTTGATTGGAAGTCATATAGCCCTCATCTGCCCTAGATTACAAAGCCCGAGGAGATGATAAGCTCTTCACAGGTCTACGTAAGAACTCACACGTCACGCACCATACACGCACAGCCATCGTACATCGAGCGGACATGTTAATTTGCTGAGACAACAAAACCGATAACTGTCTGTAAGACCCAAACACACTGGCCTGTCCCAAATCAGTGTTTTGGATGCACGATCTCTACGCGCGCTCGTTCCACTAAAACAAACTGAACCAACAGCAATGGCAAACAATGACAGTCACAGTGATAGCGACGCCGACTACCACTGTACCGGGGTGGGGAATAAAAGTGAAAATGCGCACATGGAACAATATGTTTCTTGGAAGATTTACAAGTCGTCGCCGTTCGACCGTTTTTCTGGTGAGGAGCGCCGCGACGCAGAACGGGCGGACTTCCTGAAAAGGATTGTAATGAGTTCTGTTCGAGAGCTGGCTACTCGTTCAAATTAACGAAACGAGTTTTGACTTCATCACCAGAGAGTGCCACGGCACGGCGCGCAGCGGTGCAGTGCAAGTGTGTGTTGACATGGCTTAACCAAATTGAATTTGTTTAATTAAGCAAGATTAACACATTGCTGTGTCTTTGGGGAGACAGTTTATTGACAAACCACGGCGATTGCATTTGAGTGAATCAGCGCATGCACACAACAAGTGCAGTGGCCGGAGAGGAGGGAGGGACAGCGATGATACCAGCCAGGTGTCCCAACAGTCGTGAGCGTGTTGTTAAATTGAAGATTTTCTTATTTCATTTTTTTTTTCGGTTTGAAAAGGGTTGTATAAGTCATGAGAGCAATCAAAACACGGATTTGTAGAAAGCCCCATTGTCGACTGGTTGGCGTCAGTAGAAGGGCGTCAGTAGAAGGGCGTCACCAAGAATGGTGTGGCGTACTGAGACGTAATGGATACGTGCATCAACTACGAAGAACTTGCATAATTCACGGTCCCACATAGACCTCCTCTTCTAATGAGAGGGCACTCATTGCATGAGCCAGGATCAGGTCCAAGCTAGGTCGCCATGAGCTCTTCAAATTGGGTGTCTGGGAAATAGACTACGAAAGGTCTAAGGAGCTTGCCACGTTTCAAGATAAGGCACCTTTGCAAAGCACTTCCACAGGGGGAAACATGCATGAGGAGGAAATAGAAGGCATACCAAGCCTTAGCCACTGCCTGCCTGCTGATGCCCGCTAGATCTGAACTCCAAGGCCCCACAATTTCTGTGAATTGAAGGAGTCAACGACGCTACGGAGTGTATTCGTACGTCCACCCCGACGCCGAGTGTTGAGTTTCAATTCCCGATGTGAAAGCATTATTCAGCGATCGAGTCAACAAAATAAGCAACTCGGTCTTCGCCGATTGAAGCCAGTGTTAAACATTAGATCACCTCCCCTCGTGAGAGAACAAAGGCGCTCACAGCACGAGTTGTTGCGGAAGATAGGTAACGCCGCCTCTGATGGGACACCAAATCCACAAAAACTGCCAAAGACCCAACAAATGAGCCCGTTCTCGAGCAGAATTGTCCCAAAACCTTAGCCCCATGCAATCTCCCAACCCACTCCACCGTCCATCTCTCGACAGATCGACGGTAATAACCAACCACTCCTCGAAACCGCTCTAACGAGTCAAAATCAAACACAAAGGCATCTTCCATTTTCCATTGTTGGGCGCCATTCCTAAAAGCATCGACCACTCAGAAGCCCCCTTCATGCCATCCCACAAAACGATGAAGATGCCTTCATCCCATCTGGCCAATGATACAGTTTAAAGCTTACATCTTCTGCATCTCATTAAAATTAATCTCCCGTCGACGTCCACTTTAAGCCACTTATGCTCTTCCTCGTGTGCTCGCTCTCTTCAGACCAGGATGCACGGCAATCCCGAAGCTCCTCCATTTCACACACCGCTCATCCATTTCCATGGCCATCTCAATGTACATTGACCCACAATATCCACTAATAGCATCATATTACAGTTCCCCGAGCCAGCCGCACACACACTCAGGCGCGCACGCTCCCATCCCGGCACGGCTAGAAGAAGGAGAATAGGAAAAACTCTAGGAAAAGTGACGACTGTACTTTTTTTTTCCTACTCCCTCCACCAGTTTTTCCACGACTCTCTCCACTCCGGTCCAACTCGGTCCTCTCCCCTGGCCCCCTGGCTCAGAGTGCTGCACACACCTCATGCACCTTTGTGGCGCACCGATTTCGTCGTTGCATACAACGCGGGCCCCTAGATCTATGATCTCCGTGTGTGTGTGCGGGTTTATGATATGTCATTCCCCCTTTCGTTAGAATTAGAATTAAGAGAATAAAAAAATAATTGATATACGTGACATTCTCCCACGCACACCGCAACCAGCGAACCGAGGAAGGATTCCCTCGGTGCAGCGGTGGATTACATGCGTCGCAATGCGCAATCCGTTCACCAGTTGACTTACGGACGGGACCCTTGTCAGCCAGTGGGGGTGGTAAGTACCTGAGGCTTGTTGGTTTTTCGAATTTTGATTTGTTTGTCAGGCCAGACCCCGGCTTACTTGTTCTTTCACGATTGCGAAAGCCTAGAATTTATGGCATATCCTTCCGTCGGTCGACGCTCGTCGTTATCTGGCGGCGGGTTCCGCCTGGACTTCCTGAAGGCATAAAACGAAAGGTGACTTCCTGGAAGCCACCACTTCCCCTCGTGAGATACCGTGAAATTCTCTCAATTAGTGCCGGTCCGTACGCATATCCCATCAAGGTCAGGCTACCTTCTCGCACGGCGGTGACCAGGTGAGGCACCGGTCGCTCTTAAAATGTGAATAGATAATTGCTGGGGTAAAACGTGAGAGAGTGCAGGAATTGCACTTACGAAATCGATAAACCCCGTCAACTCAAGTGCTGGCCGCTGTTGTTGTTGCATCGTCAATTGGAATGCTACCTACAGATGAAGATGTGCAACGAAACGTGTGCGAAAGGTATTCGAGTTCGGGATGTGATTTGGAAATGTCAGAGTTCTTGTAAATGTTACATGCGATGGCAGTGCAGGCAGACAAAGGAATTCGGCGGTCGAGTTGGACGGTGATGTGGGAATTTTGAAAAACGAAATAGTTTCGAGTGCCAGTCGAGGTGTGAGAAAAGGTGTTCGCATTTGGAGATGTGCCGTGTGCACCTTGGCAATGGATGAAATTCTCACGTTCGAGACATGTGCTGCTACTGGTGGAGAGTGGGTTTTTTTTTGCGCGGCATTTGTGTGAATTGCGCTGCTTAATGGAGGTGTGTGTGCTGGAAAAACACATCCAAGAGATGCGTGAGAGATTGTACTTTTCAAGGCAAGTTCCAAGGGACTCCCAGAATTGACGAACGTGAGGATTTATGACTCGAGGCGCTGGGAAATTTCGGCGGCAGTGTTGAAGAGAATGGAGTCTGGTCCACATATGTGGACGTGCCGGTTCCGATAAGGTTTTCTAGGAATCCGCCTATTCTCATAAGTCAGCAGAAAAATTCATGCTCACCATGAACTGGCTGCCAAAAAACTTTCTCAATACAAATTCGGGTGACAACCACTCACTATGGCCTTGAGGTTCAATAAATCAGGTTTGGGCCGATTTTATGTTGGCCGCGTCTATAAAAAGCCACAACCAGAGTGGACGCATGAGTCTGCTGTAAAAGGAATGAATTTAAAGCTGAGACAACGCCATAAGCGGCGCCAGAAGGAGTGAGCAGCTTAAAATTTTATTGTCGCCCAGCTTAAACGTAGTGGAACGTGTTTATTCAAATGCTTGGAATCTCATTCGGAATTCAGAAACAAACAAAAAAGAAACAAGAAAGCTTGGCTATTTGCAAAATTTATTCCGTCGAGCCTTGATTTATCAGTTCAAGTAAGACAAGGCAGTTTGGGATATTCTTCATGGGGCTTAGTTGCCACGCCTAACTTAAGCTAAGCTCCGGGGACAGTAGTCACGTCTGTAGTTTTGGGCGGGAAAACATTATCTCTCCTGCCCTGTCTTACGGTAGAGGCACCAAAGAGTCTCACGCTACAGCTCTTCTAAGATCTTCTCCTTGTTTGCATACGTTACCTGTTCTCTGAAAAAGCGTAAAATTTCTTCAAAAGATTGTAAGATCAGCAAGATCGCACACTTTCATATTCGTTTTATGACGCCACAAATTCCACGCTCAATTCTGGACATTTAACATGCAAATTTATACCAGAATCCACCGTCATCTTCCACAGCCGCGATCTTCACTCGCGATCGATCCATCAGCGCCCAAGTGCAGACTCGGTTTTCCTACATTTTCGCACAATCACATCTTTCATTGCATACTTTTATGAAATATGATCCACAATCCACACAAGCACTTACCTTCAAAGCGCAGAATATACAATCTTGTCCACTGCAGACATGTTGATTCAACTGTCGGAACGATCTCCTGAACGCGTCCAAGTGCCATAGAACCTGAAATGGTAAGACATCACAAAGAAGAAGGTGAGCATCAAAGAGAAATCCAACCGAGATATGTTTGAGTATGGGTGAGTGTGCGCCGAGTGTTGGTGGTGTTCGAGACTACGCCTTAGCACAGAGAATGGTTAAGAGGAAACGAACGCAGCAAAGAGGAAAAAACCTGTTTCTGATGCTTTGTATCTGCAGCAAGGTACCCAGCTACAGACTGTACTACTGGAAGCCAAAATGAACCGTGTGCGCCTTGGCCAAAGCGAAATGGGGTCTTGTCTTTGGAGTGTTGGGGAAGCGAAAAGATTGCCGTTTATCGTAGGAATGGAATGGATTTCCTCCTCTTGTTGGGTCTTTTTTAACAGAGCCACGCAAACTTCCCCTCAGCTCCCCATCTCTGGCTGAGAAGTACATGGGCATGTATTCATTTCTTTATGGCTATATTTATTTCCTTTCTTTTTTTTTTTTTTTTGTTTGTCAGTGCCTCTTGTGTATCACGTCTTGGGTGGAATGGGTTTTTCTTGCATATAAGACAGACAAACGCGTTATTCACTCGGGTCAAGCTCCACGGCTTTTGTGTGAGACTCGAACTGACGACCATTCGCCGTGGATTGGATTGTTGGCGTTGGTTTTCGAATGGTTTTTTTGGTTTTTTTTTTCTTCTTCCTCAGTCGCGATTCTTTCCCTCAGTGTTGCTTTGTTCGTTCAGTTTTTAAATAGATTTGAAAGTTTTCATTTTGTTCGTCGGAACACACATCTGCACTCGGCTGGAGCAGTGGTTGGCTAAGGTTTACTTCTTTTCTTTTTTGTTCTCCTATTTCTCGCACGCTGATGTAGATTTCGGTGTTAACACTGGAGATTGGCGCATGAAATTAGATAAGCCATACACTGTTGCCGTGTTTTCGGAGTCGGGTTGCATGCAGCAATTGAAGGGAACAATTGAAAAAAACGCCAAAAGAAATCAAAAGAGTTCAGCAGCGAACTCGTTTTGGACAGAATTTTTGTTTTCTGCCTCCCCGATGAATTACGACTGTAATTGTTGATATTTTAATTGGCTCATTCTCTTCTCACTTTTAACGGAGAATTTAAATGGCCCGCTGCGAGGTCTGATTGTTTCATTGCCTAGCAGCGGCGAGGTCAACGCATTGGAACGGGGTACAGTGGAGCCATTAAAAATCTGTCGCATCCCTCGATTCACTCGATCGTGATGAATTCGCGGGGAATGTTTGTTTCTTCCACGAAATTTCAATTCTGTCAGATTCCGAGTTTCTCTCGAACCTTCACAGAAGCGGCCCAGGCCTCAGGTCATCATGCGAAGCAAGTTTTTCGCGTTTGTCTTATATCGCGTATCGTTGCCCATTTCGGAGCGTGTGTGTTTGTTGCCCACTTCCAAAACTAGTTCAAATCGCGGAGAGCAACAGAAAATTCGACTCAAACTAACTCTCCGGCTGACCAATTGACCGCAAAGGGGGGAATGAATAGTAAAACTCTTATTCTTGTGCCCAGCTCCTGGTGGGCAATAAAATGTGTGACTGTGTGTCTGCCTATGCGAACAAATTGCTTTATTACACATGCCCACAGTCACATACCACACCTCGTAAAAGCGGTCGACTCTCAATGTTGGTAACTCGCTGTAATTTCACGCTTTACCAACCGACGGCCGCGGTCTTTTGGTTGAGAATTAAGTTTCTTTATGTTTTGTTTTGGTTTTTTTTTCTTTTCTCCAACACACACAAGTCGGACGGATTAGAATGAATGAGTAAAAATCATTGCAGGGCTTCCTAAGAACCATAAACACGTCTGTGGTGAGGTTAAAAGATCGTTTAGATACAAATTTGTCGGATAGTAAAACACAAAAACAGGCTATCGTCTTACTTCTGACCATGTGCTGATGGAGCATGACAAATCAGACATGAAACTCAATCCGGTCGTCTAGTTTGAGCCCGTCACCCAATCCATCATGCCATCACTTGTGGCCAAATTTGTTTTACCGTACTCTCGTGACCCTAAACCCGGTGTGATGCTGTGTCATTCGATACGCGTCGTCCCTGTCCACGCTGTCCCGTGGAAATCGATATTCGATTGCAGAGCGGCCGGGGGGAGATGGGTTATGATTTGCTCGGAGCAAAGTGTGGAACAGCCTTTGAGGGGATTAGGAATTAGTGCAGTCACCTGTGTAACTTTCCTGTGACATGGGCTGACAGTGACCGCATTTGTTACAGTTCTGAACTGTTTCTTAGGAAAAGCGAGCCCACGCTGACACTTGATCTGGCCTAGTTTTTTTAGGAAAAGAGACTCATGATCCCCGGCAGAGCTATTTCCGAGGAAAGCGGCTCTTAATCCTGTGATGGCACATTTACTGGCCTCGTTTCTCGGCACATGCACCTCAGTTTGGCCAAAGTCTCATGGGCCTCCTGTCCCACCTTAGATCTCTTCGCATTATCTACCAACTGACGACATTCAAACTATTTTCCACAAAATACCATCAAATTCATTCTCTCGCCACTCACGTGACTCCGATTCTCCGTCCCGTCTTAGTGTTAATTGCTGTTCTCGCATTCTTGACGAATTTATCGAGCCACCCCTGTCCAGCTCGTAGATCTAATCAAATATTTATCGAACACGATACGAATCCCTGTTCAAACAAACAATAGAAACATCTAATGACAGATGTATCGGCGCGGCGCGGCGGTGACCTGTTCGCCCGCACAACACCGCCACTCACATGGCTTGTGCGTATGACGCGACGCATAGCCTGTCTGTGTGTCGTAACAAGACGAGACAAACGTGTGTCCCACGTTCCTCTGTCATCACCGGAAGGTAAATGACCACCGATAAGTCAACTTCCCCCGCTCGTCCATTTCTCTTTTTCGGTGTCGATTAATCGGTGTTGTGCCGATGTCACAACGAATTCGGTAATAGATACGGTGCTCCACCAGAAGAATGTCCATCTTCGTTGCCGACAGATGCACGAACGCGACAGTTGCGAGCGACGTGATGTTCTGTTGAGAGGATGGATTTGTTTTGGTTCTCGTGGTCCTGCTGTGGTAGGCGGCGTACACCGCCAAATTTGGATTCATCATCTACCTTCGCAGTCTGTCGCGTCTGTTGTGAATGAAATCACACGATGGCGCCGAAACCGACGCGCCAACTTCCCGCAACACACGTGTATCTGTGCGTAGGAACTCAACAAGTTTGATTAACACCCTTCATCGTAAACCACGGGCCATCTGTCTGCCAAAAAATCATTCACACAACCTTCCGTACAAGGGATCCCGCCTGCGTCTAATCAATTAATTCAAATCAGTTCTCACGACACTGAGACATCTGTTCATTGACAAACCCAATCGGGTCTGAATAAGTCATAGTCTTCCTCGTAAACCTGTCTTCGCTTACTCATTAGTCGACCGGCGAGTGTTGCTCCAAATTAATCAGAAAAAAACTCGTACAATTAGACATCCGCCACACACAGCACTGGGGTGTACTTGGAATCGGGCGAATTAATTTCCACAATGATTGGTGGGTCGGCCGGTGGACGAGTTAATTTATGATACCCAACTCCCCTAGGGCTAGGTTATGTGCGAAAATAGAGAAGAAACAAAAAAAAGCAAACAAAACATGACAAGAAGAGCAGCAGCAGCTACTCCGGGACAGTGGTTCCCACTCCATTTAACCCTTTCCGAATGCGTCATCGTCGTCAAGTTGTTTCTTCCGTAGGAAGTTCCCAGACTCGCGCAGAGGCCGCTGCATGTGGAAGTTACTCATGTGTGACTCGAATCTATTGGAGCATGGTATCTTCTCACACATGATTTTTAGCTCTTCTTCTTCGGCGCTTGTCGCTGCTGTTGCTGTTGCTGTTGCTCCGGTTGTGTGTTGTGGTCGCCCCCCGTAGTTAACTGTCGGCGAGATGCGTATCCGCGATTTACATACAAGCCAGAGACTGTCTAATGAGGAGGTGGCGGTGGGTAGGAGTGGCCGGTGGGAGTCGGCGGTCGAGCTAAGAAAGTTTTGCCGGATAATGACAAAGCTAAGTCAACATCGACGGCAGGCAGATGTGTCTGGCGCAGTGTTCTTCAGCCTGTTGATGGTCAGAACTTGTTTGGAAATTACTTTCACAGATCCGCACGAGGTTGTGGTTCAAAAGGAAAATTCTCAAGAAAAACTGGGCACTGGCCGTGTCTCTGCCGACTGACCGATGGGGTATGGGTGTGTCGACTGAAGTGCGTTTAATTGAAATTGATGAGTGTGACGAACAATCTCTCCCAAATCGTGTTCTTCAAGAAATTAAACAACAATGTTGAGTGCAATTAATGTGCTCCGTCGACGTGGACCAAAGCCTAGCATCTGCAGGAACCACTGGCATTGTGTCCGTCAGAGACTGCAGTCAGCATCTAAACCCAGACACACAGCGCTGGACACAACAACCCCACCACGAGGAACCCCTTTAGAGGTGTTCTCAAAAAGGCTTGACATTCCCATCAGATTGTGATGGGTTCCCAAAAAGCTATAAAGTCAGTGACGAAGATTTGGTGAAGAATTTCTCAAGAATTCAACCAAGACCATGGACAAGAGTACAAAAGCTCATAAACTATGGCCATGACATGAATGAGTTTTGCTTTTATTTGATGTCCACGCATTATTCTCAAGCCTTGGTCTTAGAGGTTCGTTGAAACTATAAAACTTGCATCTGGGTACATGGAGTCAGGGCTTTGAAATGCAAATATGAGCAATTCTAAGAAGTTGAAGACACCCACTGTGGAATCCTCTAGTCCTTTGGAGGTCCGTGCACAGAAACAATCGGTTTCGTCAAGTGGACATGGCATGGGTGTTGATCTTTTGTGGATCTCATCGATCACAGTGTTCCTATTTCGGAGACTGTTGATGGAAGTGTACCCTCCATGTGGTCAGAATACCGTCAGATTAGCGTCATCACAAAATATTCTGTAGAAGCTGCATGGGTGAAGAAGAGACATTCATAATGGACCTCATCTTGTGTCAACTTCCATCGAATACTCGAAAATGATACGCTGTGCCCACAACAGAAACTTCGTTCAGTTTCGTTAAGTTTTGATCAGTTTATTTCGTTAAGTTTTGTTAAGAATGTCCCTAAGGCCATGCAGAGCTGTGAATAGACTTAAGGGACTCAAAATGAAAGCACTTTGTTGGTCAAGGACCTGAACCGACTCAGACGGAGTAGAAGTTATGTAACAAGACCACTGTAGAAGCAGCCAGTGTATAACCTTTGAAGACCTGGAAAAGTGTGATCGTTATCCTCACAGACTCAACAAATGTGACATCTGTCTTTTGGTGTAGAAATTCTTTCTTTCGGCTCCACAAGATCACATCCACGTCAAGACTTCGCATTGCCTCCAAGCCCTGATTGGGTGTACAAGTCAAACTTCGGAGCACACCCAGCCCACGCACATAGTGAACGGCCCTCTTTCAGTCCTTCGAACCACATGGAGGATGAAAACCATCCTTATTCAACATGTGGACCTAATCCGCGACCCCTTGCATCTACTCATGCGCGACACTCCTCTTTCCCACAGTGTGTCCCCATCACCCCGAGTCATGGGAGTAGCAAAAGGCGCAACCCTTTGCATGGCTTAAGATGAAAAATAATCATCGGACGTGCATTTCAGACCCTCCTCGCATCCTTCCCCGCCATCAGTCGCATCCTACATCCCACTGTGAGCATCGTCCTCTCCCTAGAGCATTCAGTGTTTTCCCAAATCCCCTTTGAAGAGATCCCCGACTACACCGTGCGCAGAGCATCTGCAGGATTAACTCTCAAAGGATACAGCCAAATAATCTCTAATCTCACCCGGACGCACATACCCACACAAGGTGCTCGCTGGTACCTCGCACACAGGTAATTTCTTTGGAAAAAGAGAAATTGTCGAACGATCTCACGCGACGAATACTAAAATGCAGCGTAAGCCTGTCGTCAGAATTGTTAATTATCAACGTCACAGTAGCACCTCCGTCAACAATAACAGTATACCTTCGATGGAGGTGGCCGCTCTGTCTCCCTCACACCCGCAGCCACACGCGAAATGTGCTCCATTCGACATACGACACGTTCTTTCCATGAAAACTCTGCAATCAAGCAGTTTCGAGGGTGATTCAACACATGTATGCACATAAATGGCTGAATGCCGCGTCGCTCGTGATTATACATAATCTACGTATCTAAGCCGGTAGCTTACCTTGCAGGTTTGGAAGAACGCTCCAACATTGGTCGCGGAGAATGCTGTCGCATCACCGACCACCGCTGTGGATGGATTTGTATCCATCGTCTGGTTGCTTCGCTTTTAATCCACTGCTGGGTTCCCCTTGCTCTGGAGGTGGGTGAACAGCGTTCGGTGGAGTGTGTGATGGATCTCTCGGGCAAATGTCAGTCGAAGTTACGACTTGTTAATTTCGCGCATGTTGCCAATTTGGCAAAAAACAAGAAAACACAAACAGGGGTTCGATCACAGGTGCTTTGGCGCATACACCTGTCGTGACGGCAATCAATTGTTGGGAATCTTCCTTGTTTGTTCACCCCTTTTTATGTCCGTCTTCAGTTCACTACACAGACACTCTTTTTTTGACCCAAAATCAGTCTTGCGGCACGCAATGGTAAGAAACCAACAAAAAAATTGTCAAAATAGCACACAACATCAATGTTCATTTGCACCGCATTCGGGGTTCTAGTTACGTGCAGACACACCGATCAGAACACTCGCAGAATAGAATATTCGATGGAATCCCATTTAGAGAAGCACTGCGAAACTTGTACACATTTCGTGACTGACGTCACCATTTTGTTGCGCGGCACCACCACACGGAGCAGTTCACGGCAATCTCACTAGATGGCGGCACTCGTAAGACTTGTGCGGCTACAAATTATTTTGTAAATTATTCAAACTAACGACAGATTGCATAAATCTGCTTCAGCTCAGCACAGCACAGCACAGCACACATATGTTTCTGATATTTGTTTATGATTAATGGACACAACAACAAAACACATCTGATAACAGCGGACAAATCACACACCTCCGTCTTGGAATTGAGCAAAACTAACACTGACTTAAGTCTCTCTGGGGGAATTTCTTCGAAGCCGCCTTCAAGAAACCCAGCAACTGTTCGAAGAGAGGGCGGCTCAGTCTCCGGGTGTGTGTGTGTGTGAAATTCCCTGTATTGCGTTTTACCTGTTCGAATGCAGACAACGCAGGTGAGCCGCCGAAGAGAGCGAAAACTCTCTTGTTCTGTTAAGAGACAGTAGGACTGAACAGCAGCAGCGTCTAGCGTGTGCCTACTCAAATGGAACAGAGTCAGGACAGAAGTTTTGAGACTTGGACACACAAAAAACGAAAAAGGGGTCGCTGCTTTGTGGCGTTGGCTTCGTTTGGTTTGGTCTGCATTTTGCGGCATGGATGTGTCATGGTGATTAATGACCGGAGATGACCAAAGACAGCGGGCTTGTAGCAGTTACCAGTTAGAGTGGAGTTGGAGTTCGACTGTGGGAGAGATGTATGCAGATTTTGTGAAATGACCGGTGTAAGAAGCTGTAACGTGATGTGGGCGCCGAAAAACAGAAACGATCGGTTTCGTTAAGTCAGCAAGAGGTGGGCGTCAATTTCCGATCGATCGCAATCTAAGATGTTCCGATTTTGGGTTTTGTTGAAAGGTAGTGTGTGGAATGTGGACCTACGAGCAGTCTTGACATGAGGGCGAGAGGTTGACTGGCTGTTTTAAGACATTTTTGGGTCTCTCTATCTATTTGATCGATGATCTGCAATTGGGAGTTAAGAAAAGCTGTTCGGTGTTAAAGACCTTGAGCGTCCGTATGGGGATGCTTTGTACTTCAAGAAAATGCCTGATTATTACGCATCCAATAGTCAGTCCAAATCAGACAATCACTTGCAGATGTGAAGAAAGAGGTGAACGACAAGATCATAGTGTCTACTTGGCGCAATATCAGCAACGATCACTGTCAATGCGACACTCCCACGTCGATTTGCTAACGAAGGAGAATCATAAAACTCCAATTAGACAATACATACTGTATAACGATAGACTTCAAGACGAACAGTGCTGAACGATCGGCTGCAGAGTTGGGCAAAGGATGCTTAGGACTGGCTAGATGATGATGAGCAGTGAACAGATATGGAGACTGGTCCAGTCAACACAACAGCTACCATCTTCAAGTTACCACCTTCGTGGCGTCAATGTCACTGTCAATACGTCTCCGACCTACCCACTCACAGTCAACTGAAAACTGTTTGTCACGTCCTCACGTGTGGAAACAATGGCACGGAAAGGAGGAGATATTGCTATGCAAGCTGAGCCTAAGTCAATTCAAGGACAGCGTCTTCTTTAGACTACTTTGTTATAGATTGAGGATAACTTCAAAAGCAGAGTCAATGAACAAGTGGGTGCTGAATAATGGGCTGCAACAATGCTGCACATTGCCACACATACCTTGAGGTTTAGGCTTCTCTTACAACGATCTGCAGAAATAGCATCACGTAGGCGCATGCTACCTACACCGCACATAAAAAAGAAGATCATTGAAGAAAAAATGTCAAACACAACGAAATACTACCCTTTTCTCCCAGTCAGTAATCAGAATAATTTGCAAACCCGCTTGCTCTTAGATTAACCAAAAAAAGGCAATTCAATTGGAAAAAAATGAATTGCTTGCCGTCATTTGACAATTTCACTTCACTTCGTTAGAGAGTCAAACAACTGTGTGTCTCTCAAATCAGCTTTACCATCTTGTCAACAGCTGCTGCAACGACGTAACAAAAAAAGCGATAAAAGTGTAGTAAAGTTTGCTCCACCTTGATGTTTCTTCCGATAAACGCACAACAGCCCCCCACGACCGTTAAGCCGGATGTGACTATCGAACAGCCATAACTTATGCAACATATTTCAACTGCCTCACAAGAGGGAATGTAATGTAAGACACTCTGCACATCAACACAAAATGTTTTGGCTATGCGAGTAGCTGGTCTAAGTTCCCAGCACATCTTCTCAACATCAAATGATCACCAGTTTGATACATCCAAAAAGTATGCAGCACAATTTCCAGTTTCTCTCTCTGCCAAGAGCCAACGACAAAGTCGCTCTCATAAATTTACGGGGATATTCTCTCTTAGCACTTGCCTACTCAACGTCGGCCTATCTTTTACCAGTTTCTTTCGAAGTTATCCCCATTGGCTCTCGCTTCACTCAAATTAAAGGCAATTCTCTGCTTGTGTTCGTATGTACTTCGGAAAAGATTGCAAATTGCTTTGTGATTGTTCTCACAATTGCGGTTTGATTGGAAACAAAGCCCCATACGGCACTTCTTTCCCCAAGTCACGACCGCACCAGAGAGCCTGCCGCGAGGACAAAGTCCAAACAATGTGCCCCAAAAGCCCATGCAGTGAGCTGTACCATGTACTCTTATTTGTATGTGTGTGGTTCATAAAATGGCGGTTGCCACTCCACAACTAGTTTTCTATATTCAGCTCCATGGGCCCGGGGGCACGCAGATACACTTTGAATGTGTGCAAGTATCTATTGAAGAAATGAAATGCGACGATGGTCCACCAAAGATGCTGTTCTGAACTCTGATGTCGACTTCTGAGACGGAATCGTTCATTGCTCTGGAAGCGGGTTTCCAATCGGAGTTGCTTTCTTTTCCCCGTATGCAGCCGCAGGTTTTGCAAACACCTACAGACGCGCGGTTATCTTGGCAGCGCGAACGAATAAATTACCGTGGACCATGTTGACCATGGCATTCTTGCCGCGAGATGATGCTGCTGCTCGCGGTACTTGTGACTCATGTTTCAGCAACACGCCAGCATCTGGGAGAGATTTGCTCTCAACACTTGGCGCGGTTCGTGCACTGGCTAGGATTTCCGCGGCTTTAGCTTTCAGTTCACGCGAAAACTACCAGATGGAGTGTCGCCTCTATCTCTCTCGAACCCCCTGCACGCAAGTGAGAGAGAACTCGCGCTTTCGCGGATAAAAAGCGTTCCCGCAAAAATGGCCTTTCGTTCGAACGACTTCTGGTGTCTATTGGCTTATGCGGCCGATCGGCCTGCAAGCCGGGCTCCTCGACGTTAGCCCCATTCGATTATGTTTCTGCCTAATTTCGAATTCAAAGCGTGTATCGCTGTTCGGGCGAATCGGAATGTTTGAATTTGAAAAAAACAAAAAATTAATGCTCACAAATATTAATTCAGTGTCTTGCACACAGTGAGCCGCCGCCGGACGGTTGTTGACTTCTGATGCCAGTGTTTATGGGCATTTATGAGTTGAGTTGGTTGTTGTTGGCCAGGGAAACAGGTGAAATCAAGAAAACGTACGTGGGGGCAAAGTTGCCCGAGAGAGGAAATTGATTTAACCCAAATAGCAAAATTGGCAGTTAAGCTCTGAGGAGGCAATAAGAAATGTCCATTTCCGCTGGGACCCTTAAAAGTGGCCGCGGTGATTTGTCCACCGTGGCCATTGGGTGGAATTTATTTTTATTGTTTCTTCTCTAGTTTTGTTATTGCCACATTGTGGCACTTAGCCTTGGCAAGAGGCTGTCTCTGTCTCAGTCTCTTTTCGCCCGCAGACGCACAGCTGAAGGTGAAGTTAAATTGATGATTGCTCAAGTACCTTGTTGATAGTTGGCGGCTCGAATGTCAGTTGTGCCTAATGTACTCGAGTCATGATGGCAATTTGCTTGCGCCTCTGTGAGGGAGGTCGGGAGTTGTGGTAATGGCTGACGTCTTAAAGCAGGTTTCAGTCGCCACTGCGGACTGGTTAGACTAGGACGAGGTTTTGTAGGTGAAACGTTAAGGGTTGTTGTCAAATGCTTACAGGTGTTAATCGCATTTGCATGTGACAAAGGAATTTATCAATAAACTGAATGGAAGGTAGGTTTAGCTTCGATCAGAACGAAAGTGATTCGATTTGCTTCTGGCCAATGAAGGCATGCTGCGGTGCGGATCGAGTGGAGTGGAGTGGACTTGGTGGAGGTAGAATGAATAAGTCATGCAATGATGACCAGTATGATCGGCCTTTAAATGGCGGTGATCTTGTTGCCGGGATCTAGACGATGATGTGCAAAGAGGAGGGGAATGTTGACCTAAGCGATAAATATGAATCAGTCCAACAGGCAACCCAACTGTTGATGACAACGATATCGTCGCACGTTACCAACGCGCCGTAGAGGAAGCATTTGCGGTAATTGAAGATGAGACGAAGCGAGCTGGTCTTAAGGTCAATGAGGACAAAGCAGAATATATATTATGTCGACAAAGAAACGTTCCGTCACTCATCACCCAGGACAGAATATCTCAATCGACAGGTAGTAAAGGAGTTTGTCTACCTCGAGGCAAGCGTAAACTTCACGAATGACATCCAAGTGGAGATTCGACGTAGAATCGATTTTGGCAACCGATGCTACTTGAGTTTGTCAAAACGACTCAGGGCAAAACTATTGACTCAAGACTGCAGACTCTTATTTTGCCAGTCCTGCTTTATGCAGCTGAAAGCTGGACGATAAGTTGAACTGCAGAGCTGATTCCTCCTCGAAAGAAAAGTTCTACGTCGAATATTTGGTCAAGTCTGCGCGGAAGGTGAATGAAGGGGAAGACACAACCGCGAACTCTACCCGCTGTGCCAGGATGTGGATGTAGTACGGAAGGCAAAAATCCGTCGACTGGCTCGCCCAACGAGGGTCTTCGAATCCGAGCCTCCTGTTTCGAGAAGGAGAGGAAGACCGAGCCTCTGGTATAGAGACCAACTCATCGCGGATGCAAGACAGCTTGGTCTTGATGACTGGAAGCGGCGTGCCCAGGAACGACACCGATGGAAGGCAGCAATTGCTCAGGCTCGGACCCTCTGAAGTGATCGGCTGTATTTAACAGTCTCTTAAGGTTGTGATCTCAATTTTTGAAGTACAGAATTATTACCCAAATTCCTTTGTAAAGTAAAGCAAAACGCATTAAAGACAGTGACTTTTCTATCAACATTTGAACTTTGAAACAACTTGTGCACTCAGTGAAGTTATTTATTTTTCCCTTGATAAAATTCTTTGTTTTACATTTCCCTTCTCTGCCTGTAGAAGGGAAGTCAGCGCTCTCCGCACCCAAGGCAACAGTGGAAAAAACTGCAATTCAACCAACATTAATTTTGCACGCTGAGGGCAAATTTGTATTCTACTCAAGTAGGTAGACGTGAAAAAAAAAAAACACGAAAGTTAACGAAACTTAACGCGACAACGAAATGGTGGTATAAATCATTTCTAGGCATTGGGTGGATTGTTTTAATTGAGTAGTGGTCCTCTTATGTCCATTATGAATTATGGTTGCGTATTTAGTTGCGAACGCCTTAGCGCAGTAGGGATTACGTCTGAGGACATAATGACACTTAGGCTGCCAGTGGTTTCTAAGCCTCGGACCATCTAGGCTGTGTCTCCTCTAGAGAACTTTTCTTTTTTTTATAATTTGTGAGTGCTCGAGGGATCAAGACATGCACGGGCTGAAGGTGTAGAGGGAAAGGAGGTACCTGTGCACATTGGTGTGTAGTCTGTGAAAGTTTGAGCTTGGAAGAGCATTCCATATTCGCGTGGTGCGGCTAAACAACGAGTCTCTAAATTTCACTGTGCGTCCGAAAGCAGGCTTAAAAGTGAAAGCAGGCTCTAATGAACCCGCGATATTGTTGTCTACTATAAGTTTTATCACTCGCTTTTGGATTCTATCTAGTATGTGCAGGGTGGTCTTGGAGGCACCAGACCAGATACTCAAGCCGAGGGCGAATATAGGTTGGGTTATAGTGGCTGACTGCTAAAGGGCAGTCACACTTAGGCCAGGGTAGGCCCATTGTGATACCACGAAGGGCGAATACAGGGGGTGAAGTATTTCTTGCCTCGATTAAGGAAGCCTAAACATTTCGCAGCATTTTTGGCGATCTCGGATATGTGATCGCTCCAACTAAGTGTTGTGTTGATGCACATACCAAGGATGGAAAGTTTTCCGGTTTCGTCGATACAAGCGCCATTCATGGCAGGCCAGTATAATTTGAAATGTAATAATTTACACACAAGTGATCGTGGATCGTCGGATGTGACATGGGAACAAAGGGTTACAGGCTGGATACCACTTACAGATGCTTTCATGTGATGTGCCGAGGCGAAGAAATCTGTCCTGTTCTCGCTTTAAAAGATCTTTGACATCTTTGTCGAGCTCACCACAAGAACAGGCACAGCAGAATGATTCTTGCGAGCAGCAGCCAGTCAGCTAAGACTATCGTGTCCTAAATGTGACTGTTGTATGCAGCCAGCCACATATCCTTTATTAACTAACTACGGTTTGATGAGAAGGCCTGAAATTCTGTGAAGATTCTGCATCACAGACCTCTTTCAACTTCAAATGGGTTCCCTGCTGAACTTCAAATAAGAAGCTTGCTACATTACAGCAACAATTGGGAGTTTAAACGTCAATATGGTGTATGTACTTCCTTTGCTTTTGAGAGGATCTCCATGTCCGACCTCTACAATTCAACTAATGCCGTGCCCCAGTTTTCCTAGACCCACCACAGAGCGACGTTGTTTTGTGTGGAGTGCGAATGAGTTTGTAGTTTGAAAAATCTTCGAATATGAACCCGTGGGGCAACGCAACAGTGGACGCCCGCGTTTAAGGGGCCGCGCCCAAGTGGAGAAGGACCTCAAACAACTTGGTGTGCGAAACTGGAGACAGCTAGCCAGAGATCGCATCAGCTGGAGAGGCTTGTTGATTGAGGCCCAGATCCACCCCGGACTGTAGAGCAACATAAAGAAGAAGAAGAAGTGAATGACTGTGGATTTCAATCAGTTATCAATTTGTGCTCTCATTTGTACTCAATTTGTCCAAAAAAAACCCAGGGAACCATCGACTTCCCTCATTTCCACCATCTTTCTCCTCAGAGACTCCGTCATTTCCGAAAATAACAATTCGTGCCATTGCCACCCATCAGAACCTCCCTGACATTCATACATCAAAACAGCGTCTATCCAGAATCGACTTTCCACAGAATCCATCAAAATTTCAGATGCCTCTGAGCGAAAATTCATCACGATGAGAGACAACAGAGTCCAACTCCACCTATTCTCTGACTAAACAGAAATAAACACAAAACAAAGTGCGATCACCTGCAGCTATGTTAACATCGTGTCTTTCATTCCCATCGCCACCGTCACCCCTTCGTTTCGTAGGAAATTGCGCGCGAAATCTCCCCCTTGTCGCTAGAGTTTATTGAGCACACATACGTCAGTCTGTTCTATGCAAGCCCCATTTGTGGATCATCGAACAGATGCATGCGCTGTACACTGCTCCAGCTTGTGATCGTCATATTCCCGCCACGTTTCCATCATCCTCTCAGCGAGTGAGCGTCTCCTGGGCTATTTTTGGAGAAATCATCTCCAAGCATCGTACAATAGCCCTGCACAATGGTTCCATTTACTTGACAGCAATGAAGGCCCTTTGACAGCAATCTCTGGAAGATCTTCCAGCATCGTTTCGAATCGGTTTGGTCGACTCGTCGTCGTCGTCGTCGTTGTTGTTGATCGTCGTCACCCATCAACGTGAACCCAGCCAGCACCAGCAGCAACAACAACACGAGGCAGCATAATGTCTTCAAGAGTGGCAAGAAACCGGTCCACAGGCGGGCCAAACAAGGCATCGCCATTACGTCTCCGAGATAAAAACAGTTTTTCTTATGCTGCCTTAACTTTATTTTGGTTTTTTTTCTTTCTTCTTCTTTTTTTCCGCTCTGTTCGTGGTCTTGGCATGATTGTTGTTGCTGTTGGCGGTGGCGGACGGCGGTGGTGGTGGACGGCGGTGGTGGACAGCGGAGATGTTGGTGGCGGTAGGTTACTTGGATTGTTGTCTTCTGCAATAATTGATGCTTGTGTCCAGCTGGTTGCTCGTTCGGCTCTTCTGTTTTCATTTTCGGTTTTATGGCGAGGGACCGGACCACTTTCGACAGACACGAGCTAAAAAACCAAACGCACACACGAACCGTGAGTAGCACCGTTCCGTGCCAAGAAGCTCCCTCCGTCCGTCCCATCGGTCGTAAATGGAAATTTTTCAACACGAGTTCTTGGCCCGGCACACTGCGCCGCACCGCCTGGATGCGATGCTGGGTTCTTGTTGTGTTTTTATGTTGCACTGAAGTTCATTGTGCCGCTGCCGGGGAGCGGAGTGCGCGAGGAGGTGAGCTGATTAGCAGAAGATTGCAACACAGCGTGTATCGGGAGTGATGCTGCGGCAGCACGAGCTTGGCACACACACTGTGTTTCTGGTTTTCTCAAAGGATACTCTTACCAAACTTTTTGTTCTTGCTTTTGTTTCGGTTGGTTTCTTGTGCTTCGTGTGTGTGTATGTGCTGGCCCTGGATCAGTGAATCCATCTTTTGTTGGGAGTTAATGAGTTTATTTACTCGCAGCACGTACCATACAATTGTCGAACATCGTGGATACGGGTCTTCTGTGTTTTCTGTTTTTTCTTCTAGGTCTGCTCGGCTGACGCTTGGAGGCGGTGATGATGATGATTTGTGTGAGCGTGCGTCTGGCTGTATGGGTGACCGCGAACGAAGTGTTACACGCGTAAGGTGGAGGCACACCGATCGATATCGGGCACGATCAATTGGTAACATTGAAAATTCCCATCTGGGATCATTAGCTCGCCGCGGATGGTTACCACTCCGCACGAGACACAATCAAATGTCGGGAATGGATTTATAGCTCTTACTGTCGCGTTGACTCGGGCGGCTTTTATGGGGACGGCGTGGCGGCGAAGGAGGCAGAAGAAGATTACACATTTTTTTTTCTTGTTTAATGGCCAGGCTGGAGCGGAACGAAGCCACTGTCTGACATAGGCTTCGGAGATTGGGTTGTAATTATGGAATGCGTTTCGTTTTGTTTCGGAGATGCTATTTATGGGATTTTAACAATTTTTCAAAGTGATTTGATGGAGCTAACGGGTTGGGTGGATTCGGTTGCTTTGCGACTGACCTCTGGTGGGTGACTCAGCAGAGTGTGGGATTAAAGTGTGTGTTCAGGTAATGGAGAGGGCATTCCTTTCGGAGCGATGTCTTGTGAGTGAATTTATTGGGGATTGAATTATGTTATTTTGACAGCGGTTCTCGGCTGAAGAGCACTTTGCTTTGTTTTTTGGTTGAGTCGCTGAGTAGATGAGGTTCACAATTGTAAGCGGGTTTATTTAACACACCACGAAGTCCAAAAGACAATCTAAATCCACGTTTCTAAAGAATTCCAGCACGAAAGCCAACAAAACAGAAGCCAATTCCCAGAACAATCATCGACTGCCCTAGTACCCTCTGGTCCTAATCGCAGCTAAATCAATCAGCAATTACAGTCATACCATTCCAATGGTCGGCTCGTTACTCGTGTACACTCAACAAATTCCATTCAAAGCAAATAAAGCGATTACCACACGTCTCATAAACAAGCACCAATCGATAAGTAAGGCCTCCAATTTCCTCTCACACCAATTATACCGACCAAGCTGGCGGTCTTAAATTAACAATAATTGCTCAGTGAACAAAGATAAGAGGTCGCCTTCACAATTCGTTTTAATTTTGCTTCTAAGGTAGCCACCGACGGCGCATTCAATTATGCCAATACAACAAGTCATTCCGGTGCAGTACTGGGAAATAATTGATCTCGACAGAAGCGCCCACAACCACATCGCAGGGCTTAGCACCGAAAATTTTGACGGAAAAAGTGCACTCTACCGAGAACGCCACACCATCCGAGAAGGGGAAAACAAAAGAGTTGGTGCGCGAACCGACGTTTTTTTTTTCTTTCCTCTGTTCGTTCTTTGACATCAGTGACCTCTGAGACGCTCAAGTGGCTGGCAAGTCAAGTGTATAGGGAAAGAACTCTTGTAATTACCATTTCCCTTGAAGACGTAGAAGCCATTCCCTCACAGGAAGACGCAATAATCCTGTTAAGGATACCATACGAAAAAGACGGCCAACGACCACAAGACAATTGCTGACATCATCCAAGCTCCGCGCACGCAGTGACGAGGTGTACAACAAACATATCATTTACAGAAGTGTAAATCTCGTTAGAAAAAAACATTTACCGCAAGTCTCTCATGTCAGTCTGACGGCGTTCGCAGACACATTTCCCATTTCTTTTCTATGCGCGTTTGTTTGCCTCCGCCGTGGCGTCTCTTTGTCGTTCGCCGGAGGTTGTTGACATCTCCCACAGATCGGAGACTGTGCCTGCCTGCGAGAGACGTCCATTTTGGGTGCGCTTCTCATCACGAGTAATGACAGGAATCGTTGATGAGCACAAAATTACACTGCATCTCGGTGTGAATTGCAGCCATTACCTGACCCTTTTATGTGCGATAATTGGCTTGGGAAGCACTGAATCACTGAATCACCGGATCACCGGATGATGATCGCACATCCTTCCGGTCGCGCGGTTCGCTTCACGTGAGCACACTATCAATCGGTGCGCACACAGGATATACGCGTGGAAATTAGCCTACTCGACGCACCGGGCGGTTATCACTTGAAACTATCGAGAAGGGAAGTTCAAGCTAATTAACGTCATGTCCACACTAGACCACTGTGGCTCGTACCTTACGCTCGTGACTGTGTGCTCGTAAAAAGGTCGAGTGACAGGGAATCATCCATGCCATCATTGTTCCTTTCTCCCGTGTATCGCCGCCGTGGTAATTTATTTCTGCTTGTCGCTTGTGTTGTCCATGCCGACAACAAGACAGAAAACCATTGGCGATCAGCACGTGCTAAGACGTTGTACTCCGTCCCGGGCAATGGCTGTGAAGTGTGCGCACACAAGGCAGTCGCCACTGGCCACTCGGACACCTGGGACTGTCGCGATCGCGGGCATTTCTAATGTTTATTTATAAAATTGGACTTTGAAACGGGAGTGGTGGCTGTGTGTCGCCAGCCAGCCAGCGCAGAAGGACGGGGCCTTAGGTGCTGTGATCATCAATCACCTCCCGAGGCTCACCGCAGCTTCACAACGCACGCACGCTGAAGATGAGGTGCCCGTTCGCTCCGAGTCGGAATTTATCGCTGAAATTAAGTGAAGATGCTGCCAAGAGATGCGCTCGGCGCACCGTTGTGGTTACTGAATAGGATCCACTCGATGAATGTGGTACGGTGCAGCTCAGTGGACACTGGTCTTAATAGAAGCACCTGCGGTTTTTGTGAATTTGTTAAACAGCAGCGCCTTAAGTGGGAAAAAAAAAAAATCGTGGCGTGTGCGTGAGTCGCTCAGGTCGTTAAAAGACTTGACCCATCAAATGGCATCAAATTACGCAGAAAATCCACTTAATTGATCAAACCATCGCGGATGTCTGAACTAATGCCTCAGCCTTCATCACCATAACAAATCAAAGAGCATTGCCGCGTGACTCAACTCGATCCACTATCAATTCTCCATCGCGCCGTGAATTATAACAAAACGGACGAGAAGAAGAAGCCGAACGAAATAATGCCCATTTACAACCGCCGATAGACATGAAACGATCACTTTTCGGTCGTTTAAATGTCCAAGAGCTTGTTGCGCAATGACTAAACGCTTATGCTTAGCTTATTGCCCCATCAAATCATAACCACCTCGGCGCACAGGGGCTCATTAAAATCTCATTACCTGAAGACATCACTTAAGTGCTCAAAACCGGCAGCACAACTCTGCCCGCCATCACGTTTCGTGGGTCAGCTGCCGCGGGGCTTCGCCCGTTCGCCGGACACAGCACCCGAAATCCACAAATCAACTGCTACAGCAAACGATCATCGCACGATTTTGCATTCAATTACCCCAAGACAAGCCATATGAAGGGCGATAAAAAACGCCGACGTTTATTGCCTCGACACGCACGATATGTCATTACACGACACATCGGGCGCGATGAGGTGTCCTCTGAGAAAGTGAAATCACAGCACAAAAGAGTTGCGCGAACCCCATCGCAACTCCATCGCCCCCTCGGTCTAGACAACGCACGTCTGGGAGCATCGGTCGCCTCCTCGCCAGACCTTCATCCGACCGGCAATTCGGTTGTCTAAGAACTTAATTACAATCTGCACGGAGCCTGGGTGGTGTTTTTCAGTTTTCTCAGGAAAATCCGCGAACCGAGACGACGAGCCGATGGGAACAGAAGAGAATTGATTTGCGAAGGCCAGCATCCGATAAATATAATCGCCACGAGAACGTGGGCAGATCATGAGAACTCATCACTCATCACCTTCCTCCCATGGATCATGGAAATATTGAGATGACACCTGTGTACTCGATGTAATTGTGGTTTTTTCAATTTGGCTTCGTTCCCTTCTCGCTGGCGCTGAGTCTGTGCTCTGGTTCAGTGGCCCACCGTGCCCGCCGTAGACGTTACAAAGGAACATTTTGTAGATTACCATGCTTCACGATTGAGCAGTTCCACAAGGGGTTGGCTCACTGACTGGCTGGCTGGCTGGCTGGCTGGCTGTCTGTCTGCCGTTGCCCTACTCAACGGACTCCTTAACGTGTGAACTAATCTCGATCTGTGGTGGGATTCGGTTCGTTCCTTCATTCGTCTGCTGCACTGGCTACATGTACCATGAGATTATTACTGCCACGTCGAAGGGGACCCACCCGTCCATCCTTCTTCCTCAGCATGCCCTCTGTGCATATCAAATTATATCATCTGCGGATTTCCCATCGTAAAACGTTACGTGGCTCGCCTCGGCCGGCGACAACAGCCGAGAGGCGAGACGAGGGCTCTAAATAAGTCGCTTCCTTCCGCTGGGGCGGAGGAAATTTATGCATTTTCTTGGATCATGCTGGAAGCGTGGGTAGGATGTGTCTCTTCGTGTTGCACGTATGTTTTATATGACCCTGAGGTGAATGGGGAATTGTTTTTGTTTTTATTACTTTGCTGACGATTTAATTAAATGTCGTTGCCTAGCTTTGGATTGATGGGTTCAGTGGTTTCTGGAGCTGGGAGTGGGCTTTTCGACTGCGCATTAGAGTGCAATAAATTAATGATGACTGCTGTGCAGTGGCGGGTGATGCAGTGAACTTGACTCCACTGAGAGACCTGTGCTTGGCCAGGGGGGCTTTGATGTGTGGGACACAGGAGCCCATTCACTTTTCGTCGTCTGATTGCACTGAAGCCCTGAAGAGAGGCCAATTATTGGATGGAAGCATTAGGAAAACAGGGGAAGGGTCATCCATTTTGTGGTTCTAAAAACAGATTTATGACTTAGACTTGCTTCAAATTTTGAGTCATTTCTAGACCTTCCCATCATGAATCGAGTGCAGCAACATTCAAATGTCATTCACGGGGATCGATTATAGGAAAGTTAGTTTCGACGACATTTCTACACACTTTGGGTAACAAATTGCCCATAAATTGACGAATGAGGAAGACCACGATCTCCTACTGAACTAAAAATAAGACGGCGACAAATCGCACGATTTTAGCGACCAGTAGTATCACCATATCCACAAAAGTGTTTTTTTTTTTTTTTGGACTCATTTCAAGTCTTGTTGATACTACTGATCGCAATGGATTTTACATTTAAACTCTACCACAAATGGATTTGTTCCTTTTGAACAAACAATTTAAATAACAAGGGTCCGAGCTCAGACCCTTGAGTCACTTCCAGTTTATAATAAATGGGTGGCGATACAGCCCGTAGGGGCCAAGCTTCTCAGCAACCCACTCGTATTGTGCATTCTATTGTTCTTTCACGAGTGGAAAGGACCTACATTTTTATGCCGACTCCGAACGGCCAACTTTGAGAAGCTTTTTTAGACAAGAAATACTCTTGCCGCATTGTCAGTGACTCGAAAGAGGTGGGGCCGTGGTAACTATTTTTGGCGAACAGACCAGGGATGGAACCTACGACGTCGAGGTACAAGTGTGTTGGTCTCGACGCAAAGAACCACAACGCCATGGGCCATCACTCACACCACTTCCAATTTAGCACCATTCGATAACTTCCAAACATCATCTATTCCATTCAGGCACAACTTTAGCTTGCCGCCTTGTCAATTGGGTCTAAGGACACTAAAGCATAACTCAAGCCATTCTAAAACTAGACTTAAGATGTTTGTTTAGTGAGCACTCTTCAGCAAGAAAGCCAGTGGTTATACGAATCTGACTCCTGGTGAGACTGAGGAGATGTTTCGTTCTGTTAAGAGATGCAGCTGGTAGGAACATTTTGGCTTGTCTGTGTCGCGGAAGGACGACATGACTTAGGAACAAGACCACAGAATGAAAAAAAAAATGTATTTCCACTGTGACTACTGACAACAACAACTGTGAGCCAAAGTCGCTCAAAACCATTGTCACGATATTTGTAGTTCTTCCAGTTAACACTACGTCGCACTACCCGTCTTCCCCTTGCGCATGCAAGACTCTCTTCACAACAAAGTTGGGCAACAAAGCATTGTCCAAACTTCCACAATAGCATTGTTTCAACAAGCCCAGCCAGAATACGGCCTATTGCGTACGCCTCAGTCTTCTAACCAACGTCTAACTTTATCAACGTTAGTCATTCTCTATAACGTGTCCCAAATGCACAATTCTTCAACCGCTCCGACCATAGCTTAGATTGCGAAAATTGCCACCGATAACAACTAAAGACCCACACATCAAGTGCTTATGGGAGTATACATTACGCCTTCCGGATGTATATATAGGAAAGTCCTCAATAGACCAGATCTTAACGCTACTGTATATCATCGAAAAGACCCAAGAAGTGCATATCGACACCACCTGTTAGTTGATTTTAATACCGCATATGACAGCGTGCATAGAGACGAGCTATACGACGCCAAGTCTAGCTTCGACATTCCTGCCACACTCATTAGGTTGTGCAGGATGACGGTTGAGAACTTTCGCTGCTCCATCAAAGTCGGTAACGAAATCACAGAGGACTCCGATATCAAAAAAGGTTTTTAACTAGGCCACGCGCTGTCATGTGATTTATTCAACTTCGCCTTGGAAAAGATCGTGCGAAATTCACACGCCAACACTGGAGGCACGATCTTCCAGAAATTCGTAGAATTCTTAGCATACGCCGATGATATTGATGTGATGGGCAGAATTTATGAGACATTTGATAACATTAAAACGGCAGCGGCTAAAATGGGTCTGGCGGAATACGAAGTACATGCTGTCCTCAAGGAAGGACATACAACATGGTCGTCTTGAACAGAGCGCCACACTGGACAGCTATAACTTCGAGGGATTCAAGGACTTCACCTACTTCGCCTCCGGAGCTGGTTATACAAATAATATCAGCACCGAGATCAAGCGTAGGATTACTGTTGCCAAGCGCTGTTTCTTTGGGATCAAGAGGCAATTGTGTAATAGAACCCTCTCTCGAAGGACCAAGTTGACTGAACAGTCCTGCTATACGGCGCGAAAGCTTGGGCAATCTCGAAAGCGAATGAAGAAGCTCTTGGTTGTTTTGAGAGAAAAGTTCTGCGTGCTATCTTTGGTCGTGTTTGTGTTGACGGCTTCTGGAGGAGAAGATTCAACCAAGAACTGTACGGGCTGTACAGCAGGAGGCGTCTACAGATACCAACGCCTACGGTGGCTGGTCCATGTAGAGATTATGGACGACTTAGCTCCGGCCAGGAGAATCTTCGAATCCGAACCTGTCCGGCAAAGCAATAGAGGACGATCGCGTTTAAGGTGACGCACCCAAGTGGAGAAGGACCTCAACCAACTTGGTGTGCGAAACTGGAGACAGCGAGCCAGAGATCGCATCAGTTGGAGAGGCTTGTTGGTTGAGGCACAGATCCACCCCGAACTGTAGCGCCATGATAAGAAGAAGGATGTATATATTCCGTCCAGTAATTGTGGACCATGTCCCTGAGCGAGTTATTTACACAGCTCTTAGCCGCTTTGCTGTCAGGGAGGATATGTATTTGTTAGTGCTTGTTAGTGCTCTGTCTATATCTTCTCTGAAGCAGAGTTAAATTGAATGAATATCGCTGTTTGAAAACTGAGCCATAACAGTATTTTATTATCCATGTATCCTATTTCTATGAATAACACAAAACGATCACATGTGCGAGGTCGCCAAAAATGATGCGAAAAGCTTTCCGTTAACAATCTTGGGTGGCAGTTGGGCTTGGCGTTTGGTATTGAAACAGATCCCTATTGTGTAAGTGTAAGTCCGACGACATAAGGGATTCTAAGTACTTGAGATTGGTTGAGATTGGGAATGGTTAGATGATCCAAATTGAACAGATCTTTAACAAAAAACAAGTTTTCTTCCCCTTTTCGTCGAGTTACTTAAACTCCTAGAAGTATACATCATTTCCCGACTAGCCTCACCCTAGCCTCATCAATCTGATCCCGATGGAATGTCTTCAATTGTAATCAAATTACACGAAATATGAGCCGCATCGCAACAAAAAAAAACGATGTACCCACCTTCGACTTCGCCTGGATTAACAAATGCTTCATGCGAGAGACAAAGCAAACGTCTGACAGAAAAAATGGTAAAGAAACACGAGGGAAAACCTTTTTGTCACGTCTGGCACTCCTCCACTTCGTTTTTTTGCTTCTGCTCATCTTCTTCGTTTGCATCGGCTAAAGAAATTGCCATCGTTTCGAGTCGGTTGACACAGAGAACCGGTTTCGAGATATTCACGCAAAATTTATTAACGCTTCATTGGAATTCATACGTGCGTGGGAGGGCGGAGAATTTACTTATTATTTTTTTGGTTTTCCCTTGAATTCCACTGACCCAACCTTGGATGGCTTGGTTGAAGGATGGAATTACCCCCGTGGAGTGGAGAGCACAAAATTAATGCTTATGTCATAGATATCAATTAAATCGCTTCTGTTTGCAGCCAAAAATGGATGGGAACCACAAAAGACAGCCCACACTTCAGAAAATGTACTGAGTGGGTTTGGGTTTGCTAAACTCAAAGCTGCATCTGGCAAGCGGATCGCAGGTGTGGCAGCATCCACTTAATTGCACAGCCGAATTGTGGCCCTCGGAGACCAGCGCTGACCATGAACTTCTGCAAACAGTGAAGCAGTCGCGAGCAGGCACGTGGTATGAGAAGTTAAAACGAAAAAAACATTTTACCTCCACCTGCTATAGAGCACTTCCCGACCGACTCTGGGACTTAATTTATTTCTTGTTACGGTGCATAATCCAGCCAGCCGTCCGACTGAGCGAGAGGAGCGATCCTCGCGAGGATACGTGGCCATGAGCTGTTTGCGTTGCGAACCCTTTTCATCGTGCGATAGACAATTACAGCCGTGGCAGGTGTTAGACGATGTATTTAGATTATTTTCAGCGTTCAAGGATGGAGATCTACAAAAGAAAAAAGGAGGAAGCACTCGACTTTGCAGACGGCAGCAGACAAATGAGGAGCCTCCTTAATGATGTGTCCGGACGATGAATTTGTACTCAACTTAATCACGTACACGTGGACGGACAATCAGATTAGAGATATTGTCCATGTTCTCCTCTCTGTCCTCACATTAGCCATCTCAATCATGCTCAAACTGGGGCACTGTAATTTAATGAAACACAAGACTTTTAGCAGATTAACGAGGCACAATTCATCAGGCGTCCGCACTGATGCCACGGCACGCCAGGGGATTGCGTTTAAGCGCAGCCTGTCTGTCAAGACAATGAAAAGGGTAGGCACACTCGCTGCTAATCAGGTGGGCATTTGGGGCCTTGGACACTCGTGTGGAATCGGATTAAATTTCAAGCCAGAGCCTGTCCCAGAGAATGTTTGAAGGAATTTCTTTACAATTTCAATTCCATCTGGGATTGTACACTCGGAATGTGTTCCCTAACTGTTTCAGTCATAACGCTCACAGTGGCGTGCGGTGCATTTCTGGGAAATGTCTTGTTTTGGGTAGCCTTCTACTGCGTTCACAGTAGGGAACTGACATCAGTCAGTTGGAATCGATAAAATGCACGGCCAGTGATCGAGTTTCTCACGCTCACATCCAATTGGAAACACCATTTAGCACTATCTTCAGCGATCTGTCACGTGCTTCTCAGAATCAGCGCAAGACTCACAAGATTACACTTTCCGCCTCGTTCTAGATCCACACTTCTCTGACAAATCTGCGCCCAACAAGACTGCCATCGCATCACTCATCGCCTGAGATTCATGTCGAGACCCATTAACTCCCCGAGACAATGGTGTCTCACAAGCTAGTTCTCTCACATGCAGACATGAGCACCACACTCAATAAAAAAAAAAAACAATATCGCAAGTAAAAAGGAGAGCACCCCCCATCTGCGTGCGGATAAAGGAAATTCGCAACGATGACGCCATTTAATTAGCCCCCCAAGCTGCCGGCTCCGGCCACAGCGGCGAGTCCATTTCCCATGAAGGAAACATGAAAACACTCGCGTGTGTGGAATTGAGTTTCACGAATCTCTTGCATCTATTTTTCCGGTTACATGATGATGAGTTGAGTGTTAGTTCCTGCAACTAGACGGCGCGGCGTTATCAGATGGAGCTGGTTGCCGCGCCGGCTGCATGGACATTTCTCAGGTTCCACTATGAATCGGGGGTAAATTGTTCTTTCTCAGTGAAGATGTGAAAGTTTTAAGCATTTTCATGCGATCACATGGACTCTCTGTTGATGGATATTCTTTTTCCTTACCTGAACAGCACAGTTGAGGAAGCAATTATTCTGGCCCGGTCCATTCAGCAGACCCTTTGACGATGGCTCCAGGGTCGGTGATAGTATTGCCGGTGCACTAAGCAGCTTCATAATCCGTTTGTGTTCGTTGTTGTTGAGATATTGTTGCATCGGTTGACCACCGTCAATTGGTGGTGTGTTCGACATGCCACCCGAGGTCCGGTACAGTGTGACAGCAGTCATTGGCGATGCCATTTTGCAATGGCTATTGATTCAGTCGTCCCCGCTTGTGTGAATCTAACTCGTTTGCGGCATAACTGCAAGTAGAAAAAAAAAATCAAATTAGTTGTAAAGTGCGTGCATTTTGTTCCAGATTCTCAACCAGTTCTGATCGTCGAACAGCCCACACGGGTGTCCGGCTAGCCGAACTCAGTTGGCGGGAGATTGTGAGTAATTTGCTCTAGATAGAAATTAACTGAAAATTGAAGAAGAGATACCCACGATTGGGATGAATGGGGTAAGTAAATGGTTGCGTGCAGCTGGTCGGGGCATCGCGAGTGGTTCTGCGAATGAGGAGTGAGGGATGTGGTGATTTAAAGACGACCACGAATGCGTTCGGATGCAAATTGCGGTCTGTGATGATTGAATCGGGCTTCTGGGAAAGACCATGAACTTCCGGGGGACATTTTGCACAACCTTTGGCTTGATAGGCCCAAAAGGTCCAACATGGACACGCGGATTTGTCCAACCCGATGTAGAGACTGAATACTGAACGATATTAAAAATAAACACAACGCCGCTGCTAACTAAGCAAAGTACATGAGTTGGATCTGTATGAGCCAACACTCCAATCTCTACATTTAAGGGTCTAGTTGGATTCTCAAATCTTCTTTGAGTGGCGCCACAGTCCGGTGTGAACCTGGGCCTCAGTCGGAAATATGATTCGATGGATTCTCCTTTCGAAACGACCAAGCGTCTCTTCGTCGTCATTTGACATTGTCTATGCTTCTGCGTCATACAGCAGGACTGGGACTATCAAGGCCTTTTATAGAGACAGCTTGGTTTCCCGAGATAAGGTCTTATTTTTCAATTGCCACCTAAGTCCCAAGACACAGCAATTGGCCAGGGTCATCCTTCGATTTATCTCTGCGTTAATGTCATTTTCGGAGATTATTGCAGAGATAGGCTAGAGAGTCCTGAACAACATCGATGCTGTATCTGTCTATTGTGACACTATGTCCAAGATGTCGATGTTGATGGAGATTTTTTGTAGACGGCATGTACTTTGTCATACCTTCATTCATCGCAAGACCCAACTTAGCCGCTTCCTGCTCGATACTATGTAAAATGCCCCACTAACAGCCTGCTAGAATTCTCAAATTAAAGGATAAACATTTTGGTTCAGAATAAACTTTTAAAATCGCTTTGACTTGCTGGAATGCAAAAGACGACAACTGCCAGGGCGTTTTGACGCTACGGCTGGTTCTAAGGCGATGAAAGCCACAGTGGATCGAACAAGTTGGCCTGTCTAAGCAGCGAGTTCAGGCCGCAAGAGCCTTCCTTCGAACTGAAAAGGTCAAGCAACATATAAGGTCTATAACTTATATAATTTGTGTGTTCTGCCAAGAGATGGCGTTACTTGTATTGTTCCATTGGAACATGCATTGGGAAGCTACTGTCATTGTCAAAAGTTGTCATTTAAAATGTCATAGCTGCACAGAGAGACAACACGAATTAAGTTATACACGCAATAACACACTCTTCTTTCGAAAAGTTCTTCTTTCGAATTCTAAAAAGGCTACTAAGGTTTTTAAACAGAACTACGAGCTTAAGACAGAAGCATCTTATTTTTTGAATTGCTCTACCATTTGTGGACTTGCGCCTATGTCGACAAGTCCCTCCAGACAACATAACATCCTGCCAGCCATCGCAAGTGACTCACACCACTTCGGTTAAAGTCCTTCACCACTCGATTACGTCACCTCTAATGCGGCCATCCACAGTCGATTTCTCGAAAATTCGTGTGCAGTAGAAGAGAAGTCATATAATACTTCCCACAGGGCACTAAGCATATCGCTTCATCGATGACGAGTCCAGAGCGATATCAGGTTTATAGAGCCGAATCCATCTGAGTCACAAACACTCGCATCCTCGATGAGTTCCCAGAAGCGCACATCCCCGTCGATGCCGTCACGATATCCCTTCAATACCCACTCATCCCGCACATCGGTAAATCAAAAAACTCATCTACGTGACATAAACTTTCTCAGCCCTCGTCCACTCCGATCGCATGCATTCCTAATTAGAAACCAACCCCTCCCCGGCTTCTGCTGCCTGAATTCATCATCATATCGCACGGATAACTATCTGTCAACTGGCATTCAGCCATCAACCCTATCGTTCGCCGGCATACCAATGAGCCCATGGCTAGCGTCCATCCAACCAACCTTCCCAGCATATTTTATAGTGCAACCTTACATGACTTCCAATTATCAAATACAAATCATACGCCACAGACGTGTCTATGCGCACGGCGGGGCACATGGACGGGCACATGGAGGCGACACATCTGCTTTGATTCGATTATCGACGAATGTAGATTGAAATGAGGCAACAAAGAGAAAGAGCCAGAGATCGAACCCAGTCCGACGACGCAGCGTCCACTCAAGTGAGATAATTTGCATTTTAATTTTCCGGTTAGTTGGGTAAATTAAGTTAAGTGGTTGAAAACTCGGGGAAAAAAATCTATCTCAGGCCAATTCGAGAGCTTTCCTCCATTGGGGTCAGATTTTTCGAGTTCATCCATGGAAGTCTGATAAACGACGGCACTAATGCCGGTTCAAGCGGCTTTCGATGGGGGTTTTCTGGTTTCTTCGTCTTCTTCTGCGTCTAATTTGACAAGCTCTGGTTTGAATTGCCCTCTGATTCATCTAATGGATGGGCGCTTATGGGCGACATTCGGGTGAAGTGGTTGAATGGTGGACTTCAGTTCTATTTGCTTAGTGACTTTTTGGAATCCTCGCTAAGCATTCATAAGCGAGTCGACCTCAATGGAGATCAATGCTGGGAATGGGTAGGGGTCTCTATTCTTTCTTGGGGTCAGTGGGAACAAAAGCGGGCGGATCATATAGTTCAGTGCGCAGAATAATATTGACTGGACCTCAAGTCAAAATGAGTCTAAATGGAGTGTCGGCAGAAAAAGAGACTCCTTTGACAGTCGGGGGATAAGACACGTTACTTATTTAACTTACGGACTGTGCGACGAGATGTACCTTCATGTCCAACACTCAAGGTGACTGCACCAAGTATAGCGGATAGACAACTTGATGTGGGCTGAAATGTCTTCTGTTCTCAGACAACGCAACAGAGGACGATAGCCTTTTAGGTGGCTGGACCATGCACAGAACATGGGCAAGCTGGCTTCGGCCGAACAGCCCTCGGTTCGCAAAAGAGGACCGCGCTTTTAAAGCATCGCGCAGAAGCAGGGAAGGACATTCACAACTGGAAGCAGCTGGCCAACTGTTGCACTAGAGGTTTTTGCCCATCTTTGACGAGTTGCTTTCAATCATCGTCTTCTGGAACCTCTTGGTACATATAATACTTGACGATCGCTCCCTAGGCTACTTCTCCAATCCTTTTCCAGAAGGCTCCATGTCGAGGACTTTTTTGGAAAAAAGCGGTCTCGAATATTACATGCGACGTGCCAAGTCATTTAAGTAGATTCTCCAGTCGGATCCTCTAGACTGTGTCCATCCAAGATTTTCTGGAAGAAGTTCGACATTCGGCGAAGCTTGGCTTTCATTCGAAAGTGGTTATAAGGCTCCGGCTTGGTGATTGAACCATGCACACTCTTTCAACTTTCAGTTCGTTCAACTGCTGGACCTACCGAGCTTTCCAAGAAACAAAACAAATGCATCGTCAATTAGATCACATCTCGTGATTTGTAAAATTCCCGAGATGTACCTGACAGTGTGAGCAGCATAGTGAGCTAATTGAAAAATGATTTCCCTCCAATCTACCATCAGCCAACCTCAAGTGCTCTAATTACCGCTCGGGCAAATTGCATCCACTTTGTCCAGGCGGAGTGTTCTCATTTCGTTTCGGTAAAGATGCGTATCCACCGCGCACCAGACACAAACCGAGAAACAGACCAACCAACCGCAGAAAGAGCACGGGCGAGGGAACAATTTATGCGGAATTTTAATTGTAGCCACACCAAGTGAGATGAAGATTCACACGAGCCGCTTCCCATGTGGACAATGTAAAGTACATCACATGCCCGATGGAACACAGAATGTAGCATTTGCAGGTGTGGCGGACAAATGACTGACTCTATTATCTTGTTCCAACAAAACAGGTGTGTTCGAGTATGTGGATCAGTGTGTTGGAGGGGCCCGCTGATTACAGAGCTATCGACATTGGAATGTATTCGCGATTCAATTGTGCAAATATCAATTTCCTGGCTGCCCGACACACACAGGCGAGTGGAAATTTTTCTTTCATGCCACAGCAGGTCTGAATGAGCTTGCATTGATTTCTGTATCTATTGCGAAAGTAACAAACGACCAGGCAGGGGCTGATCGAGATAAGGGAGTGCACAAGTATGTGGACAGTGTCGGTGAGTCATACCTTTGCGGAACGGCCGATGGGGGAATTGATTAACCGACGGGGGCCTTAAGTGACAAGGCGATCATGAGATTTCCGAGTTTGTCAAGGGCCGACTAAGTAATTGAGACGTTTGATTCGCTTTTGATGATTTATTGGATTCTAGATGAAGGCCTTCTGATTTATTTCAAGCGGATAGCATTTTTTAAGGAAATTTACACTCGAACTTGTTAAACGGAGTTTCTACTTAAACAAGACCATGGATATTATTTGTTCACTGCGCTCTTCCGTTGTTCCTATCTTCGATCAGCGGAGGGATACTGCGACTTGAGAAAAAACCGTCGCTGTGCAATATCCCTTCCTACATGAGTAAATAAAGGATTCAAGGGTAGCTCGGTGCTGTGGTGGATTGGCGTCTGAGGGCATTCTCGATCGAACTACTCATGTAGACGGTCGCAGCACCGAGTTGTTCAGAGTGAAGTCTTTATCTGCCTCTCCAGCTGGCACGATCCTTAGCCAGTGTCCTCCAATTTCGCACTTCAAGAGTGTCTGACGTCTTTATTATTAAGCAATAATCAGTTTTAAATATTAGGCCTATATTCTATCTACTTAATTCGTGCGGTTTGCTAAGAGATGGCGTAACTTGCATTTTAGCATTTTAACCCTTCTAGCAATAAGTAGGCCTAATAAGAAATATTCCACTGACTCCAGAAGTTGTTGTAGGAATCCCGCTTTCTTTCATTACCCACTCAGATTTTTAATTAAGTCTACTCTAAAGCATTACAAATATGAACTCGGAACAAGGAAGGACCAGGAAATTTGGTAAAAATAAGTACACAACCAAATTGAAAAAAAATGATTTCGAAAATGGACGCCTGGTCAGACCTACTAATTGACAGAAGAGTGTACTCTTTCCTGGTGGCGACGCACCATCTACGTCTGTCGCTTCTGTAAAGCATCTACTGAAGCTGGACACGTTTGCTCAAGCAAATCGTAAATGGTCAACTGGCACAAGATGCCTCATAACTAAACATCTACCGCCCGTAGAGGGCCAGTGCCTAGGTTCTCAGCAACCACTTGTGTTGTGCGTGCTATGGTTCTGTCAGGGGTAGAAGGGACCAACAGTTTTATGCCGACCTTAAACGGCAATGTTTGAGGAGCTTTTTCTAGACAAAAAATGTCTGCTCTTTGAGCATTGTGAGTGACTCGAGGTAAGTCCGGGAAAAGTATTTTTTGTCACTCAGACAGGGGATCAAACCTACGACGTCTATGTTGGGGTCGATGAACATACCCACAACGCCACGGGCCACCATCAAACTGAACACCACCGCAGTCCTAATCCTAGGACCCTCATTGGCGTTATAACAGGACGCTGCGCCATTGGTACTCACACCTCCACGATAGGCCCTTACAATGACTTCTGCAGGAGACGCATAGACGAGGATGAGGAAGAAGCCATTGTGCACTTGCTATGCAAAAGTAGTTCTCTGCCATCTCTTAGGCACAGACTTCTGGAAGCTTAGAAGGAAGTGAGCAAAGTTAAAGTCTGACATCTTCTCCGCTTCAGCGCAAAATGGTTTGCGGGTGGGCCCACGTTGACCTATGTCTGTTCTCTCTTACCGCAGTTAGTACTTTCACATAATCGAACATTTTTTTTTCATTTTATTCTTCACCTTTTTTTACAAGACCACTCTGGACGTGGGCTTCTACCAACAATTCTCCAGGCAGAGTGATCTCTGGTTCAGAACTACGTTGAAAGCTAGCATCGTCTGTTGATTTACCATCAAGACTCGGAACGCAGACTTTTCAGGAAGCCAAGTCGTCGTTTCACTACAGTTGGTCTAGCAATCATCTACATTGACTTCGAAGACTCTTGCCTGGACTCATGTGGCAGTACAACCCGCACAGTTCATGGTTGAATATTCTCCCCCAGTTGTCTTCATCGAAAACGCAAGCAAAGACGACGACGAAGAAACCAATAGTGTCGGTCAATTGTTCAGGCATATACGTCGCAGAGCAGGACTTGAATGCCCAACGTCTTGTCAATGTGAATCCAATCGCATCGATCAAGAAAGCCACACTAGACTCCTCATCACGACAACCTTAGCGATCTCAGCAAACAACAATTCACTGAACACGCCAACCGTATTTCCCTGTTATTGACGCACGTGGCAGTACAGTAGGCCTACTTTGGCCTAAGTGCATCTTCTAATGCCACTTTTACCTAACTTAATCAATGTGTTCTCAAAATCGCCTTGGTTCTTCGAAAGAGGTCTCCTTTACTGAATTGTCTCCCAAGTCCTGGGTTGGCAAGGGCCATTCTACAATCGAACTTGTTAACGATGTTGTTTGTAGAATTCACTCCTGAGCCGATGTAGACGAAATGCCCGAAATCCACGTCGATATTGTGCGCCCTTTCTGTAAGACAACAGACTTGGTTCGAGCGGTCTGTGCTTACAATTATGTTCCACCCCATTTATACGCTTCTTCCAATACGTCGATTTGATTGTATCCCCTGCAGACATTGTATCAAGTTCCGAAATCTGCATACGCCCTCGGCATCTAACAAGACTTATGTCGACCCGTCATCTGCCAGGCATTTATCTTGCCAACTTCACACCTCAGGAATGCCCATTTCAGCTGAGAATCCATCAAACCCCGTCTATTGGCGCTTTGATTAATCCCAATCATAAACAATCATGACACGTCTCATCAATCGAAGGCAACCAGCGACCAGGGTCATCCAACACTGTCACAGATAGGCACACACATTCGCGGCCCTCGCGTCGCACCTCTTTCGACAACTATTCCACTTGCCAGCTCGTGAGTGCTTGCTTGCTTAATTATGATGCTTCAGCTGGAGTTAGAGGTGCTTGCTGCTGCTGCTCCTGCAGCAGCTAGTGGAATTCCAATCAAATTGATTTCCAGCCATTTAACCCAACCAATCCGTCTGTCGGCGGCCAGCAGGTGCACAGCACAACATGGCACTCGGCATGGGTGTGGAGTGGATCACTTGTGAATGAATAGAATTCTCAAATCGATTCATATCTTAGAACAGTTCAATCAGCGTCGAGAAGACCGAGCGAGTGCGTCGACCTCGAATGCAAATTGCTATGCTTATCACTTGACGTACGCACACGTACTCGCATTCGAACCTGCGTCTACGAGTGCCTATGAGGGGTTTTCTTGACTACGTCTTCCGTAATGCTATGCGCGGGCGAAACACCAATCGACTGGCCCTTGGATGTGCATTAGCCAGGCCATCGATTGAATAATAAATTCATGAGTGTGTGCAAAGTGAATAATAATTTTTGATTGTCTTGTCCGACACGGGTAGTGGGTGGACGGGTGTCTTGTGCGGCTATTTACGGACGAGACCGATGTCGAACCAAAGCCTTAATGCGGTGTACACACTTGCGAGGTGGAGTGCGCGAACCGAAAATGAAAACAAACGAAAGCGGGAATCAGAGTCGCCGGCACGTGACTTTATCAAAAAAGTGCACACGGGCGAATGTGGGTGCTGCTTAGAGTGTCTCGAAATAGATTTGTCTTTCTTGGGCATGAGGTCCTGTTAGAGCAGCAACTGGGTGGCAGTGCATGCAATGCATCTGAAGGTATGACTTGGGAAACCGGATTCGCTTATGAAAAGGCGGGTGAAATAGTGTGACTATCTTAATGGTGTCGTGAAAGCAAAGGCATTGGTGAGGTATTCGCTGCCGATTAGCTGAATGGAGTATCTTCAGAGACTCCAGAGAATCAACCTTAAGTCCACATTTGGTTGTGCTGATACAGTAACTGAAGTCGAACGACAGTAGACAGCGCCGTGAGTTTAATAATTGGGCTCTGAAAAAGGTTGGTAGGCAGGGTTGAAGCCTGTTCCCGACTCATTGGTTGGCAACAATCAAAATTGCCGGTGCTATAGTATATAATATGGGTGGTGCTCCAGCGCGTAGAAGGCCATGGCCTAGTTTCCTCAGCAACCACTCGTGTTGTGCGTGCTATCGTTATCTCCCGACTCCGAACGGCCAAGTTTGAGAAGCTTTTTCTAAAAAGAAAATGTCTACACTTTGAGCATTGTCAGTGACTCGAAAGAGGTGGAGCCGTGGGCTCTGTCGCAGAGAGCAGGAATCGAATCTACGACGTCGAGGTTGTGGTCGACGCACATACTCACAACGCCACGGTTCAACAGCAAAATGGCCGGTACTAAAGCGAAAAAAGCGACACAAGTTCGATCAGGCAACACCGCATTCACAAGGATTGACTGGTTGCTGCGATTTGAAGCATGGCATGGCGGTATCATGGGACATTAAATCCTTCGAAATGTAGACACCGCTGTGGTCAAACGCCTCAGGTAAAGAGGGATGTAGACTGATTGTCTTCGGCTTGAGCTAGACAACATCGTTACATCCGAGGTTTGGTTCACGACGGCGCTATATGTCATACAAGCGACACAGCGCTCGAAGTGCTCAAGACGAATTTTGGCGACTGGATATTTTTTCGGCGAGCATTCCTCAACTGTGCACCACAATCGTAGGACTTCACACTACTCGATTACTCCATCTTAGGCTAGGTATATCAAGTTCTTAGTCTACGCTAATAATTCAACCACTTTGGAGTCGAGGTCAACGCCAAGGCCACGATCTTCCAGACGTCCGTTTAACTGCTTGCTTACGCGACCGACATTGACATGATTGGACGAACACAGCGAGCCATCGAAGAGGCGTTTGCTAGCCTTGAAGTGGGAGCTGCCAAAATGGGTGTAGCGATAAACTAGGGCAACACAAAGTCCATGCTCTCATCGAGGAAGGACACAAGACATCGACCTCTTGCACAGAGCATCGTAATGGGGAGCAAAAGACTTCGTCTGGAGTAAATAGGGACAATTACACCAGTACCAAGATCAAGCGCAGAATTACTCTTGCCTATCGCTGCTCCTTTGGGCACAGGGGCCAATTGAGTAACAAAGCCATCTCTCAAAACACATAACTGATCCTGATCTATGGCGCACAGACATGGAAGCGGATGAAGAAGCTCTTGCTCGTTTTGAGAGAAGAGTTCTGTGGTACATGCCATCGTTGATAGCATCTGGAGGAGAAAATTCAACCACGATCTGTACGGGCGCCTAGTTAAGCATTTTCAGATCCAACGCTTAAGATGGTTAAGTCATGAGGACACCACAGTTCTGGCCCGAGTGGTCTTCGTTTCCGAGATTTTGGTCATACGCAACGGAGGACGTCCTTGAACGAGATGACGCACATAAGTGGAGAAGGGGCTCAACCAACTTCAGGAAAGCCTCTAGGCTTGGCAGATTCCGTATTTTGTCCTATTTTGTTATTTTAGTTTAAGTATTTTAAATGATCTTGTAAATAATAATAATATGGGTGGCGCTACAGCCCTTTATGGACCAAAGCCTAGCTTCTTAGCAACCACTCGTGTTGTGCGTGCTATTGTTCTCTCACGAGTGGAAGGGACCTACAGTTTTACGCCGAATCCGAACGGCCAAGTTTGAGAAGCTTTCTCTAGACAGAAACAGACTCTTTGAGCATTGTCAGTGACTCGAAAGAGGTGGGGTCGTGAAAATTATTTGTGTCGCTCAGAGCTGGAATCGAACGTACGACGTCGAGGTTGGGGTCGACGCACGTACCCACAACGCCACGGGCCACCACTATGATCTTGTAAAACCAACTGTTATTCTTCATGGACTCTCCTTTACAGTTTCAAGGTTCCATAGAGCAAAGAAAAATCGTGCTGGCAGGAGATGCTTGTTGGTTGACACCCAGGTTCACTCCGGAACGAAAATCATAGAAGAAGAAGGACAAGTTCTAGTCGAGCGTCAATCAACAGTCCGTCGCGATCATACGGCTTGACACACCTCGAATATTTTCTCTCTAGGACTACGTCGAGTCTTTAGTCTTCGCTAGAAGGCCAAACACTTTGACCCACCACTTGTGGCTCAGCCAGCGAAGCTCCCATTTGAATGATTTGATTCTATTTCATAAAAAATGCCATGAATGTAGCTTGAAAATAATGCCAAACTAAATTCTATGTCCCACGCGGTTGGTTTTCAATTTAAATCTCATTGCTCTCAACTGGTCACCCTGTAACAAATCATAAAGCAATCGAATTATATTTGATGCCTTTACTTGAACCTGGGACCTGAAAATTGCATCAGAAACTAGACAACAGGGCCCATTGCCACACGATAAATGAAATGGCTTCTCTCCGTTCATGTGTCAATATTCAAGTGAGCAACTACAGTCTAGATGCGAGTTGTACACCAAAATGCAAGGCGACACCAGGCAATTCACACATCTACACAAACGACTAGATCCCTCTAAAGTCCCAGCTGGTTCCACTCTCACTCCGTGGAAGGCGAGCCACTGAACAAAACAATAACCTACTTGGGAACAAAAACGAACCAGCTCATGTCAGAAACCTCAAACAACTCGTAAAAGTGTATTACACACCCAACGAGATGTAAGCTTACCCGCCGAACCAGGGAGTGGTCTAGCTATTGACTGCAATTGCTTTTGAAGTGTGTTAGTCAACAGGAGCAAATGCAAACGAGTTCCGCAGAATCCGTATGCCTTCTCCAGGTCAACGGGTTAGTCGACGCACCACCGCCTAATGTTCGCGGTTGCTTTTAAGTTCCAAGAAGGAAAACAAGTGAAAAGTAGAAAGTGCCCAACCAAAGATCGCCCGTGCACTCTCCAAAACTCTCTCTCTAATCCAAGTACAAGGGCACACAAGTCGATTTCGATTGCATCACTGCGCGGCGCTTAAACGGCTTCTGTTCTGTGTCCCATTATTTATCAGATGGCGCCATCCCTTCAAGACACACGAACTCAATGTCAAGCCTACAAGATGCTGCCTTAACCTTACGACCACGACGGAGAGACGGGCACCGGAGTGTATTGGAGATAAGTCGACTGTCAACGAGTTCCCCCGCTCCTCACGCTCCAGACGCAGTCAGATGCGTTCATCTCCGGCACTAATGGTATCTCACAACTTCACATGCGCCTCCGTGCAGCAGACTTGCACGCATGACCGGAGAACGGATCGTTTACACCCAGTTTCGGTTACATTGCGGGTGTTTATGCACGTTGAGAACCTAATTGCAGGGAAGCCCTAATTGATCCCACCGACTGGAAGATCGTTTTGTGTTAACGAAGAAAAAACACGCAAATCTCGACCAATATCGTTCACTTCAAGAAGGTGCATGTAATTGAGGCACAATCACAAAAAAGTGCCGTCTGTCTCGACTTTCAGATTTTTTTTCTTGTGAAAGCACATCTCTCGCCAGTCGTGGGAACAGTGTGTCTCCTTCACTCAGGACCGGCAGACAAGACAGATTTCTTTGACCCAACTGAGCTGTGAAGAAATTGATTGGTCAGAGGCCTGCTGGGAGCTTCTGTTTAATTAATGAAGTCGTCTGATGACCTGAAGGGGTTTCGGGTGACTTTGCGAGATTTCGAAGTCAAATTAAGTTCACAGATACAAGATGAATGTTTATCGGCTGGGATAAGGTTATCGGGCGGTTCGTTTGATTCACATTGGCGCTGCGAAGATGGATGTTTTCCGAGATAAATATTCAGTTATGGATGAAAGTGCGGACGATCGACGATCGACGATCGACGATCGACGATCGGTCTTATCGGCGAAGCGGAACGTCGTCGTCTCTAATCAATTTCTCAAGTGGGCCATCGAATGAGGTCATCACTCGATAAAACTTTGCAAGTGACAGATCTCGGAGAGAATCCGGATCTCAATCAGTACGTGAATATCTCTCTTTCCCAGACAACTCGCCCCATCGCCACGGGTTATATCACAAAATTCAGTAAGTTTTTCTACCCATGACCTCCTAAGATACCCCCGGGCGATCATAACAACAAGTGCTCTTTCAGTGTTACAGCTATCTGCGAGCAGCATCCACTCGGCCCCCTCCACCCGCCACCCAAGTGATCTAACGATCATCGAACTTGATCACCAACTCTGTCACCATCCGCACACGGCATTCAGCTCATTCATTGCCAACAGCACGAATGGATTTATTCAACGGTCTAACGCACCGCATGATCATCGCAATCGGCACCATCAAGCACCGATCTTGACGCGCACCTCGGCACGATCATCACCACAGATTCTGCATTCATGATCGTCGTCATGATTGCCACACTCCGCCAGCCCGGACGTGCATTCAAGTACCCCGACAGCCCAGCAGCAGCAGCAGCAGCGAGATCCGCACAAGAAACGCTGCAAGATCACTCACCTAAGTGTTACGGTAGCCTTAGACAGAAAAACCGAAAACCGATCGTCATCGTAGAAAACCAGAAAATCCAACGTGGAATGCCGTTGATCTCGATCTTTTATTGCAACAACTAAACACAGACAAACACACAGACGCTCGCGTTTTCTCATAGATGCCCCATCCGATGAATTGCCACTGAAGTGAAGGCTTACGAGTACCGCGCGCAATTAATGCTCTCACCACATCGGATCGACCGACCGGCGGTGGATAATTATGTACGTGCGCGAGCGCGAGGAGGTACAAGCAAATTGTGTGCCTCACGTGAGGCGAAAGCGTCAACTGTAAGCGCTTCTGCGGGTTTTTCTAGTTTCAGGCGTTTCCAGTTCCCCCCAAAACGAGGGCAAGTGCACGGGTACATGGGCCGAGACAATGGTTGGCCGTGCCAATGGAAGATCAATGTTTTGGGCGATCTGTGCGCTTGACTGCTCGTGAAATTGATGCTTTTTTTGTTTGGTGGCGCTCCGGCATTCGGTGGATCGTGCACTGAAAGGGAAATCATTGGAGAAAGGTTGGGCTTGGCTTGGAATGGTGAACAGGTGCGCATTGAAGGCAATTGCAAAAGCGAGCCATTGATCGTGTGTTCGCATAATCAGGCGACTGCTGAACAGAAATTGTGGGTTTTTAGAAAATGGTGACACGATTTGTTAGCTTGAATGTGGAACTTGAACAAGGAAGGCGACTGATAGAATTGTGCACTGGGCTGGGTTAATGCGGCTCGAAGGACCAAAATAAATTGTTAAAAAGCGAATTCAAAGCAATTGGCTCCACGATGAATGAAAGCGGAGTGCTCCAGTTGGAAGTGAAGAAGGAAGGCGACTGACGGAGATCGTGGAGAATTGAGGCCTGGGTTGGAGTATATACTGGGTTAATGCGGCTCGAAGGACCAAAACATGACATGTGATTTGAAAGCAATGGGCTCAATGATGAATGAAAGGGGAGTGCTACAGTTGGGTCAGGCGTATCCCGGATTTCAGTCAACATCAGTCAAGACACTTTCCATGGGCATCACATCACAAAGCGTCACAAAACCATGTCAATCCGGATGCGATTTTCGAAATAATTGTGAACAAAATTGTCTGAGAACTGGCGACAATTCCTACAAAAGCAGCCACAACGACAATCATTTAATTTGAGAGCATTTACGACCACCAAACTACTCAACAAGGCAAGCACGTCCAATTTGACGATCAATCTCGATTTTATGCCCACTTCAGATCGACGTCAGATCGCAGTGAAAATGACGATCGTCGTAAACATCCTGTTCATTATCTTCTTCCCATTTTCTCGTCACAATTTCCGTCCAATTATCCAGTTCCATCCCATAATTGATTGTGAAAAGCTTCACAGTCAGAGATCAGTGAACCGTGATCCATTCCGTATCGACCCCGCCGCGGTATTTGTGTGCGCGTCTACAATTTGTCAGCGCCGCGCCATGGTGGATGCTCCGAAATCAATTCATTGACAGTCGACGACGCCCAGCATATTGTGACTTGTGGCACATTTGTCACTTGAATCGAGCAGTCACACGCATACACGCGTGTCGTCGCAAGTGGCCACCCACTTGTCTGGGGGAAGATGCGTAGAATGTGGAGGCGTTCGAAGAGATACCAAATGACCATAATGACAATTTCTGTTGTTCCTCTTCCACCCACAGTCGATGTGTCCATCATTACGAAAGTCATAAATGGAAAACGCGAAGAGGAGTGAGAACAGATAAACCATTTTAGATAGATCCCCATCGCATGCCCCTGCAGTTGAGTCTCTGCTCCATGAGCAGTCCATTAACAGGCACCGACCTTGATTATGAACAACCACTGACATAACTTATCCCGTCACAGATACTCATCGCCCTGCTGCTAGATGATCTTCCCTCTTGGCCGCCGGCAGTGATCGTGTCTTTGCGCTGAAAGATCAAATAGCGTCCACGCGCTATTGCGGCGAACTAAAAACATCAACGGACGCGACATTAAAAAGTGATTCCACTTGGACAGTTGATGTTGAACTAATAAATTATGACCCACATGCGAACAATGCCCCTTGCACAGACACACACGATGGCCGCTGGCGATGTTCATCAATTGAACCTTTTGTGCGCTGGACTGTTGTGTCCGACGACGACGTGACGACGTGACGTGACCGAGGACGAAGGGAGCAGGCACACACGGGGAAAAAAACACAACGACTTGAAGATCTGTCAGGATTATTTACGCGTGTTGACTTTTTTAGCTTGAAAATGGAAATTCCACGGCGAGTGGAATAGTTGACAAGGATGTTGCATCGTAAACAGGATTAGCACAAGAAGTGGCTATAAATAGAAACGATCGCCATGTCGGTCGGCTGGTGGACGACGGAGGAGTGTATTTTTAGGAATTTTTGCTGTACCCTTGTCGAACGAGGAAGATGCGAAGGAAAGAAAATGTTTTGTGCTCTGGTGATTGTAGTTTGAGCGGCTTTTGATAGAGATAAGATGTATCACGATTTGAAGGCTTCTCCTGAATCCCAGCGACCTTGTGGCTTAGTCTGGTTTTCATGTTCTATTCGAATGGTTGGTTGGGTTGTTTGATGGAAAGGCGATTGTGGTTCAGTCACATAGGTCGAACAGTAGCAACAAATTTCTTTGGAAAAGAGCTCACGACCGAATTTAAGTCCTTTCTGCGAAGACAGAATTATAAACATTTCGTTTTTGATCAGCTTGAAGCCAGTCACAGCGTCGGTCTTCAATCAAGTAGGTGACCCAAAGCTTAGATGGCCGCACTAGTGTACCAGGCGACAATTCTTCGCCACAAACGTCTTCAAAATTGTACCCAAGCAACCCCCAATTGAAGGATATTCGCTGATACTCCTCCGTTCGGAGTTGATCAAGAAGTGAGGGACGAGAAGTTTCGCACGACATGCGCGGTTGCAAACCTGCAGGTCCAAGCCCACTTCAAAGATGACGGCTAAGTCAACGCACAGAAGGAAAAGCCACCATCAATGTCTCAGCGCCATGGAGCGGTACTATAGAATCAACTTAGTTCTAGCTCAATTAGCACTTGAGCCCAAAAAATGAAACAATAAGGCAATCGGTAGATAATTGCAAATCGAAAGCATACAGAGGCAAGGCGAATCTTCATGACGCGGCTCGAAGGACCAAAAGAAATAAATAGAACCAAGTTTCTAGCAATTGGAACAACAAGGAATGAAAGAGGTGTGCTCAAGTTAGGTTATAGCGTTTTTCAGACAGAAACCATAGCGATCAGAGAGGCGTTGTCATGGCTCAAAAACAACGTGATAGCAAAAAGGGATATGACCATCTGTTCGCACAGTCAAACCGCTGTAAAATCCCTGGACAATGTCATGTTTTACTCAAAAACATTCCTTTCTTGCAGACTGTCTCTTAACGAAATGGCTGAGCATTTGAACATTCACCTCATGTGGGTCCCGAGACGCTGATGGACTCGCCAGGTGTGGTACAACCTCATCCCTATCAATAGCAGGGGTACCACCTTCCTTGTCGATCGCTACAGCCTACCATCTTCTAAGGTTTCACACAATTAAAACCACCAGTGATAAATGGCTAGAAGGTACCAAATGCCTTAAAACAAAAGAAATCTGGCCATCACTTAACCTAAAAAGGTAACTCGGTCTACTCAGACTCAGCAAGCACTCACTAAGGACTCGCATAGGAGTCATAACCGGGCACTGTGCAATTGGCACTCGTGCTCGCAGGATGGGTGCCCCATATAATGATTTCTGCAGAAGCTGCATGGATGAAGAGGAGGAAGAAAACACTCATCACTGGCTCTGCTCCTGTAGCGCTCTGGCTAGTCGTAGGCAGGGCCTACTACTTCAACAACCTCAATGAGAATATGGGTGTCGCTACAGCCCATAGAGGGCCAGGGCCTAGCTTCTCAGCAACCACTCGTGTTGTGCGTGCTATTGTTCTCTCGTGAGTGGAAGGGACCTACAGTTTTACGCCGAATCCGAACGGCCAAGTTTGAGAAGCTTTCTCTAGACAGAAACAGACTCTTTGAGCATTGTCAGTGACTCGAAAGAGTTGGGGTTGTGAAATTGTTTTCGTTGCACTGAGCAGGAATCGAACCTACGACGTCGAGGCTGGGGTTGACGCACATACCCACAACGCCACAGGCCACCACAGCAGTGCCATCATAGGCCAGCTAATCGCTTCACTACAAGCGCCAACTGGTTCCAATATTAGGATAAGTAAATCCGCGTAGTATCACAATGGCCCTACTCTGGCCTAAATGTGACTGCCCTTAACAGTCAGCCACTACAACCTAACCTAACCTTAGTTGGGTTACAGTCTAGACAGAGTCTTTGAACTTCACCGCCATGGACATTTCGTCCCTGAACTAATAATACAACGTTGATCATTGCTAAGCTTCCTGAGGCTTCACTGGAACAGACTAGGACAAGGAACAGACTACATACACACTTTGATGGAAGCATGTAGGTTCTGCTCTACTACCTCAGCTGTCATTGGCCTTTCTACATCTGTGGTAGCTGGATGGGCCAAGAGATGTTGTTTGCTCCAGAGCTTCGTTGGGTGTCGCCTAGAAGGTAATGAAGCGTGCATTGGATAATCGTGACTAGTAGCCCTTTAAGCCCAGAAGTCAAGAAAGCGTGGATAGGATAACCATGACCAGAAGACAAAGAAGCAGTAGGCAGCTCTTAAACTCATGCTGTTTCTCCGTCCAAAAAGGAATCAGAGAAGTGGTTACTGTTTCGCAATGTATAGCACGGGTGCTCATGGAGAAGAATTCAAGGATTCTTTAATAGGGACTCATTATGGTTTAACTTGCGTCACTGTATTCAAAGAACACAGACAAACCTTAACATGTGACTTAGTATGGTTGGCGTCACTGTTAGTTGTCACCGTGAACAGGTGGCGCATTCATACTAAACCTTATCCCCGTTGAAGAGTGCTTCGATTCCAGAGTGGTGTCTTGTGTGCCATAAAATATGGACTACAGCCAAACGGCGTAACAAAGCCTTGTGCGTTCATCCTGCCTCACTCATTTGTCACAACTTTAGAACGAACCCAAAAAGGTTGACAAGCCGTGACCGACCGAGAAGATGACGCCCATCGTCTGTCTGCCCAAAACAGATTGCCCAAGAGAGACGTAGGTCTTGAGAGATCAATCACCATTCTAAAACGAATCTAGGCCCGTCGCCAAAAACAGTCAAGACATCTGTTCGTTTCAAACGAACAAATGACCGGAGAATGAAAATGTGTCCAACTCATCAACTGTTGCAAACGAATCGATGCACCTCGTGTTCCAAATAGGCAGTCGAACTCGCGCCATTCGGGCAGAGATTAACAAATTTGGAATACCTCACAAGTTGCCTGAATGTTTGACAGTCCATACTGAGCAGTGAGCTGCTAGTCACCGTCCTGATGTTGCGTGTGCCACAAAACAGTTTAAGTTCAAGAACAAAAATGCTCGATCACGTCACTCAGACAAACGTTCATCTCTCGCCAACAGTAAGGAATTTGCTCTAATTAAGGAAGCGCCACTTAAACAAACGCTTGCTCAGCTAAAAGCCATCAATAAACTGACAAACTGCCAATCTGAGGAACAACAAAACACATCTAAATTGGGACCTCTGCCCATTAGCAAAACGATACAGTCAATTTTTCGGTCCGATAGAGAGCTAACGACCCGGGGAACGCCATTCCCGTTCGAAGCCGGTTAACGACGCTGGCAGAGTTTCGTAATTATTCGCCACCGAGTGAGCATGGCTTCGGTGGAATTATGTCAAGAAACCCGAAGACACCAGCAATTTTCGATTTTGGATTAACCGAATTTCGGCGATCTCCCCCAATTAAGCTCACGCCTTGGCAATGCTAATCAATGGATCTCGTAGGTGGGCCGCGGACATCCCACTGGTTCGATTGAGATATGAATAAATTCGAATGCTGATGAGATGCTGAAGTTGTAAGCGGCGGGCGTGCAGAAGAACGAAGAACTTCCGCGACGCTGAGCTCTAAATTTGTGCTCAGAGCCAACAAAATGGACAACGCCAGCACGTGGACATCGTTTGATACTCATATCTTGGATCTTTTACGCGCCGAATGACAATACCCGAGGCGTACACAGGAGTGCCGCGTGGTGCGGCGACGCTATGGACGCGAAGGTATTTGAAGATTTTATGAGCTTCACATGCAAATCTACGCCCACTGACATGTTCTGAAAGTAGACGCGTCGGTAGCTGGCTCTTGCAGAGACTGACGACGGGCCGCTCCGCAACGCGGCACTGCAGAGAAAGAGTCAATTAATCTGAAAAGTGAGTAGTCGCCTCGAGTGAGTGTTTCAGGTGCGCTCGGTGTCACAGATACTCGCATTGTTACGGTGAAACGAGGGAAAATGAAAGTGTAAACTGATGACGGCGCTTATGACAGGCAGCCGCTTAAACACTTGGACAATAGAAAGTACTTAATCTCAATAAAGGGCCTATAAAAGCGCTAAAAGTGCTTCATTGTGCTTTGTGTTTCGCCGTGTAATTAGTGCAGAAGATACCCGGACCAGTCCGTGTCACAAATGGATACGGGAGATTTTTTACACAATCGCCACGGTGGCTGCGAGAGTGTTGCGTTGAGGAAAGCACGCCGGTGCGGCAAGTCTGGTTTTCTCAGAAAGTGTGAGATTTGACGGCGAATTGAAGGGAAAATGGTAATGCTGGCAAGAATATGAACACAATGGCATCGCGATCTTAGACAGCTGAGATGACAGCTTAGCAGAGACGTAGAGTGGGATGGGGTGCCACAGGGTTGGCATTTTACACCTTCTCACTTTGAGAGAAACTGAAAGCGATTGAAGTGGGATTGAAGACTAAGACAATGCCCATCATCACAAGGCAACCGCTCGTTTTTTAGGTTTAGCTTAGAGTGCCCGCCGAGGGACAGTAAGTTAGAAATAGAAACAATGTACCTCCAACTAGTTTTAAGCATTTTTGTCTAGTATGTAAGCATGTCATGAAGTACAAAATAAAAATGAATTGAAAATGAAAAAAAAAAATGAGGCAACCGCTCGTCAAGCAGGTCAATTGGGATGGTATCCCACAGGGCTGGCTGTTTGTACCTCCGGGCTTATAGATGGAAAATGCTAAGCAGAAGTTGAAAATAAGTGTATTGCCCACTATCCCAATGGCAGTGCGATTTAAAAACAGTAAAAGTGACATCTCGCCTAAAGTGCCACAAGGTTGTCACTTAATACCTCCTCTTTTAGATGATGATGAAAAACGACCAATTTGATTCAAACTTTGTGCAGTGCTTAGGACAAATGTGCCAGAAACCATATGCCAGCCACCGTGAATGCCTGGGATGCGTTCAAAAAGGAATGCTAAAAATTGGTTATATGGCGGATTGGATGTGGATATCGTCGAGAATACAACGAATCGTCGACTTTATTCATTCGGTCAAGTCAATCGCCTGCCAATGTTGCAACTAAGGGAGTATTCCTAACCAAGCATCTTGCTACGAGAAGGACCAAAACTTCATGTTGTGGGACATGTGGCCGGAGATAGGGTTCATGATCGTAAAAAGATGGATGGGAAGATGAGCTCAGTCACAGACCAGTCTTAGGTGGTCCGGAGAACTTAGTTTCCATCCCTATGTGCCCCGGGGGTACCCCAAATTGGAACACAGTGTGCACCACCGAAACGTTTCTTAGCAGTTCCTCGACTAGCGATCACGAAAGGGTACGCAGGTACACGTTGGTACAAAAGTGTAGAGTTAGAGGCGTCCACCCAAAATGCGGTTAATAATCAATTCGTTGGTCGTGACTATAAGCTACTCTCCCCTCTTATGCCTCCCCAATATCAACAAGGCACTTCAAATCTAAGATTTACTATAGACTTGGGCATTTTAAGAGCTTCGGCAAGCAATAAAAGTCACATAATCCACCGACCACAATCGCACCCTTTCCAGCGATTCCTTCTCCACTTCAAACTCCCTAGCCCAATTCATGGCCCCTAACACCACGAACCAACGCCATTTGTTAAAAGAGCCACTAAAAATTTCATTCCACACGATCTCCTCCACTCATCAGCATATGTGGCACCCGGCGTACACACTCTGCACACTACAGCTCGGCCAACTGCTCTCATAAAACTCCGCCAAAGCCGTCGGAGTCATTAACCAATCCTCCGGTCCATTTAACATCTTTATGAACTCACCCAAAATCTACTCCAAATTCTGCCCGTATCCCATTACACGCTCACAGATTTCACAAAAGTTTATCCCTCGCAGCGCGGCCGTGAGGTCATGAGCCATTTAGAAACGTTTTGCTTTTACGATCACCGTCCAGTCGATCGATAAATAAAGAGGAATTCAAATAAAAGCAATCTACGAATTGTATGACAAGAGCAAGCAGGCACTGTCGATTCGCAGAACAAAGGGATGGGTGTGTGTGCGGCTCGAGGTCACACACGTATGCATGTAGGAAGTGCGCCAAAGTGTCCACACCCCGGCGCGGTGAACTTACAACACAACACACCATACCACACCACCTCCCATTACGCCACATTCCATATAAAGTTCGTGCTCTGGAAGCCTCATGTAAGCACGCCTCGAACGTGACTGCCCAGGGAACAGAAGAAGCAAAAGAAACACACAACTTCCACGCGTCATATGTCAATTCCGGCGGTGGACATGAACGGCAAACGATACCAGTTCCTTGGTCGCAGAGAACAATTAACACCGCACTGCGGGGTCGACTGCGCAAGTGCGCAACTTTTCCACTCTTTTTTTGTTTTTCGAACATTTCCACATTCAAATGTGTGCAAAGTGTTTTCAAATATTGACAAAGAAGCACAGAGACAAAGGGAAACGAGAAAGGTAATTACTCAATTAGTCGGCAGGTAGACCCCCTCCTATCGTGATAGATGCGACGCCAGATACGAGAAGCCATTCGATCAGTCGTGGAGAGCCTTTATCGTCCAGAGAGTGTACGCATAACAATGCAAACTGCATTAGCATGAGTCGATGGATACACACCCAAGCCCGGCGTGTGTTCCTTTGTTCGGATTCGGAGAAGCCGAAGGCATTAGGCCACTTCACGCAATCCGAGTGCCCATCAATCAGAGGGCCGAGGATCGTCATAATGGCAGTGAAAAGAAGATTTCCTTCAAAGGGCCAACAGGTAGTGCGGGCGAACAGATCTCTCTCTCTCTCGAGATATCGATCTGAAGTGGAATGCGAGTTTATCGTCTCCTCTCGGGGGATGGATTACGTTCTCGGAAAATATATGTCATCACAATTATTCCCCCAATCAATCTCCTCCGCCTTTGTGCTTCGTCGAGATAGACGAATAACTGCCTGCCGTCGTGTAACTTGACGAGTCCCCACAGACAATCGTCTTGTCGTGACTATCTTTCAGCGATCTTGTAACCCTGCGCCTTCTTCTTTTCCTGGCCTATCTGGGCCAGAACACACACACGCGCTGGCATTCTGTTGAAAGGGTTAATGGGTGGCACTTTCCTCGCTGACCTCCTGAGTTGCCCACAGCCCGCTGGACGATGTCTCTCCACGCACTCCACGTTCGCCGAACCAAAGCCGAACGCCACATTGGTCTGGAATCAAAGCAAAAGAAACCAGAAAACCTCCCGACATTCGCTTCACTCGCAGATGATCGTTTCTTGAAATTGAATCTAAAAATACCACGCGCGAGAAAACTTTTTTTCGAAAAAGTGCGTGTATCTTAAGCAATAATTTGTTTTCAATTTCATGTGGATTTCAATGTATTCTCTAGATAAAAATGGAACAGATACTCGCTGTTGGACGTACTGTCGGGCGTGCGGTGGTGCAAGTGCAATCGGGCATCGAGTAAATTGAAACGAACACGTGCTCAATACGATAAAGTTCTACATTTCGAGTGATCAAATCGGCAGGGCAGACGCCCGCCGAGGGCGTGGGGAAGCAGATGTTTACGCTTCGAATCAGTTCGGATACAGATACAGTCCAACTCAATTACGGAGTGTGGCATAATTATGTGAAAAGTACGGAACATGTGCAGCGCATTCATTTGGATGAACTCGTGACAGATTGGAGGTTCGAGGTGCAGTTGTTTATGTTCACACTTGGGAATGCATTTCAATTTTTTTTCGGAACGGCTGGGTGTGGATTTAAGCGAAGATCACTGCCGCACAAGTTCGAATGATTGACGGTCGCCTTTGGAATGCGAGGCATCGTAACGCCGAGCTTGACACGCAGAAGAGATTGTGTTCTTAGCCGGGGATCACGAAATTGAATTTCTTGGTGGATTGGCTCCGATCAGGTGAGGTCGTGGAGCTGGCACTCACTTGAGAGATTTTTTTAGAGGGTGGGGTGCGTTAGAGTGGTGGTCATGGCAACACGACGTTTGTTCAGCGTGTCGTAGAAAACAGAGCAACCAACTGGACGTGTTTGGGTTGGCAAGACCTATTCCGATGTAATTACGGCTGCAGTTAAATTTGTATCACCTCGTTGAGACAATCGAAGAAATATTAACAGTCCTCTTTCGTGTGCTACCCAGTGCTGGGCAGTTGCAAAGAAGATGCTCTGGTTATTTTTGGCTGGCGCTACAATCCGGTATTGACATGGGTCTCAGCCAACTTGTACTAGTTGCGTCCAGCCACGCACGTTGAACTGATTGAAGCACCTTTCCAACTGCGTGCGCCATCGGAGGCAAGGTCTTCCTTTACCGCGTTTCCTGCTTTAGGAATGGAATTTCCGGGACGGAGCAGAGGTGTACAATTGCTCTACGTTGCCCAACCACCTGAGACGAGAGATTCGAACTCGTTTGACCAGATAAATGTAGCTGTACAGGCCGTGCAGTTCGTCGTTCAGTCTCCTCTTCCAAATACCATCAGTACATACGAGACCGAAGATAATTCGAAGGACCTTCCTCTCGAAGCGACCAAGCATCTTCCCATTCATTAGTGGCTATGCTTCTGGGCGCTACAGCAGAACTTGGGCTATCAAGGTCTTGTATAGGGATATCTTGGTTTCGTCGAGAGAGGATTCCTCATTGGCCTCTTAAGCGTGATCTTCTGTTTTTCCGCGTTGGTGCCATTGCTTGCGTTAACTTCGGCGCTTTTGTAGCCAAAGTCCTTTACTACTTCGAAGCCTTAGCTGTCTATAGTGACGTGTTGTCCAAGACATCGGTGTTGGTGGCCCTTTTTCGAAGACAGCATTTACTTTGCCTTGCCCTCTTTGAACGCAAGCCCCATTTTAGCCGCTTCTTTCTAGATGCTCACAACCGCCTCACTGACAGTCCATAATGTTCTTTCGAGGATGTCAATGTCATCGGCATATGCGAGTTGAGAAGATCTTGTCTCTGGTGTTGACGTTTGCGTTTCGCACGATTTTCTCGAGAATGATATTAAAGAAATCGCATCAGAAGACGCTATATTGTTTCAATATCTTAAACCCCATACGGGAACAGCCGTAGTCTACACAATGACCAATCGTGACGGCAACGAATTGATCACACTCATCCCTGGATAATGAGAAAACATACATTTTTCATATAAAGGCTAGAACAGTTTGGATGTTTTGCAAGAGGTCCCATCTTTTGTTACTAGTCGAACTCAGGGTCGTTAACTGGTGACGGAATGATCAGGCTCGGTAGATAATTTTACCCCTAGCCAGCCCTGCCTGTTATCTATTCATTCTTTTGTCCAAGGACTCACTAAGTGTTCTTAGGGCTAATCTTTGTAAAGCTTCAAACCAAGAGGTGGGGCCAAATTAATGCCATGCCGACACACGCGATCGATAAATATAGACAAACTCACAGACAGTCACCAAGATCGGATCACCAGAAGGGGAGTCAATCTTTTTTTTTTAAGACAGTCTAGGCGAGAAAATAACGTTGAATCAGATGAAGCTGCTTTTCGCTCTAGAAATGCCTGAAAGAGTAAAAAATGCGTTGTTCACTTCTTCTTCTGACAACGCTACGGTCCAGGCTAGACCCTCGGTCTCAACCAACAAGCCTTTCCAGGTGACACGACTTATTCAAAAAAAAATTTCTCTCACGCAGTCTAGACCTCATCATCATGCTTCATGGGGCTGGTCGTCTACGATCTCCGCATTACACAGTCGTTGTTTGATTTTTTTCGGAAATAGAACGAGAGACCTACTTGGCTTTTGAAGAGATTACCGGATGAAGGACTGTTCATATAATCAACCCTTCGTGACTGTCTTTTGTATCGGCATTGGTGAGGAGCACATTTTCTTAAAATTGTTAGACCATTTAACCTCTATTCTCACTCATTTACTGACTATGAACAGTGATTGTATTTGAGCTCATTGAGGCATGTATCAAACAGTGGATTTCTACAGTTCAAATTCAGTATTGACCTTCGGTTACACTGGATTGACCTTGGCCCTACCTCCGACAGCAACCTCTGAAGGGGAGCTATTGAAAAGGTTTCCTTCGTAAGCAGCGACTCGACAATAATAAAGATAATGCTGTGAAAATGGCTATTTCTATGTTTGAGATGGAACCATGAACTAATCAACCCAAATTCACACAGTCACGGCCAAAGAAGGACTTCGCCATATAACATGGGAGGAACAGAAACCGTGACGATTCTAGGCCTATGTTAGGTAAGGTTGAAGTGGTAGTAGAGATTTTTATAAAGCGAAGGAGATGACCGACTTTTACGTTGTTTAGTTCGGTCAGTTTATTGAAGTGATGGGCTTCTAGAAGTCTGCATCTGCGGGTTGAGAGAGAGCTACCATCGCATAGGTGTGCAATGGTTGTGCATCGTCTCTCTGCTTCTGCCAAAGTCGTTATAAGGGAGACCTATCCCAGAGGTGTGGGTACCAATGACGCAGTGCAGGAGTGATGAGTTTGCAACCTTTTTAGCGAGATCCTCAGCTTTGCAACGCTCTGAGATGTCACAGTGTCCCGGTACTCACATAAGTAGGTTATTAAAATCCTTGGCAATCTCGTTAAGAGATAGGCGGCAATTACTTGAAACCTGGGTCTTACTTTTAAGCAAACCGCTCGAGTTGGGCTTGCTGTTGTTCTCTCACCAGTGGATAGAGACATTCGTCGAACACTGGCTCGTTGGATAAGGCACAGCTCTGCCAGGATCCTTGCAGCAGCCAAAAATAAGAAGTAACTCAAACTCTACATATCCTTACTGAACGACCCATTTACGTTAACTTCGAAGGGAGAATTCTCAGCCGCTTCCCTGGCCATTTTCAGTGTTTTCTTGGCAGCCAACTTTCTGAGCAATTTAAGCGTCTCGAGACAGATGGAGCGGTGAACTATAGAAACTGCTCATGTCAGGAACTCCATCCCGACTTGAGTTGAAGGGAGGGAGGCCTCAAAGATAGACTTAAGATCAAACCCAAGTCGCTTTTCTGTTCATGAGCTAAAGTCGCTCTGTCTAGCGACCAGTAACCACTTTCAAACGCATGAATTTATTTCACGGCACCACTTCCACTGCATTGAGACTGTGACCGCGAAGAGAAAGCTCATCAGCTAGTTGCTATCATAAAATTGTAGGTGACTTCATTCGTGTGAGAAGCGTAGCATCCACGGCGGGTTGCGTGCAAGTTGGCAATAGCTCCAAATGGGCTGGCACATACCGTTTCCAACCAACGACCTGGGCGCACGAAAACAAAGCACTGAAGACTGAAATGAGACTGCTTAGCGAATGACTTGTGGTGTCTCATTAAATGGGGTTTCTTTCTCATCACAAATCAATTTCTGAAAGAAAGTGCGGTCGGATCTGTTGATCAGTTATGAGTTTTGGAACTGACGGCTGGTCAATGGTGTTTTCAGGAGTTGAACGGTGTCTCTCTAAGGAGCTCGTTATTTAGTCCCTCTGTTGTAGTTCGAAGCTAAATAAATAAATGTTTGTCAACCAATACATCAGGTACTGGAAACCAAGCCACGCACCTTTCGACAACTTCAAGGCTCAGGCCAACGATATCCTCGCCTATAGCTGTTGTATTTCAAACTGAACCCAGAGTCAAGATTTCGGGTAATTCATTGAACAAAAATAAATTCAACACACTTGACAACCACTTGAGCTAATGATCCCCGATATTTCCTTCGTGTCTCAGTTTACGTTTCATTCGAAAATACTTCGAAAAAAGCAAAACAAAAAAAAACGAAACAAAGCGAAACCAACTCGTTGACACATTCGTCCAACAAAGCAAATGCCTTATGTAACCCGATTGGACGTTGTACCTTCTACCCCCACTTCGACTGGCCCTAATTGTTTACTTTTGTTAAGGTTTCGTATTTCACTGCGTGGCAGCGTCACACAAACTAATCGATTCCTTCCACCAAAGCCATTGAAACACGAAACCTCAGCACTTTAAGGAATCCTCATCATCATCCTCAAGCGAGACTGAGTCTACCCCGCCAAGGCATACACTTCATAGCTTTAACTTCTGCAATCCTCAGCAATTATCTTTGCCTCGGTCTCGTGAGATGGAAAAAAACAACATAAAATTCACAATCATGTACGCTTGCGCAAACGAGGGCAAGGAACGCAATTCGCGCTCCGTGGTCGTCGAAGAAAGCCGCAGCCGCAGATATCTCGTACAGACAATACTTTCAGTTCTCTTGCTTGCGCGCGCTCTCTCTCCTTCGACGTCGCCGAACACTCGTCGTATGTGTATCAAGCAATTAGCTTCCACTCGCCGCGGCGAGGGGGACGAGCAATACAAAAGAAGATTGATTCTGATTATGCGGCGCTCGCCCTCCCCACTGCGGTGGCTTCTTTGAATCTCTCACAACTCACCTATGAACGATGCAAGCAAATATCTAGAACAATGCTTGATTGTCTAATTTAATCCTTTTGTTGTCGAGTCAGCTCCTCAGCTTCAGCAGTGGCGTAATCCGTTTGGGCTGCTGTGCTCGAAATCCAGATTCGAAATTGCTGTGAACACTGTATTCGCCACCCACTAATTCTATTCTCTATTCTCTTGCTCGATGGGCACTCACAAGTTTCCCGGTTATCTCTTGTGTATACTTTTGTTTGCTTTTGCACTTGGAACACAGAAATCACTGCGAATCCTAGAATCAATGGTCGTCGCGCTTTCTCCTCAAATTTCCCTCAAACACGTAAAAAAATAAACACACAAAAAACACTAACAACACTTCGATTAACGCATAATCAAGTTATCGATCGTTGATCGTTGATCGTCTCTTTCGCAACGCGGGCCGCAGTAGTGTTAAGTTCCGCCGTAGAAAGCCCTGACGTTGGCTTCGTGTCAATCGGGGACAGAGCAACGTTCAACGAAAATAAACACACAACACAGACAGCACAGCACAAGCCAAAAGCAACAACATTAAATTGTATCTTTTTTTTATCGATGAATCCGGTGATAGTTTCGATTTCGTTCGATTTTGTACGCGACTGCGTGCGGATCTGACATGTATGTACGATCGCTTGCTTACGTTACAGTCAACTGTCGCTCGGATCGGCAGCGAGGAGCCGTCAAACTCCGATCGGTTGTGATGTTTTGTGTATCTGTTGGAATGAGAGAGAGCACAACGACGACGACTACGATGATGATGATGAGGTGTGGACGACAGACGAAGCGAAGCGATCGTTGGTGCGTTCGAAAGCCAACCGTTTGCCGTTGTATGAGGATTGTTGCAGGTGTACACCGTTCAGTTGGACTTTGTTTGATGTTGGAAAGTAGATGTGATCGTGCCGGTGTCGAGGGGACAAGTTGCGATTTGCCTGGAATACACTTTGCAGAATTTTTCATGCAATTCGCTTGTGGGAATAGATCAATGAAGTGTCTTGTAGGAAATTGCAGGAATTTGACACATTTTTTTTTAATTTTTGGACTTTTAAGTGGCGGAAGACCAGCAAAGAACGAGGATTTGAATAAGACGTCGTTTTTTTGCTGGTGCCTCATTCATTCACTCAAACAGAATGTACACTGCAGCCGTCAGACGGACATTAACTTATGACGTTCTTCATTGTTGGTCAGAACTAGACTATTCGAGGGTTTAGTCATAATAAATACTTTGAGTTTAAGTACTGCGCATGGATTGAACAGCAAGTCCTGAAACCTGTTGGTACCACTTAGCTGGGGAGCCTACAAGTGACTGTACTTACGGACCACTAGGTTACAGCAATCGCAGACGAGGTGTTGTATGGTCTCCACCCACTAGTCCATCATTATATGGAACACCTGTGCTAAGGGCATACAAAGCAGCTATGTATGTTGCAAAATCTTGGCATGAATGCGCTGGTCAGGAGTCGTAATCTTGGTGTGGGCTGTCATAAGGGTGTTCCAAGCTATGAAAAACTGGGGACTGAAGGCTGTCATGCCATAAGCAGTGAACTAAAAGAGCTTCCTCCCATCACAACAAAAAATCACAAGTTTAATGTGAATAGATGTCATCGCACCAGCCAATTAAAAGAGCCCATAAAGAGTCAAGAGAGAGTGTCATTGCTGACCTGGTCTATGAAACGAAAGCATGAACAATCTCAAGAGCAAATGAAGAAAAAGGTATTTTAGAGAGAAGGGTGTGCCTACAATCTTTGGTCTTGTTTGCGTTCATGGTTTTTGGAGAAGAAGTATGGGGACATGAGTCTAGCTAGGCGTCTACGGATGCAACCCATAAGCTGGGGTGGGCTATATAGAACAATGTTTCAGCACGAAGAGTTTTCTATTATTACCTGTACAGCTGCGTTATAACCATGTACATTAATAGATCAAGTCGAAAGACATAGTTTAAGATTAAGTTTAGCTTAGAGTGCCCGCCTAGGGCCAGTAAGTTAGAAAGATAAACATTGTACGTCCAGCTAGTTTTAAGCATTTTTGTCTAGTATATAAGATTTGCCATGAATTCCAAAATAAAAATGAAATGAAATGAGAGTTTTCTATTCCGAACCTGTCCCCCTGGTTCGCATTTACGCAATAGACACCCAGGCAACCTATGGCGCACACAATTGGAGAAGGACTTCAAGCAACCACTAGAGGCAGCTGACTAAAGATCGTACTACTCGAGTTGGAGTCCCTCGTTCTATTGATGTTGTAGGAACCTATCTTGCAGTTCCGCACTTGGAACTTACGGTCTCCATTACTCGCAGTCAGTAGAAAGAGACATCTAGATAATTACCCACGCAGTGACAGAGGATCTTCGTCTACTTTGTGTAACTCTAAAGTGTGGGATAGGCCTGATTCGTACCCTAAAAGCCTGGAGTATCACCATCCCTGTCCAGCTACCTTCATTTAAGCGCACCAAGTTGCTTAAAGTTTTTCTCTGTTTCTGTGCCTCGCCTTAAATGGGGACGTCCTCTGTTGCGTTCTTCTAGAAGCTTAGAATTTGCGACTCATGTGCTCTATATACCGAACCTGCATCCACGAAACTTCCTGGTGGCCCAAGCAATATCCACGTTCTGAATAATTCCTCTCTGCATCAGTCATCAAACGTTCAATATGATGTTCGTCAGGTCCTTCCCTTGGAGTAAAACGGCTCGTAGAGCATTTGTGTTGCAACTTACTGTATTATTTATGATGTAAAAAAGTGTCGCTAAAATCTTAGCTCGACCTAGCCTAGGTTCTACAGCAACTCCTCGTGTCCAGTCCCAACTTCAAGTGGCGAAGTTTAAGATGATTTTTCCAGACAGGTACACTCAACCAATTTTCTCACAGACAGCACCACATATCCGCAGCAGACTTTCTCCTTCGAAGGCAACAAGAATCACCTCTGCCTCTGAGGTTGAGATTTGACTTCACAATAAAATACTGAGATGTTTTAAAAAAAGTCGCAACATCCGCACTTTCCTACCTATTGCCTGGAATCAGCAGCAAATTATATGCAGAAATTCCTTTCAGCTGGAGAGTCACCCGTCGAGCTCCTGACGCCAGCAACAAATGTGTGCAAAAGAGGAAAAAGAGAGAACCACGAGACTTGCACTAAAGGATAACTCCGAATTAGTTCCAGTTCGATCATGCGGAACGATGTGGTTCCACAAAACAAATATTTTTCCGAATCTCTAATCGCCGTCAAAGTTTTCACATCCGTCACTCTGTGGTTTGTTCGCATGGTACAAGACTGATGTCTGGGACTAGGATGTCCTAGCGTTAGGTTGTGAGTTTTGCAGATATACGATGTACAGAGACCTGCCATTTGATCATGCCACCGTGAGCTTAACTGTGCACAGTACATGGTGTTATGCAGGTTTTCACAAGCGTTAGTTTTTCATCTTTCCTCCCGGGCGAGGAATTCCAAGAACTCATTGCAGTCATTCTCGCGCTTGTGGAATCCCCACACGATCGTGACCTGTGCACAGAAAAACTCACGTTTGCGGAATTCGACAACAGGTCACCTCGTTTCATCATCACACTTTTTCGACTTGTCAAAATCACCTGAGAGTAGAAACTGTGTTGTTCCTGGAAGGTCGTTTAGGGTTGTGACAGAACAAACGCACTGTGGATTTATTGAAAGGAATGCCGCACAGGTAGACACTCGATCTATTGTTCCATCTCAACAATGAGGTGAACTGAAGGATTGCAGGCTCTTTGTACGTGATCTTGTCCATAATTTGTGCACATCGTTGAAGCTTCTAACCTTAAGAAGTGTGACTGAATCAGTGACTTTGTTCAAGGAATTGTCTATCTTTTGCAACAAGCAATGCATTCTGCTGACTAACATACGAGCGACTTCTACTAGAACCTAAACGTTATATGTACCGTCTTAACAAAGCAAACTTCTACTCTAACCGCTTCAAATACTGACTCCATTCAACCGTCACCACCACAATTCACAGGTAAATCCAACAAGTGCATCCACCGATCATAAAAAACCTCTCAGCCAGAAAACAGAAAAGAAAACACGGCCAGTCTCTCGAAAGAAACCCAACGGAGTCCACAAAAGAAACTGAACAGAAGAAGAAGGAAAAAAAGAATATACCCAAAAAAAGAAACACTATTCAAAAGAAACACATCGAAAAGCAAACATCGCATAAAGAGAAATCCAAGAAAACACTACAGAACCGGAGACCTGATGCAAGATCAGCAAAATCTGCTGTCCACTGTTATTGGCACATCACCCAAGACCCAACCGCAGCCACACTCTCCTCAACCAGTTTGCTCTCGCTCTCTCCCTCTAGTCTACCTGAGAGTTCTCCGGCCGCTGGAAAGATACACACGGCGAGAAACCTTTGGATACACGGAAGTACTCCGAACGCTCACCGACACAAAAACTCTACCCCGCCTGGTGTCGCTGTGGCTGTGTGAGTGGCGAGCACAGGCCACTCAAGAGTGCTGGTTCCACAGTTCCGGCGTCTGCCGCCATCCACGCTGTCCGCCGTCACACAGCCACTTGAAGCGGCGTTGTCTTGTGTGGGTGCCCACTTGTTGCGCGTGTGTACAGAGTAAACAACCGGCGGCCATGTTTGTTTCCAAATCGTATCGTAACCCACTCTGCACTCAACTCAGCCGTGTTTCGGTGTGTGCCTGTTGCTTTCGACGGCTGATGGTGGTGGTGCGCTGCCAAAAAGCACTTCCAATTGGGATTCATGGTCAGTGGCGGTACCGCTGCGCAGTAGGTGCGGAGGGTGTTCAATTTTATTGTCACCGTACGGTTATGGATCGCATAAAATTCTAGGATTCAGGTTTCAAGCATCGGCAAGCAGTTTGGGTACCGCCGCGCTCGCCGGACGGGTACGGCGGGTAATACCAGTTGGTTGGGTCTCTGCGGTTTGGTTGGGTTCGATGATTTGAATAATTCGGTTCGATGCGATGTTCTGCCGCGGCAATTTTCGCAAATTATCACGTGTATACTTCTAGGGTGATGGGCGACGTTGTGGTGGCGGCCAGGAGGGGAAAAGCGGTTTTGTAGAGCAGAATTATGGTTATTGCGTGTGAAGAGCACGGAGGTTGGAGAAGCGACGTCTTCTGTCCAAGAGGATTGCGACTTTGAGAAATGAACACGGAAGAGTGCTCTTAGTCTGCACACCTGATGGGCGGATGGGTGGATGGGTGTTATACTTAACAGATTTATCGATGAAATTCAAAAGCAGGGCGATGTGTGTCGTTTTCATAAAATTTTATGAGATATTCGCAAATGTGCCTGGAAGGGAGTGAGGATGTGGGCTGAAGAGAGGCGTTCTGCTAAACTCGTCGGATAGTAATGAAAGTTGGATAATGCGAAAGTTGTGTTAGCCTTGAATTCGCAACACTATTGTTGGATGAGAGTGCGTTTATCGTGTAATATTCCCGCACAAGCAGCACGTATCGATGAGTGTGCCCCTTCCAGCACACATCGCATTGATGGTCATAGTAATCATCCTGCCTCTTTGTCTAACGTGGCTGTTACAAATTCTTGGTCCTTTGAGTCAGTTTCCGGGATATGAAATTATACGGCCAGACGAGGGTAAATTAGATATACACTCACAGCATTAAGAAACTTATGCATTTTACTATTTTACATTTTACTTACAGGCAGCAAGCTACATGTGCTGAAATTCCAACCTACATCATCAACTCTCACCAAGCACTGCCACCTGATCCTAACAAAGGTAGGACAGTGACAGAGAAGTGAGCTACAATGTCGTCATCATCTACACAGGCGACGCAGAAGGTTTCACGGGTTAGAGTGAGGGTTAGGGTTAGGATAGCTTACACTTACTGTTTGACGAATCTGCACGCCGGGTAAGTCGTCTGCATTCTTTTCTGTCTAGAGTTAACGAAATGCGGCGGATTTCATACAAACGTTGGGCAGCATCTGGTTGGTCTGAATTCCTCAAGTCCAATCGCTGCGAAAGGAGAATGTCGCCGAATTGGAATGTTTGACACGGCGTGTGATCGTTGGGATTCGGTTGGAGCCCCGCGCTGAAACAAACCCCCATTACTTACTTATGGTGGTTGTACAGTCCGGGTTGGAGCTAGGCCTCAACAAGGATGAGATTAGGTGCGTGAGTCGACGAGACGAAGGTATATTTGATCCAATGTGTCTTTTTTGATCCATTGTGATACCCAGAAGAGAACGTGTTCTTCTCTGCCCCTTCCTCGTACCCAGTTTCGTCTCACGTCGGATCTGCTTAGCGTTAAATAAGCCTGATGCCTTGATGAACCTGTAAAAAGAATTAGTTGTACCTTCGCTAATTTGTTTAGGTCTTGGAATAAATATTCTCCCAGCTTTCTATTCCTTAATCGGCAGAAGCTTGGACTATAACAGAATATCTTCTCTTTCTTCCTCGTCGCCACAGACCCAGCAGGCCGGTGGTAGGAGTTTGTCGATTTTTTACACTCAGTCAACAAGCGTCTTCAGTCAGCTGCATCCTTTGCCTTCCCACTTGCATGTGCCACCGGAGTCGCAGTCTTCCATTACTGCAGCGTACCGCGGAGGTGGTTTGGACCGTTTTCCGTGTGGAGCAGGTGTCTCCATCCACTCTACATGACCTAGCGATCTTAAAAAGACGGCGCAACGCCTAGTCTAAATATTTTTTTTACATCAAAGGTCTCGGGTAGCATCTCACCATCCTTGATAGCAAGGATAGCCTTGCAGGCTCTATCGTCGGGGATGTTAAAACAAGACGTTGCTCTGTGTAGCTCATCCCTATAGTTGTTATACGCGGCCTTTAAATCGATATGAAGGTAGTAAGCATCGATCTGTTGTTTCTGTTTTTTTTCCTTAGATTTGACGTAGTGTGAATGTTTAATCGATGGTAGGTTTTCCTAGGCTGGAGCCACACTGGCATGGCGGACCAGGTTGTTGCCAAACGACTTTGGGCGATCACACAGCAGGCAGATAATATCTAGGACGCAATGTTCAGAAGGTTGATGCCCCTTTAGTTAGATCAATTCAGTGGGTCTTCTTTTTTTGTGGATCGGGTAAAAAATGCTAAGGTTCCATTAATCGTGCATACTTTCCTCCGACCGTATTTTACAGATAGGTTGGTGCATGCTCCCTACCAAGTCATATTGATGAAGTTCAAGTAAAAAGTGGGCAGGTGGGAGTGGGAGTGTTCCGCTTTATCGACATAAAGCTCACTTTCCAGTCACATTTAAGCGACGGGTCGACGCCTTCGCTTCACTGATCATGGTGGTCAAATAGGCGCCTACATTCAAAGAAGTACGTACTGCATGCGAAACATCACAAGCGGGAAGCAAAAGGCAAGTTTAATTGACCTCAGCGGCATATCCTTCTTCCAAGACATCACTGGAGTGCCTTGAATGATCTTGTATCATGCGCCTATCACAAATTTGCCTTGTACTCCGTCTCGACACTCATTTCCCACCGTCGGCGATGTTCACACGAAAGGTTTCCCTTCCAACACCCAAGGCTGGACAGTGGACAGACTGCCCAAAAGGAAGTTGAAAAATCTGTGGGAACTTTGGAAACAACTTCCAAGATTCAAATCAATTATGATAGCCAACGGATGAACGCATAAAACTGTCAATGTCATCCGACCATTATTCAACTAAGAGCGCCATTCACCCGTCGCAGCGACAGCGACAGCATACAACTATGAAACTCGATATCCGCAGTCACAGTCATCATCGACTCAGCGTCTCAGCCGTCTTGTGGTTAAAAGACTACAGAAGTTGCGGTGCCTTTTGCCTTTTCCCAGCCGCAACGCAACAGCAAGAGATGAGAAAGCTGCCGCTCACAGATGCTGTGCACTGAAATTCCGTAAAGCAATCGAAGCAAGGTTAGACGAAGGTTTTGGATTGCAAAGTGGCAAAAGAATGTGTGTCTGCACATGTGAAATGTCTCGTTGCTTCCCGGTTGTGATGTAATTCAAGCTTCAGGCTTCTGCTTCGTCTTGGGCATCCACCCACGCTGAATGGGTGTAGAACGTTGAGTAGAACTTGTGCTTGAGGGAGTGGAAGATGCGACAGGATTGCATTAGATGCGATGCATTAGTGTCGCAATGCTGACGAGACGGAAATGGGGGAGTGCATCTGTAACTGGAGAGGCACAGCAGCTGCATTCTTCTGCATTCAAAGGAAACAGAATTCCAACGCGGGCTCAGAGATTACTTTTGTCTGATGATCACTCAAGCCTTGGTGTTTGTTTGTGCGGATAAACAATGGAGAGACTGTTCGTAAGAAAAACTCCAAGTGCTTTCCAGTTTTCACCTTGAGCTTGATCAAGCATCGCCCAAAGTCTGACGAAACTTTTGACTTGAACACGCGGGAGTATCACCACATGAAGCGAAGTACTTCTCCGACTGCTAATTGACGGCTTCCCCTTCACACAGCACACAAGGCCCCGCTTCATGCGACGGTCTCGCGTTGAAAACGACTGCAACTTGTAAACCGCCCTAATTAGGCCTTAAATTGCCGCTAAATCGCCTGGTTAGCACCGTGGTGAGAGAAAAAACAGAAGAGCCCATATTCGAGCAACTCTCCGTGCGGCATTGTGCCGTGGCAAGGGTTGGGCCTCTCGCCACTCACGTCGCGCCGCACCGAGTGACAGATAATTGAAGCCCGGAATATGCCTCTACCTGCATGGAATCAAAATTAATTGGACGTGTTCCTCTGCTGGGCTCACAACGTCTAATTATGTGCGTTCCATGCTCCTTTGTAAACGTGCGATGATTGTGGCTGAGCTCGAGGCAAAAACTATTCCTCCTCCCACTAGTCATTCGTGGCTGACGGGTGAAATACACGAACACACTTCGAATCGGGTGAAACACTAGACCAGATCGATAAATGCTTATGGTTACTGATGCCCGACCCAACGGCGGCTGAGGTGATCTACGGAGCCAACAGCGGCTGGTGGTCGCGATGATAGATGTACACTTATGGACTACCACATGCGCGTCTGTATCGTGTGCTACCAGCGACGATGCATGTGAGACAGATCACTTTGGTGTGGCTTTTACGGAGCGAGTACAGACTCGAAGCCAAGGGCGAGTCGCAAAGGTGGCGAAACACTGCGCTTTCGGGCGGCAATGGAAGGGACTGGCAATTGGAAACAGAACATGTCATGTTTCTCTCATTTTTGGAATCAAACAGGGTGTAAGGAGCTTGTTCTTAACTTACTGAGGAATGTTGTAACATGCTACACGAAGTAACAATTTTAATTCTGTTCGGATCACGAACCGAACGAGAGTTGGACACGCGGCCGCGGTTTAATTTATGTGACTTGTTCATCGAGGAAAATTCGACCGATGAGAGCATTAATCAGGCGTGCTTACACCATTGAGGAGGAACTCGTTAACGTATAAGAATATAAAGTTGTCCAAGCAAACTGGAAAGTCGATCAATCTGAGAGGCTCCCAAAGTAAGAAGCTTTCTCGATCGTTGTTGCAAGTTTGGAGCATGTATTTGAGGAAACTTATGTTAATAATAATCCTAACCAGTGCTAACCAGGTAAGCATCACTGTATCCTCTGATACCTAGAGAGTGCATCCCAAACTGCGAACCTTCTTCTGTAATCACCACTGATACAAAGAGACCCAATAACTATACACTTCATATCTCCATTATCTAAACGCGATTTTCTTAACAGTTTGCAACAGGTTGTATATCACTCTGGAGTAACGCGGTTATGCGTCTGTAAGTGCTAGCCGAACAATAAGTCCATCTTCTTCTTGGCTAGATTGTCAAAATTAGGAGCTAAAACTATATCTGTATCGGCTCCCGGCCTGTTTGGTCCCCGGTTTGAATCCCTTTTCAAAGGCGGTCCAGTGCCGACCATTTGCCTTTGGGATCAAATTAGTGGCATTAACACTGTGATGAATAACATAATCTGAAAGTGCTGGCATCTGGCAGCGCAACTCTCACTACCTAACCTAGTAAATCTTGCCAATTTCTGTCTTTATTAGATTTATGGATCTTATACGCTGAAGAGGCGTGGATAACTTCAAAAAAGAGTCAGTACAGTCATGTTCGCATTGATGACGTCTAGAGAACAGAAGGGGAATGTGGAGCGACACAAGGTTAGTTAGTCCTTTTGATTTTCTCAGAGCCACTCGTTCGACCGGCAAAAACCACCACGTCTAGACCAACAACAAGAGAACTGAGAAGAAAGATCTATTATACTGGCTCGGCCACTTTGCAAGCGGATGCATGACAACTGGGCCTTAATGATTGAAAAACCGTAGAGTGTTCGCGATTGTCAAGGATCTAGATGGGCTTACACGATTGTCTACAAATTACACGATCAGTTGAAAACATACTGCACCAATCGCTAAATGGTGATGAAGAGGGGTTTCATGCAGCTGCTTCCAATTATGACATCGTTTTCGCGGGCCTCCTCTATTTGCACTACTGACGCGAAGTCGAAGACTCTTCTGCTCTTGCTTGTGCTATTTGTGAAGAGTAACATTTAGAATGGTAGCCCTTGGCGTTGTGGGTATGTGCGTCGACTCCAACATACCTGAACCTCGATCTCGTAGGTTCGATCCCTAATCACCTCTTTCGAGTTACTTCGAGTGCTTCTGTCTAGAAAAAGCTTCTCAAACTTGGCCGTTCGAAGGCGGCATAAAACTGTAGGTCCCTTCCACTCGTGAGAGAACAAGAGTGGTTGCTGAGAAGCCATATTTAGAACGTACATTTTTCGAGATACACTTGTAAGATAAATGCGATATGTTCATATTTCTGATATACAACCTCATGAGAACCGTCGCGGGTTGGCAAGGGAAATACGTTATTTGCTCAGCCTCATCATTATAGGTTGAAGAGGAGAAGTGTGACGTTTCTCCTGTCTTCGCTGGTGGCTGCCAGATTCTGCGAATGTCGTCGTCGCATATATTTACTTCGTCAATTGGTTTGTGCGATACAAGAAATCTCTTGCATATCTGTCTTTTCGAAAATTGAAAGAGCTTGAGCACATTTTTGAATCTTCCGTATATACAAATGAATTCATTTTGGATGACTACTAGTTAATGAATTCCAGCATTTTTTTCAACACGAGCTACGGTGCTACCCTGTTGATCTGGCTGGGGTACTTCCAGCCAGCTGTCGGGTTTCAGACGGAGACACGGTCTTATTTGATCCAAAAATCCTCCTCATTACAAGGCCGCAGAATGCTTTTCTTAATTCGTGCGGCTTGCTAAGAGATGGCGTAACTTGTGTGATTCCATTGTTATTATTCCATTGGGACATGCATTGGAAAGCTACTGTCATTGTAAAAGTTATCATAGCTTCAGATGGGCTATACTTTATAATAATAATACTATTGTACATGTTTTTCTTAAGTAAACGTTTAAATTTTGAAAACAAACAAAAAAATACAGCACGAATTAAGTTATAGACCGAATACGTTTCGGAAATGTTGGTACGTCGGCGGTACCGCGTGATCTAAAGATTGAATGATTGAATGAAAATGAATGACATTTATAAAATGGTGCAGGCTGTCAAGGATTGGTGTTACTTACTGGAAAATGTGAATACGAACATGGAAAATAAACTACAATGGTAAAGAAACCAACAGAAACGGTGGAGTTGTGCTTCATTCCTCATCAGATGAAACTGAGCACACAATGTTGAGCCCTTAAACGGCAAGAAAAACAAAGTGTAAATATACGACAACAGCCTAAGCTGCTTACGACTCCTCTCATAGCCACAAGCTTGTCTCAACGCATAATTCAAGCTCTTACACCAGTCTTCGAATGCAAAGTCTTTCAAGTGAAACCTGTTTCTCAAAGAGACTGTCGTGGCAAAGGCACAATGTACCCGCACAAAATCCACCAATGTTCACACGAAGATGGCACAAAATCCGCCCATAAATCGACTGTTCTTACTCGAAGAACATTTCAATGCATAAATTTCTCAAAAACCAGCCGCACTCTGGGGTCAAGAAATCTTTCATTCGACTGGCATTGTCGTCGATGAGCATACACTGGGCTTCCGACGACAACGGCTTGTTTAGGCAAACGCTGTTGGATTTGAATTAATTATCACATCGTTAATGTTCACTTGCCTAAGTGACACCGATTTGGCCCGGCTACGAGGACTGTGCCGGCTCGGCTCAGGAAAAGCTCTCAACGGCTTGAATTAATTGCTGGAATATTTAAATCAGTCTATCAGCAGGCTTCCACTCAGCCCCGAACACTAAATTATTCGACGAAGACTTTTACATTTTTAATAACACACGAGCCTACTCGATGATGATTGGTTTTCGAACTTTTGTTCTAATGCAGGCATTAGCCGCGTGAATCGATTTTTAATGATTTATTTATGACAACGCCGCGGAGTTGGGATGTGTAAAATGGGCTTCTAATCCCTGCGGGGTTTCGGTGGAATCAAGTTTGTGTTCGAGGTTGAAAATTTATAAAATGGTTGCAAAATGGCAGCGTCCTCTCTGATAGTCTCAAATATTCGCAAACTACGATGTTCTTAGGAAAATTGGGAAAGAATTTTGAAAAAACGGATGCCATGCGACTTGCATCGAGAAGCAATGGAGCCCATGATGGGCTTGGCATAGCCTCTTCAAAATGATGCCTTTTCTCCAGGTGACAGATCTACGAATGTTTAGACCGACGGCTCACCCATGTCGCGGATCAGTTCCATGAAAACCGAATGACGCATGGTGTCTGCTGGGTGCGGAGCGATTGGCCTCCGAGGGAGATCACATCGACAACCCCAACCGAGAAAAAAAAAACAACTCAAAGGCAATTTATCATACCTCTCTCCCGCTTGGGGAGCTCCATTCGTGGCAGGCTTACGAGGCGTAATCCGAAAAACAAAGAGACTCTCAAAGGCAAAAGTCAGTACCTCGAAGTAAGCCACTGTTACGCTCATTATCTTCAGGTTAACGATTCGAATTTCAGACTCAGCCAGCAGCCAGCAGCCAAGAACCGCGGCAGCAGTACCAAGATACAGCAGAACAATGCAACAAGGTGATGGCGTATATGTGTCACACCTATATATTGCAGCAGTCTGAAACGCTGCAGCAGCACGCGTTACAACAACCGGATAGATACACGTCTCTCCAGAGTGAATTGTCGCAAATACAATTAGAAAGAAAGAAAAAAAATGCACACACACTCACCGGGCACACAACAGACAGACTCGTTTATAATAGAGCTGAGCTCGTGAAATAGATACCGCACAACGGAATTGATTGCTGCGACACAATAATTGAATCACCGGATGATAGTGATTGCTTTCCTGTTTCATATGGGATGCAGCTGGCGTAGGCCTATTTCGTATTGTGGTCAAGAATTGTGATTTGATGTCCGAGCCGATGATTGATTGCACCGAACGATGGCAGACACTTGTCCGGCGAGACGGAGATCTTGATGGATGACATCAACTGGAAACCACGGGACTGTGTATTACATTCATCCCGCCGTAGAGACCGTTGTTTTTTGTAAACTCTCCTAGCTAGCTATAAATCATGGATTTTTTTTTGTGGGAAAAAATGGCTTTAATTAATTTAAATGCAAGGAATGGCATTTTTCTTTCACCTCGGTGTGATGTGAGAGCTGAAAAAATGCATTTTGATAGGCGATGGAACGCACTCATATCAATCGACGGATGTAAAGTGCTAGCTTGGTGCAAGGAAAACAGAGTGTGATTCATAACCATTCCGAAGCGATGCGCTTCTACTGTCTTTCATTGCGTACAGTGCATTGAACACAGTTCAATTTCGAACTTTTGCGGTAAAAAAAAAAAGAGGGCAGCACTTTACATTCTTTCCGAGTATCGGCTAAAATTTTGAAAAGCTGTCGATATATTCGCTCGACTGTCAACCAAGGAAGGGAGAAGCGGCAGTATAGAAATATAATGAGCACTGTGAAACAGGCATTCCAGTGCTTTTGGATCTTCGGGTGTTTGTGGAACACCAACCTTTATATATAAAGATTTAAATAACCTCAATATACACGTTACGTACCTATGTCCTGTCCTGGATCAGAGCATAGGGTACAATTCATTTCGCAAAAAACAATAACGTGGAGGCACAATCGAAAATTGACTCAAGACATAACAGCCGTCGTGCAATTCGAAAAAAATCCAAACTCCGGACAAGCCTTTTGAAAAGCAGTAAGTCTTGATGGAAATCTTATTACAATGATAGAGACGTCACGAAAGCAAGATTGGTGAAGCTTTGCTGAGATGCGGCCTTTAACTAGAAGATTACTTGAAACGTCAAAAAAAAAATACAGCACCCTTACTACACTGATGATACCCAGCTTTAAAGTGAAGGTTATAACTCACATTTAGCTTAACCTTGAACAGAGTTTTTGGTTGAATATGTCTGGTTTCCAGAAGTCCGTTCAATTGTTAGCATACGCGTGATTGGCAGAACTCAGCGAGCCGTCAGTGAGGCTTTGCTAACATTGAGACGGAAGCGGCTAAAATGGGTCTGGCGGTGAATGAGGGCAAAACCAAGTATATGCTGTCCTCAAAAAAGGACATACAACATCGACGTCTTGGACAGAGCGTCACAATGGGCAGCTACAACTTCGAGGTAGTCAAGGACTTCACTTACCTCGGCTCCGGAGTAAACTGTACAAATAACATCAGTACCGAGATCAAGCGTAGGATAACTCTTGCCAACCGCTGTTTCATCGGGCTCAAGAGGCAATTGAGTAATAGAGCCCTCTCTCGAAGAACCAAGCTGACTCTATACAAGACACTGACCATCCCAGTCTTCCTATACGGCGCGGAGGCATGGACAATCTCGAAAGCGGATGTAGAAGTCCTTGGTCTCTTTGGGGGAAAAGTTCTACGCACGATCTTTGGTCCTGTTTGTTTGAAGGCTTCTGGAGGAGAAGATTCAATCACGAACTGTACGGGCTGTACAGCGACATGAGCCTATTTAGGCGTCTACAGATCCAACGCCTACGGTGGCTGGGTCATGTAGAGCGTATGGACACTACAGCTCCGGCCCGAAGAATCTTCGAATCCGAACCTGTCGGGCAACGCAACAGAGGACGCCCGCGTTTAAGGTGGCGCACCCAAGTGGAGAAAGACCTCAACCAACTTGGTGTGCGAAACTGGAGACAGCTAGCCAGAGATAGCGCTAGTTGGAGAGGCATATTGGTTGAGGCCCAGGTCCACCCCGGACTGTAGCGCCACACAAAGAAGAAGAAGATGTCCGGTTTCACAGGCAATTTCGAACTTCAGCTGAACATCTTTGTGAAACTGTGAAGCTGAGCATGAAAGTTTAATTTTCGACAACGTACTTAGACCCCGAACGTGTTACAGTCCAGACAGCGCTCTCTGGCGGTAATCGGATCTAATGGGTGGCATAAATAAACTGATTGAGGCACCTTATTCGACATAAAGGGGAAGGCAACCAAAGGCAACCAATTGTGCTTAATACCACACAACCATTGGCTTTATAATGATAAGGATACAGCCCATAGAGGGCCAGGGCCTAGCTTCTCAGCAACCACTCGTGTTGCACACGCGTGCTATTGTTCTCTCACGAGTGGAAGGGGCCTACAGTTTTATGCCGAATCTGAACGGCTTTGTTTGAGAAGCTTTTTCTAGACAGGAAATACTCTTTGAGCATTGTCAGTGACGGGAAAGGGGTGGGGCCATGAAAGTTATTTCTGCTCAGAGCAGGAATCGAACTTACGAGGTCGACTCACACACCCACAACGCGGGCCACCACACATCCACTGGTTGTACGTTGCGCTATTGTACGTACCCATACGATTTAAAACAGAGCTAGTCAGCACTTCTTTATCATCCCTTCTTTAAAGAGATTTCAATAGAAAACGATGCGCCTAGATCTACCGTCTTCAGATGAGCTGATCTTCCATCTCTGCCCATGTCACTAATTTGACGGATAAATGCCTGCCCATGGGACTTTTCGGCTGCATTCCTCGTCGTGCCACGTTATCAACTGACGCACGAGGAGAATTTTTTTTTTTTGAGCCACAGATTGAGCCACAGATACCGGTCTAGATTCTCTGAACAATTAAACATTGTCTATTTAAAATACTCCTTTTTCAAGAACCGCCTTAACTTAACCCACTCGACTCAGTCCCCATCAACGCAAGACTTTAATTAAACTGGCACTAATGTCATACTTCTTCTGAATGTGTACATTGTCATAGGCCTGTTGGAAGATCACGTCCGAACACTAGGCTTCATCAGCATGATTGCTGTAGAAGCTGCATCGTTGAAGAAGATGTAGAATGCGAGGAACTCTTCCCCTGTCGACATGTAAAGGAGATATAAATTCATTGGCGCTCACTGATGGTCAATCAGCATCCCCTCGAGTCCATAGCTCGACTTTGAATAAGCCTTTGCGAATCGTTCGAGCCTCTACCGTATCAATCTAAATATCCTATTATTACTTAGATTAGTTAAGCCTTATAGCGTCTATCAGGCAGAGACTATAGCTGTTAAGGAAGTGTAATCTTGGCTGAAGAATAATGTCGTCATCTTATGAGAGCTTAGCGACAATTAAACCTCTGGATGAAGTCTGTCAGTTCCTTGGACAACCCTTTTAGCGAGCTGACCGTGCGTCTTAACGTCAATTTCTTTCGAATTGAATTTACGAACTTGCAAGCCATTCATCTTGCTGGTGCACAACTACTGTTGCAGGTAGTTGCAGGCTGAGCAGATCGACTCTGCGCCATTGGAACACGCGCCTGCACTTTGGGTCTGTCCTTCAAGGAAACAACAGAGACGAGGAAGGAAACCACAACTTTTTAACTTGCAGTGACTTCTCATACCGAAGGTAAGGTAGGCTTGCCTCTTCCCCAATATGACTAGATCCACGTGATAACACATTGGTCCAGCGCTGATCTAAATATGATTGCTCCATGTGGTCAGTCATCTACCTTAATCTGTATCACCACCTAACATACATCGCTTCTTTCTCATCTCCGAGTGGTTCTGCAGCATTGGTTAATGGATCCTATCCGGCTGACCTAAATGGCAGTAACTGCTGGAGCTCACTAATCTGCAGCCGCAAGTTTTCTGATTTTGCCAGCAAGTACCTTTTCATTTCCTTTTCTGTATTTTAATGTAAAGTATACACGTTTTTTTTATTTCAATCGTGTGATTACTCAAGATAGTTATCATCTATCAAATCGTCCACATTTGCAGTGATAGGAAATACAACCCCTGTGGTATGCAAGCAGGTTTGATTTCACACCGAGTCTCGAATTCGTACGGAAACCTGTGACTATGCAACGCATTTTGCTTGCTTGCTTGGCACTAGCAAATATCCCACAAGGAAATAATACAGAATTCCCTCAAAATGCACCTATCATTTGTCCCATTCACACACATACCATCAATTCATAAACTCACCATTCACAGTGTTTCTTGTTACATGGATAGGCATTCGGAGCTACGAACGAGGTGGCTGCTCGTAGGAAATTCCTTGACAACTAGATGGCTACAGTTTCCATTGGGTTGTTGTCATGAATAACACATCAGTGGTGGGAAATTAGTTTATGCAAGTGTGTCTCGTGGTAGACAAGGGAACAAATGGCATTCTATTGTGAATAGCACTCATTTAGTGGTTATCCATTTACATACATTGTCGAGTATCGGTGCACAAATTTATTTTGAAATGATTCTCGTTAGGGGTAATTCTTCGTTGGAAATTTAAAAGTAAAACGAATAGATGTGCACAGACGTTTCTAGAGCCATTATCAATCCTTTGGATTCTTTCAACACTTCACTGCACTTGTAAAACTAATCGACTTATCTGGATATGCTCTCTCTCTAGTTTACTCAGGTGGCTACACTGAATAAAACAGCCTCAACACGTTTTTCTTCCTTGGCGCTACAGTCTTGGGTAAACTTGGGCCTCAACCAATATGCCTCCCCTCCGAGCACGTACTAATAGCTTCCAACGTTCCGCTGATTGAGGTCCCTTTTCAGTTACGACCACCACCGGAAGCGTAGTCATCTTTTACCGCGTTGTCCCTCGGGATTGGAGTCCAAGACACAACGTTTAACATTTAAGTACTCTCGCTACGTAAACATTGTGTTACTCATCATCTGCGCTTAATTGCTTTTCAATTGCTTAAAAGTAAAAACGACTAAATTCCGAAACGACCAAAATCGAATGCAGTGTAAAGTCGTCGTAATTTTTACAACATTTCCGAAAAATGCTGTCTGCCAGTCAATGTTAGTCAATGTTGATTAATTTTAATCAAATACCGGCTACCAAAACAGCTGAAAACCGGTGGGAGAGGTGGAAAAAATCTCCACTGCCTGCAAATTAATGCCCGAAATAAAATATTCAACTCAGATATCGATGCAAATGATTGTCGAACGAACCAACAGTCTCAGATCATCTCCAGTACGAGAAAGTTGTGATAAAAATACCGGATTCCCTTCGCGCCCAAACATGAGGTCCGCCTTCGCTAACGCTTTAGTTATCGTGTTAATTGCAGCGTCACCGATGAAGAGTCAAACAATGGAAGGTGCGTTAGTGCCCGTGTCAAGTGACTGTTTCTAAAAACGTTCGTCTTTTTCGTCTTCAATCAAAGGTGCCTGTCCCACGATCCTAACGAAGCAAGACTGGGGCGGCTCTGTAGCGACTGGGGTGGACTATCAAATTATTCCCGTGCAGTATGTGATCATTCAACACACAGTGACGAAAAGGTGCGATTCTCCCCAGAAGTGCGCTGTGATTTTGAGGAGCATACAGAACTATCACAAGAGTATTGGCTTCGATGACATCGGATACAAGTGAGTAGACGGTTTTTGTTTTAAGTGTTTGTTGGTGACTGTCGCTGCATCACGAAATTCGTTTCGCTTACGAGTTCAAACAGGTTCAGTTAACGTTTGTACGTGCTGAGCGCAATTCAAATTGATTGCAAATTTGATTGCCGGAAACGTCAGATTTGACGTTTGTTGTGTAGCCGCCTTTGTGATGTTGTGTTTAAGTGGCGGCGCCAAATGACTCCATAATGATGTGACCAAAATTGGATCCACACCGATCCATGATCGATCTCCCAAGAGGTCAACAGTTTATACGTGACATTACAGCTTGGTCTGTGACATGGACTTCTGGGTAAGTGATGGTAATGAAGCCGATGAAGAGATTATGTTTAATGACAAGCTGTAGAACCAGGCCCCCTCACTCAACGTTTATACATGAAAGAAAAAGAAAATCCGAATCGTGTACAAGACTGTTAGAAGAAATTGAAGGAAGAAATTAAAAAAAAGCCGAAGGCAAGATGGTGCTTTATAGTGTATTCTTGCTCCCAAGGAACATGTCCTAGAATTTTAAGGATACGAGGAACATTGACAAGGGCGCTGTGTAACTTCAGCTCCCCTTCCAGCGACTGTCACAAACTTACAGGAGCAAGTTGCTGAGATTTTGCAGCTATTCCCTGACTTTAAGGAAGAGTTTATTTTATTTTAAGGTTCCAAACATTTCGGCTTCAATATTGAGCAATCCCTGATTTTTGACCACTGTACCATATCTAACTGATTACTGTCTGTTTCGATTGACTTTCAGCTTCCTGATTGGAAACGATGGAAGTGTGTATGAAGGACGCGGATGGCACAAGGTCGGCGCTCACACACGCGGCTACAATGCTAAAGCCACGGGAGTAGCATTTATAGGAGACTTTTCCAGTAAGTAAAATTCACTACCAAATAACTCAATTAACGCAACATTTTTTAGATGAACTCCCGACAAGGAAAGCACTGAATGCTGCCAAGAACCTTATGAGATGTGGCGTTGAATTGGGTGAGCTTGGTCCCAAATTCAAGTTACTAGCTGCTAGACAAGTGCAAAAAACAATAAGCCCTGGGCAGCCGATTTCTGAGGAAATTCAAAAATGGGATAATTGGTGTCAAAAACCATAGGAATGGTGATTGTTTGTTGTTTTTTTAATTTAAACCTAATTTTGGCTGTCATAAATATAAGCAAACAAGTACCTTAGACAAATTTGTTGAACGAAGGTATGCATTAGGACAATTTTATGAATGAGAGATTTGCATCAAAAGTTGAATTAAGGGGATATATGTAAAAGATGATATGCAACTTTGGTTAAATTTGCTCATGTATGTTAATGTGTACGGTGTTAAATGGTTCCCATTCTCGGCGTCAAATGTACTATTCAACAAACTCGGTGCAAGCAGAAATCATTGGCTGAACAAAGGTGTGATTACATGAGTTTTTCTATATTTTCATTGAGTCTATAATGTAATGTTGCCTATAGTTTTGTAGATCTTAGTCGTGATATTCACTCATTTTGCTTTTCAACGATGTGTGATTCATTTATCATTAAATCAATAGAAAACAGTTTTTATTTGAATTCTTGAATACCTCAAGTGCGTGGCGTAACACTGTGACATACCAAGCATTTGCGAAGTCGACGAACTCGTTAAGCGAAGCACTGCCTTCACCTCCTTTTCTTTGGCACCACTCCCTGTATGCGTCTTAGTACATTTAACACAACCAGGTAAATATGGTCCAGGTTCACTTGGGGCACACAGTACTCAGGACAGTTCGGCTTTATAACGCGGGTCATCAATACAGACACTTCAGGGATGGCTCTCCCTTATAACAATTCCTGCTCTGCTCATGTAGAGACCTCACTCTCTGTGGGAAACTCCATATGGGGGCCTAATTTTTCGACATCACTTAACTTAAAAGCTGCGTTGTAAGCATTTCAGGACTTTCCAAACACTTTCCACAGCATATCATGTCTCGATTTCGTAAATAACGCGTAGTATGTTGTTTTCCAAGTTCAAATGTTGTTTTTCTTTTTCGAGTCCGAGGTGGACAGGCACAGGCTTCAACCAACTAGGCTCTCCAAATAGCGCAATGTCTCGCTAACTGTCTCGCTAACTGTCTCTAGGTTCGCAAGGCATTTTGGTTGAGATCCGTCTCCACTTGGGTACACCATCTTAAACACAGGCGTGGTTATATGGGTCCCAGGTTCGAATCCCAGTGAAAGCTTAAGTTAGTATGCTTTTATTTAGTTTTCAAATCTGGTCCAGTCACCATTTGTTGTTGGGACCAATTTAACAGCACTGGGTATCACCATGAAGAGTGCTAGCAATTTCGCTGGCAGCCCAATAACCTAACTTAACCTAAGCTGGGGGCTTCCTCTTTTTCGTTGCCCCACAGATTCGGGTTCGAAGACTCTTCCGGCCGAAGAGGAGTTGTCACTAGGCGTTGGATCCATAGACGGCTGGATGCTGTACAGCCTGTACAGTTCGTGGGTAAATCTTCTCCTCCAGATTCCGTCAATGCAAACAGGACCAAAGATCATACGCCGAACTTTATCTCTCAAAGAGACCAAGGATTTCATCATCCGCTTTTGAGATTGCCCATGGCTCTGTGCCGTACAGCAGGACTTAGATAATCGGTGTCTTATATAGAGTCAACTTTTTCCTTCGAAAGACGGCCTCTTAAACCCAAAGAAACAGCAGTTGGCAAGAGTTATTCTATGTTTGATCTGGTTGTAGATGTTCTGATGATGATCTTGAATTACTTAGTCCGGAGCCAACGGAGTCCTAAACTATGTAGAAGTTATAGGTGCCCATTGTGGTGCTCTGTCCAAGACGTAGATGTTGTATATCCTTTCTTGTGGACAATATATATACTTCCAAATGTTACCCGACCGAAAATTCAACCGAGGATACAGCGTATCAAATTTTGACTCTTTCTGGAAGTAATGGTATTATGCAACAAACGAAATCACTTGCAAAACCCAGTTGCCTTCTTAAAATGGGAAGCACTCCTGAGAGGCCAAATTTTAGGATTATTTTATTTTAAATAAAATTTGGTGGACAATTGAACTATTGCCTGTAAAAATGGTGTAGTTCTTTTCTTTCCTAGAGTGGCTCGTTACTGCATCGTTCGCTCCCAACGCTGTTATCAATATAAACGACCTCCACTGTAGCTGCTTTTTCGTTATTGACCACATATTTCGTCTTTTCTTTGTTCTCGCATCGAATGTCGACATTTTTTCTTACAACGCACAAACGAACGTCATAAGTCGCATAGGAGTAGTCAGTCAATAAATAAAGTGCTGACTAAGTGTACCTCAATTGTCGTTTCTTTCGATGACCGACAAGAAAGCCAGCTCAGATCTGAATTTGGAGAATTTTTTAGCAAAATCTCAGCAAAATGTCCCTCGTTTTGACTCTAAGGGGAAATGAGAAATATCCCATGCAAGTGTTATCTTTCAAAATATGACCGTGGTTTATTTTTAAAATATTGCTTCCATGCTTCTCGCGAAAACCGGTCTGGTTCTAAAGAAGTTCGCAAAACCACTTATCATCCGCTGAGCGACCACCAAGAATGGAGCAACAGCAACAGCCTGGCATGTCCAGCAACTGGATTGGGGAACCCCTTGCAAATGTGTCATGCTGTTAAGCAAATTCAACGATATACGATTTTCTGCACAAAAAAACACAAACCTAGCTCAAAGCCCTGTGAGAGACGGGGAAAAATCCCCCGTCCACGCAATTAATATTCGAAATAAAATCTTCAACTCGGCTATCGATGGAAATCATTGTTGCAGGGACCATCAGTCTAGCAGCACCTTTGATACGATAAAATTGTGTTCAGAATACCGGATTCGCGTTTCGCACTCGATCATGAAGTTCGCCATTGTCACCGTTTTAATTGTCGTGCTAATTGCAACGTCGGTGAGGAGTCAACAAAAGAAAGGTGCGTGTGTGTGTGGTGAAGTGATTGTTCCCGGTTGATTATGAATTTGTTTTCTTCCCCAGCTAAAGGAAGCTGCCCAACGATTAAGACAAAGCGACAGTGGGGTGGATCTGTGGCCACATCGGTTGACTATCAAGCCATTCCCGTGCAGTACGTGATCATTCATCACACAGTGACGAAAAAATGCGATTCATTCGACAAATGCGCTGTGATTTTGAAGAACATGCAGAGCTATCACATGAGTATTGACTTCAACGACATCGGATACAAGTGAGTAGACTTTTGACAAGATATTTGGGAATTTTCATTGATGAGTGCAAGTCGCGTTGTTTATGAGGTCAAATCGGAAACTGGTTTATTTGATGAGTGTGGCATTCGTCAGACAATGGGAAGTAAGTCATCCAATTTTTATTGTTTCCTAAGTATGTTCGTCTTTTTTGACACTCGGTTTTGAAGTGTGTGCTTAGCAACAATTCGACATATTCTGCAGTCTTGTTAGTGCATTCCTTTGCAAAAGCCTACTTAACGCAGCACCCGAATTAATTACGGATTTCTCATTCTAAAATAATTCCAATTAAATTGTTTAAAATCATTTTAAAGATGAACAAGAGATTCACGTTGAATCATTCCAGAAATTAAAAGTGACGGAAAGATGACAACGCCTCTTTTAATGACCGTACATTTTTGGATCAAGGTGAAGTACTTGTAATTTGCTTCCCAAGACTCCACGACAGGGAATCACTTTGAAATAAACAAAATAAAAAGGTCAAAACCACAACTTGGCCATAAATTGCACTTAGATGATTCACGGCCGGTCAAAAAACAAAAACCTTTCGATGAGCGTTGGGTGTACATCCCCATACTTCAGTTACTCCCTTGACTTTACTCAAGTAAAGTTCCTGTAGAGGGTCATCCATTTTGTGGTTCCAAAGAGTGCTTACATAAAACACATTTATGATTTGTGTAGATGTCCATCGATCATTTTTCTACGACACTCGTTTCTGGCAAGATTATTTTGGCCGACTTTTCGAATCATATCGGGCAAGAACTAGTTCATACCTTGACGAATATTCGTCTTGAAAGCGTCAAGAAGTTATAGCTGGCATGCATGTTGTGTAAAATGTGGCAACATCTTGATGAAACCGCATGCCGTCCTCTCCCATATCTTCGATCTTCGATTGAGAACAAGCAAATAAAATAGGTTAAGATTTTGACTCCCTGATAAGTTATTGTGCCCACGCCTTGATGTGGACCACTGACACCATCAGCTCGAATGGGATGCAATACTGTTTTGACAGCAGCATGTGCAATTTCAGTTTTCCTTAATCGAAAATTTTGCCGATCTTCGATGTAAAAGAAGATGCATGGTAGTTAGTAGTCACGTCTCCAAACGGCGAAAGATTAACGCATTCCTTCGTCAGATCGGTTTAAATTCTTCGCTAATACAAATGCGACTGCAAAATAAAATTTAGTGGCTGGGGTCAACAACACTTTCATGATTCATAAACCTTATCACCTCTGTAAGTAGCTCTCTTCTAATTTTCTCAGACTGAACGTAGAGTCTGAAAAAACTTCGTATCCGAAGCTGTGGGGCAACGCAACAGAGGACGCCCGCGTTTAAGATGGCGCACCCAAGTGGAGAAGGACCTCAACCAACATGGTGTGCGAAACTGGAAACTGCCAGGTATCGCGCTTATTGGTTGAGGGCCAGGTCCACCCCGGTCTGTAGCGCCATACAAAGAAGAAGAAGTCTTCGACGACTGTATTCACAGTTCTGACAATTGTTCTTAGTGTTAAGGCTTACTATGTATAGATGGTAATAGAGGAGGAGTAGATGTAGGTGAGTGCTTCACACAGTAGTCCTAGGTCGTGTCCGTTTGGACTTTAAGCGGTTGTAGTACACGAACCTTTTTTAAGGTTTGGCATTCAGTTGCGTGTGTGAATCATAGAGAGTCTCATAAGCGGTAGGTCTGTTTTTTGCTTGTTCATTTGCATTTTTGTTCCCCTCGTGGTCTTTATTCCTGATACCCAAAGCAAACACAATCTTTTGTTTTCTGATACACAGCTTTGTGTGTTATAACAAACCTAGACAGAAGTACCCAGCTTTCGCGTGTGCGTGTGTAGGCCCAAAAGAGTTGAGTCTAGAGCGATGCTTAATTCAGTCGATCAGCATCAAATTTGCATTTCTGTATTTTCTTAGATGTATACCGCTACTGCAACTACGTTGTCCTCATTTAGCTCCAATCTCTGTCTGGTGTGTGGGTTAAGGGCCAAAACAGTCTTCTCGATGAATTGTCTGCACACTAAATCCATGATGTTCATCATAATTTACCGACGTAATTCAAGATCCGTATTTCGATGGCATGTTCGCACGTTTGACAAGTATGAGAAATTGCAACTTTACCGAATTGTTAATAGTCGCGATCGGTTATAATAATAATAATAAGGGTGGCGCTGCAGCCCGTAGGGGCCAGGGCCTAGCTTCTCAGCAACCACTCGTGTTGTGCGTGCCATTGTTCTCTCAGGAGTGGAAGGGACCTACAGTTTAATGCCGAATCCGAACGGCTTTGTTTGAGAAGCTTTTTCTAGACAGGAAATACTCTTTGAGAATTGTCAGTGACTCGAAAGAGGTGGGGTCGTGAAAATTGTTTTTCGTTGCTCAGAGCAGGAATCGAACCTACGACGTTGAGGTTGAGGTCGACGCACATACCCACAACGGCACGGGCCACGACGTCGCGATCAATTAACCCTTTACATACTTAAGCATTTTTGAACCTCAACGTCAATCACAAAAATTACAAGCGAAAACAAAAACAAACTTAAAAGCGCTTATCTGCTTAAAATTCAGCAACATTCTCGGTTCGGTTCAGCCATGTCAACTCCACCCCTCAGAAGCAGTGAATTAATTTGAGTATCACCACTCATCAAACGATTAATGATAATCATCTGTTATGATCGCATGTTAAGGAAGCGAAGACGCTACAAAAATGCGCGTCTTCAAGTGGAACGGGGGGATGACACCTTCAAGCTCTCTCAAAAGAAAAATCACCGCGTCTAGCGATTAGCAACCGAAAAAAACCACCACAACAAGATTTAATTAAGCTGCTCTCAGTCTCAGATGCGAACGATAATCGCAAACAAGCTCTGACTGCAGTGCGAACCGTGTCGACGCGCGTAGCCATGAGAATCGCTTTGCTACTAGCCGTGCTCTTTGTGGCCGCTGTGAACAGTGAAAAGAAAAAAGGTTTCCACAGTCAAACCTAACAGCACCTTAGCACAGCACTGAGTTGAAGTTTTTTTTCTGAAATTTTCTAGCCGATTGTCCGACAATCAAGAGCAAGCGGCAATGGGGTGGAGTGCAACCAACAATCATCGACTATCAAACGATTCCCGTGCAATACGTCATCGTCCATCACACGGTATCGGGGAAATGCAATAATTTCGCCAGTTGTGCTGCTATCCTGAAGATCACGCAAGACTATCACATGGGCCTAGGCTACGATGACATTGGATACAAGTAAGTTGTTCGCCTGTTGTTGTGGCGAGTGTTTTGAGTGAAATACGCTGCCTTTGATGGTGTAGCTGATCTGGGGTTATGTTTCCATGATAAGTGAGGTCAATTGTGGGCGATTAAAATATCAATTAAATGATTGAAGCTTTGCCCAGCTTTCGGTTCGTTGTGAGCGTTGACTTCGAGTGTGTTTTCTGTGTTGCAGTTTCTGAATTTACTCAATTAAGTTAGGACTGTGTTACTTTGTTGATTTGGTTGGCGTCATTGGTTGTTAAATGTTGAATCGAACGTAGACTCATGATACCCACTGCCGACAGAGTGGTTCTTCTGCTTTAATGATGTTTGGAGATTGGAGAGACCTTATATCTTAACACCTCGAGTTTGATTTCCCTTTTCAGCTTCCTGATAGGAAATGATGGAATTGTGTACGAAGGATGTGGATGGCACAAGATTGGCGCTCACACTTACGGCTACAATCGCAATGGAACCGGAATTGCATTTATTGGGGACTTCTCCAGTAAGTACAAGACATTAGGAAATAACTCAATTAATTCAATTCAACATTTTCCAGATGAACTCCCGACAAGGAAAGCACTGAATGCTGCCAAAAAACTGCTGAAGTGTGGCGTAGAATTGGGTGAACTTGGTCCGAGGTACAAGCTATTGGCTGCCAGACAAGTGCAAAGCACTGCCAGCCCCGGTCTGCCGATTTATGGCGAGATTCAAGATTGGGACAACTGGGCTGACAGTCCTTAAACATTTGTTTGTTTGTCTTTATTGAACATACATGTAGTTTTAGTTTTCAAAAGCATTTATAAAGAATACGTTCGGTTAACAATTATTAAAGTGTTTTGTTCTTCTCTGATTACTCTCGGGGAACATTCATTAACTGCTTCCCTATTTGTACAACAAACGCCGAGGACAAAAGCTGGATTCACCACCCTTTGCCTACAGTTCAGAGTAATTGGTTTGGAGTAGGAAGACTTTGCTAAGCACTGAGCGCTATAATCAAAATGCCAGTCCAGCTGTTGGGATGCGCTTATGACATCGACATCGTTGTTTGGTCCCAACCCACCATAGTAGAAGCTTTCACGGCAATTAAGGCACAGGTGAAATGAGCTGGTCTTATGGTCAACGAAAACTAGACAAAATATATGATGTCGAGCAAAAACGATCCGCCGCAGGCCGCCTAGGCCAAAACATGACAATCGACAGCTACAACTTGGAGGTAGTAATGGAGTTTGTCTACCTCGGGGCACGCGTAAACTCCACGAATGACTTCCTAGTGCAAATCCTACGTAGAATCTTCTTCTTCTTGTGGCGCTACAGTCCGGGGTGAACCTGGGCCTCGGTCAACAATCCTCTCCAGCTGGCACGATCTTTAGCCAGCTGCCTTCAATTTCGCACTCCAAGATCCTTCTGAGATCCTTCTCCACTTGAGTGCGCCATCGGGTTCTTGGTCGTTCTCTATTGCGTTGTCCCACTGGTTCGGAGTCGAAGACTCTTCGGGCTGGAGCAGTGTTGTCCACGCGCTCAACATTGCCTAGCCATCTTAAGCGTTGAATCCGTAGACGCCTGACTAGACACATGTCGCTGTACAGCCCGTACAGTTCGTGGTTGAATCTCCTTCTCCAAGAACCTTCAACGCAAACAGGACCAAAGATTGAACGCAGCATTTTTGTCTCGAAGAGACCAAGTGCGTCTTCATCCGCTCTTGAGATAGTCCAAGCTTCCGCGCCATACAGCAGGACAGGGATGATCAAGGTCTTGTATAATGATGTCTTTCGAGAGAGGGCTCTACTACTCAATTGCCTCTTGAGCCCAAACAAACAGCGGTTGGCAAGAGTTATTCTGCGTTTAATCTCGAACCAAAATCATGCTCTACAAAACTCTTACTCTACCAGTCCTGATTTATGTAGCCGAAATCTGGCCGCAAAGCAAAACGGCAGGGCTGATTCTTGGTCTTCTTGGTGCCTTCGAAAGAAAAATTCTACGTCGGATATATGGTCCAGTCTGCGAGGATGGCGAATGGAGGAGAAAACACAACGGCAACGAGTTGTGCAAGGATGTGGATGTAGTCCGGAAGGCAAAAATCCGTCGACTACACTGGCTCGGTCACATCGAGCGCATGGATAACAACGCTCCAGCAAAGAGGATCTTTGAATCCTAGCCTCCTGGCTCCTGGAGAAAGAGAGGAAGATCTCCTGCATAGAGACCACATCGCGGATGTACGACAACTCGGACTGGAAGAAGCGTGCGAAGGTCTGTCACCGATGTGGATATGTGCGTCGACCCCAACGTACTTGGACCTACGCATCTGGGTTCGATCCTCGTCTAGAAAAAGCTTCTCAAAATTGTCGTTCGGATTCGGCATAAAACTGTGGGTCCCTTACACTCGTGAAAGAACAACGTACAATACGAGTGTTTGGGTAGAAGCTAGGACCTGGCCATGTACCGCCTTGCAGCGTCACCCGTATATTATATTCACAAAATGTGAAGAAGCTTCTTTGATTGGTCCATTTATTTGGAGAAAAAGTTTAAAATATGGCATCTAAAAACTTGAGAAAACAAGAGATAACAACAAGTTTATGCTGTTTGGCTATGGCCAACGAAACTCAACGATTTTGTGATCCCACTAATAAATTAATTCTGTCGTATCTTACTAACCGAGTCCGAGCCGTATTGTAATTTTTATGTCTTTGCTTCCCACTAGGTATGGTTGAAGACTCAGTTGCAAAAATAAAAGGGGATCTGAGCTCTATAGCCAATTGGGCTACCTACAACTGTCTAATGCTCAATCTTGACAAAAACAAAGCCATCCCGATCTCGAAACAATCCCCGTCTCTATCCAATTTCCCGCCAGTAACATGTAACAATATGTAAAACACCTTGGAATAATGAGCAATAGTGAATTGACATGGACTGCCCACATCGAGAGCTTAGTTTTCAAGATATACACATCCCTAAGAGGCCTGTCAATCAGCAAATATAGTCTCCCTCTCAAAGTGAAACTTAAACTTGTCAGAGCACTCATAGTGCCAATATTGACATAAAGATCCGAATTGTTCGCTGACTGACTCTTTCTAAAAGTTGACAAGAACAATCAATGCCACTAAAAGGTATGTTTTTAACCTACGCATGTCTCGGAACAACATCGTATTCTCCTAGGATGCAAATTAGTAGCATAATTAGGCTACAGATCGTGCATATAACTCATCAAAATTATTCAAAAGAAACAGCCAAATTATCTTTTTGAAAAGATCACTTTCCGTCGATCGATTCGTAATATTACCCCAAGGGTCCTAAATTCATACTTGCTTAATGTCACGCAGGAACTTCTTTATTCACGCTGGCCATTTCTGGAATCACCTACCTTCACAGGTACGGTCAAAGACAGAGAACAGACATTTTTGTAAAGCTTTTTGTTCCGAACTGAAATAATTCCCCAAAATGTTTGTTTTTGTTAATAATTGTAAGTTTTTTGTCGGAGGACTGGTATCAAGTCGTTGAATCATCTTATTTCTCAGTTTTCGATGAGGACAGGCCCGCACGTACCACATCACCTACCACTAAGAGAAACAACATTTGCAACAGCCATGCTTTACTTCAACCTATTCACAACCTACTCCTTCCGGCAGCATTAATAGAAACGCGTATTCTTTCACCGAGGAACAATCTCCGTTTATTTCGTTCAAACTACATCAATTACACAAAAGTTTAATTCTATCGATTGACTGGAAAAAGAATGATCAATGATCGGGGCTACGAGGCCAATACTTTGACTATATTACACAAGTTTGATTATGTCTGCTTAGATCCTTACAACTACAATTCCTTCTATCTGATAATGCTGGACTTACAAAGTCGGAGGCATGCTTTTTTTTGTCTAAGTTTGCTGCCCAACCACACTGCTGTTGCGGTCGTTGAAGCCTCCACTGGTTAGTGACTGTGGGTGTGGTTGAATGTCCAATTTGTGGAGCGCTTGCGCACTGCCTGTTTCGGATCCCGGTCAAGCCACTATATCATTCCCTGTATTGTAACCAAAGTAATTCAAATTGAATTCGTCATTGAATAGAACTTCTTCCTCTACTTGCGACATGTGGATGCCCAATTCGATTGGATCGATCTCAGTCACATAGAAGTCATTGCGCAAGCTGCCCTCGTGTACGGACACGTCCTTGTGAATTGGATTCAAGTAGTCTTCTGGAAAGTAGTTTGAGAAAAGGATTTAGTGCCGGTCCTCGCCAAGCCTGACAGTAATCACTTACCAGAATCCAGTAGGCTGTCGTGATAGGTACTTATGATTGAGTTCACTGCCTGCACTTCGACATCTCGGTGAATTCCGTTCAAGATCTGGCCGGCGGTCTTTCGCAGATCCTCATCGGATATGAGGTCGTTGAAGGGCAACTCGTGAGCCGCTGATATTGTGGTCGCACCCAATCGATCGCAGGTGGATGGGGAGCAGCTGGCCGATGACTGATCCGGAGACATGGAGGTTTGCATTTCTTGAGTTATAGTGGCAGCTGCCATGGCCGCCTCATCAAACATCTGCTGGCTCTGTTCACGATTGCTTGGCGACGAGGCTTGCTTTTCCCTCTGCATTGACTCCATTTTGAAGAACAAGTCTAAGCGTTGTTTTTTCTGAAAGTCCCAAATTGAAGCATAAAGTGGAAAACGTGGTAACAGCAAGCTTACGTGTTCCCAGGCCAATATGTTTTCCTCCGAATCGCCACTCGAGATGGTCCATAAGTGGCCGGCACCTTGAGGAGCCTTGGCTCCCTTGCGAAAATGTGGATTGATTGAGAGATTGTGCCGCACTGAGTTTTTCCATCGATCATCGTTCGATTTGTAGAATGGAAAGCGATCTCTGGAAAATTAAGAAGTGTCATGTGTGAGAATCTTCAAGGCAGAACCAAGTAAATGAAGAAAGAAGGTATTTACAGATGGGTTTGGTAGATGAGTGTTGGGGCGAAAGAACTGTTGGAAGTCAAAACTGTTTTTGATTAGCATTCGTCTTCTTCTGCTGGTGCTTTAGTCATGGATGGACCTAGTCCTAAACCAACAAGCTTCTCGATCAGCTGACGCTATCTTAGTCAGCGTTTGAATTACTTAGCAAAAATCGCTTAATTTTAGCTTTTCACTGCTTCTTCTGCCGTCAACTTTTTCAAACGAATTCTGACTGCCGCTTATGCTGCTTATGCCACAGTCGAAGCAAAAGCATTCATCGATCACTGATAAACTGCAGCAGTCATTGATTGATAATTTTGCTTTGTGCTTTGCTATTGCTTGCGGTCAACAACAGAAGTGCAGCAGCAATGTGACAACTTAGGCAATCGAAGCAGCAGTAACATGTCGATTTCGGCAGTTGCTTCCACTGTGGCTGCCGATTTTTTCAACAACATAAACATGTGTCACAAAATGAAATGAAACAACTCGCTGAACCCAGAGCTGGACACGAGTACTCTAGATGTCATTCGAGGGAGGCCCTACTATCCAATTGGCTTAAAGAAACATCGACTGTCAAGAGTTATTCTGATTTTAATCCCGGTACTGACGGTATTCGTGTTTACTTGGTAGTTGAGTAGACAAAATCCTTGAATAAACTCAGATGTGTATATGCCGTGGCATGTCTTGTACATAGTTTTAGATCATCAAACACTGCAAAACCGTCTACGTTACAATGTCAGCGAACGGGATATCGACGATGGCTGTGTTTGACCAATCAGATATTGCCGTGTACGTGTACAAACTTTTTGAAATTCGCGCCTAAAGTGTCGGCGAGGGATTTCTGATTTCTAAGAATTATGTAGAGGCGTTGATTGACCGTTCACATTGAGTGTAGATGAACCAGTAATTACAAGCATTATTTGTTAGCCTTCATTTCAATGCAAGTGTAGAATGGCATTGACATCACACAAATGTTAACATGTGTCACAGACAAAAATAATTACATTCTTCCCGATGATTGATGAATCAGATTCAAACCAAATTGATGTAAACAAATATTCAATTTGACAACAAACCATGCTTGTACTGACGTGGACCCGAAACGCAATAGACATTAACAAATATTCTTGTTGAATCATTCTCCAAATGAATGAATGAAAAATTACCGCCTGTTGTGGAATTCTTAACATAGCTGTCTGTATAGCAATACATATCTAGAAAGCAAAACAAGCTCTCGAGGGAGTGACGTAGTACGACTCTACGAGTTTTAGCTGCACAAATGTAGTCGATTTCTCCCAACGCCTTGAACGAAGTCTTCTGTCAATTCAGTGTGGCTAATTTGTGACCCAGCTTTCTAACATAATTCAATAAATAGAATCTACGTCAGGGCTGGGCAAACGGTCAACTGCGAACGCCAAACAATTTTCAGGCCACCGCCGTCAAATCTGTGCGTGGGAGAAGACTCTTCAAAACTCAGTAAGAAAGACAACGAGTCCGATCATGGGGACTTGCTACATTACTTAAAAAATGTCGTGGTTAAATCGGGGTCTGTTTTTACAAAGAATTCGAAACTTTTTGAAATAAAAGAGTTTCAACCAACCAGAAATGAAATACATGTGAACATGATACGTACATCATACGAAATTGACAATGAAGACTGGCAAATGGATGTATTGAATTATCAGATATAACTATAATGGTGACCCGTCGCATTGTGGGTATGTGCGTCGACCCCAACCTCGACGTCGTAGGTTCGATTCCAGCTCTGAGCGACAAAAATAATTTTCACGGCCCCACCTCTTTCGAGTCACTGACAATGCTCAAGGAGTATTTCCTGTCTAGAAAGAGCTTCTCAAATTTGGCCGTTCGGAGTCGGCACAAAACTGTAGGTCCCTTCCAGTCGTGAGAGAACAATAACACGTACAACACGAGTGGTTGCTGAGAAGCTAGGCCCTGGTCTAGGATGGCTGTAGCGCCACCCATATTATTATATATTAAGGAATGAAAGAAATTCTAAGAATTTGTACAACGGACTATCGAAAAAACATACAATAAAATATAAGACAGAAAAATACGATAATGAAATACGAACCCTATTGGCTGATTTTGAGCGAAGTTTCTAAGTTTTCTTACGTTCATGGCTATCCATTTTGAAGCGTTGTTGTCAAATAAGTTGCAAAAAAAAACAATTTTTTTTGCATTTCTTTGCACTATATTTAAAAGAAATTGAAATGAGGTGGAAGGAAAGTTATGTGCTCTAAAAAGGTCGATGTTCGGATCCTGTGGCAAGCTTCTGGGAGTGACTGAAGAAAAGTATACCAACTTACAAAATTTATACGAATTAGCAAGGAATGCTATAAAAACAAAGCGAAACTTAAAAGTTTGCCTGAGGCTAGCAACAAGCAACAAACACGTGCGCAAGATGCAGTGAAATACAGCAACTTCTAAGACTCTCAAGAAAGAAGGATAAAGAATTCTAATAAAATACTAGGACCAATATTGGAAAGGGACCCCGACGTTTTGTAAAACTTTAATAGTAGTCCGTCACATGCAAAAGTCTGCTCACCCATGATCTACATATACTGAATATTTGGTGTAGTGAACGTGGTTGTTTTTTTTTTTTTTGCAGTCTTTCCAATGTTCTCACGTAAGTTTACCACACACATGAATCGGTAGAACTTACTCAGGGATTACTAGTAAATACCAAATTTTGCACAAGGAAATATCAAAAATGGCAGTTTTTCTGAAGAACTGCTCAAACTCATACAAAAAGCGAGCTTCAGCTGAGCAATAACAACTTGTTTATCGACTAAAATGGTAAAAAAGAGGTATGTATTTAAACCAGTTTCAAGATATTCATGTTGTTCTTTCGTGTGCCTTACACATTTCCCTCGCATCTGGACAACAACAATGACTGAATCACCCAAAATTTTATTACTAAGTGTATAGTGTGTATCCAAATAGAACGGGTACACTGAACTGAGTACACCAAATGCTCGGTGTACTCAGTGCAGTGTACCCGTTCTATTCGGATACACCGAGCATTTGGTGTACTCAGTGTAACCAGATTTCAACTCATGCATTATACTCAGAGTATTTATTTGACATTCTGATTGAGATTAAATGGTTAGAGCGTAACAAGACTATTTATGATCCACAGGCGTGTTCATAAGGAAACCGACTCATATCTTTTTTTTTCATTTGGAGTACTCAGTGTACTTGGTTTGCTATAAATATTCAGAAGTGAACTTGTTTCATTTGAAAGAAGCACTCGCGAAGCAGAGAAAATTCAAGTATGCGCTCATTTCGTTATCAGCAATCGAATTTTGTGCAGTATTTGCGTCTTAAATTCTGGTAGGTACTCATTGTTAGTGGACAGTGCTGTGAACATAGTACAATGAGAGCCTGCAAGGAAAAGGCAAATGAATTCATTTCACTTTCGACATTCATTTCATGTAGAAAGAGTAAATTGGATGAAGCTAGCATGCATCGATTTGCAAATGCAAGCCAAATTAAATCCAGAATTGAAATCAAGACATAAACAAGAGAACATATGCGAATTTTAACCTCGCCGCGACTTCGATTTGACTTCATTCTGAAGAAAAAAAAATCCTGAACCCCAGCCAATTTGTTGCGGCAAAATTAAAAACAAATCACATAAATAATTCCTAAATATACGTAATTCACATAAGTCTCCATAAATCATTTCGGACACAGCAGAGTCGTTGGAAAACTTTGTCCATAATGTTCGTTCGTCAGGACTTCATTTTATTTTTTCCCACTTGGGGCAACTCCCACCATCACCCCAACTGACTACCCCTTGCAGAGGACAAACCAAAAGCCTGCGCAGTGCCCTGCTCTGTAATTCAAGCACGTAAACCACCACCCCTCGAATCGCCTCACCCAATGAGACTCAACTATTTCTGGACGGGTGGTTGCTGCTGTCCCATTAATGTGGGACATGAGGAGAAAAGAAAGAAACCGAGAACAAAAAAACAAAAATGTCGGATAATGAAAGAAAATTTAATGACCTTCGCCGAGCCACGAGACCAGCACCCACTATTTCTTGCACGTCCCTTCAACAGTCCGCGGCTCTAGATGTTGCGTGCCCTTAATTATTCTTCCCGAAAGCCACCCCTTGCACGTTCGGAGGAAGACAGGTTTCATACAAGCGAAAACTCATTCCACGACAATGTCCTACGTCACGACTGCTGCCTAAACAAGGCCCAAAGCCCATTTCAATGAGACCAGGACTTGTCAATCGTGCTTCATGCCACTTCAATAATATGATACATTTATTGAACTGGAGGTGGGTAACGATTGGGTGGGGGAGCGGCGTGGCGGATGGAATATCATTTATGACTTCCCGTGCACCGAGTCTATCATCCTTCATTTATGCTGTGCCATGTTTTGAATATTTTTCCTTCATTTTTTTCCGAAAAAGAAAAATAGATCCAATCCACGATTTGCCCTGGCTATCCTATCCGTTCCGCCGTTGGATGGTGTTGGTTGGTTGGATAGATAACTGACTGCTGGCTAGCGAATGAAGGGGGGATGAACAAAAATATAAAAAAAAAAAAAACGGAAAAAAAGTAGAAGTAGAAAGCCCAGGGAAAGGGGTGGCTTCATTTGGTTGTCCATCCCTCGTTGGAGTTCCCTGAAACTTTTGTGAAGAGTTTGTGAATGGCCAAGCAGAGGATTTCGTGCCAGCCAGTGCCCTGGCACCAGACCAAGTGAGTTCATAAATTATATATTTTATACATAGGAGACTGGGGCTGTGGGCGCGTGCCCGTATACGTGTATGCCGCCAGCTCTGGTGGCTCATTGGAAGAATGGGAGAGGGAAAGGGGGACTTATCGGTGGCATGAGTCGTCCGTGTCATAATTTGGCCCCACGGAAAGGTTTGCGAGACTGAATAAAAAGAAGAAGCAAAAACAAAATAGAAACTTTGAAAGTCAATTTAACCTGGTTCACTATCTCGTTCTCTCTTTTTGGGGTGCAGCCTACAGACGGGGACAGGAAGGCAGATTTATGGACATTTTTCCATGTTCTTTATTTCAACTTGTCATTCCGTATTATTATATCATTTGAGTTCTGTCCCGGCCTGCACTGAATAAACTTGGGGAAAGTTTCTTAATTGGAATTTTAAATACGATGCGAAACTCCTGCTAAGGGGCAAGTTCGAAATGAAACGACTCTGAAAGACCGGGCGGGAGTTGGAGCATATTTCTTTGGATTGGAAGTAAGTTGTTGGCTGTCGAAGAGGGCTTGTTGTTAAAAGAGATTATTCAAATGTTACGCTGCAATTCTAATTTCTTGAAACGGTCAGTTTACGAGTAGCTTTCTTCGTATTGTCATATAAAATGTGTGTTCTCACTTTTGTGAACAGACGCCGCTAGTTCTAGCTTGTCCTCTCCTCATTGCTAATAGAGCCAATCAGATGTGCAGTGTGTTATAAATATAATTCAAGAATTGAAGCATTTTAATTTAAACTACCACACACATATTTGAGAATGCCATCACGACATTATTCTAAATCGTGACCAGATGCTGTTTTGGACAATTGTAGAAGCGCGAATATTAACATTTATTACGGATCTAAACTGAGTCATATTACTTTTCTAGAATGATGAGTCGTATATCCCGTCAGGCAATGCATTAAGAGGCAACAAAAGAAGAGCGATTTTTCTAAACAGAATATTAAATCAAGGAACTAAACTGAAACTGGGTCGAAAATGAAACGCTTAGCAGAACCAGGAGAGCGAATGACCACACAAGCAGTTAAAAAAACAACTCGAGCAATCTGTTATACGCTGAACAATCAAATACGTATTTTTTCATTTTTTATTCAATTTTAAACTTGCTAGATCAAAGACTATTCATCTAAGACTGAGTTCAAATATTAGAAAGTAATTTCGAAGTAGGGACGATTAAATATTAGCATTTCTTGTAAATTAAAATACTGATGAAATTGTTTGCTGTTTTGTTTTCCAGACCAACGTTTTTGACAGCTCATGCATGATTTGTGACATTTGTTGAAAGCAAATACGCGCAATAAGCATCGGTATGTCATCATGGAGAGACGTATGCCTGAAACACAAAATGCGTCGTTGCTGGCGGCCTCACGTTACAGAGGTATGCTACGGAAGTAAGCGTCAAAGAATACTAAAATATCAACTCAATTTATCGGCTGTTTTTTCGTTTAAAAATTATCCGTAATTTAACTTCATGATTGAAAATGAAAAAAGGCCGTTGAACTCATTCATTTAAATATATGTAAATGTATTTTGTATATTGTCATCGAAATGCTTCTGCTGAAAGACAACGACAGCAGCAACACAAGACTGTGTTTCAGACATTACACTCAATAACCAATTATAGTTTATTGAACTTTATAATCAAAGTGGTTCGTGGCATTGTGAGTGTTCTGAGCGTCGACCCCAATGTGCTTGAACCTTGACGTCTAGGTTCAATTCCTGGCCTGTACTACAAAAATTACTATCAGGGCCCCACCTCTTTCGAGTTACTGACAGTGTTCAAAGAGTATTTCTGTCTAGAAGAAGCTTCTCAGACTTGGACGTTCGTAGTGTGCATAAGACCATATGTCGTGAGACTTGTGAGAGAACAATAGCACGCACAAAACGAGTGGTTGTATTATTATTTATTATATGCCGTTAAAATATCCTTGAAAATGCTTCTGCTGAAAGACGACGACAGCAGCAAAGGCAAACGAGAAAGTCTTCAAGGCAGTAGATTCAAAAAAACACTTGTAATTTCTTGAAGTTTGTTATGAAAATGTATGCATTTTTCGTGCACTCACGTACAGATCAGCTAATTCAAGCAATAATCACAAAATTTCAAATTATTTTCACGCTATTGGACAACAACAAGGCATACACGTGTGCGTAGAGTGCGTACAGAGGGAAATATTGCTGCCGTATGGGTCGTATTCAGGGTTAAAGAACGCGACGGATTGTCCAATCATAACCGTTCGCAACTGGGTTTCAGCTATTGACTATGTAAGAATGAATCTTGGTTCAACACGATACAAAATACATCCCCAAGTGCACGTGCTTACACTACCCGAGATGTGGTCTCAGCAATCTGCCGCTTATTGCCACAAAGCACGGGGGCGCATAGGTCTCACCTTCTGCCATAATAAGAAGTCGACTAAAGTAGACGACGAAGTATTGAGCTTCATGGTTCCATTGTCGACGAACTCCAAGTCGTCGAAAGACATATAGAATAAGATTAAGTTTAGCTTAGAGTGCCCGCCGAGGGCCAGTAAGTTAGAAGTAGAATTGTACGTCCAACCAGTTTTAAGCATTTTTGTCTAGTATGTAAGCTCATTATGAATTATATAATAAAAACGAATTTAAAATGAAAAATGACGAACTACAAAGAAATACTAAATTGTTGCAATAGCTGTCTTACGCAGATTGCCTCATTTTATCGTTTTGAAGTCATCGACAAAATGGCGACGCACACGTATTTTAAGACCGTGTCTACAGATTTGTGGCTAAAAAGAATCTTTCAACGAAGATATTGGCTACGTCCTATTTAAACCCTACAGCTGTAACCGCTTATTTTTTACTTGATATTAGAATATCGGATGAGCTGTTTAGGTTAGGTTATAGGGCTGACAGCCATTTTGCCAACACACTTACACTATTGTTGGTCCATGGTGATACTCAGTGCCGTTAATTTGTTTCCAATGACAACTGGACCAGAAAAAAGCATATTAACTTTAGCTTCACTCAACCAACTGCGCCATCCAGCCGTCTGTGAGAAATTAATTCAAAAACGCATCGAGATTTGGTCAATTAAGTAGAAATAAATCCACAAAACTGGTGGAAATAATGCATTGTAGCTAGAAGACTTGATTGTCAAGAAATGAAGACATCAAGAAGCTCTCTTAAGTGCATTCTTATGATTTGTACATGCATGCAGAGCGCAGAACTTCAGAGCTTATTCACTTGGTTCTCTGTGTCAAGCATTATTCATCAGACAGTATTTGTCAAATGGAAGCTAGTAAAGCTAAGAGGTTGTTCGTATCGAGGAAAATGATACGGCAGCGATAGATCAGATTAAACCACGAACCATTTTAGTTGAACAACAAACTAAACCTTCGCCTAAAGAGTACCAACAAAACCACTCACTCCGAAGGTCCGTAAAATCTACTAACTTGTAGCATGAATGTGCGGCAATTGAAAGGCGCTTTATTAATTATTTTGTTGTGCGAAACTAAAGACTATTTATAACAGCCAGTTTTCACTGTACACTACAGTGTCATTAAAAATGTAAAAATACATAAACTTTAAGAGGTCCGTTCGAACAACAGAATTCCTATTTTGCAAGACATAATTCTAACAATTCTTGAGAACTTAAAGATGTTTCGAGTTACTACAATTCCAAGACCCCAGACAGCCCCCCTCAGTCGTTTTGAAAACATCACCCCTACAGCGCCAGTCATAATTCACATCCAGCGAGGAGTGCTCAGTCTTTAAGCGAAAACCATCGACAGGCATTGCGTGCAATGTGTAAGTTTTCGGCAAGGAAATACCTGTTCTCTACAACCAATAAAAAGCGGAAGAAAAAAACGAGGAAAACTCACTCCAAGTGGGGTGAGTCTTGGAAAACCATTCACAAATATGCATACGCCACATATTCAACCCCAGGCGTACACAGGCAAAGGCGGACCCTTCCGCCGAGCATACCGCTTACAAATTACCCATAAAATGTGTTTACCGTTTCGGCATTAATTGTTCATCATCAACTTTACTGCGATACAGGTACATTCGCCACGTGACGACCTCAGCAGCCGTGCACCTTTTACACGCTTCAATGGTGTCTGCCCAGAGTAGGGGTGCCGAGTGTATGAGTCTGCTCGGCCCACCCCTTACTGAGTTAATCGATTTCGATACCTTCGATTCGGTCATCGGTTCCAGTGAGTGACGATCATGCTTGATCGACGGGGCCGTCGCGTATGGGCCAAGTAATCCGTGAAATTCTAACAGCTGATCATGGCACTTAATCGACCTCGGAGATGAGCCAGCAAAAGCCGTACCCTGCCGCACCAGACACGAATAATTGACAGCCTACGGCGTCATTAGCTCAACTCCCACGCAGTGTAGTAAAACTTTTACCCAGTCACTGTCCCCATCCTTCGGCAAAGTCGTGTCGCATATCCTTGCATGAAGGCACAACTCTTTTGGGGAGTCGAACCAGTGCTTGGCTTCTCGGTTAATTTACAGCGGGGCGTCGTAATGACTGCTAACTGGTGGTTAACTGGTAAACAAATATCAACATGTATGCACATTTTCGCTAAGGAAACTACAGTCGCTAGACTTTCTGGGAGATTATTTGAAGAATGTGCGCTTTTGTAAACACACTGTGCAACCCTGCCACGCCGCGCTGAGGTTCGCCGCAAATGATAAACACAAACATGAGGGGGGGCTGCCAAAGGGCCCCTACCGAAAGCGGGCGTTGGAATAAAAAGTCTTCAGAAGTGTTTAGAATTCTTACGACATGTAGATGGAATACTTACGATATCCATTGATAAATTCCGGAGACGGTAAGTTCGCCTTTGTCCTCGAGGGCGTATTCAATGAGTTCCGTGTACGTGAATGGTGGTTTCTTTGGCCTGAAAGTAGAAATTGACCTTTAAAATTAAAAAGGCAAATAAATTTGATTGTAAAATGCTTTCATTTTATATTTGGGTTTTTAGTTGTTATTAGAAATTTCAGGCAGGAGGAGAGTGTCTGCTCTCAATTATCAAGATTTATAAACATCGAAAACTTAGCTTAAGGTTACTTGGGAGATTCGCAATAATTCTACAAGACATATCCAAACTGGCAGACTGAGATCATGCGCTCGGCCATGGCCCGTCGGTATGAACAATCAAATTAATAACCAAACCCCCGTTAATGCGCAAGGGAATTACTAAGAAAATAGGATATCCCACCAGAGACGGGGAAATGATTCCAACACTGAATGTCCAGCTACGTGCCGTCATAAGCAGCAGGCACACATTTGGAATGAATAGACTCATTTATTTGTTTAAAATTTCAAAGACATCTATTGTAGAATATATCATATTCACTGAAAAGCAATTTACAAGACAGGAAAAGCAATACTTAGAAAACAACTTTTTGCAAATATATGCAAAATTGAGCAAATTTCATAATCGTGTTGCTTTTTTTCAATTGGTGAATTTGCGAATGGTGTTTATTTTAGAAAAGAAATTGTGAATCGAAAGAGTTTCTAGTGCTTCCCCTATTTCGCTTTACAGTCATACGTGAGTGCTTAAAAATAAAAAATGTACAAACAAGAAATCGTTTTCCTTATACCCATTTTTCATTTTTCTAATATTATTATTGCAAGCATCCAATAATGTATTAAGAGTTATATTCAAAATCATCAGTTATTTTTTAGACAAAAAATAAATGTCGAAAGGTTCGTGCGAAGACAGATCCCCGAGGAACACCACGGGAATATGCTTAACATCAGAAACGCAGTTTTTAATAGAAACCAAAAAACGTCTTCCAGTAATGTAGCTTTGAATAATTTTAGTGATATGATCTGGACACTCCGATTTGATGAGCTTCTATATTAACCCATTGTGCCAAACAGAGTCGAATGCCTTTTGGATATTTAATAGTACTAAACCTGTAAATATTTTTTTCCGAGAAACCCTTCTTAATGTAGTTTTTTAACCTTAGCACTTGATGGGATGTGGAATGTTCGCTGCGAAAACCAAATTGGTATTGTGGTATAATATTCTTCTCCGAGAGGTGCTTCTGTAGCATGTCCCTAATGACTTTTTCCAGAATTTTTTGTTTGGGAAATACTGCAGTATTGAATATTGAATATTGAATGTGAAGATACGTAAACCTATAACTGGGAGTTCTTTTAGCATAGTGTTGTTTATTCTGTCCAGACCGGGTGATTTTCTGTGCCTTAATTTGAATAAAAATTCAATGTCATCCTAAATGGCGAACCGGTTAGTAGGACAGACAGTAGAGCGAGCATTAAAGTTGGCTATTTCATTTTGGACTACATTATCAATAGGTGTTCATACATTATTGACTGTAACAAGGTGATTTGAAAGAAAAGAATCCGCCAGCAGCTGCAGTAACATTTTCGGTTTGGAGTACAGGAATAAAGGTATTTTTCTTCCTCAAACATTTTACTATGTTCCAGAAGGGCTTAGAGTTTGAGTCGAGAAGACGGAGTTTATTATTCCACTCACTATTTCGAAAATCTTTAATTTTTATGGAGATAAGGTTGTTTAAATAGTTTGTGACTCTTAGATCATTCACTGATCTGAATCTTTGCCAAGTTCTTCGTGATTTATTTCGTAGCTTTATTAGGTTGCGATTACAACGGGGAAGAATGAGGACTCTTTGTGAAGGCATTTTTTTACAAAAACATTCAATGAAATTATCCACATGACTATAACAATTAACGCTTTCTAGACTAAAATGACAGTTACGAACATTCAAGGAAAAACGTACAAGCTGTGCAAACAAAGTAAAATTATGTAAACTTAATGCTACCTATAAAATTAATAAATAAATTAAAATTAAAAATAAATGTCGAAAGTATGCTTTGCAATTATATTTTGTTTGTGCTTTTGACGTTTCAACTGCTTTGTTGCTCTTGCTTTGCAAAGTTTGCGCTTCCGAATAGGCCGTGTGCTCTTGAGTAGATAAACACATATTTGGATTTTCCAGAGCAAAACACAAGCCTCTTCACATGTTTTTTAAGATCATTCTTTTTAGTTTCAAGTTCTTCAATATAAGAGGTAAGAGGAAGAGACCTCAACTTCTAACGTTCACTAACAACATTCGATTTTCAAGCAAGACCAAAAGTGTAAGAAGAACAGATAAACATATTCACATATTCTTTCTCTTGAACCAAAACGTAATAACATTGGCAAACATTTTTTTTAGACCCTGGCCCCCTACGGGCTGTAGCGCCACCCATATTATTATTATAAATAATTTTGTTCCTCCAGCGTGTGTGCCCTTCTCTCAAAGTCGTATGTCACAAAAATCTCTGATTGTACAAACAACGATGATGATAGCGCTAACAACATTTTCTGAGTTCCACAAGCAAATCCACAATTGCAACGATTTTGGTCGTTATAAGCGATATGCCTCGATTTTGCCACAATTGATTATACATATATATTGAATATATGCGTGAGCCAGAAATTTGTTGTCCGTCCTAGAATCAAATCAAACTTGGGCTGTCTAGTCTTCGACTGGCTCTTCACTGAATGAGAATGCTTGCACTGTTGGTGCAATTAACTGTGTACAAATGCGATTCTCAAATGTTACAGTGAATGCGAAATATCTGAAATTTTTGGCGAGTGCATATCGAGGGAGAATTTTAGATCAGCAATGGCGCCTACATTTTGTACATCAGGTTGAGCAATGTGTTCTACTCTTTTACAGTTCCGTCTGATTCAGTTTAGGCTACACACTTTTTCTAATGTTGTTTTCATCTCTTCTGTTTTTATTCTTTTCACTGCAATAGCAAGCAATATATCGATAGTGCATTTGGAAAACATGTTCACGAAATGAAAATTTTATTTAAAATTGGAAATTTGTGTTTTGTTTAGCACAAGCTTGCCGGCGTTACGAGAACAAAGTATTTATGGCACTGATTTTGTGATATTCCATGAGTATTTTATATTTGCAGAAATCTGTGTTCAATGCACTCTTTAGTGCTATCACGAATTATGAGAGGAGCGTCCTTGCTGACTGGCTAAGTTGGTTTATTTTTGAAAAAAGCTTGCCAGATCTGTGAACAGCAAGGCTGATCTTGCTGTCAAAGTCGAGTTAGTGGTTTTTTTACTCAGTTTTTATACCAACTCTTAGATATAGTCATGAAATTCGGGTAATGGACGAAAGAATAAAATCGCGAATAGAGATTTCTTAGTGCTGCTGTGGCAGAGTGACACACAGCTGTTCTCCGAACGGAAAGGCTGTGGTTCGATGGTTTTGTCACGTGGCATGGGAACATTCGTCTTCATACCGACTTCCAAGATGTGCTTGGACTGCGACTCCAGCAGGTAGGGGATGTGGTTTTGGTTCAAAAACTCGCTAGGTTTTGCTTCGACAATGCTAATAGTAAGCTATAATTGTTAGCGGATGGTCGAGTGGCCAGAAGACTTCGCGTATGGGCCCGTTTCTTCTCCAGAAGATGTTACAGACTCTTAGCCGCAATATAGATCAAGAACGCAACTATTTTTGGCAAGTTATCCCTTATAGAAGTTGGTTCATTCAATGCGGCAATGAAGATCTGCTTATGTCTGATATGACTTCTCTCTTTTTTAAACATAATTTGAAAAGGGCCCTGCAAAGACGAATACTTTGCCGCAAGGAAAAAAACGACTGGGAATCCTTGTAATATAAACCTCTCATTGAATTTTTTAGAAGTGAGAGAATAAAATCACGCACGACACTAGTGGTTGCTTTAGGAGCCAACGCAGTGGTGCCTCAAGGGAGCTGAATTTATTACAGCCTTTTTAGAAATAACGTTCGTGCTAAGTGATTAAATAAAAATATAGAAGTGTTCATAAACATGCGTCGTAAATAATTCAGCCTTGATTGGGTTCTATCCCGTTCTCTAATTGGAAATGTACATTTTACTTCAAAATGAACATTGCGACTTTTCGAATCATTTGTGAAAACAAAAGCCGTCCTTCGTCTGCTGCTATACAAATTCCCAGAAAGATGGGAAAAAAGTCAAGGCTTCAGATGGGCAATACTTTGAATAGTTCTACACATGTTTCTGTTCAAAAAACCGCACGAATTAAGTTACATATAGACCCAATAATTGAACTTATGAACGATTAACGACTGCATGTTTATCGTAGAAAACTATGCCCCCACTTAGACCACTTAGATGGTCAATTGTGCCATTGCTAGAATGGCTCCGCGCTGGCTTCACTTTGAACTTTAAGAAGTCAACATCAATTGTTCGCAATGTCTAAGAAAAGACATGAAATCTTATGACGCAGACGAATCTTACAACAATGTCTTAACATGGCATCTCTTAACATGGAATCGTTCACCAAAACTAAGAAACTTAAGCAGTTTGAAACCATTTCTCAATAAATCACCGCAATTTACAAAAATTTAATGTCCATCCATATCAAAGATCCCGATTTGAATATTTCAGGAAAAAATCCAAATCTACTTACATTCTCGGTGAATTTTCGACCACAACATTCTCCGCGACGATCATATCGTTCGCATCCAACTCGGACGTAACCTCCATGACTAGTTCTTCGAATTTCTTTCCCGTCTTCGACTGGCTCTTTGACTGCGACTTGGATGTGCTCTCCGCTGAGTTCTTCACAACACTTGGCTGCGTCTGTGGTTGACTAACTTCTGGCGAGAGATGCGGTAGCTCATCCAATTTGAAATTAAATAACCACGAGAGATTTTTATCCTCGAAATCAGATTCTGCATCGGAATTGAAGGGTCCATTATTGACGCTGGTAGCAGCGCCATTCGTCGAATGACGATCAGCTTCGTCGTGTGTCAGGACTTCCTTTTCTAAAGTGAAAACCGTTAAATTCTGTTGTTGCTCTTGCTGCTGTTGGTGGTGCTGCTGCAATTCTAATTGACCCAGCTGCATGTTGTCAGTGATTGTATCTTGCTGTGCCTCTGTCTGCTGTGCTTCAGCGGCAATAACCGCAAGTCCGGAGTTGTAGCGATGGTCAAGTTCCAACAAATCCGCGTTCTGCCAGTTTCCGTCGAATTGGTCGTTTGCAAAATTTGTCTGCACCGGGACAAGATTGTGGTCGTAATTGAAGAGATCATTGATGAAAGCACTCGAATTCAGGTTGAAATGGAGGTCACTACAGTTCTGTTGTTGTTCCTGCTGGTGGGGCTCCTCGGTTGGGAGAACTTGAAAGTTGTTGTTGGTCGGAGAGTATCCTTGCAAATGTCTCTTCTTCGCCTGGATGTATCCGTTGGCATTATCGATTTGGTCATCGGGACCGAGTTTTCGTTTCAAATAAAAACCATCACATTGCTGGGAGTCCATGATACCACTTGACTGTGGCAGATTCAGTTGCGTATTTACAATCATCCTTGCGAAAGTTGACACCGATTCGAATTAAAAATCGATGATTCCTGGTGTTTATTTGATAAATACTTCACGCGGTGTTTTCGTATTTTTTTCCGGACACGTTTTATTTCCACGGTAGTTGACTCAGGACTGGTGAAAAATTCTACATCCTGCGATGGGGCCGACTTGGTAGTTTCCTTCTCGTTGATAGTGAGTGTGTGCGTGTGTGTTATGGGAATGCGAAGGATACTGGCCTGTGCAGTCATGCAAAGACACAAATGACGGTATATGGTTATATATTCGATTGTTTTGGTTGGTTGGGCTCATCTATAATTGACCTTTTCTGGCGCATTCGAAGGAGGACAATATCCTTCGGTGCCGTTGTGAGTGTATTTGAGATCTAACACATGCAGTGGAAGAGGCGAATAAGAATCAGGTGCGCAGAAGAAATTGTTTATCCGTTGCTAACGATAGCCAGTCAGTTTTGGTGGGTTAGCTTATCCGATTGCCATTTTGTGAAAGATACTGATTTTGTGGTTTTGCATCATGGGGGGTTGGATTGCAAGTCAATTGAGATACAAAGTAGATTCCTTGCACTAACTTTGCTTCATTTCAATTGTGAAAAGACATAGTTGCAGAGGCAGGTATTGGATAACTTCAGAATGCCTTTATCTATTCTCTTTTTCAAGTAATTAAAATGTGGCACGTGGACTTAACATTAAGACAACATGTAATGAATCAGATAGAACACCCTTTTTTTCTTGTAAAATCGCGCTCTGCAGAAATTCAGTCAAAGCACTAAATGGCAGTAGGTAGCTGTGGAGGTCTAAGCCTGATGGTTCATTGTGATAACAACGCACGATTATTCAGCAGCTCAAACCGACTTGACTTACTTGACTTAAGGTGGCGCTACAGTCCGGTGTGGACCTGGGCCTCAACCAACAAGCGTCTCCAGCCAGCTCGATCTTTAGCTACCTGTCTCCAGTTTCGCAAGCATAGTTGGTTCAGGTCCCTTTCCACTTGCGTGCGCCACCTGAGTCGCGGTCTTCCTCTACTGCGCCGTCCCTCGGGGGTGGATTCAAAGACTTTTCGGGCCGGAGCATTGGTTTCCATCCGCTCTACATGACCCAGCCATCTCAATCGTTGGATCTTTACTCTTCTGGCTAAGTCGATGTCGCTGAACAGCCCGTATAGTTCGTCGTTGTATCTCCTCCTCCACTCACCATCTATGCAGACGGGACCGAAAATAACCCGAAGAATTTTCCTCTCGAAGCAAACAAGGGCTGCTCCATCCGCTTTTGACAGAAGCAGCTCAAACCGAATTAAACAAAAAGTACACTTCCTGATCCACGAAGCTTCTACAGGATGTTATTTAATAAGCCACCTAGCCTTAAGTTATCCTCGTGCATGTTTTTCCTATCAATAGTTCGGAATGGAAGACTTAATTTCCTGATAAGTTCTTTTCCACAAGGGTAAGGATACCACCAATTTAGTGGTACCCATTTACACAGTACACAGCAAAGTTCGTCTTATTTTATTTGTTCTTGGATTTTAAGTTATTCTCATACAATATTTTATAATTCTATAAGGAAATTGCATCTTTGGTTCAATTTTAATTTTTTTACAAACATATTTTACATGTCAACGTATTTATTCAAATTTCGAAATCAACTCTTACGAACAAACCCCCACTGCAACTGCACATGTAAACCCATCTAGAAAGTCACATCGCCACAACTGTCAGATTTAACATTTGTTTGGCGGCAAAAATTCATAAAATTCTTATTTGTTTATATTTCCTAAAGTAAATAAGTTATGTCGCAAAAAACTATCACGTAAGCACAAAATATCAGTTTATCTATATTATTCCTACAAAAACAATCTTCCTTGTTAGATCTTTTTTTAAGAAAACCCCGGCCAAAGCCGACAATCCTCCACTCACTACTGATAATTCAGATGAGAATGAAAGGTAAATTAATTATTTTTACACGCATTTGCAGATGTTGCTATCATTAAGAGCACTCAGCCGGTGTGCTTGCCGTATGAGCAGTAGCATTCTATATCCACGCGAACATATAAGCTTTGTTAAACACTCTTCCGTGTACTTTTCCAGCGAGAACTCAATAGTAAGGAAGAAAATCAAAAGGCGAAGAATCTCGAGCAGCGATGAAGATGTTGAAAAAAGCCCCAGTGAGAGGTAAGCAGTTGTGCATAGATTTTGAGAGATATACCAAAAACGTGTCATTACAGTGTTGCAGCAAAGAAAATATCAGTATCGCCAAAAGAAACAAAAGCTGTGTCACCTCCGAAGGCAGTCAAAGTGAGTGAGGCGAAAAAGAGCCCCAAGTCGGCATCGAAAAAGGTCAAGACGAGTCCCAAAACTAAAGTAAAAAAGGAAAAGACTGAGGAAACCAAAGTCACTAATGGAAGTGCGAAGAAAGGCTCAAAGTCCAGTCCCAAGGTATCGAAAGTGAAGAAGGAGGACGATGAAATGTTAGTCGATGAAGAAACCGCCAAAACGAAGGAAGAGGAGACATCACCTAAGCAGGAAATCAAATCGGAGAAAAAGTCACCAGAGAAGAGTCCGGAGGAAGAAAAGGTGGTGAAGAAAGAACTGAAACTTCAATCGGCTGGACAGGGACAGAAAGGCGCTGATTATGACCCCTCGAAGAGGAACTACCATCCAATCGACGATGCGTTTTGGAAGCGCGGCGAAAAGTATGTGGCGCCTCATTCTGCTATCAAACGGAAATTAACTGCTCTTCTTTCAGAACACCATACCTCGCACTAGCTCGGACATTCCAGCTGATTGAGGAGATCAGTGGACGTTTGAAAATGATCGACGTCCTCAGCAACTTCTTCCGATCGGTTATTGTTCTGAGTCCCAACGATCTTCTGCCGTGTGTCTACCTGTGTCTCAATCAACTTGCCCCTGCTTACGAAGGTGAGTAAAACAGTCCTCTCACTGGAACACCATGATCATGTGTTCGCTTGTAGGGTTCGAACTGGGCGTAGCGGAGACGTCTCTAATGAAGGTCATCTGTCAGACAACCGGGCGAAGCATGGCGCAAATCAAAACTCAGGTACAGTCCACTGGGGACATGGGCATTGTCGCCGAACAGTCGAGGAGCAACCAGCGCATGATGTTCCAACCAGCGCCGCTCACAGTGGAGGCAGTCTTTCAGAAGCTGAAGGAGATCGCCAAGATGTCGGGACACGCTGCAATTAATAAGAAAGTTGATAAAATTCAATCACTTTTCGTCGCTTGTCGTCATTCTGAGGCACGGTTCTTTATCCGTTCACTCCTGGGGAAGTTGCGAATTGGTTTGGCCGAGCAATCGCTCTTGCAAGCGGTCGCAGTTGCCTGCACGAATACGCCACCGAATCAGAAGGAGTATCCACCGAAGGTCCTTCATGCAGCTAAGAAACTCGGAGAAGCCGCCTTCAAGAACAAGGTGGAGGAGAACGCTCTCATAATTAAGACGACTTACTGGTAACCCTTTCAAGAAGAGATTCGATGACCCTGAGTTTCTACAAGTCAGTTTTCTCTTGCAGTCAGTGTCCGAACTACAACAAGATCATCCCGGTTCTGCTGGAGCACGGCGTGGATAAGCTTTTGGAACACTGTCCCATGAAACCGGGCACTCCGCTGAAGCCCATGTTGGCTCACCCCACGAAGGGCGTACACGAGGTGCTCGAGCGCTTCGAGGGCATTCGGTTCACGTGCGAATGGAAGTACGACGGGGAACGAGCGCAGATTCATCGTGACGAAAATGGCGTCATTAGCATTTACAGTCGAAACCAGGAGAACAACACGTCCAAGTACCCAGATCTGATATCGCGCATCGACGACATCAAGGGCGAAGATGTGAGATCCTACATAATCGACAGCGAGGTGGTTGCGTGGGATGTGGAACGAAAGCAGATCCTTCCCTTCCAAGTCTTGAGCACGCGGAAGCGCAAGGACGCCGACGAGGCGGAGATTAAGGTGCAGGTTTGTGTTTACATGTTCGACCTGCTCTATTTGAACGGAAGTCCGCTGGTTACGGAAAACTTCGCGGAGCGTAGGATGTTGTTAAAGGAGAATTTCAAGGAAGTCGAGGGTCAGTGGCAGTTTGCCACGTGCGTAGACACGAGCGACATCGACGAGGTGCAAACGTTCCTCGACGAGTCCATCAAAGGTGAGTAACGAGCGAAAAAAATGCCTTGAAGCCGCTTACACCTGTGATCTCTGTAGGCAACTGTGAGGGATTGATGGTCAAAACTCTGGACAAGGAAGCAACATATGAGATAGCTAAGCGCTCGAGGAACTGGCTGAAGCTGAAGAAGGATTACCTGGCTGGTGTCGGGGACTCTCTAGATCTGGTCGTGATTGGTGGATATATTGGCAAGGGTAAGCGAACGGGCACATACGGCGGATTCCTGCTTGCGTGCTACGACGCCGAAAACGAGGAGTACCAGAGCATCTGTAAAATCGGAACAGGTAAGCGAATTCAAATCAAAGAAGACTGCCTCTTATCGGCTCCCTCCTCCAGGTTTCAGTGACGAAGATCTGCAGACTCACGCGGACTTCTTCAAGAAGCACGTGATCAAATCAGCCAAGTCGTACTATCGCTACGACAGTTCCCACGAACCAGACGAGTGGTTCGATGCCGTTCAGATTTGGGAGATCAAGTGTGCCGACCTCTCGCTCAGTCCCGCTCACAAGGCGGCAATTGGCATTGTTGATCCCGAAAAGGGCATCTCACTACGCTTCCCTCGATTCATTAGAATACGCGATGACAAGTCCCCCGAAGACGCCACTTCAGCGTCACAAGTCGCCGACATGTACTCCAGCCAAGACCAAATCAAGAACCAACAACACGGAGCGAAGGACCCCGAAGACGATTTCTACTAAAATGTCATGTTATCCTTTTTTATTTGATTGTTGAGCATTAACAAGTTTAAGCGAAATAAATTTCATGAAACTAAGTCTCTAACTCTCGGCGGTTTTTGCTTCGTTCATATTCGGGCAACGTGGTCCAGATGAATCCTCCCGGCTTCGTGTCGAAATCCATTGAGTCCGGCAAAGGGAACGGGGTCGTTTTGTCGTGGTAATAATTGCTCGGAGCGTGCATGACAAACTGCAGGCAGGAAAGCTTCCTCGACTGATCCTCGTCAGGTCCAATTAGGTAAGTACTTGCGTCAAAACCGTCGTTTGGGTGTGGACTAGCTTGCGTTGGGATAAGCCACGTCAAGAAAGCGGATTTTTCACAGTATGTGTCCACCAGAAGCCCTCGTATCTGTGCGTAGTATACATTTTCCTCAGCGTCCGTCAGGGAGACGATGTCACCGACCTGGAGATATGAGCCCTGTAAACCGAGAAGTTGAGCAAATTGAATGGAAGCAGGTTATGTGCACATTTACCTTGTAGAACAAGCAGTCCACTGTATGTGTTGAAGCCTGTACGATAGGCGTTTTGAAGGGTGTTTTCTTGAACATGTTCCTGCGATTTCGTCCCTTCGGTAGACCCTTGGACTGGCCACCTGCTCCAGCCTTTGTCTTGAATCTGGTGGCTCTTGTGCTTTTTCTCAGCTTCTTCTCGTCACCATTGTTGCCGTTATTATTGCCATTTGAATTTTCACCATTATCTGCATCTGGTTCGGTTTTTATATTGTTCGCATTGTGATCGTAACACTCCTGACACAACTGGCCAAGATCTGTGCTTCGCCACATGGGACTTTCGGTTTTTTCACATTGAAAGCATTTCGGCTGCAATTTTGGTGGCATTTTTAAGTTGAAATTATGTGAACTACATACAATATTCTGTGAATAATCTCATCGAAGACGATTAAATGAATTTTAGCGCTATTGGATATAAATAAATAAACCAATCTGTCAAACTATCATCCAATGGGTTTACACATGGAGTTGGGTTAACATTTAACACACAGTAGTGCCAAATCGGACTGATTATGAAAAATATACTCTCAATTTTATTACATGTTAAAACATGAAAACGACATAAACTAGGCCACAATAACAGTGTTACAATAATGAAAAAAATACTGCCGTATTCATGTTAATTTTTTTATATCAAAATTCTATAATATAAAATAATACATGTTTTTTTTTCCAATTTAATGGTTCAGTTCAGTTTATTCAGTGTATGTAGTTGCATTATCCAATGTGACTCTCGTATGAAACTCAGTCGAAAACAGAGATAAGAGAGCGTTATAAGCATAATACCTTATCTCTTGTCGAGAACCGGTTGCCATTGTTGGATCGGCCATTTCAAAAGTATTCAACAGTAGCGTGCTGAACACACTCATCTGAGATGTGTAAACCCAGTACATAAATGAACACAACAAGTGTCAAACCAGTCCATGCTGAATATATCTAAAAAGCTGAATGCACTTTCACAACAAGAAAAGAACCAACTCGAAGAGTTAAAATCGTGTGCGGGAAATGTAAAAGACGTATCCAATCCCAACTAACGACGAAGTGATAAAGAATTTTTCTATCTGTACAGTGATCTAGTTTTGAAAAGCCTCAACACAATATATATATACATAATATATCATATCAAGGACTTAACCCATAAAAATAGAGAGCAAAATTGTACATAATCAGTGCGAGTTTGAGGAACGTAATTTCCAATCACGGCCAAAAGAACTAAAATCGAAATATATTTACGCATTTACAGAGGAAAAAAGCGACGACGAAAGTAAAGCAATTATCGTAATAAGTGATTTTAAATCAAAAGCATAAAGAAACGCGAGTGTAGTAAATATAAAACCAGAAATTATTGTGAAATATATAGGAAGAGCTAACAGCAGCTGTGGTTTATTTTCGATTCAATCAAGATGCTCCTCAAATGTACATCCAGTTTGACACGCAGCACCGACAAGTCAGTTGACTCTCCTGAAAAGGGAGCTGATAGCAGTACAAGCAGCAACTCATCGGTGGGCAGCAGCAACTCCAGTTCCAGTAACTCGAATTCGAGTTCCGCCAACAGCGTCGACAGTGGAGCAAGTTCATCAATAATAGTGGCCCGTGGAACAGGTTAGTCTTCAAAGTAATTGCTTAGATTATCTTTTCACACATCAAAAGAGTGGTTAGATACGAACATATTTCGTATTCGTATTCGTTTTTATTTTCGTTCAGTTGTGTTTTTATTTGTTTATTTTTTTGATTGTTTGTTTTTGTTGAATAGCACTAGAGAGCTTTGCCTCATCATCATCGCGGTGCAGTGAGGAGAATACAAAGTGCTTTCAGTGTTTCGTCATAGGGTTTTCTCCTCTAATTAAAATAATTTCTATAATTTTTTTATTTGTCTGTCGCGGTGTGGATCCCCCCGGTTGTATGCATGTATTTTCCTCGGAATGGGGCAGTGTGTATCGACGACTCCTCCATATGCTTTTGTTTTTCACCTTTGCTTGTGCTGAGACATGATTCGCGTCATTGTACAGCAATTGAAATGGAATTGTCGCTGTCGGCCGACTTAACGAAGTCAGTCAATGAAGTATTCACGTGACACGAGTAACCGCGTCTGGGTTGTAATTAAGTGATTGTGTCACAGTGTAAAGAGGAAAAGCACAACAACATATTGACGGGAGTGCTCCGAGGTGAGTGCGGTGCAGTTCCAGGAAATGGCTCAGTAGTATTTTTCCATATCCTACTCTCTTGCATTTAGTCTCTCTATTTAGATGCATAGATGCACTTTGTGTGCACGCGATTTCATGGTCACTGTGTGCGCGGAAAGACGAAGCGCAACATTTCCACTCTTTTCGACGATGACTCGTGCTCGGTGTTATCGTTGTTAATTCATTTATTTATTTTATTTCTTTTTGTAGGTCAGGTTTCGGAGCACTGCAGTAAGGATTAGTGTTGAAGTGTTGATTTGTTATCTCTGGTTTAGGTTTTTTTTATTGCTTTATTGCGCGGGCGGTCATTGGTCTTTTGGGCAATAGAGATCACCGGCTTTTAGTCAAAATCGATAACTTATTGGGAATTATGATCCAATTGTGTTACAAACAGACTTGTTGCCGATTAAGTCTGTGCTGGGACTAATTGGATTGTAACCGCTTCTGCAGGCATATGGAATTAATGTGATTACATTGCTTTCACTTAAGGCATTGTTTAGAATGCGACGTTTTAATCTCTCGGAGATAATTGTATTGCTCTGAGTTGCTGCAATCTGTGTTGTGCAAATGACTTGAAGTAGATTCCAACTCTAAGCGACCTTTACGTTGGTGTCAGCGAAGACCAGTGTTCGAAGCATGGTGTGCTTCGCATGGAAATTTTGGTTGAGCATTCTACGGTTAATTCTTGGCTTTGTGAGGCAATCCACGCTGACTGAGATCCTGTTGCGCAGATACGATCTGTTAACAACCGACTCAGCTTGGAGGGTGTACACTCATATCTCGGCCTCGGGGTCGTAGATAACATGTTTTTTTAATGAACTTGTGTATGTTACTTTTAATCTAATGACGCATCTGCCGATGACGGTGATGGTAATTATCATATACCAGATATATACGGCAGACGTATGGTTTCCCTTCTTATTGCAAGATTCGTTCAAAGTACAAAGCAAGACTATTTGTAGAGACTTCTGTCATTCATTCGATTGTGACGTCTGGCTCCTAGCAAAGACCACATTCGGTGTCGCTGCTCTAGGGCATGCTCCTCAAATGTGGGACTGTCTGAAAAGAAGGCTAGATATCATGTATTTAAATTGAAAGTGACTGACTTACGGGAGGTGGCGTATGGTTCTCTCCAGCTAGTTGCCCTCATCACTCTGCCTCGTCACATTTCGATGCCAATATGTACGAATTTGTGTTCCAAACACGTCAGCGAGTTTATAAAAAATACATAAAAACAGGATTTGCTTGAAGTAATGGTTGCTTTTTGATTTGTTTTTGCAATTTAAAAAAAAAAAAGTGCTGCTGAAAGTCATTAAGTGGTTGCTCGGCGAACATACTCCGTCTTTGAGAGGCCTTTGTTTTGACGTGTTTTGTCATCGTAGACAGACAGTAGAACAGAGTGAACAAGTGAAAAGGTTCGAAGACCAATGTTTGAAAGCATTGCTCACTGAGATATATTCTCAATTTCAGGACGATCTTAGAGAACCTTTGGACTGACACAGACAGCAGTTCCGTAAAGGGGTCGCAGAAAGAAAGAACACACAGTAATGCCCGTCCGTCTCATGTTGTTATGTTTGGTTATGTTCGTGGATAGACGTGGGTTTTCCAGGCCACGCTCAGATCCTATTATTTATATTGTGGCTCTTGTTTGGTATGTTGTTTTCGCGGTGATTAGCCATCCACATGTAAAGTGAGTTGTATTAGCAAACATTTCTCTAATCTTACTTTTTTAAATAAATTCTGACTTCTGCTTCTGCTGCTGAAAAAGTCGGCAGTCACAGTCGAAGCAAAAGCACACATCGATCACTGTTCAACTGCGCAGCATCTATGGCAGTCATAAATTGATAAGTTTTCTATTGCTGCGGTCACCAAGTCGGAACAGCAGCAATGTGACAACTTCGGCAGGCGACTGCAGTCAAAGCAGAAGAAATGTGACGACTTCGGCATAAGCAGCAGCAACAGCAGACAAAATGAAAATCATCGCAGTTTTTCAAACACTGGTTAAAAGTTTATTCACAAAACTGTGGATGGGACGTCTTTCTGCACACAAAGTATTTACTAGAACTCGACTCAATCAAGAGTTGGGTCAGCCAGAAAAGTTAAGTGATTAGAGTGAATTTTCTTCTGTAAATCATTGAACTTCAATGAAACAATCTGACACCAATTCCTTGTTTTAAATATGTCTTTATTACCAATGCCAATACTATACTGCTCGCACGTCTTCGCTGCTAAGTTGCTTTACAGAGAAAAATGTTGCCGTGCTGCTAGGCTTATATGTAAATCATAGATCAATGAACTTCCCACACCACAACCTCTTGTCCTTTTTCCACTTAAATGTAATCCCCTTAGAAATGTTTAAAATTTCGACCGGGTTTTTACCTCCTTATTTTTGTGGAGAGCTCCTGCGAGTTATGGCGTTGTGGGTATGTGCGTCGACCCGAACCTCGACATCGTAGGTTCGATTCCTGCTCTGTGCGACGAAAACCATTTTCACGACCCCACCTCTTTCGAGTTACTGACAATGCTCAAAGAGTATTTCCTTTCTAGAGAAAGCCTCTCAAACAAAGCCGTTCGGATTCGGCATAAAACTGTAGGTCCCTTCCACTCGTGAGAGAACAATAGCACGCACAACACGAGTGGTTGCTGAGAAGCTAGGCCCTGGCCCCCTACGGCCTGTAGCGCCATCCATATATATATATATCCTGCGAGTTATGAGCGCGTTGTCCTCAATTTGTGATTATAACGAAAAATAATAAAACAATTGACACTTTTTTCTCGTGAGCCAGAAAAGAAATCAAGCGTTCAAGTTTTCAAGTCAAGAATATTAATAATGTGGTTTGAGCTATAGCTCGTGATTGTCAGGGCCTGTCTTGTCAGCAACCAAACGTATTGTGCGTGCTTTTGTTCTAACATGCCGAGCGGTCAAGTTTTCAGAAGCTTTTTCCAGACGGTTATACAGACGGTTCTCGAAAGGGGCCCTGAAAATTATTTCTGTCGTACAGACCAGGGATCAAACTTAGACGACGAGGTTCAAGTACTACAAGTTGTCGTCGCACATACCCACAACGTCACGAGCTATCACTTGTTTCTCCTCTCGCCAGCTGCCTCCAGATGCGCTCACCAAGTTTGTAGAGGTCCTTCTCCACTTCTGTACGCCATATGGCTCGAGGAAGTTCACCAAGGTTCTTCGGGACGGAGCTGTCTTGTCCATCCGCTCTACATCACTTAGTCATCTTATGCGTTGCGTCCGACGTCGCGTGACTAGCTGTAGTATTTTTCACAAAATGTCCAACCCTACGAATTCAAACAATTAAATCTTTATAAACGTCAGCGTTACGGAAAATGCGAGAGAAAATTGACCAACTTACGTAGAGCCTTATATTTCTTCTGCATCTACCAAAGATGAAAGCAAGTAAGCTTTTAGCACTAAATGCTGCAGAGAGTTATAAAGATTCCCTTTTTTGGCAGACCCTAAAAAGCGCTTCACTGCCTATTCCACAACTTTTATTCCAGGCTGCCTCAATTTATTCGTAAACCAAATTGATTTTACATCCATGCAAGCAAAAATTGTACTCATTCACCTGCGAGTTGTACCTCACCTCGCTACTATGCCAACTTAAGTGTCGCACAAAGAAAACAGATCGAATTAATACAAAACGATTGCTTTCCGCAATCACATGACTTCACTCTCAATAAATTGTTCATTTGATTCCGTACCGGCGACGCGAACACATCGAACGCTTCACGCGATCTCTCCAAGATCTCCGAAGAGTCAACAACAAGTCTCATGCGTGCAGTGCACGGGTCAATTCATGCTGCTGTTGTTACTCTTTCCTCAACGATATTGAGCTGCCGATGCTGCCTATTTGATTAACATTTTTCAACAACAACCATCAACATCGCTTCCAAATTTCACATATAATCCGAAAACTCATGCCCATACACATGCCGAGTGAGCGGGGTACATTGACTGGTGGGGCGATGTTAAAACGCGAACACAAACTCACTGGGAGCTTTCTAATGCGATTCTACTTGGAACTGGCTATGACTAAGATTTTCTCGATTTGTTTTGGCTCTGAAAAGTTAATTCAACATGATGATGTCTTTTGTTCATTTTTACAGTTTTGTCGTTGCCTTTATTGGGTTGACTTGATTATTTTTCGTTAGAAAATCAAGCCCATGGAATTAGTGTTTCTGTGCTGAGAAGACCGCCTATCTGACTTCTGTCGTGTGTAACGAGTTGGCTTCAGTAATTAGCCGAAGACATCTCTATTCTCTGCAGAGAGGGAGCAATCCAGATTTGATGGGATACACTCAGCACACAATTTTGCCGCAAAACACATTGTAAAATCTGAACACATTCGCTGTCCGGGGTGCTTTCCTCTCAGTGCATGCGAGAAATTATCCTCTTGCTGGTGTTTGTTAATTGAAATTGAATGTCCGACAGTACGCTTACACATTTTTGACATGTGTGTGGCTTACATAAGACAGCAGGTGCCAAATCAGCGTTAATTACCTTTGGTTTGCTGAGTTCAATTGGGCCGACTTATTATTTATTGTGTCGTACAGTCGGGCACGCGCTGCGCTATTGGTGCACATAAGAAAATGGCAGCCTGTCAGGAATATTTGTCATTTTGATTTTTGTAAACACTTTAATCAAGTGGAAGTAAATGACGGTAAGATAAAACAAATCCTCATGATTTCTGGTAGCGCGCAACTGTCAATAACTCGGGCGCATAGATCGACCTGAGTTCGAATGACCACTGCTCGTTTGTAGCTTAGGCCAAAAGATCTCGGACTTAATGAGACCCGACTAGTATTGGCAACGTAACTTATTCCGAGTGAGTTACCCATATTGTTAGGTGTAACTAATCGCAATTAGTTGCGAATTAGTTGCGAGTTAAATACAAACTTACGTATAAGGGGTGGGTGCGGATGTCTATTCACAAGACCTCAACATTGCTATCTCCGTGAAGCTCCCTAATCACTGTAGCGTTTTTCAGGCAGAAACCATAGCGATTAAAGAGGCGCTGTCTTGGCCTTAAAGCAATGTGATATCAAAAAGGGATATCACCATCTGTTCCAATAGTCAGGCCGCCATAAAAGCCCTGGACAATGTCATGTTCTACTCTTAAACATCCCTTAATTGCAGGCTGTCTCTTAACGAGATGGCCGAGCATTTTAACATTCACTCCATGTGGGTGCCGGGACACTGTGACATACCAGGAAACTGCAAAGCCGACGAACTCGCTAGGTGTGGTACAACCTCATCCCTATCGATAGCAGGGGTACCGCCTTCCATGCCGATCGCTACAGCTTACCATCTTCTTAAGATCTACACAACTAAAACCACTAATGACAAATGGCTAGAAGGCACCACCTGCCTTAAAACAAAAGAAATCTGGCCATCACTTAACCTAAAACGGTCACTCAGTCTAATTGGACTCAGCAATCCCTCAGTAAAGATCCTTATAGAAGTCATAACCGGGCACTGTATAATTGGCACTCATGCTCGCAGGATGTGTGCTCCATGTAATGATTTATGCAGAAGCTGCATGGATGAAGAGGAGGAAGAGAACACTCATCACCTTCTCTGCTCCTGCAGTGCCCTTGCCTGTCGTAGGTTCCTGCACTTAGGGGCATACTACTTCAGCAGCCGTAACGAGCTAAAAAGTGCCAGCAATGGCCAACTAAATCGGTTCATCAGCAGCACCAACTGGTTCCAGCGTTAGGAGAAGTCAATCCGCGTGGTATCACAATGGGCCTACTCTGGCCTAAGTGTGACTGCTCTGCAGCAGTCAGTCACTACAACCTAACCTAACCTACGTATAAAATCAATTCGTCGAAATCCTCAAGTCCGCCATTATTAGTGCCACACAGAAACATGCACTTTTTTAACGTTCGAAAGGCAACCAATTGGATGTGAATCAATGGTAATTTTGAAGTACGCCCAATTTCTGAAAGTCTGATGCACAGAAATTAGTTATCTTCCAAGACCTTACATTCATGACATTTTGTATCTTTGGATTAAAGAAGATCTTAAACAGAATTCAATACTTTTAAAAGAAAGTTATTCATCTTAAGAAGACGAAACTTATCCAATTAGTATAGCAGGGATGCAAATGGTACGACGACAGTGCATGTATGTATTTGCAATTAACGGGTTAGGGCCCATCCATATGAGCGGCGAATTGCGGACACGAAATTTTGGAAACAACCCTCTTCCAGCAAATATAAACAAAAAGTTATACTTCTTGGCACACACAAAATGAGAACTTAATCATCGAGTTTTTTTTCCATCGACGAATATATTTGGGCAATAGTTATGTTATGTATCCTTATTAACGATGTAAACGTTTTTCTCTGCGAATCAATCATTCGCTTTGCGAACTGTCTGCGAACTCAGTTTCGCAATACATAAACGCAATCCACAACCACCAAGACAACGAAAAAATTCGCCGTGCAGTGTCAGTTTTCGCCCGTACATAGTTCTGTGCGAATGAGAAAACTCCCTATTAATGAGTTGTCACAGTTTGTAATGTTTGAAGTTCCTAGCGACCTCATAAGACGTCATTCGTAACATTTTTCGAATTGATTTGGAACTTTTAATTCTAAACTAAACTTCAGTACCTCTTGTTTTATTGGAGCCGCTGGCACACTTTTTGAGTTTCAGGTCGAGCAAATTGTTGCTAACAAATGCGTTGACTGTTACAAGTTGGGTGCCAAACAATTCGCAAGATCTAACCGCATTCAGAACAATCAAAACAGTACACTTCACGTCGGGTTTTAAAGTTTTGACTTCTTGAAACACTCGTAGATCTGACGATAGTCAACTTAGACTCAGACACGTTTGCACTCTAACCTATATAGTATGTGGCATGTTTTTGTTTTCGAAGAAGGAGCGTTCGATGACTGACAATTCACAATTCACACAGAATTTGGGGCCCGCTTATAATGACTAGAAGTCAGCGAATACACTATGTTACGGACGTTTTCCTTAAGTTCTTGAGTTAGTTGAATCAACATATGTACTCGAGGCTGAAGTCTAAACCAACTATTCACCAAGTTTGTGTATGCGAAAATTCGACTTCTTGTGCAACGTTTCGTAGACGTTGGTGGATCATTTTTCTATAACAGCTCTTGTTTTTGAGTTATACTAACTCATCTCTGTTATCTTTTTTTTTCTTTCATCTCCTCAACTTTTACTATTTAAACATGCATTTAGTTATCCAAGACATGCTATTAAGCTTGCAAGAGCTAGGGTGCAACATGAGGATAAAAATCCACTTCCTGTGCTCGTATTTGGACAGATTTCCACCAATTCTGGGTGATTTTAGCAAAGAGTAGGGTGAAATATTCCATGATCTTTGGACAATGGAAGAATATTGAAAATGGTAAAGTAGTTCAAAAGCGGACATCTTTATGAGCTGTCAAAATCTAGCTCTCCCTATTGGTACTCAGTTAAGTGTTTTTCGGGTTTGAGTCGTAAAATGAATGTCAAAATTCTATGTGACTTAGCCATTTAAGACAAGAGAGTCTTACGTTTGACTTACATAGACCCTCTATGTCATTATACATCTTGGTCTGTCGATATCGCGCTTTATTTTTAAACATTATTCGAGGAATATGCTCAATGTTTTCTGTAATGTAGGTTTTTAAACATTCTGTCATAGATTCGATGATTTTATCGTAAGCTTCTCTTCCCAAAGGGTGGGGATTTTCTTTCGCTTCACATCGTCTAGCCGTCTAAATTCAACTACAAACGTAATAAACACATGTATCTACATTTTAGCTGAAAGCGTGTGGACAGAAAGCTTTGGGTGGACTATAGACAAAAATGTATTTTTTACTCATTTCTTTTCTACGGAGTTAATTACTGAAACTCACTTTATACGATCATTTTAAGTCCAAATATATTTAAGTGAAGCCAACAATTAAAATAAGTAAACAATCTAAATAAAATGTAGATACTGCCGTCCCTGGTTATATTAAAACTGTAAACTGGTAACAAACGAGTATCGAAATACATATGAATAACAAAATCTTGATTTTCCAACGGGATTACACTAGTACTTGACAAACCTGAAAGGAGGATTTCTACATTCACGTCAACTGTGTATGTAACTGATCTGAATGCGTTTCAGGTATTTTCTGTGTTTTGACATCCCCATGTTCAGATAAGATACGTTGTATTTTTGGTTCGCATTTAAAGCTTTGTTCGTTCAAAATAAGCACTGTTTCATTATGCCTTCATTCGTGTAATGTTTGACGGGACACTTATTTTATCAAAGCCCTAACCACCACCATATCAGCTATGTCCCTAAAACAAGGAATCGCTTTTTCAAAAAATTTAAACTTGAGCAACATGGCGGCAAAATTATTAAAATGCTTTATTTAAAATACTAGTGCTGTCTCTGAGACCGGCGGTAGGTGCTTAAGGGGTTAGGCAAACAAGAAACTGTCAATTTTGTCTTGATGAAGAACAGTTTTGCTACACTTGGCCACGCACAGGTACAATGGCTGCTAAAAATAAGAATTCATTTTCTTTTTGATTTCTACTTGCTCAACAAATATTGGCCCTACATTAATGGCACTTCAAAGATGTGTATAAATCTTACAAATTTGCTCTAATCAAATCCAGAATATAGACGGTCTTTCATTTAAACGCAGTTGGCCGGATGTAAAGATCTTAAGAAGAAGATGAATCTAAAAGTGGATATATTACGATGTTTCTTAATTTTAGGAACATCAGCATATGTATTGGCTGTTCGATATTTAATTTTTTTTATTTATTTATTATTTCCTTATAATCTCTGTACATTAAGGTGGTGGTGTGAAAAACAGGCGGAGCAAAATTGTCTGTACTCGGTCTTTGACCGTACCTGTGGAGGTAGATGATTCCACAGGTGTACGGCATGAATGAAAACACTGCCTGCGTGATGTTAAACATGTATGAACTGAAGGTTTCAACGTTATATTACGACTCGTACGACAGAAAGTTATTTTTTCATAAAGATAGTCAGGTTGCTTATAATGAATGATTTTAAAGATTAGTATGCATGATCTGTATTTCAAAAATGCTTCTAATTCACATCCGAGGAGAAGCCGACGTTGTTCCGAGACATGATCAAATCTTCGAAGGTTAAAAACGTACCATGCAGTAGCGTTGATTGCTTTTAGCAATTTTTGCATTGAGACATTATCACAGTCAGCGAACAACTCGCACCCGTAGGTTAACAGAGGCACTATGAGTGCTTTGGCAAGTTTTAGCTTGACATTAAAAGGGAGCATAAATTTGCTAATAGACAGACCTCTAAGTGACGCATACACCTTCGACACTATACTGTCTATATGGCCAGTCCATGTTAGTTCACTATTACACATTATGCCAAGATTTTTTACACAGGTAACATATTCGACAACAACGGAGTTTAATTCTATGGGAGGAAAGTTAGGAAGGGGGGATTGTGTTTGGAGAATGGAATGACTTTGGTTTTGTCAGGATTGAGCATGAGAGAATTTTCTTCGGCCCACTTCGTAATCGAACTCATATCCTCGTTTAATTTAGCAACAGAATCTTCAATCATTCTTTCTTCTTCTTTGTGTGGCGCTACAGTCCGGTGTGGACCTGGGCCTCAACCAACATGCCTCTCCAACTAGCGCGATCCCTGGCTAGCTGTCTCCAGTTTCGCACACCAAGTTGGTTGAGGTCCTTCTCCACTTGGGTGCGCCACCTTAAACGCGGGCGCCCCTGTTGCGTTGCCCGACAGGTTCGGATTCGAAGATTCTTCGGGCCGGAGCTGTGGTGTCCATACGCTCTACATGACCTAACCACCGTAGGCGTTGGATCCGTAGACGCCTAACTAGGCTGTCGCTGTACAGCCCGTACAGTTCGTGATTGAATCTGCTCCTCCAGAACCCGTCCAGGAGGACCAAAGATCGTGCGTAGAACTTTTCTCTCAAAGAGACCAAGGACTTTTTCATCCGCTTTCGAGATTGTCCATGCCTCCGCGCCGTATAGCAGGGGATGATCAGGGTCTTATATAGAGTCAACTTGGTTCTTCAAGAGAGGGCTCTATTACTGAATTGCCTCTTGAGACCGAAGAAACAGCGGTTGGCAAGAGTTATCCTACGCTTGATCTCGGTACTGATCATACCTAGAGGAAAACTGCGTATATGTGGAAATTGCAATAAGACAAAACTTTAGGAAGATCATTAATGAACATTGAAGACAATAACGGACCGAGAATAGAACCTTGAGGTACTCCCTTGTGCACATTGCAAAAGGACGACAGTTTTGAGTTATATAAAACAGCTTGACTCCGGTTAGTAAGGTATGAACATATTAACTTGTTAGTAGGATTACAGAAGTTAAATTGGATGGACAGTTTGTGACAAAGTACATACGGGTTAACACTGTCGAATGCTTTCCAAAAGTCAAGTAAAGCTAGTAATGTTGTCTTATCTTCGTCAATGGGTTTTCGTATATCGTCTGTTACTTTTAGCAGGGCTGTAACACAGCTATGTCCTTTACCAAATCCGGATTGCAATTTTTTTTTTTATTTCAATGTCCATCAAAGCTCGACTGACAATAGACACCAACACTTTTGACAAAAACGAGAGAATAGCAATCGGCCGATACTCAGGCGGGCTTGTTTTCTTAGGACCTGGCACTATTTTTGCTATTTTCCATTGTTCGGGATGCGTCGATGTCATGATTATGGTGTTGAAAATGTGCATTATATAAGGGATAGGAAGCAATATTTTTATAAAGTCAGGGTGAATACTATCCAGTCCAACAGACTTGGTCTTTGTGGAAAATATTGCACAGCCGACAGAGTATGTACTCTTCCTATTTCGAACCCAACTATATGGTCATCATCATTGCTTACATGCTACACCAATAATCTATTAAAGCAGAGACGGGGTACAAACCCCGATGTTTCTTTGATTGTAGTTTGAATTCATTGTTTTCGCAAATGAACACAAATAGTCTACAACACAGAAGACTGTTTGTTTTTTAATACAACTGTAGCCTTAGGACGAGCTTCTCTCGACTGACGCATGTAACTCAAGCAAATAATTTGACAACAATTGATTAAGGTCTCTGACAGCCGTCGGATGTGGTTGCTTGGCTCCCCCTCTCTGTAAGCAGGATTAATCCCCAGAGACGGTAATTTGCTGTGCAGGAGTATCATTCGTCAGTCGATAAATATAAATATGTGTGTTCATTCCACAACACATGCCACCGATCGTCGCTGCTGTTGATCAGTTTAACCTTGTTGTTACCGCGATGAAAAAAGAATGAAGGAGGAAAATCAACACATGCCATAAACAACAACAGACCACTTAAGCAAATAAAAGAGCGAATCACGCTTTTTGCACGCTACCAGTCCGATCAGCACACGAGCGGCTTTTGGAAATCGTCCACCGACGATCATTGGCTATCAGCCCGACAATACGGCCAGGAGTATGTGAAGCGAAAACAAGTAGTATCGCCCTGACACGCCCATTTATGTTTGCTAATTGAATGGATCGAATGTTGTGGTGGTAACTTGGCAAACATATTTTTTTATTTATTTTCTTTTTCGTTGCCTGCCTGAGGATGATTTTGAATTTGTTTGCCATGTTGACGTGAATCTCTTCTGTGCAGAGTTTGCCGATTAATTAGCATATAATTAAGTGTCTGATGGTCCTGGTGTGTTGTTCCATCAATAATATCGGTCGACTTGAAATCTGGAAATTTCTCGATTTCGCTGTTACAAATGCGACGACGTTGACTGAACAATAGGATACACTAAATATTTTCACGGTTAAATAACCCACGTTTCACGAGGTGGTCACCTGTGAAACCCACAACTTCATGCGAATGGGGGAAGATTGGCGCAAACGTTTGGTGCCAGTGGAATCCTTTGAGGGTTTACAGGTGCTACGAGATGTTTTGGTAAGTAATTGCAGTGCAAATGTGTCCAAAAATAGACTCATTAGCACAGGCAGAGGCATGCTTACTGAATTGGTTATTCAGATTTGACTGACAAAAGGGTTTAACTAGCGTCGCACGGTAAAAATAGATCTTTGTCAAATGGACGTGTTGGTTTTTTGTGTTATCTTGTTCTTAAAATAGAGTTGCTAGGATTTACCTAAGAGTTGGTGAACTTGGTCTTGGATGGTGTGGCAATTATCGTCTACATCCGCTGTGAAATTGAAGCTGGCCATTTGGAAGGTGCTCCATTTTGTGTGTCCGAATGGAAATTAACTGTCTGATATTTGATTGATCGAATGTAACTGATTGAGTAAACACTGTTTCGCATAGCCCCACAAAAAGAATTCTAATGGCCACAATATCGACACAAATACCTTTAAAGTGGTTTAGGAATTTGTCTACCAAGGCGGCGAAGTTGGAGCAATGACACCACCGCGAAGTTAAAATGAAGGACCACCTAGCAAATCGCAGTGTTTTTGGGCTTGGGAAGCAACTGAGGAACAAATATCTCTCTCGGGGAACCGAGTACCAGTCCTCTGAGTGGCCCAGAAGCATGAACACTTGGTAATTTGGTCCGAATGGACACCAGTATAATGAACCGTTTTCGATTCTAGTCCAGGAGGACAACGCGGTAAAGGAACATCAGCCATGCGGTGTCGTACGCAACTGGATAAAGACCCCAATCAGCTGAACGTGCCCAGCTGGAAGCAAATAGCACAAGATGGAGAGGCTTGTTGGCTGAGACCCAGGTTTCCTCCGGACTGTAGCGCAAACCAAAGAAGTTCACATTACCAATATGACCAATATGACGCTCTGTCCGAGACGTCGATGTTGTGCGTCCGCTAGACCCATTTTAGCCGCTTCCGCTTCAATGCCAGCAAACGCCTCATTGACGGCTCGCTGTGTTCGTCCAATCACGTCAATGTCGTCCGCGTAAGCAAGCAGTTGAACGGTCTTCTGGAAGATCGTGCCTCGGGTGTTTACGTTTGAGTTTCGCACGATCTTCTCAAGTATGATGTTAAAGAAGTCACATGACAGCGCGTCGCCTTGCCTAAAGCCTTTTTTGACATTGAAGGTCTCGGTGAGTTCGTTACCGACCTGGATGGAGCAGCGATTCTCCATCGTCATCCTGCACAACCTGACGAGTTTGGCAGGAATGTCAAAACTAGACATGGCGCTGTATGTCTCTATGCACGCTGTCATATGCGGCCTTGAAATCGACAAATAGGTGGTGGGTGTCGATCTGCATCTCTTAAGTCTTTTCCAGGATCTGCCGGAGTGTAAATATTTGGTCTATTGTGGACTTTCCTGGCCTGAAACCGCACTGATAGGAACCTATCAGGTTGTTGGCGAATGGTTTCAGGCGCTCACACAGAACGGCAGAGAGTATCTTGTAAGCGATGTTAAGGAGGCTGATCCCTCGATAGTTGGCGCAGTCAAAGGGGTCTCCTTTCTTGTGGACCGGACAAAAGACGCTGAGATTCCACTCATCGGGCATGCTTTCCTCCGACCGTATCTTACAGATGAGCTGGTGCATGCGCCCAACCAGGTCATCTCCAGCTGCCTTAAACAGTTCCGCGGACAATCCGTCCGCTCCAGCAGCTTTGTTCGACTTCAGTCTAGATATAGCTATCTTGACTTCGTCAAAGTCGGGGGGGACGGAATTCGTGTTCCTCATCGTCCAAATTGAGTGAAACATTCTGCCTGACAGCGGAATTTGTGTCGTCATCGCCGTTTAACAGTCTACAGAAATGATTTTTCCAAATTCTCAGCATCGACTGCGATTCTACTACTAGTTGTCCATTTTCATCCCTGCAGGCTTCGGTCAGAGGTCTATCTTCTTGATACTTGTTTTACCTTTTGGTAAAACTTTCGGACCTCCTTCCTGTCGTAACACATCTCCATCTCCACGACCGCGCGCTTCTCATGCTCTTTCTTTTTCTTTCTGAGAAGCCGGTGCTCTTCTCTTCTCTTCTGTTCGTAGAGCTCACGAACAACTCTCATTGTTCGGTGCAGCGTTGCCTTGTAGGCCTCGTGCTTGGCTGCATGTATCTGCCTGCACTCGTCGTCAAACCATGAGTCAAACATAATGCGCTGATCATATTCCAACAAATGTACGATGCTTCTAGAGTGAGTTTCAAAGAATTCGGAGTCGGCATGAAAATATTGGTCCACTTCAGTGGTAAAAGAAAAAGCTACAAAAACCTACAGCACGCGAGGATACTGTAAAAGTTATACCCAGGCCCCCTTGTTAAACGCGAGCTTTTTCTTAGCATGGCATTTTCACACGTACCTCACATGGCAAAAATATTTACTTGCGTCCCCCACAATTGGATGTTTTTCGTGTGATCACTGTTTGCATGCTTCTTACGCACTCTGTCCAATTGGTACGAATTGAAAATATTTACTCCATCCTGCATAACAACAACGCACAACCGATCACGTCCGTCTGCGTTAAATTCGAATGAAAATAATCACACAATCCTAATTAAATGTAAATCCGTCAAGCTCTTGTGCTCTTATCGATTCTATTTGCACCACATAGTTTATTTTTATTTATATTTGCCCATTATCATCATCAACATCGACGACATCACGCCTAGTCGTCAATCGCCATCATCGTCATCTCTATCATCAATCCAACTCGTGATTCAACGCAGACGCCGACGACTGTGTAAGACTGTAAACATTCTTATCACATTCATTGTTTCGCTGCTGTCTGCCTGCACTTATTCTCAATTTCAGCTGTGACTTGCAACAAAGATTGGCCGCAGTCTAACCCAAATTCCAGGAGTGCCTTCGAATCATCGAGAATAACGTAAATATTTTTGAAAAAAAAAAATGTATAACAGTTTGCATTTGCAAAGCGCCAATTGAGCTGGAGAAGGTGCATCGGGTTTGTTGTTGCTACTATCATTTGTAAACAACCTAAGGTCATTCACTTGAGATAAGCTATCTCGTAAAAGCTCTCTTCTTCCTACAGTGACGAACGACAAAAAAAAAAAGGAATAATAACAAACTAGACTACAATCCAATGCACTCGGCTGTAGCTAACAGCGTTGTGACGTTGTTGGAAGCCGACGTTTCTAACGAATTCGACTGCATTATGTTTGATTCAACTTTCACGCAGGTGCGGGCACGGTGACAGCACTCGTCATGCCTTCTTTGTGTCAGAGTGATGTTGAAGTGTCCACTCGACGAGATAAACGAGTCTAAATGACTGTTTTCGTCAATGTTTGTCCGGTGAAAACTGGTTTTTGTTACCCATCTGCAAGTGCTTGATCGAGTTCTGCGCCACTCAGAGCATTCCGTCCGAAGGCTGCATATAAACCCCGTTGAACTATCACACGCTGTTTGTAATCGGTCAAGCGGTGTAATCAAAATAATTAGCATATATTAGTACGAAATTTCGGCCATTTGAATGCCAAGAGAAGAACACCGAGTATCTACTCAGTTATTGCAACGTTCGTTTGCATACATAATTACTGGGTTACTACGAGTGTGTCTGTCATCCGAGCAATTATCACACCGTGCCTGTGCTGGATCGAATGAAGGGAGCAGTTTGTTCTGCTGCCAGTCGACGAGAAATGCAAATTTTCGCGTTGTGTAAATTTCACAAGCCCATTTGGCGGAGATACAGACGCGTGTCGGATTTTCATGAATTTGACTTTTAAATGATTAACTAGTTGTGAGACAAAGGCGCTACGACGAAGTTCTTATATTCGGATGACTGTTTGCAACGTTTCTTCTGACAGACGTACGGTACAATGCCTCTGCATAAAACGAGCATAAATAACTTTAAACATTTGTCGTTTTCTTTTTAAGTTGTAAAATAATTTGATCAGAGATTCGGAGTGGCTACCTTTCACTTGAAGTGCTTTTCTCTGCGTTACTTTTGTGTCTCGCTGAACTCACTCACTCGTTCACACGTGTGATGTGTATTTCTCACTTCACGAAATAAGTACCCGTCGCCAACAAATACGGCATCATTCTCGACGATGTGTGCTTAATTTGTTTGCCTTTTTTTTTTGATTTCATATCACTGTTAATACAGAAATTAAATATATATGAAGATTTCACTGAACCTTTAACCTTTAAAAATCCGTTTGTTGTGTTTGCTCTTACAATATTGGCCATATCATTACGGGTGAGGAAAAAAATCTGATCTGTCATAACCCAGCCAAGCTGTCAGCGGTCCAGTCTTACAACACACTATCAAAGAGGAGTTTAAATTTCACACTGTTCTAATTATTCGATCATGAATATCAGCCATATAATGGACTTCAGTGAAAATCGCGAAATTGACTTGAGGAATTGGGTAAATAACGATCACTTCTGAAATGCCTTTTTTTTTGTTGATAATTTGGTTCATAATTTGTTTACATAAAAAATTTCATTCTGACTTTTTGGTCATTAACGAATTCTTGAGAACATTGCTGGCGTGTACGCGTAAATGAGTGGAATTAAGAAAACATATAAAAACACCATGAAAACGAACACACACCCTAAGTTAAATGACACGATTTTCCTTAAATTTCAGCTCAGTCTTCGTGGGGGATCATTAAAAAAAATCGCCACGTGTGGCAATGAATTTTTGAATTATCTTTTTAATAGTTCTAATTCTTATTTGCGATCCGTCGATCGTGATCTAGATTTCGGTTATGATGGGCATATCGGGGAATGTTATGTGTTTAATGGGTGACTTTTGTGACTGGCACACGAGTGATTGTTAAAGGAAGATGGTAATGGCGTGTGATTGCTAAAATTAAATTCTATGGTTTTGTGGATAATCATTGATAAAGATAAAATAACTTCATGTTAAATGGCATCACCCCAGTCAAGACAACGACATAGTGGTGACACAGCTAGTGAGTCTATATCTCAAATTGAATTTATTTTCTAACGTACTTAAGGCCGAAGCCCATAGAATCCAGTGCGTGCGTTGCGTCTTGTCAAAAAATCGACAACTCATAAAAGCTAATAAGAGGGAGCGAGACAACGAGTGTGGGCTATCCATAAGTGGAATGCATCAGAATGGATGAAGTTGGTCAACTTTTAACTTTTGTTCCGTATGACAGTTCATTCTCACATGTGTGTCTCATGGTCATTTTACTCTCATGGTCGTTTGGGATTGCATTTATGTATACATATTTCGGACACAACGCACGTATTTCATTGGGCACCTCTTTGCAGTCCAGCAAATACGATTTTTGTGGATGTCAACTGCAACGCACGCATCGGATTCTATGGGCTTCGGCCTATAGTCTCCTTTTAGATCAGTACTTTCCAAAAAATATGAATACTCAAGCTCTTCAAAATTACGCATTAGTTGTAACGTTTCCCACAGAAATCCTCCACTTTGGTTTAATGCCATAATCTTTAGTTCCAAACATGGTTTTCCCTTTGTCAGCTACTACAATCAACCGTGTGTCGCTACAACCCGTAGAGGGCCGGGCTAAGGCCTAGCTTCTCTGCCACCATCGTGTTGTGCATGCATGTTCTCACAAGTGGAAGGGCCTACAGTTTTATGCCGAACGCCAAGCTTGAGAAATTTTTTCTAGACAGAAATATGCGTTAAGCGTTGTCAGTAACTCGAAAGAAATGGGGCCGTGGTAGTCAGTTGTCGTATAGACTAGGGATCGAACCCAGACGTCAATGTTCAAGTGTACTATGGTCGACGCACATACCAACAACGGTACGGTCCATCACGTCAACCACGTGCTAGTACGTACATTTTTCCAGGTTGCTATGCAGCCCGTATAGATCTAGGGCATAGCTTCTCAGCAAGCACTCGTGTTCCGCTTTTTACCTCTTCTAATTATAAACTTTAATCCCTTGAAACAGTTTTTATTTATTTTGTGAACGCTCTTCTAAGTGGTGGTTTATAATGATTACTGATAAATATTGCTTCATGTCATGTCATGCCTCATTTTAACATTCCTGCCCCAATCGGACTAACTCTGATTCCCGTCTTCAGGCTTTGTACAGATACCGTGTAAGCCGAAGCACAACGTTCGAGATACGGCTGTTCTCTACTATTTAATAAGTCGCTCTTTGATTCATTTATTACCATTTATTTTCACGCTTCAAAATCGCAAGAAATTAAACATGTTTTATCTTGTGACTTGTGCTTGTACAACCGCCAAGAAAGTTAAGAAATCATTTCAGACCCATTGACGGTGCAGATGGCCCATCGTTTTTTCCCTAAATTTCTAAATACTCAAAAGATACTGTCTAACCATAGCACGTGGCCTTTACTCATTTCCATTTCTGTTAAAACTCAAGAAATTCGTTGTCAAACCCAAACAAAAAGAGTATAAAAGATGGCAGCTGAATTGAACAGTGCTGCATTTAAAATTGGTACCAAACGCTGCTCATTATACAAAAAATTGTAGGTGGCGCTTTTTGACATGCCTTCTTGTCAAATCTTATAATAATAATATGGGTGGCCCTACAGCCCATAGAGGGCCAGGGCCTAGCTTCTCAGCAACAACTCGTGTTGTGCGTTCTGTTGTTCTCACACTAGTGGAAGGGCCTACAGTTTGATGCCGACTCTGAACGGCCAAGTTTCAGAAGCTTTTTCTAGATAGAAAAAGTCTACTCTTTGAGCATTGTCAACAACGCGAATGAGGTGGGGTCGTGAAGAGGACCAAAGATTGAACGCAGAACTTTTCTCTCGAAGAGACCAAGTGCGTCTTCATCCGCTCTTGAGATAGTTCAAGCTTCCGCGCCATACAGCAGGACAGGGATGATCAAGGTCTTATATAACGTGAGCTTGGTCTTTCGGGAGAGGGCTCTACTACTCAATTGCCTCTTGAGGCAAAAGAACAGCGGTTGGCAAGAGTTATTCTGCGTTTAATATCGCACTATTTACTTAGGAGCCAAGGCAGACGAAGTCCTTTACTACCTCGAAGTTGTAGCTGCCTATGGTGACGTTCTGACCGAGTTGTCGATGTTGTGCGTCCTTTCTTGATGACAGCATATACTTTGTTTTGCCCTCATTCACCGCTAAACCCATTTTTGCCGCCTCCGTCTCAATACAAGCAAACGCTTTATTGACGGCTCGCTGAGTTCGGCCAATCACGTCAATATCGTCGGCGTATGCTAGCAGTTGAACGGTCTTTTGGAAGATCGTGCTTCTAGTGTTGGCATGTGAGTTTCGCACGATCTTTTCCAGGACGATGTTGAAGAAATCACATGACAGCGCGTCGCCTTGCCTAAAGCCTTTTTTGACATTGAAGGTCTCGGTGAGTTCGTTACCGACCTTGATCGAGCAGCGAGATTCGTCATCCTGCACAATCTGACGAGTTTGGCAGGGATGTCAAAACTAGACATGGCGTTGTATAGCTCGTCTCTATGCACGCTGTTATATGCGGCCTTGAAATCGACAAATAGGTGGTGGGTGTCGATCTGCATTTCTTGGGTTTTTTCGAGGATTTGCCGTAATGTGAAAATTTGATCGATAGTGGACTTCCCAGGTCTGAAACCGCACTGATAGGGACCTATCACGTTGTCGACGAATGGTTTCAGGCCCTCACACAGAACGGCAGAGAGTATCTTGTAAGCGATGTTAAGGAGGCTGATCCCTCGATAGTTGGCGCAGTCAAAGGGGTTTCCTTTCTTGTGGATCTAGCAATCGATACTGAGATTCCATTCGTCGGGCATGCTTTCCTCCGACCATATCTTACAGATGAGCTGGTGTATGCGCCCAACCAGATCTGAAATTCTGAAATAGTGTGGATTAATTTCTTTGTATCTGGTCAAACTAAATAAATAAAGGGAATACATTTCAAAACTTGAGTTGATGTTATTTTGCCAAAACAATAATTCACGTGTAAGTTGCGCAGTGACATTAGTTCCCCCCGAAGCAGTCGAGACGAAACTTCATGTTAGTATAAACCAGATGAGTGATGACATAAAACGTCAACACCACCCTGCCCTTCAATAAAACAACGTCTGAACGTCATTTCCTCTCGACATCAATCAACAAACTAAGAGCCGCACCAATTCAAGGACAGTCCGAATGTATGTGTGCCTTGCGAATATATTTTGTTTTGACGAGAGTATTTTTAGACCACCTTCAGGACGAATCGCAATGTTTTGCACAGAGCAAAAAAAAGAATTGTCAATTTCGTGTCTAATTTAAGAATAATTTTTATCTGTCGTCTATATTTTTAGATATGTTAGTCTCTGCGACGAACACTACTCACCACTTAGTCGTCGCCCACCTACCATCCCTGTCCCGAGTGATAGTCGGGCCCGTGCAGCGCCAAAAAAACAAACACACAAAAATAATCAAAGTAACACAATAAAATCGGACAAAAACGATCTTCACAATCGAAACACGACATGTATTTGTATCTCCCAATTGTCTATTCAATAAAAATAAAAGCAAATCTTTAACTTGTGTCACGATCCTCATCCGTGTGGCGTTATCGGAGTACAAGCACAATTCCGGCGCATGGCGACTGTGGTCGCGAGTGGCACGAAGCTTTACGGATTTTTGTTTTTGTGCTCGCAAGACATTTTGGCTCTCAAAACTGGGTCTGCTGTGGGGCAATAGATGATAATTCATAATCTCGTGTGCGTGCATGTGTGTGTGCGTCCGGTGATTGTGGTGAGATATGCCCCCACACAAGAGCACAAATTCAGCGCGAGCAGCGGCAATGATACGAATTTGTTTGGAGAGCGGTGAGAAATGTAAACAAGTTTATTCTATTCGGATCGCACATGGACGCACATCATGTGAGTTGAGGTGGAGAAGTGGAGCAGAGATGATTAGTGCCTATCTACAGATCTGTGCAAATCTTCACAAAATACAACCGAGGCTGGGCGGCTGGAAGTGTAAGCGTTTATTTGTGAGTGTGTTGATTTTGGGGAAGCGAAATGAGAACGAATGAATCGCATCATCACCTGCCTCTGTGGTTGGGGGAGAAACGCGATCACTCGTCAATCATGTATATTCCATTTGCAAGGTGAAATGCGATGCGCTGCAGCTATCACTGAGCGTTTATCGTAATCGCCATTGACTAGGGGATGCAGTAAGCTTATGACCCAGTATACAGAAACCAGTTACTTTGGATACATCTCTCGCCGAGGTGTGCAGCTTGAGGCAGAGGAATGTCGATCCGAGAGACGTTTCAGTAATGCTAATCAAAAATCAGGTTCATGCTCAAGGTCTGAGATTCGTCACTTTTGAAATAAGACATCTATCCGAAATGTTAAATCTGAGGTTCGTTCTGATGGTGCTGTGTTCTCCCTGGTTGCCTTGTACACGTGTGAATATGAATATTCCCCTATTCGACACGGTAATAAATCACAGTTCGGTTGGACGGATTGACGGGCTTCAAAGCAAGATTCTAAACCACTTGTGTTTGTAGAATTACTACGAGTTGAGAATAAAGACGCAGTTTTATAATTGGTCGTCGCTTTGTATAGACACTTTCTTGGTTTAAGCATTTCTAGAGAAAGAGTTCGGTAAACACAGCCCTCTCTCGAACAACCAAGGTAGCGCTGTACAAGACCTTATTCGTCCCAGTCCTGCTATATGGCGCGGAGGTATGGACTCTGTCAAAAGCGGATGAAGCAGCTCTTGGTTGCTTCGAGAGAAAAATTCTTCGGGTGATTTTCGGTCCCGTCTGCATATATGGTGAGTGGAGGAAGAGATACAACGACGAACTATACTGGCTGTTCAGCGACATCGACTTAGCCAAAAGAGTGAAGATCCAACGATTGAGATGGCTGGGTCATGTAGAGCGGATGGAAACCAATGCTCCGGCCCGAAAAGTCTTTAAATCCACCCCCAAGGGACGGCGCAGTAGAGGAAGACCGCGACTCAGGTGGCGCACGCAAGTGGAAAGGGACCTCAACCAACTATGCGTGCGAAACTGGAGACAGCTAGCTAAAGATCAAGCTGGCTGGAGACGCTTGTTGGTTGAGGCCCAGGTCGACCCCGGACTGTAGCGCCACCTTAAGTAAGAAAAAGAGTTCATTGCACAGAGTGATCATTTGATTGTGGTTGCAGAATTTGTTGAGCAGGTGATGAGCACCGCATAAGAGTTATTTGCTGGCGTGGACATGCCTCGATGGATTCTTCCAGTCACAAGAGCACGTGACTCGCAATTCCATGCCGACACCGAATGACGAACTGAATTTGACGGAGATGTCAGATGACAGACAGCCAAAGCAGAGTGGAAATAGCACTGTGAAATCAACTACCCTAGCCTAGCCCACCTACTCCAAAAATTATGCTTATTCGGAGCTTAACTTATATTCAACGTACTTGAGGTAGATGTGTCGCGTCATAAAACCATTCATTCAGAAGCCAAAGCTTCTTCCACTCTTTTCCCACGTTAAAAATGTTGTTGACACATTCAAACCACGCTCGAAATCACTCTTTATCAACCGACAATTTCGTATAATTTCCGCTATTGATAAAGTTAATGGTTCCACATCAAATCACGATCGCCAAATGCATACAGAATAATAACATACAGATATAATTAACTAAATAATAAAATACTGGCACTCATCTGTGTTTCTGTTTGTTGTTGTCAAGTCATCATCTGAATTTCTTTCTGTCCATCATGATAAAGCCAAGAAAACGTGTAACGATGCTAATCAATTGTTATTATCATAGTCAACCGCGACGGCAAACAAGCAGCATATTTTTTGAGATCTTATCCGTCATCCTGACAACGATTACTTTATCATATCCAAGTTAGATTATAGATATATAAATCTCAGTACTGTGGTTACGTAACGAATATCATTAGGGGCCTGGCTGGAGGTGTGGTTTGCAAAATAGGAGCTCAACGAATGGCTGAAAATTGACTGAAATTAGGTGTCTCTTTTTTTAAATCAAAACCAGATTAGATTTATTAAATGCTGAGTAAATTAGTAATTTATTCATGCACATTGTTGGACGGGTAGTCAGACTGGAAGAAGAAGTCAAAAAAGCAAAGATATGTTATTTATTGTCATTTGTTTTAAAATTGTATACGATTTTCATTTATGCTTACATTTACTTTTTACGGATTACTTCGTGTAATCACGCTTTATTTGGCTCATAAGAAGGGTCCATATTCATTTTCACGAGTTTATTCGAGTTGGTTTCTCACCTATAACACCTGCGGTCTGCTGATTTCCTCCGTGTGGCATACGTATGACAGACAGACCATCTTCAGGCCGTATATTTTTGGACAACAAAATGCCAAAATGACAGCGAGCGCCATTTATGCTAACAATATTCTCATGGTCATCTTCAAAAAAATGTGGGCCAAAGATTTTTTCGAGATCATAACCTCCGTCTCTATCGGACCGAATGCATTGACTTCATAGGTGAATATAATTGTTCATCACCTTACTCATTTTCACAGTAATGTTCAATAATCTGTGTCGGGTCTGGATTCGGGTTGCAGTAAATGATGAAATGGCACTGCTAGCTAAGCATATTTGCCTTCCACACACGTCGTACGAGAAGCCAAACACCCAAAATCGCTCACTTCTTCATGGTTCATCAACTACAACGACATATCTCACATACATTCCAACATATGAGGTATTCACGTATTCGTGAAGTATCTCATCTTATCTCTACGTACGTAAGAGTTCTTCAAATCGTAGTCCGAATAATTTTCTCACAAATAAAGCCTTGTCATCTTAACATTCTTCAATAACAACCCGCCTACGTTTCATCATTCATCACCCACCAAAATCCTGTTTGGCGTTAATGAAAAAAAAGTGCTCGTTTTAACAAAATAACACCTCTGGTTTATTTACATTTTCAATCAAAACTCAGAGAAAAATTATCACCAATACATCACACGACAAAACAAAATAACAAGAAAAAAAATCGAACAATAACAAATACCTCAAAAGAAGTTCGCAAAATTGAAATACCATCCCTGGGTATACCCTTATCGTTCTCTTTATTTCTTTCTCTCTCTTTCCGTCCGTAGTGTCAGCCAATAAATCAGAATCGTTTGTCATCCTATCCTTATCACGCTACATCTCAGTCTCTGTCAATCGATCTGTGTTCGGTTGTTTACCGACATCACGATCGAGGCACAAGTGCTGAAGCACATTCTTGCTGCGTAAACGCATGTGCCGTTTCGACATACATACGTGTGTATTTTTATTCACTCAACACACTGACGGCACTGTATCTATGCACACAGCTGAGAAGAGAGGAGTATTTATTTAAATACATCATTATCAGTCTAATCACTGAGACTGAGACAAGAGGGCAGTAGCAGCAACAACAGTTGCATTAGTACGTTGGATGCCGCGTCAAGTGTACAAGGCTTTGAGGCACACGTTCACCCGTTCGTCAATACCGTGACCGGTATTTCTATGAGACAAGTGCTAAAAAGAATATAGGTTCCTACATATATTTTAACATTTTTTCGCCCTCCTTCTGTGTTTAATTAATTTAATCAACTAATTCAACACAACTGCCAATAGCAGTCGACTACAACTACAGTGAACGCGGTGTGGTGTGTGCTTTTGCATTTGAATTGTCTGTGTGTGGAAAAGATACATGAAGTGCTCACCCTATATAAGCGAATAATAGCGCGCTCCAACAATAAAAGCTCTCCCCAAAAATATTCAGTTCATCGATCTCAGCCTCAGCGATCGGAGGGAAAGCAAGAAAGAGGCCAGTTTCGGGAATAGAAATACCAAACAAAATAAATTCTGTGTGTGAAAATAATATCGCGAATTATTCGATGTAAAATAAGAAAAAAATACGCATCTGTTTAATAGCTCGTATAACAAATATATTATCTCACACCGAAGTTTGCGCATATGGATAATATTTGTGGCACTCTTCATCGAATTCGATTAAAAGAACTCGATCGTCGAAGTCAAGTTGTTATTCACGCAAAACTAGCAACAGTCATTAAATGGATTTCAGTTGAGATACTCGATCGTTTTGTTAAACGCTGCAGCTGTGTGTTTTGTATAGTAAATGAAATCGATACAAAATTTGTGAGGAAAAAAGAATGAAAACAAAAAAAAACAACAACAGAACTGAATAAATTTCATTAAAAAAAAGAAATAAAAAAGGCGTCGTAAAATACTAAATCTTATTTGTGCATGCGAGAGAGAAGAGAAGTTCGAACAGTAGAATAGACCCGTTTAAATTATTATTATTATTTTGTTTTGATTTTATTCTAAAAGTGTAGTTCCTTACCGTATTTAAAGTGATTTAGTGCGTTTATGTGATTTTATTATACGTCATTAAAAGGATACGAAGTTATATATTCCTCCGCACTTGCTACCTCAATAGTCAATGCTCTACGGTACAACTGAATATAATCCAGTGCAAGAGCATAGAGCAAATTACTAATCTGAAGTCAAGTGACACAAAAAGCAAGTTCAGATTCAATTGGAAAACAACTATCGATAATGAGATTCACCTACAATCAATACAACTACTACGAGTCCGCATATCGTATTCCGTCGAAGCATCATAATGCATCGCATCAGCATCACAAGAATAATTTCGGTAAGATCGTTTTTTTTTTCCTTTTGTGCTCCCCTTTCATAAGCTGTGTCGAAGATAGATGTATTCCAGCAGTCTATCACAATTCATATTTCTCAAAAAAATAGATTGAGTTTCTATTTTCAGATAGCTCAGATATTTGACATCACTATATTACGCTGTTTAACTTGGCATTTAGTGGGTTATTATCCTCATACTATTTTCAACATTTCAAGCAAATGTCTGATGCAATATTAGATTAAGCTTACATCTGCCATATTTCGTAATTCAACAAAACCCCACATACCTTAAGGTTTCCACCTATTTCCTGTTCCATCATTATTAGTTTATCACCCCGTTTTGAAGAAGCTGATAATGCTCCAGAATAATGTTTTCATTCTACACAACATCCTTTCCTTCTGTTCAATGGTTGTTATCTTCAACAATCGCCGACTTTGCATCTCCTGCCGACACATCCCTGTTTGGAAAACAAAATATTTTTGTGGACTTTGAATCCAAATCGAAGGAAAACAAATCTTGCAGTTGAATTTAGATTTATGTATGTTGTTTTCATTTTTATCTACAAAAAAACCCGGTACATTTCAAGTCAAAAAAATAATAATTCGTTATAAAATACTATGCAGAAATGTTTTTATCTTCATTTTTTGTACACTCTACGGTTTAAATTCACACGCTTAACTTGTGGAAGTCTGCCAAAAGTTCTTAAAAAAAGTTATTCCCACTGAAAGATTTTGTATTCGCTTGTGAGGAATGATTTAGCGGTAACATCTCAAATTGATCTCAGACATCTGACAGAAAAGAAGAAAATGCCCACGACAAGATTTCGAATTTGATTTGGAATTTTCGATGACTTCTCGACACAAGCAATAATTAATAGCTTGACAAGCATTTGTTTTCTGATCGTCAGGATTTTGTCAATTCTCTTCGTAAACACTACAGCCTCTGAACGATCACTATACACAACCATTAAAGGCAAATCGAGCCATGTAGTGTGATGGTTTAATAATGAGAACTGACGTAAGATGTTCTTCATTTTCGGAGAAGTATACGCCAGGAGTACCAACAGATCTAATTTAACCGCTTACATCTGCAGATGCCTAAGCTATAGCTCTCCTTCCAGAGGAAGCTGTCCTGAAACCACACTGTTTTTGTCGTTATACCAGAAATTCCAATATCCTCGGTTTAGCATTGCGCTCGATCGAACCCGATATACATCCTTGAAACAGATCAAACCATAAGCCACAGCTACAAATCGTGTGGATCAGTGTTCAACACACGTCGTTAAACTTCAATTTAGAATCTCTACGCCGGTATGCAAGTTTGACAGATGACAGAAAAAATGGCGAAAACAAGCAAAATAAGCCAACCTCCTTATATTAAATTGCAGCTCGTGTACATATAGTCTAATTGACAGCAGTTCACTCCAGATACCTAATGAATCAACTGGTATCAGGGGTGACGGCACATAACTTGAAGCAATCGAGCATTGTTCATCGCCATTCAACTCGAAGCAAATATTTTCTGGTAACATGTATCTTGAAACGAGTTTCATTGTGACTTCTACTTAAAAATGTCATTGTGACAATGTCAAATTTGTTATTTTCAAAATAAACTTCGTTCATTAAAATAAAATTGCATATACATAGAATGATATTTTGCTGTAGGTATTCCTTCAACTGCTGATTCCAGGTCTGAGCATTCTACAATTTTTTCTTTCAATTCGTCCATGGGCTTTTACATGTATGGGCCACCGCCTGTGCATTTTAATTGGACCTTATTCTTCCTGGGTTTGTTCTTTACTTTATAATTTAGGTCACTCCAAGACTTAAAATGAACTTACAATATAATAATTCAAACATACATGCATTTGTCTTTACCTTTTTCCAGTCTTTGAAGTCTTTATTTTCTTTTTGCCAGAGAACCCTGCTACTTTTTCTGCCTTGAGCACTTTTTAATATGCCTTTTGCCAAGTCTTGATGACCACTCATATAATCGGTCAAAATTTGAATCAATCGAGAATCAATCGAGCAATCGAGGATACTCGATTGAATTAAAATTGGTGCTACCCATGTTCGATTGTATCGACTAAACTCGATTGTTCCAAGTTACGTGCTGGCATCCCAGAAGAAGGACTCTGCAGATTCTGTGGAGAAACACACAAGGCAGAATGACACTACCTCAGGATTGACTTATGTCACGACAAACAGTGCTGCCAAGTTGAAAACAAAATTTCTAAGTACATCTTTTATTTAAAATATACGAAACCGAGAACTTTTTTGAAATTACAAACATTTTGCAATAATTTGTCAAATAGCAGAACCTGTTCTTATTATTGGCCATTCGATGTCATGTTGTACTCCTCCATCATCACTGATAGGAGTGATTGGTCTTTCGTGTCGATAAATAATAATATGGTTGGCGCTACAGCCCATAGAGGGCCAGGACCTAGCTTTTCAGCAACCACTCGAGCTGTGCGTGCTATTGTTCTCACACGAGTGGAAGGGACCTACAGTTTTACGCCGAATCCGAACGGCCAAGTTTAGGAAGCTTTTTCTAGACAAAAAAAGTCTACTCTTTGAGCATTGTCAGTGACTCGAAAGAGTTGGGGTCGTGAAAATTATTTCTGTCGCTCAGAGCTGGAATCGAACCTACGACGTCGAGGTTGGGGTCGACGTACATACCCACAACGCCACGAATTCGTGTCGATAAAACATGATTTAATTCTCCCATTGAGTCAATTCAGTTGTTCAAAAGCATTCCATACCATGCATAAACCATCTGAAGGACACAGAATCTCTGAGTCACTAACCGGTGAATTGCTACCAAAAAAAAACACAAAAAATATGTATTTTCTAAATGTCACATCATAACATCTCGCAGCCTTTAAAACATCATATCTTGTATCCGGCTCAAGTGTGAACAAGAAGTGGATTGTATTTGTATTTAAGTCTGGTTTAGAAAGTGGCTCGTACGATACCTATGCAAATGTAATGACTTTTGTGAGATTCTCAGATGCGGTATGCATACCTAAATTAAGGTCACAATGAGTACATATGCATATCATACGAATTTTATTTAAATTCTTCCGCTTACTCATTTTATTTAAATATTCGACTTTAAAACAAACATGTGATTGTTTTTATTCAGAAGCAACGGAAGGATCTTCTTTATGGGGAAATAATGTATCCAGCTCAGTGCTCTTAAAGTGAGTTCCTTAATGACAATAATTGTACTTCGAAAGAGGTTGATTTCTGTAAAAAGACGAGAGAATGAAGAGCAATAAACGCTCGGTATAGTGATTAGACCATGTGACATATCTTCTCGTGATGAATTACGATGATTCTATAAAAATGAAGTCTCTTTTTACGATTCTTCCAAATCAGACAATCACTTTTGACAGCACTTGTTATCTACCATTGTTCGAGCCAAAAATATTGTTAATAGTACCCAAGTATTGCTGGCATAAAAGCGATCACTTGACTGGGCTCTGTAAATAGAAATTACACTCGAGGGTGGATATTCCGTTTAGTTGATCAAAGCTTTGTATGGAAAGTGCTGATTTGGATATTTATGATTTTCATGGAGAAGAAACAGAATAAAATAAACAAGTCCAATGAAATCGATCAGCGTAGCTTTGCCTGATCACGACTAAGGAGCGGCCACACACGTGCTTCTTCCGCAGAGTAATGGATTGCGACGGCAGGCAAGTATAGTGACACTAGCTTAGACGGTCTCTTTTCGTATTCAATTCTATTCTATTTTTCGCCAACCTAGTGCGTGCCGTCTGTGCCATCAAATAAAAAAGGAAATAACATTATGTAGTTTCTCAGCTATAAAACTAAACAACACTTCTTCTTTTGAGAATCGTATTTTTCTTAAAAAGTAATTAACCCATAAAACCATGACAAGATCAGTTCTTTTGCTAAAAGAAAAATAAAATAAAATTAGAACTGTCACAAATCCATTCGCACACCAGAGCAGACCCAATAAATGCGCTCATACACAAAATCATTTGTTAAAGAAGAAGTTACGCCGAAGAACACGTTTCATGTTTATGCGAATATGCTCGAATAAAGCATGATAATCATTTGTAATTGCTCCTAAATAAACCCTACACGATATTGATCGACATTAGCAATGCGTACATGTGCCGCTCGAATTTATATCGATTAGTTGGAGGAAACGATAACAGTATATTTTTGTACTATTTTTTCGTTTTATCTTCGGCTTTGGACATTTAATTACACTTTAGCGCGAGAAGGGGATGAATCCTGTCAAGTGCTCTCGTGGGTCTATTTGCGGTCGTATTTGTAACATCAATTATTAGAGATTATGTGGTTCTTTCGAATTAATTGATTAATTTTGAATGGCGCAAGGAGACTGTGTATGTTTCTTTGTTGCGCAGCAGTTAATCAAGCTGATTGATGACAGCGAACTTTGTTATTGGAAGATGCTAATTATTTTTGTTTTATTCTGCTGCAGCTTATTTTTAGCAGTATTTCGAAATGAAAGAGAAATGGTAGAAATTGTTTATTATCTTGAAACACGTGCGGTGTAGACATAGATCTTTATTTCGTTCCGAAGAAATGAAGAATGTCGTGAAATGGAGGTGTGTTAAACAACTTCCAATTGCCAGAGGATATCGAAAGATTTTCTGGCGGGCAGATTCCCGAATGAATACTGACAGTCGAGCAGAACTAGTCGCTCTCGATTCAAAACTATAATAATATATATAATATGGGTGGCGCTACAGCCCATCGAGGGCCAGGGCCTAGATTCTCAGCAACAACTCGTATTGTGCGTGCTATTGTTCTCCCACTAGTGAAAGGGAGCTACAGTTTTACGCCGAATCCGAACGGCCAAGTTAATTCAAAACTCCTGTCCTGTATGTCCTTAGAAGAGTTAACTACCCAAAGTTAGCAGCGGTCGCAAAGAAGTTCTCGAGGACCAGACGAGCTAGTCTCTGCCTATGCCCATCATTCATTCAAAACTCATCTAACTGCCAACCTTTACAACAAATGTCTGCAGATATTCAGCTCTGATCTCTCACATATACTAATTGTTGAGTGCTCACTTGTTCAACGATGCAAATGATTTAAATAAACAGCTTCCGAATCAGCTTCCATACTGTTACTAATTGAGCACACCTAAGTGACCTGAATGACAATACAATGGCCTCACATGGAGTAGATGATCTGCATCTTCCTTTTGTTAGAACATATAACTTTTTCCAGACAAACATTTTACAGATTGTTTTCCTGTTGACCACAAGTTATGGATGCTTATGATCTTTTTGGTACACATTTTCAAAGTGCAAGCAAAACGATAACAACGCACTTGCGTTGTGTTGTGTGCCGCAAAATTCAAATCATTCGTTCATTTTGACATTCGTTCAATCAGACTACACAGTATGCACTTACTTAACTTTTCAAGTTGAAAACATTAAAATTGAACATTCATTTTAAGAATGAGTCGTACCTATTTTGGAGTATTTATTTTCATAAAGATTTCTTTGATTGTCTGCATACACTAGACGTCCAGTGAAAAATGTAATGTTCAGCCTCAGTCTCCTGCTAGACTGAGTGAGGGACTTTACATGCTGTACAGCAACATGCACTCTGTCAAGCGAATTCTAGTTTCGAGTTCCCCGTATCAGATGGCTAGGTTATATAAAGCGTGAGGACACCAAGAATCTAGTCCGTGAAATCATTGACTCCACAGGAAAATGCGCGATAAATAAAGACGATGGCAATATCTTGTTGCTACTTGAAGAGCCATTTTGAATAGACCTTGTGGAACCGAACCAACAGACGAAGAATAGAACCAATTTGCTGACTGAATCAAATCTTCTTGTTTACCGTAACAGATACTTACTAATCTATTAGAAGTGATTCGGATATTAAATTTCATAAATCACATGAATTAAATGTTGAATGAGAAACGACTCGCACAACAAATGGACATGTTTTGGCAAACCCGGCAATAGAAATAAAAATATATATTTAGTACAAATCCACTTCCTTCTGCATGTTTGAAGCCGTGTTTGTCTTTTGAAGTTTTTCGAGATTCGTCTAAAAAGTTTTCGGCCTAACAATGATGCAAGACATTTCTTCTTTTCTACAGCAATTATTCGGAGCTAGAACTCGGACTTCTTGCGCCAACAGAGCGTTGGATATCGAACACTTTATTGGTCGAACGTCTAAATCTTGATTTAATAAATAACAAAGACGTTTTTTGGATATTTTCATTATCATCACTCTCCCATTAAATCCGCGGTTATCTAACACTATTTGCTGAACTTCAGCAATGATATCGTGAGTGGTTGTAGTTTTTGGACGTCTCGAGCGCTCATCATCTTACAAGCTCTTACGGCCACGTTTAAATTCAGCTGCCTAAAATTTCGCTGTGGTAAATGATGAGACAGCGTCCCCATACACAGAGTCGTTTTGACTTAGAAAAATAGAATTTAGTAACATCTCGATACTCAATTTTATTTTCACAAAAAAATCAGAACGACTCACTTAAACGACTGTCAACTAAGACTGCGCGGCCAATATGACTGAAACTTTGATGAGTAACTGTCAAAAGATGCACAACTAGCATTCACTAGCTTTTATGGACTAGCGCCGCGAAAACTTTTCAGACAACCATCGTTTAACCAGAACTGATGGCCTTACGTTCCTATCTCTTCGTGAGTCTGTTTCTTCTATTCAAATTTTACAGTACTTCAAAGATTGTCATAAGTTGTGATTCTGTTCCTCGATAGTGAATAGCGCTAATTGTTAAGGGATATGACAGAATTCCGTGAGGTCCTTCTCGACTTGGGTGCTCCATTTCAGACACAGGCTCCGGCCCGGAGCTGATTGCTTATACGCTTTACAAGTCACTTTAGAAATTGAATTCGTAGAGACCTGACCAGATTCATGCTGCTGTAAAGCCCGTACAGTTCATGGTTGAATCTTCTCTTCCAGATGTCATCAACGCATAAAGGACCAAAGAGCGCTCGCAGATCCGTTTACTCTCTGAGAGACCAAGGACTTCTTCATCCGCTTTTGAGATTGTGCATGTCTAGGCGCCCTACACAAGGACTAGGATGATCAGTGATTCTATTACTCAATTGCATAGAAACAGTGGTTGCTTATTATCACTGCTGATGTTGTTCGCACACCAAAGGCAGACGAAGTCCTGGCGTTGTGATCGATTCACCAAAGCAGTGTGTCCTTTCTCGATGACAGGCTATATGCATCGTTTTGCCGTTCGCTAAACCCACAAAGTTGTAGTGTTTAATCTTTTAACTTTGATAACAATAAATTTCGCTGAAAACATTGCTAACTGAGTACTGCCCTGTGATAACATATTTCCTTGCGATAAAATATCGTTATGTGTAAACTTATCCATAAATGCTTAGAACCTTATCAAAATATGTTGCTACTGTCTTTCTAAAGCGTATCAAATGTCCAAAAATCAGAACTCCAAACACGTGTACCGAGTACTTTGATTAAAAAGAAATCAGCCCATTTACACAGATTTGTGTGGTTGACTCTGTGTCCCACGAGAATGTATGAATTTTTCTCTAGCGAAGAAAAAGTATTTCCATTTGTGTTGCTCTCCCGAGATATGTTACTTTTTCGCCATGATCTATACAATTTTTAACAGAAGTCTGACTGACATTATCTCGAATCGTACCAGCCAACATTGAAATGGGTACATATGCAGATACAGTGTGCACACAATGCCTCGGTATCTGTTGGACTGGAATACAGATCTTTCCCGTTGAACAAGAAGAAATTCAATCAGAAAATATACGAAATTTCATTGTTGTTCTTGTGTGTTAGCGTGGAATATTGTTTCATTCAAAAACTCAGTGTGTGCGAAATAAGATAAATAAATGAAAATGAATGCCTTGCTGGAGGTAAGCATTCTTTTGTTTGTTTGCGATCCAATAATCCACTAATAACAACTTGTTATTGATCATAAATGATTCATAAGATCCGTTAAGTGGCAAATTAACACTTAACAGCTGTGACGCATGCACATCGTGTTGCATCTGGTAATGGCACAGGTAGCCACGATCAAAAATTATAGAAAAACAATTGTAACACTTCATTTGTCAACATGAACGACTCAATAAATGTTTAAGAACTTGTCTTTCTTCTTCCTCTTGATTCGTGTGATGACAACTTGTATGTCTGTCAAAATAGATAATATTGGGATTACCTTTTGAAGGTTCAGGGGTTTGCTCTGAAGCCTTGTGACAACTATTTGCATGAACTTTATTGATGTGTCGTGATCGTTGGGAAGTTGATATTCATTGTGGGTATGTAAGATTATCGTTGAATCTGTGTACGAAAAAGCAATTTTAAAGCAATTATCGTCCTGTGGTAAAAAAATAATTCTGCATATTGTTTTTACCGTAAAATGCTAACTAAAGAAGTGTCAAATGCCCTCCCACTTACTCTGTGACGCGCTACAGTTTGCATCGTACCAGAAGCATCTTACAATACACAATAATTCCCATTAGTACAAAGCATCCGAATAAACAATAAAATCACACTAGATTACTGTGACAGGTACGGCAAATGTTCTTGGCCACCTTAGATCCCGTGTAGGGGGTCTATTGTGATCACAATATGTTAACAACAAATTCAACATCAATTTGAAAGTTAGCATCGAAGTCGCTTATAAGTTTACAAAAATATGCTCAGTCATCAAAAAAATAACAGGTTAGACCTTCCGAACACATCCAATTGTCATAGCTCTGTCACCAAATCAAACGTCACTAACTGACGGGTCGCGATATCGTGTCCAATGATATCACAAGACCACAAGAGGAGTTTCAGTGCTGATAAAGCAGAGTTCTTGAGGCTTATCGCTTTCTCTCTGGACGTCATGCGGTGTTTACAAATCTTGTTAGTTATATCGCATCGATAAGATCTCGTTTATCGTACGCTGAAAATGGGCTAACAAAACAACAATTCAGGTAACAAGATGAGTGCACTTGCATCTGAATCAGAGAACTTTCAAAAACAAACGTAAAAGAACGATGACGCACGACCTGTACGAATCATAGCGCCGATGTGGATCGTCCAAAACAGACACTCATTCCTCAACTTGATTGAGTTTAAATTGATGTTTTCCTCTTGCTTCAGCGGGAAAAAAAATCAAAATAAAAATAATAACAGTCGAATGCGACGTCAACGTTCATATGTGTGTATGTCGCCGGTTTAAAATCGAAAGAGTGAGACGCCCTTATGGGCGTGGCGTCACTTAGGTGGTACAAGTCATTTGCCACACTGCTGAAACTGTTACTAAACCATTGGTAGATTGAGGTGGGATTAGCGCTGCCAGATCTCATTTGCAGGTAGATACAGCAAGTAGAAAATAACACCTTTCGATTGTTTTATAATTTCTATCGATTGATCGATTAACAAACGATCGTTGTCTCGCCGAACAATGCAGTGCTGATCGGTTTCAATTAAATGCCAATTACATACAAAGCGTCTCTTAAATGTATACAACGTAATTCGGTGTACATTGTATGCGGTTGACCATTCCATCCTTTCCGATGTGTTTTGGACGAACAGAAGGCTAGGCTCGAGTAGAAAATGGAAATCGTCTGAAAAGTCTGTTTCTGGTGTATAAATATCACAACCTTGTCTGGCTTTCAACTGATAACACTGCGTCTTCAATTGGCTTAATAGCAATAATACAATTAAATCCCGATCGTATAAAATCTGTTGCTAAAGAAGTTATTCTTTATTCAACGAAATTGTCACGATCACGTGTTGATACAAATCGAACCAATGTGTGCACAGAACAACAGCCTGTGTGCTTATTTTTTGAAGTCCTATTTGTGGCTCTTTGAATCGAGAGGGCTGTGTGTGACCTTATTTCGGCGTGGCCGAACATTTTTGTCCTATTTCTTCGTGCAGAAACGCTGTTTATTTTCGTGTTGATATTGTGCAGTTCTTAAGAGAGCTGCTCACGTCAGAGTCTCTGGGAAATTTGTTTCTGTTCTCTTAAACTGCGCAAGTGGTTAAGATAATTTGATAAGATATGAACGTTCAATTGCTAAAGAAAGTGCTACCGAAGAGAGCTTTCGAAGGTGCATAGTTGAGGTCAGAACCTGATAGCTTTTCAGCAAATGTTTCAACCGAGATATTCACAATTACAAGGGCTTTCAAAATACTGTTTTGTACTTGCATTTTCTGTTCAATGAGTTTCGACGACTATCGATCAATTTAGCAATTTGTGGTGGCTTACCGCCAAATAAATGTGTAAGATATAAATTCTATAAAATCAAATTGAGAGGTTGCACTTGGCCCTGTGAAAATGTCAAGCGTGCGTGAATCCTGTCTGTTGTCATATCTATAGTTGAGTGGCAATATCTTAACAGTTTCTGTTTTGTCTAGGTACTGACAATATTTTGATTGATTGATGTTGAAGACAATCGCACGCGTGCTCGTGCAAGTCATTCTTGAAGTCGAATGACAATCATTTGCGTAGAAATTTCAGTGAATGAGAATTGCATCGCAAAAATAATGGCGCAAATTCATAGTCATTTAAAGTCGACTTTAAAAGAATTTATTCACCTACATAACTTAAAGTAGACTTTTTGTTATTCATAGTCATCTTGTAGTAGGCGATAAACTTAAAGTCGACTTTAAATTTAAAACGAGTCGAACGATCTATTTTCAGATTCGATTTCTTAAAGCTGCTTGCTGTTATTTGTTTACAAATTGTTTCCGGAGGATCGAGATTTGGACATATTTGAAGATTTAATATTAATTTCACGGCCAAAAATATACAAACAGCGATCGAATCCATTTGAAGAGCTAGAGAAGGAACTATTTTATTCGCGGTACAGGTTCGATAAAATGTGCAAGAATCGTGGACTGCTGATTCCAACAGATCTACAGCTGCTGATAGCATTGCATTTTTTGGAAGAAATGTCCACCAGTGCGATGTTGGTAAGAATTACTAACAAGTGAACTGGTAGCTTTTTATTGGAAGGTACCACTGCACGTCTGTACTGTCAGGAGCCTTGCATGGAATTTTCCGACCAACATTTGCTTCCTCTTTTCATTAAAGTTCCGTTCACAGCGGCAGACATAAATAAAACAAACCAGACATTTTATAGCATTGCTCGCTTTCCAAAGGTTATTGGAGCGATAAATTGTACGCATGTGCAAATTAAACGCCCAACTAAGGTTGTTAGACCTGTAGTGGCTGGCCATTACATTAATCGGAAAGGTTATTATTCTCTTAATGTAGAAATCGTTTGCGACGCCCAATGCCAAATTATTGATATCGTTGCAATGTCCCGTGGTTCCAAGCATGACTCTTGCATATGGAATAGTTGCATCTTAAAATATAAACTGGAATCAACTGTAAATAGTGATCAAGGTATTTTGCTTGATGATGCAGGCTACCTTGTTCAAATATTTTGCTAGATCCAATCATTGGACATACATATTCTTCTAATAGCTACACTCGGAAAGAACAACTGAAACAACTGTCAACCGTGCTGGTGCGATATCCATTCTCATCCATGAATCTTAAACATGCTGCGAACTTCTGTTCCGGAAACAAGGATGTGAATCTTAACACAGGTGTCAGTATTTTCGTCAAGATAACGTATCTGAATCCTGCTTTAGTCAGCCTGAATCATTTGACAAATCTTAAAAAAGGGTGCATATGTGAAGGTTTATTACAAAAGAACTTCTTCTACTTTATTTAAATATCCTTCGCTCTACTTCTAATTTTATATCGAATATCTTGGGAATAATTTTCTTGCTCTTCTTAATACATAAAAAGGGCATTTGACTCTTTAATATACTTTAATTCACTCCGTAAATAACTATTCTTCGGAACAATTGAATCAAAAATATCAAAATTGACAGCAAACAGCTGATTACAGATGGGGTCGATAGGAATGTTTTGCGGACCGATAATGTAGTTCATCCGACGGATTCTATAATAGAGTCGAACATCGATTGCGGATGCGAGTTACTCCCTCCGCAGTCGATCCGCCGGATTCCATAATCGACATGATAAATTCTATAAAATCAACTCGAGAGGTTGCAGTTGGCCATGTCAAAATGTCAAGCGTGCGTGAATCCTGTCAGTTGTCATATCTATGGTAGAGTGGCAATATCTTAACAGTTTCTGTTTCGTCTAGGTAATGACAATATTTTGATCGATTGATGTTGAAGACAATCGCACGCTAGCGCGTGCTCGTGCAAGTTATTCCTGAAGTCGAATGACAAGCATTTGCGGACAAATTTCAGTGAATGGGAATTGGATCGTAAAAATGTGTTCAGCGATGACGTATAATTCTGGTTCAATGGGTATGTGAGTACGTAAATTTATTGCATTTGGAAAGAAAATAGCCATTATCTTCGTGTAATGAACTGCCCTTTACGTTTGTTTGTGGTTATAGGACTGTTCAGCGCCAAATGAAATTCACCCGCATTTATATCGCGCAGTTAATGGACAGGTGTCTCCATTCCTACACTGTCAGTTCTATGCTCAATCCATGAATTAAGAAACTACCCTCATTCACCTCTTTGGAGAACTTCTGTCTGAAGTGCTTCGGCAGATACTGCACTGCCTTAACAAAACTGTCAGATTGTGTTACTGAAATTCCAATCAACTGTATGCGCAACTATGGAACAAATGTAGCCGCTTCAAATAGGAAATTGAACCAGATTAAGTCGGAAGCACAGCTATTAACATTTAATGTACGTCCAAATAATTTAATTTCACTTAACTTTAATCGCTGCGAATTGTTATCAACTAACGCTGAAGTGTTATTGATTCGCAACTAATCTCAGCTGTGATTCACATGCCTTTGAACTGCTCGGATTTTGTCTCAAGTGACATCTAAGCGCGAGCAAGTCAGTTTATTTGCCAAATTGTGCAGAGTGTTAGCACAATATCTCACCCGAGGTTATCACTATGAATTAATTAAATATATTTTTTTTGCATATCTCCTCCCACACGTCGGCTATTACTTGAAATTGTGCCAATACGATTTCGCCAAAAGAAACTCCTTATAGTCTCTATCTCAAAGTAGGAAGCAAAAAATGTATTATTAGAATGGCGTGGCAAATGAATTTTGTTTCGACTTCTGGTTTCATCTGTGCCTTTTTATGGTATTTAATTGAATTTTATTTCATGATAAAACTGAATGTTTTTTACTGTATCTATATGATCAGCTTCAATGCAATAAGTTTGAAGTCAATGTGCCAAAGCGCAAGTAATCTAACTGACGTTTCTTCATAAATGTATGTTTATAGTAAACACTGCTTAGAGATTGGAGACAATGTAATTTTCTTTATTTAACGAAGTAGAATCTCGCTCTCTATAAAAATGAAAAGAACTACCAGAGACTAGCTTTGTTTTACGTATCCTTAAAGGTTCCGTATTTACTACGTAAGTGCTCTGACAGATCACGTGTGTCACAAATGTTAACGCACATACACTCTTTAGTTCTCTCCCGTAATCTATTTCGCACTGGCTTAAATAGACCAGGGTAAGCGGGACAATCGGATGACCAATGTTAAATACATTTAAAATGACACACAAACACAGGAATGAATGTCTAGAAGACCACACAGGGTGTCAAGATGTAATATGAGCACATTTTCGTTTTTTTTTTCTTTGAAAGTGCCTACATTATTACGCTACAGTCCGGGGTGGGTATAGGCCACAACTAGAGCGATCTCTGGCAAGCTGTCTCCAGACTCGTCAAGTTGGTTGACATGCTTCTCCACTTGGGCGCGCCACATTAAACGCTTGCGTCCTCTGTTGCGTTGTCCCACAGATTCGGACTAGAAGACTTGCCGTTATTTAAGACCCAAGAAATAGTGCATTTATTCAGGTGAAGCAATCGAGCAATGGCCACTTCGTTAAGTTTCGTTGACTTTTACTTACTTTAGTGGCAGGCGTTTGTCAGAATTCTACCTCAAAGCGGCACGTATTTCTAGTTGAAAACTGGTGCCCTGTTATTTCTTAAATACACATGTTTTTATCGAACTCAATTGCTAACCACTTGGATTAAAACAACAGAGCAGAACCTTGTGCAATAAATCACTAGTCATACATCGATTGTTTACAGGCTTGAAGCCTAACTCATGCCCGAGGTGAACCTGGGCCTCGGTCAACAATCCTCTCCAGCTGGCACGTTCTTTAGCCAGCTGCCTTCAATTTCGCACTCCAAGTTGGTTGAGGTCCTTCTCCACTTGATTGCGCCATCGGGCTCGTGGTCGTCCTCTATTGCGTTGTCCCACTGGTTCGGAGTCGAAGACTCTTCGGGCTGGAGCAGTGTTGTCCAAGCGCTCTACATGGCCTAGCCATCTAAGGCATTGAATCCGTAGATGCCTCACTAGACCCATGTCGCTGTACAGCCCGTACAGTTCGTGGTTGAAACTCCTTCTCCAAGAACCTTCAACGCAAACAGGACCAAAGATTGAACGCAGAACTTTTCTCTCGAAAAGACCAAGTGCGTCTTCATCCGCTCTTGAGATAGTCCAAGCTTCCGCGCCATACCGCAGGACAGGGATGATCAAGGTCTTACATAACGTGAGCTTGGTCTTTCGGGAGAGGGCTCTACTACTCAATTGCCTCTTGAGCCCAAAGGAACAGCGGTTGGCAAGAGTTATTCTGCTCGGTACTGATGTTGTTCGCACTATTTACTTGGGAGCCAAGGTAGACGAAGTCCTTTACTACCTCGAAGTTGTAGCTTCCTATGGTGACGTTCCAATTAGGTCTGCTGTATGATTTTTAGCCTTGAAGCGATTGCTGTATTCATCCGCAAGGTTAAGGAAAGTGTGCCTTTGTACATGTCTCATTTGTTTACAATGATTCCATATAATTCCCCCTGTCATGTATTATTGTTGTAACAAATTGTCTTGTCTGAAAGTGCTACAACAGGTCGATAAATAAATCGATTAGCATATACAAACACGAAGGGCCGGTACGGCCACGTTACACAAATCAAAATGCTCTCCTTGGACTGTGCTATAAGCAATGTTTATCCATTATTTGTAATCCTTAAGTGGTACTGCGTGTGTGCACAAATTGGTATAACGTATAATCGCTTATGGATCGATTGTGGCCACACCTACGTATTCGTGGGCTTTTTTTGTATTTCTTTCGGCGATTCACGTTAAATTAAATCGGAAACTTGGTGTAGGTACTAATCCAATCTACTGGTTATGTGAGTATCGTTGTCATCCTTCTCAGAGTATGACAGTTCCTGAGTATCTCACAGTGAATAACTCGTCTTTCAAAGAGCCTCAATTTCATTCAGACTGACTACAAATCAGGTCTTCATTTTTTCTTTCGTTCGTTTTCTTTTCATTCGGGTGCATTATCCCCTTAACGATTGCTTTGATTTCCATTGGAACGTGCAATCGTTTGCTTGACATCAAATCTGTGACATGCACCCGTTACACTGGTAATTGAGATAAAACACACTGCCTGCATGTAGAAAATCTATGTGCGTACACACAATATGGGCCTCGTAATAAAGGAACTCCATCGCCAAATGAAGCTTTATTGTGGCAATTTATGTGTACATTGTCTCCGTCGCACTTATGCGCACTGTGCGCTCGAGTCTTCTTGGATTGATAATTTACGCAATGTAGACACACAATTAATGTATAAAATTGTTCTGAATTAAATCACAATTGAATAGTCTTTTGAAGAATGATGGATGGATGGTTTGTTAACAAATGAATGTTGTATCTCGTTACAGGAATGCGAATGACCATGGCCACAGCGTCAACAATGACACCGAGAGTACACAGAAAAGGTTTTCGTATACCATCAAAACGGCATCCGGGCAAAGCGTTACCGGGCAAACTGCATTCAATATCTAGAGTAAGTATTGATCAGACCTTTGTTTTACTGTTTGCATTGCATATTGTATATTGATGTAATTTGTTCTTTAAAGATAGGACCTGGAAAAATACCACCAGGTAAGAGAATACCACAGAGACCACAGCCCCCACCATGTGATAACTCAAACGACAGCGGTTTCGGTTTCGATCAGCATGTCGAGGTGCAGAATATTAATCAACACATGATCCGGTCAACACCTTCGTCCAGGTAAGGGAATACAGTCAAATTATTTTTAAGCGAGTAGAGTGCATCTATCTGTATTGAATGTTGTACACGGATATATACGGAGCACAAGGGTCTAACACTAATTTTGTTCGTTGTTGCATTACTTTGTTTAAGCTTTCGATTTAATTTATTCTTCATTCATTCATCATTCGATTTCAGTCAACGGCATTAACAATAAGAGGGTATCAACTTTGTGAGCGATTGGTGCTAACTATCGCGAATATTGGCTTTTTTCGATTATTTTTGATTGGACGGGCTTATCGGAAGGGGGTCCAATTTGTTAGCGCCCCCAGCGCACACCACGCCAAATGGTTTTCGTTAGGTGCATTAAAGGGTATAATCTAAATTGTTGAATCCGATATGACCGTTCTTTGTTAAATGTACTGCATATTTTTTTGGGGGAATTTTTCACCGTCTGTTGCTAGCTACGTCGCGTTAGACTGCAGAATCTATTTATGGTGCTGAGTTTGTTGTTTGGGCAATGTATTTAATTGAATGCAGTTATTTCGTTTTATCAAGATTTTGTTCATGACACAAGCACAATTTCTTTGTGCTTGACTTGAAGTCGATTTGAATTTCTTCTGGGTTTTGGATGTAGAAAGCAAGATAACAGGCTTTGTCTCTAGACAAGTATAGTTATTTTGGAACGGCACCATGTACTTATCGTATTTAGTCTCTAACCTGCTCGGTCTATTCGATAGCCTTGGTTAAACCGACGAATGCACCAATGACGGCGATTTATGTAATCCCTCCAGAAACAAGCTTATATTGCCGTAATGCACAGAGACTGAATCTGAATCGGCTGAAGTAAGCCGGATGTTTTTCAGAGAGTTTCTGTCCATTTATGTATGGAAAGAGTACAGTTCACTTGAACTACCTTGGTATGAAAACGATCGTGAAGTCAGTTGTGTTAAAAATGAATGAACTGAACCCTTTCAGGACTGGATTTCCCAAGCATCTGTTCACTAAAAGTCTCTAAACAACGAATTCGTTTCACAAAAGATATCTGGCCATCACTTAACCTAAAACGGTCATTCAGTCTACTTAGACTCAGCAAGCACTCATTACGGATTCTCATAGAAGTCATAACCGGGTACTGTGCAATGGGCACTCATGCTCGCAGGATTGATGATTTCTCCAGAAGCTGCATGGATGAAGAGGAGGAAGAGAGCACTCATCACCTACTCTGATCCTGCAGCGCTCTGGTTAGTCATAGGTTCCTACACGTGGGACCTACTACAGTCATACCCTCTAAATATCAAAGTGGGAAAGTAGACCTGTTGTCTCCGAGATAAAACTTTGAAATTCTTAAGAATAGTGTCCACCATTTATGAGTCCTGCAATGATTCTGTTACAGAGACGAAGTCATCGAGGATGTAAGCAAGTTTGTTCTCAATAAACGAGAGCACAATGGCTAGGACCGTCCACAATTGAATGCAGTATTACTTTATCCTTCCTCTTTTGGTCATCGGCCTACGCTGCAAAACAATAACTTACTCCAAGTTTATTTTCGTGTGAAGAGACATAATAGCATAGCCATCTATTTATACGATTGATTGTTTTGTTTTTCGTTGAATGACTTACGCACATTATAGTCTAAGCAACAAAATTAACATTTTGTGTAACCAACATTTGCATCGCTCTTAGAAGCACTCACACTGCAAAGTATGGCATTCCTCAACACAGTTAAAGAATACAGCTCATAAATGATGCCGATGTTTGGAGCACTACTTATGCCGTCTCCACCAGAACCGTCCAATCAAGCCTACCATGGCACTTTCATGTTTTTTCCTATTCCGTAAACCGTATCCCAGTTTTTCAAAGATACACACTATCAAAAGTTATACATTTCGCATTTTAATTGCTTATCGTCGAGAAGAAAAATTCTCTTATTCGACCATTTATTTATAGTTTCCTAACCTTTACCTCGGTATCCTTATCGTAGACGGATTCAAGAAATTGAAGCATATTAATTCCTAATTTCACAATGTTTACTTAAGTTTTCAAATGCAAGTAGGTATGTGTACGCCGCCGTCGCCACAACCAACCAGTATACCACCTCGTTCGATGGTTTGGGTGGTTGACTGACCTAAACATGCGAAAGGTTCCGCCCGTTACCAATGCGCGAAAATTCAGTATTTTTTCACACGTTACCAACACGACAGACGATTTTAAATCCACAGTCCACAAATTTGTAGTGCCGTGCGAACAAGAATCGATCACCCACCATAAAGCAGTTACCACTTATCCAACAATTCTAACCAAGCCAATCGAATCATTCGAACATATCGGCTGGAGGAGTACGTAGCTCCTCTATCACCAAAAAAAAAAAAGAAAACACAAAAAAACGGCACACACTAGTAGTTGTACTATCTGTTGTTGTTGGTACTTATTAAATGGTACGTTCATGATTGATATCTTGTAAACACAGTGATATATTGAAAAGAAGAATAAGCAACACCTTGTTGGTGGTTGCTACGGGTCAATAAAAATTCTAAATCTTCTCCTCGCTTTTGGTCTTTTTGTGTGTGTCGCCCTGTTTATGACAACCACTTGAGTGGAGCTCAATTTAATCTGATCGGTGTTCCCGAAATATAGCTGTGAATTTATGTACTTAATTTAATCGCGAGACTATTCGTTCGTTATTCATTCTATTTTGCCTTTTTTTTTTGCCGTCTCTGGCTCGTGTAGTCTAGAGAATAGAAAAATATGTGTTAGTTAAAAGTCATTTTGTTGAGTAAAGTATTTTTGAAACAAGTTTTGACGTTTGTCATTTAATAAATAAACATTCGAAGCTGTACCTCAGTCGCCGGCAGTAGTTGATCTATACCGAATTGAATTAAGCTCGATTGCAGCCGAACGCGCAATCACAAGGGAACACCGATTTCGATTTATAGGTCATGGTGAATTAATTAAGATGCAAAACTGTAATTGGTCTTATCAGCAGAATGCTCTTTTAAATCATCTTATCTCAGTGCTTGCCTTGGGCGGCCACCTAAATAAAGTGTATGGCAATTGTGCAAGGTGATAATTTAAACGAATTCATGTTTGTGTGCGTCATAGTGCATCCGGTAATCGCTTCCAACTGGGAACTGCTGTAACCCATTTGTCAATAGTTTATAAGTTAGTTTTATAAAACAAAATGATATGATGTGTGGATGCTGACGTATTTGGTGGTTAAATGAACACGTTGGTTTCAAAAGAAAAAACATTATATTTCTGTGTTTACTCATTAAATGATTTTTTTTGTTGTATGTTGATTATTCAAAGAGGTAGTTCTGAAATCCAATTCAATGGAGTTTCGTGCTCTGTATGCATTCAGCTTTCATTTATGGAACGATGTGTTTAAAGTGGGATTGATTTACTTTCTCGTTTTTACTTATCCCTTATGAGAAAGGAGATTTGACATATAATGAGCCTAGTTTGGAATGGTTTGAAATTTATTATTTATCACACAGGTTTGTTAATATGTTTTCAAACAATTTCAGTTTCTTCCTCAACCCTCTTAGCACATTAAAATATTATAAATCACCCCTCATCACCAGAAACAATATTTGTTTAGCAAACCTTTCTTAAATTTCTCCTTCGTCCCTCCGCTTGTAATAATAATAATAACAGGGACCCCGTAGGGGGCCAGGGCCTAGCTTCTCAGCAACCACTTTTGTTGTGCGTGGTATTGTTCTCCCACGAGTGGAAGGGACCTACAGTTTTATGCCGAATCCGAACGGCTTTGTTTGAGAAGCTGTCTCTAGACAGGAAATACTCTTTGAGCGTTGTCAGTAACACGAAAGAGGTGGGGTCGGGAAAATTGCTATCGCGCCACAGAGCAGGAATCGAACCTACGACGTCGAGGTTGGGGTCGACGCACATACCCACAATGCCACGAGCCACAACCCCTCCACTTGTAAGCGATGTTTAAAAATTCAACACTCTCGTGCCACCCATAATATAATTTATATCATAATTACTCATTTCTTTAGGAACCCCTTCTCTATCTGTGAATTACACTACAGTACAGACTACAGTCCCAGATGGACATTTCTTTGTACCCAATTCTTCTTCTTTGATTGGCGCTACAGTCCGGGGTGGACCTGGGCCTCAACCAACATGCCTCTCCAGCCAGCACGATCTTTCGCCAGCGGCCTCCAGTTGCGCACACCAAGTTGGTAGAGGTCCTTTTCCACTTGTGTGCGCCATCTTGTGCGAGGACGTCCTCTGTTGAGCTGTCCCAATGGCTCGGTGTCAAAGACTCTTCGGGCCGGAGCTGTGGTGTCCATCCGCTCTACATGACCTAGCCATCTTAAGGGTTGGATCCGAAGACGCTTAACTAGGTGCATGCCGCTGTACAGCCCGTATAGTTCGTGGTTGAACCTTCTTCTCCAAACGCCATCAACGCAAACAGGACCAAAGATCGTACGCAGAACTTTTCTCTAGAAACAACCAAGAGCTTCTTCATCCGCTTTCAATAGCGTCCATGTCTCTGCGCCATAGAGCAGGACTGGGATGATCAGGGTTTTATACAAGGTCAATTTGGTATTTCGATAGATGGCTCTGTTACTCAATTGCCTCTTGAGCCCAAAGAAACAGCGATTGGCAAGAGTAATTCTGCACTTGATCTCGGTACTGGTGTTGTTGTCGCTATTTACTCCAGAGCCTAGGTAGACGAAGTCCTTGACTACGTCGAAGTTTCAGCTGCCCAATATGACGCTCTCTCCGAGACGTCGATGTTGTGCGTCCTTCCGTGATGACAGCATGTACTTTATTTTGCCCTGGTATACCGCTAGACCCATTTTAGCCGCTTCCGCTTCAATGCCAGCAAACGCCTCATTGACGGCTTGCTGTGTTCGTCCAATCACGTCAATGTCGTCCGCGTAAGCAAGCAGTTGAACGGACTTTTGGAAGATCGTGCCTCTAGTGTTGGCATGTGAGTTTCGCACGATCTTCTCCAGGACGATGTTGAAGAAATCACATGACAGCCCGTCGCCTTGCCTAAAGCCTTTTTTGACATTGAAGGTCTCGGTGAGTTCGTTACCGACCTTGATGAAGCAGCGAGAGTTCTCCATCGTCATCCTGCACAATCTGACGAGTTTGGCAGGAATGTCAAAACTAGACATGGCGCTGTATAGCTCGTCTCTATGCACGCTGTCATATGCGGCCTTGAACCTCGAAAAATAGGTGGTGGGTGTCGATCTGCATCTCTTGAGTCTTTTCCAGGAGACTCAAGAGATGTTCCTTTCTTATGGACCCCTTGCCTAATATTTGAAGCCATTATCTCATATGACTTTCAGTCTTACAGAATGTAAAAATAAGAGTCTTGGGAATTGATGAAATCATCAAAAGAACAACTAATGTACTTTCTTGAGAAACAGCATTCCAATTCCATTCCTTGTAGACCTCCCTCAGACTCATTGTTAGACAATTAATCCATTCATTCAAAAAGTTAAAGTCTCGCCTATGTTATCTTGTACGGGGTTTTCTTTCGGCGCCTGAAAGGAATTACTGATATGGCATTAAATATCTATTAATTTTGTCGTGCGTTCCAGATAAATTAATTCCAAGATAAGAGCACATGTACTGATAAAATGTTGATTGATTTTTAACCTTTTTTTTCGCAGTTTTCTTTTATGGCGGGAATTCGCGTTCAATTCAAGGTCATATTTTTTATATTCACAAGGTCGCTAATAGTCTGGAAGTGATCGGGGTGTACGCACCGCAAGATTTGCCAGCTGAGTTGATCTGTTATACAGACTGACTTTACTCAAATCTTTGTACACGAATTTTTTGCTTTACAGAACATAACGGTGTGGTTCTGGGCACAAGGGATTTGGAGTCTGTGTTTCTGTGGTCTTTTTGCATGCTAGTGCGGATCCATTTATTGCAGCCATTTCAAAAAAGCAACAGTTGCCTCTTATTGTAGGGATCTGTTTGAAATGTCGCAATTGACCCCAACAACTGTTGTCTCCTATTCTCGCGCTCTTTTCGAAATGTTGCAGTTGACCCGAGCTAACCAATTGCCTCCTATTCGAAGATGTTGCAGAAGACCCGCACTTTTATCGCAGTTGCTATATCTGTTGCAACAAAATGTGTCAAAAGGCATGAGAAATTGGCAACGGTAACGGCCTGTGCTTTCTTCAACATCCTGATTCCAAACTCGAGCAGACAAACACTGTTCAAGCAAATAATTTAATCATAAAGCAAGTCAATCAGACTGACAAAAAGTCTAAGATAGTCAACGAATGAAAGGAAATTGTAAAAACCATAAATCTAAGAGCCCAAAATTATACTTGAAAGTCTAACTAATCAATAGATTAAAACTCTCACACTTGGTCTCGTCATCTGGAACAATTACATAATCTACATGTCTGCAATGCTACTTATTCATTTCTGGTCTAATTAAAATACACTCCTGGACAAGTGCATCGACATACCTTAAAATATGAAATGATGATTACCGTCTCATTTACTTGAGTGGACTTAAAGTAAAGACTATTATCAAAGTGATTACACCTTGAACAGAAGGTCCGAAATGCCGATCTATGACCGTTATTAAATAACAGCTCTCGTCTACCGCAACTTGTGATAAGCGCATAGTAGCTTAAGTCAATAATCTATTCCGAAAAGAAGGTTCTGAAATCTGAATTGGTGTGCACTTTATGACGAACATCGAACAGCATTTGCTTTTCACACACAATAATGTACACTCTTCAAGAGGAATTATGATCTTTATTTCAACAAGCAGCAGTTATGGCCTCATATATTATTTTCTGATTAAGACAAGGCATATCTTGTCTAAAACGTCGCCGATTTATTGACGGATTATCCCCGTCGGACGTTGAAAAGAGTTAAGGAAGCTCACAGCTTGCTTGGTTGTTTTGGTTAAGAACAAAGGGCATGCTAGACTTTAATCCAATTCAGCAAACTTGATATATCTCAACCCATGTACTGACTAATTGACGCAAATCAAATGCTGTCGTCTAGCCTTGGTTTATTGAACGTAAGATAACGTTATGATTAAATCACCACGCCCACATCATAATTCAATATAAAATCATAACTCATACATATATTTATATCTATCTCTCATTTTATTTCGCTCACGTGACTGATTCATTTAATCAACTAGTGAACGAATTACCATAAACCTACACACACAGACAAGACCACACGCGCAGGCGATGATTAAAAATGAGGAACGATTAAATCAAAATATATTCGACTTGAGCACAAGCTTGACAGGGTCTAATCAATTAAGTTCATTTCGAATTAAAAACCAGATCCCTTGACGTATTCATCTGTTACATTAATGAGTTCAGCAAAATGATGATCCGCTCTCTTAGCTTATAGCACTCAAGTAGTTAATAAAATTGTTGTAATTTTTTTTTTTTTGTTTAATTAAATACCAAAACAAACATAAATCTTTACACACTAGATCAACTCGAATTGATGCTGAGCAGCATGATGAAATCGGCACCGATGACTCCGATGAGACATACACCATCACACCGAATCACTCCATTCAGAATCGCGTTCAATACCGGGCAAAACGTAAAAAGATCGAAAGTGTTGTCGAACTAGATAACGATGATGCCTGCAGTGAAGATGCTTTCATAAGTAGAATTGCCTCAGCAACAAATAATACAGCAATCAGCTCCCCAACGAATGTGCCAACGCAACCAACAAAGTAAGGATAACTATAAACGAAAAAAAAAAAAAACACTGAGTGCTTCAATTCGTTGCTTTCAAATCTGACTCCCTCTTAACTGCTTTTAACATCACTCATTTCATATTCATTACTAAACCATTATACTTTGTTTGCAACTAAAATAGACAAAAGAATGTACTTCACTTTCGCATGAGAATATAACTTAAAACTACAGCTAGCAAAAATTATCCTCTCATGAATTATAGATTAATGCGTCCGTTTTCACTTTTCAGATGCCTTTCGAACGGTGTTCGGACGGCTGTCCGTGTTGCGCACAAGCGCCAGCCAGCGGCGTCTTTGAATAATGTTGCGACATCGGTAAATGGTCGAGTACAGTTGGAGATTGTCTCGCAACCAGAACAACAACACAGGGCTAGGTATACATCAAAAGCAGCACTGACCATTGAATTTGCAAATGTTTACAGAGATGCTTTTCGTTTTGCAGATATCAAACAGAAGGAAGCCGCGGTGCGGTAAAGGATCGAAGTGGAAATGGCTTTCCCATTGTTCGTTTGGTTGGCTATAATAAACCTGCGTTGTTGCAAGTATTTATTGGCACAGATGTGGGACGTGTCGCACCGCATATGTTCTATCAAGCGTGCAAAGTTGCTGGCAAGAATTCCACGCAATGCAATGAGAAGAAAGTTGATGGCACAATGATAATAGAGATTGACTTTAAGCCAGAATCCGAAATGACGGTTACCTGCGATTGCGTTGGCATTTTGAAGGTAAGTCGATTGATCGGCCAGCAAACTTTTTACTGAGTCAATTTTTTTTTTATAAAGGAACGCAACGTTGATGTTGAACACCGTTTTCCGGATCATTTGGCGCAAAAAAATAAAAAGAAATCCACCCGCTGCCGCATGGTCTTTCGTACACAGCTGAATTTCGACGATGGAACCGTTGAAACCCTGCAAGTGTGTTCGAATCCAATTATTTGCAGTAAGTCATTCACTTCTCCTTGAATCGGACATGCAAGTGCAAACTGTATTCTTTTTTTTCTGCAGCCCAACCACCCGGTGTTCCAGAGATCTGCAAAAAATCGCTCAACTCTTGCCCAGTCGATGGAGGTCTTGAACTGTTTATTATTGGAAAAAACTTCCTAAAGGACACCCGCGTACTATTTCAAGAAACACTTGAAGACCTGCGATCATCCAATGAACTTGTGCCACTAGGCTCGCTATGGGAAGAATCTGTCTTTCCTGACAAGGAATATCTGCAACAGGTACAGGCGCGATTTTGTGTGCGAAGAATTTTTGTTCGAATATCAATGAGATGTTTTTTTTGTTTTCTCTAGACACATTTAATTTGCACAGTACCACCGTACATCCGGCAGAATATTCACAAACCAATCACAGTACAGCTATCGATAATATCCAGTGGAAAGAAGAGTGAATCGCATACATTCACTTACACTCCCAAGGGTAGTTTCACCACTCTATCGGCAGCCACAACGTTAAGTACATTGCATGGTTCAATGTCTGGACAAGGTATTTATTCATTCAAGTTCGAAATTCGTTCAGATTCAAGAGGTGTGTACGTTCGAAAAGTGTACACACTTTAAATCTTGAGTTTGAATTTGAGTTTCAGTTTAGATTAGGGACCTCAGATAATAATGAACAATGAAATATGTATATTTACGAATAAATATACTCGCTTCATAAGCAACTTGCGATATTTTTTTTTTTCAAAAACTTTTTCGGACTAAATAAACTTGCAAAAAAAAATAGAAAACAAATCCAAACTTCTTCATGTTTAAAGTACTTAAAACTACAAGTAAACTGTTTGCTCAAAATTATGAATATCGCAAGCTTCTCACGAATACATTCCACACTCTACTCAACGTTTATTCGGATTTCTCCAAAATCTGAGCCTATTTATATTTATTTTTTTTTTGTTGTTCAAAACATTCCATTAGAATAATACGAAAATATACAAGCAGAAAGAAAAGAGGAATTCAGTGTAAGGTTTCTTCAATAAAACGTCGACTATGAGGCGAGGCGACTGTGAAATATCATCGATTTCAAGCCAAAAGTAATCTGGACAACTCTGTGGCGTGAGCGTTTACTGAAATATCTATAAGTTGACTGTTTATGTTGTAATACCATGCAAATGCAAATAATCCTACGCGTTATCGATAAAACAAAATTCTTAGCCAACGAGATTTACAAAATTCAAATTCAAATGTCAATCGTTTTCGTTGATGTATCTTTTGTTTTTATTTTCATAATTATGTTTTTTTTTTGTTCTTTAGATTCTTATGATTGAGTGCGGAAAAATTGTCTGAATGCGTGTGTGAATGTGTTGTACAGAGTTTTCCGGATTATCCTTTTGCGCTGATTCATAGATCAAGCTTCTGAACCTACATAACATATTTCCTACAGAAAAGAATGATTGAAAAAAGAAAAAAAAAAATACAAAAAAAACGAAAGCGCTAGTATTAAAATTTTCAAAAAACGAAGTCAACCGAATCAACAAATGAAAATGAACATGTACGAAGCAAAACAAATACAATTAGTGAATTAATTATATTTTGTGATTAGGAGTCCTCAATATCATACGCTGCTATAAGTATCCAAGCACATGTGCTTGCAAGTGTGTGTGTAACTACTGCCTTAGCGAGACAGGAGATACAGAACAGATACAGAGATTCATATTTTTTTTTGTTTTTTTTTTTGTTTTGTTGTTAAATCAAGGTTAAGGGTTTTTCTTTTTCAAAACGCTAATCACAAAATGTTATTTTTTTCGTTTATTTTTCCTTCTCTTAGCAATTTAGGTTGCGCGTGTAAGAAAATAAAATTGAAATGAAATGGATTTCCATATCCCATCTAACAAACCAAATCGAATCAGTATCCACAATTTCACGTGTGCATTAAATTAATGGACGCAGGGAGGTTCCAGAGAGGACAGCGCAACGTTGCCAACAGTTCTTCAGTGCATCTGTACATTAGGGTACTGGTTTATAAAAAAAAAAAACAAGACAAAAAAAACTAATTTTTGAATTAAAACAAAAAAAATCATTAAATTAATTTTTATCTCGGTAGATTTGATTATTTTTGGTATCAAAGATGTTCGTATTCGTTAAATTCGGTCAATTAATTCGTTACATATCGGTTCTGGTCGGTTTGCATGCAATGATGTCGCCTTTAATGGAACTACATTTTGAGGGAATTATCGATTTCGTGGGCCCACGTGGGTCTGGGCATAGCAATCGATTGTGGTGATCGATTTCGTGGGCCCACGTGGGTCTAGGTATAGCAACCAATTGTGGTGATCGATTTCGTGGGCCCACGTGGGTCTGGGCATAGCAATCGATTGTGGTGATCGATTTCGTGGGCCCACTGGGGTCTGGGCATAGCAATCGATTGTGGTGATCGATTTCCTGGACCCACGTGGGTCTGGGCATAGCAATCAAGTGTGGTGATCGATTTCGTGGGCCCACTTGGGTCTGGGCATAGCAATCAATTGTGGTGGAATCTATGGTCTTATGTCGACTTTTAAGTTCCAAACTCTGTCCAAGCTGTTGCTAATCTCTATGCTCTGTCAATGACTCGAGAGAAGTGGAGCCTTGAGTTATTGCAAGTTGTTCGTGGCTGGAGTTGAATTTAGACACACAAAGTCATCGCCTTCTCCAAGATGGCCAACTTTACGGAACAAAAATACACCACAGTCTAATTGGGAGTGATGCCTCCTCCTTCCGCCTTCAAATCTCATGCAAATAGTGAGACTACATATCTCAATCAACGAAGAGCTAATACCGAGTAATTGCTTGTATAAACACATCAGCATGATGTGCACGTCTGTCTACTAAGCCAGACAATTAAATATGCAATCAAAGCCGGCAAAAAATAAGAAGGATAATTATCACTCCCCTAACACGTTCGATACAATTTTCGCTTACTCATTCGATTGATTTTCACGAATTATCACCCAAAGTCAGGTCACACATCATGACCGTTAATTAGGCAGACCTCAAACGTCAGCGCTCCCTTTATAGTTCCATTAGAGTGTGTATGTGTGTATTTGTATAACACAAGCTTAAACTTCGCAAAAATTGTTAATCTTTTGATCAAATATTAATATGCTCGGGTAGTAATTGATTTTGTTCCTCATCTCAAATTAATTAAATGAACGGAAATTTATTATTTTTTTTTTATTAAATTTTTGGTTAACTCTCGTATCTAACACTCAAAACATTTTTTTTCTTCATTATTTATTTTAACGTAAACTATTGGTTCCAGCTGTATCCTCAAATCGGAAGTCAACGTTGGTCGCACGCATTCTGCTTTGGTTGTTTTTTTTTATTCGTTTTCAAGCTATTTATGATAAACACTTTCAGGACATGAGTCGGTACGCTGCTGTTTTGTGGTTTCTTTTTAAGTATAACATCCCATTCGATTTTTCATTGATCACTTTGAATTGTGTGCTTGGTAATTTGTTCGAATGTCTGAAAGAAGAGGTGTCGTTACTTATTGTTCTGTACGAAATTAAGTACTGTTTTTTTTTCTCGTTAATTAGAACTCGCAAAAATATTGGGATTTGTTAGGCGTATGTTTAGCGTGTGAAGAGAGAGGGAGAGAATGAGCGAGCGGGTGTGCATTCAGAGTGATCACTTTCATCATCCAAATTCTTATGTTTATGCATTAGAAATGAAAACAATTGAAATCAATTGGCAAAGTTATCGTTTGGTTGATGAGAGGGTAGATTGTAAGATTAAGTAGAAACTAAGACCCCGCCTTCCCTCCCCCCTAGGAATAGTTGTAATGTTTTTTTTTTTCATAAGAGACTAGTTTTAAGAAATTAGTGTTATTTTTTCTAATTGATTATTTATCTATAATGACACAATTCCAATTCTGGTGAATTCTAACATCGATTTTCTTTGTAGATACTCGGTATATGGATACGAGTGTGGTACAGTCATGTTCGTCGAATGTATCGCCTAACGGTGCTGTAGTACAGCAACTGTGGAACGATTCAAAGCATGAGATCGATGCAGATATGATGCCACCTCCGACCACCACTCAGATACCGATAAATGTGCGAAGAACTTCGTTGACCAATGGCATGATTACCGATCAGATGGTTCAGATCGGTGGACTAAAGACTGAAATTCTGGATGAAAACTCGCAGAATTCCATTGCCGAAGCTATGCAGTCCGATTCGCTGGATCGTTTTCCGGTGGTGGCAAATGACAATGGCTTAGGAGTGGACACGAATTCTTTGAAGGATGTTATGGAGTATCAAAGGCTACGCAAGCAGAGTATTGATATGTTAGACGTGCGAATGTCACTGCTGGGCGAGAGCAATAGTCTGCCCAATTTCCCAACACATCACAACGAGATAAATGCCGCCGCCGTAGCAGCTGCTGCAGCCGCTGTCGAAATAGCCGTAAAGAATGAACAGATTGCCAAGGAGATTCTAAGCGCTGCCGCCGTACATCAGGGACAACAGACTGTTGACAAATTCTTGTCAAGCCTTAGTCCAACAATCAGTGATCTGAAGACGCCAACGCAAATGGAGCCAACCTCTATGTTCGTTAATAGTACTGGTGGTGGGTCGGGTGTAATATTTCCACCACAGACCAATAACAATTTAGTGATGGCTTCAAACACCGCTAGCAGTATTGATCAAACGATAAGTAATATTTTCGCAGCAGCCAACCATAGTACATCTAGTGACATGCAATCGATGCCATTAGTCCGCAGCTCATCAGTGTCCAGCACATCATCTTCGTCGTCAGCGTCATCTTCATCGCCCGGAAATGGGTCACCAATGGCGCACGATATCATTCTGAATTCAGAGCCAGCGGCGGCTTTAACTTCAGTAAACATGCAGCAGATCCTGACTGGTGCTGATCCAACGCCCAGCGGCGAGCACATACCCGCTGAAATGATCCTAAATACGAATGTCTCGCCAACAACAATTCTTTGCCCATCGAACTCAGTGCCCAACATGATGGTTAATCAGGTTACCCTCCTCAATGGGATGGGAATTTCCACTCAGTCACAAGAATCGCTTTTGAACACAATTATTATGACGCCACCGTCGAATTCCCCGCCCATTCAACAACAGCCATCGCCACAGTCGCAAAAACAAGTACAACAACAGTCGTCACCGCGTCAGATTTCAAGTGTTGGCCAGCAGCATGATCCTCAAGTTACGGCAGCATCTACAGCTGTGAGCAACATGATTATCAAGGCAGCCGCTGACTTCATCTCGAACCACGAAAACAACGCAGAGTCGACAATAAACGCTTTGATGAGTCTAAATTCGAATCCCATTCAAACTCAGTCGCAAGTTTCTCAAATGCTCGGAGCTTCGGTCACAACAAATTCACTGGTACAGAATGCTCAAACTGGTCTCTGTCCATCGACGCAATTTCTAACGAACAACAGACATCATCAAATGCTTGATAATCGGCCACCAGAAGCTGTTCCGCTAGTAAATATGCTCCTCAACCATGACGTGCCGAATGTGACCGTTCCAGGTGGAGCTCCAAGTGTACAAAATCAATATCTGCAAAATCTTCAAAAGTCAAATCAATTGGCTATGAGTGTCACGTGAGTCAGTTTAGTGTGCATTCAAATGTACTGACTAACAGATTGTTTCCTTTGCAGGCCACAAACCAATCAGGAATCTCTCATTCAGGCGGTGGCGTTAGCCGAAAATGCTCTTCAAAAAACCAACGTGGGTGTTAGTCAACAACAAATGAATGGTATGCTGCCGAATGGATCGTTGCCGGGACAACAGGCGGCGGTGCCAATACCTCCAACAACCACCATTCCTCAGGAATTGACAACAATGTCGGATCAAGACTTAATAAGTTATATTAACCCAAGCACTTTTGATCAGAGTAAGTGGAACCTAGAGTGTAAATTTTATGACAAACGAAACCACTACTTTCCCTATTACTGATGGCGAGTCGAATGAGAATGCGTGGCATGATGGAAACGTGTATTACCGTTAGCGAGTCGGACTGATGATTATTCGATTCGAGCGTCAGAAACTCTGCCTTTTCACTCTATTAGCGTTCTCATTTATTCTGTGAGACTCAGCGAATGTGACGACAGAGTGAGAGGCTACTTACATATGAAATACTATTGTAAAGCATTGTTTTTCTGTGGTATGGCCTGAAAACAAAGCAATTTGAGTTACACAACAAATAAAGGAACTTTTCTGAGTAATATGCAATTTATTATTTATTTTTAAAGGTTTCAAAAAATCGACATTCCCTTTGCGAAAGTAATGCTGCAGGGATGCTGGATTTCGTGCACTTGAAACCTTTAGCTTAAGAGTAAGCCACGAATCTGTAACATACAAGAAGCGATTCGTTTCCGAAATGAAGGCTTTCTGATTTAAAGTTACTTATAATGTTCTAGGTTTCAGCAATATTTTCCAGACACATTCCTTACAACATCTAAAGTTATTCAGACGGGGCGAACGAAGCTGTTTTAAAATTTCAAGTTTTGCGGGTCTCCTACCAAAAGTATTCCACTTAACAGGAACTAACAACTCCATATGATGGAAAAGAAGATAAAGTTAAAGTTAATATGACATTTTTTGAATAAACGATTTTTTTGACGTTTCAACACTCTTTTTATTTGCGTTTTGCGCATTACCGTTGTGTGGATCTTCATTGATAGCTAGGCTGTCATTAAGGCTCTGTACGATGTCTTTTGACTCTAAATGATTAGTTATTCACATTTATACAAGATATCCTGCAAGCTTACAATACACAGAGCCCAAGCTATCTAAGCTCAGCTGCTATCTGGCATGCTTCCCGTCTAAGCCTTCCCTCTGGCTCTGTATCTAGAAGAGGGTACATAGGAATTCCTCAAACCACCTGTAAGCTGTGACTGCAGAAAATGCTTACCCAAATGTTGAGCTACCTCACGTGACGAAGCTTTCCTAAGTAAGCCTAATCATAACTGAAAACAGTCTGAGAGAGTGAGACACAAGCCATCATATATGATATCTGCAAGTCGAGAGCATCTCAATCCACTGTTCGCCTGTTTCAGATTGCTAGGGGCCCGCCAATGCGACAGTCTTTGCGGCTTAAGTGACTCTGGGAGCATTAGTTCTTTGAAAATACGGACAATCAATACAGTTCTAGGCTAGCGTTACCTAACCTCCTACGTGTTGTGCAGTAGTAAGTCTCAGACGAACTAAGAAGTTTTCAAATCGATAGTGTGGGTAGTGTGAAAGCTCAAAAGCATGCCAACATCCGACTCGCTATCTACAGTAGGGGTGTCCGAATTTGTCTTTCAGTGTAGTCCATTTCCATTCGTACATCACTTACATTGTAACTAATTTAAATGTCTCTCTCTTTCAGTTTAAACCGTTCAAATACGGACAGGAGACTATTTTCAAATGCCGAAGTCCGTCTTTAAGACTGTAAGACCAACAAGTATGCCAGAATTACAAAAACAGGTGGATAATTATTTGGGCCAAATCAGATTTACATTACAGAACAACAAGAAAAAAGAAAAAACAAAAACCTAAAAAAGTGGTAAACTCTTGTCCAATTTCACTCAGCCTGACTCCTCGCTCGGCACTTAAGGGGGGAAATGTCGTCTATTTATTGAAAAAATTCTTTTAAATAAATTGCAATCTATCATCCACCAACTAAAGGGAAAAACGAAGTATTTCTTTTTTATACACACATATACAAGTATGTTTAAAATCCTAACACAACAATTACAACTGCAAACAAAAGATCTGATATTCTTTTATAGTTATTTTTATGTTTCTTAATTTTAAAGAAAGTTTAACTAAAATCAACGACTGCCATATTATTATTACAAAATAAAATTTATCATAAAATATTTATTAACATAATAACTGTATACAAATAAACTACTATACATGCATATACACACACTATCGAGGAAACAAAATATACTTTTTACGAAAACAAAAATTTAAAAAATAAAGAAAGAAATATAAGTGTCTTATTCTAAAAGAAACTCTAAATGGGCTGCGCACAAATTAAACTAAATTGTAAGCTAAGCAAAAACAAAAAAAAACAAAATGAAAGCAACATCCTTTTTACTCTGATGGCAATGACGAGCTTTAACATCTATAAACGTGTTGTAGTGTTAATTAGTGTTTTAACTTCCACCTCATTTGCTCTGTAAATTTATTTTGAAAAACAAAGTCTGATTTTTATTATTTTTTTTTATTTGTTTGTTCTTTTTTTTCTTATTTTTAGCTTTCTTGTTAATTTTTCTCTAGGTAATAATTTTAGTCTTGTTTTTTATCTCTTTCGTTAATTGTAAGCTTCATATTCTATTTGTCCCCATTGCGCCGGCAAAAAGATTACACAGTACGTCGTATGATGCAGACTCAGATAGAAACCAGAAAACAAATGAACAAAAGACTTTTGAATTTTTATGTTTATATTTTTTTTAATTCCTTGAAATGTGTTTATTTTTGTTCACACAGAGACGATGAAGAAAGCCTAGCTTAGATGCTTTCCTATAGTGCCCTATTGTTATTCGAAATTGTATTGTAAATTCTATGTTAGGTATGCTTTAAAGTTAGGACAGTTCAGTTCAAAATTGCGTGAAGTGTTTATTATTATCTTTTTGTAGTCTGTTTTTTGAAATTGGCAACAGATGTTTGTGAAACAGAAGTTTAGCGTAACCAATTGTGAATGTAGACTTACCTGCAACCATGCTTTCATAAACGAAACTGTTATATATTTACATGTATAGATTTTAAGTATGAATTTAAAGAAAGAATATACACATATATATTTGAATGTTATCAGTTGTTGTAATTTATATATATTTCTGTAATTATATGATATGAGAAAAAATTTTAAATAAAATCATACAAATATGTACTCTATGTGTTTTGTCTTTACGTTGTTTCAACTTGCTTTCTGAACAATCTGACTGCAGCTCCTTACCCTTTTTGGTGATAATCGTGCTTTCGAATTCGAGCATCCATCTGAAATTGGCTCCTTTCTCTACTATGTCGTGCTAAATTGGTGGAACCGAAAACACTGCAGCATGATCATTGCCATCTAGAGAGCACACAAAATTGGTTGATGTGCACAAATTGTGAGCGTTTCAGGATTTAAGGGATACAAAAGAACACTCAGACCTGTCACAGAATCCATTCGTAAGAAGTTACGATACGAACTACGAAAAAATGGTATCACACAATACAATCGGAATGATGAACTCCAACGTTATTAACTTGTATTGGAAAAGCACACAAATTTCCGTTTCATCCCGATCAGTAATAACTACTTTCACGAAATTTGTAGCAGATTTTTTACTATGATTGAGTACTTTTACACGAGCTGAATCGGACAGCAAGCTTTTCCATCTTTTAGGCAAGAGAGATGAAGCTTTTTCTATGTCTCACCTCTCTTTCCAACAAGAAGGAAAACCATGCTGTCGAACTTAGCTCGTGTAAAAGTACTCATTCTAGTATGAATGAATTGCGTGATAGACTTTTCGGAGTTCGTAATGCATTTTTGAATTTAACATTTTGATGCATAGAGAATCGCTTCAGGAGCTTTTGTATCTTCGTACACAAAAGTCGGTCGTCGTTAGCTCTTAGCACAAGCCCACGCACCAAAACGCTCACCTACTCCAGTCGAAAACACAAAAGCAGGCAACGCACCTATGCATGCAACTTCTGAACAAAAAAAAAAAAAAATAAAACGGATTGCACTTAGCATTGCAAAGGTGCCGGAGAAATGCTGATAGAAAAATTAAACGAATCTGGCATCACAAAGTAGGCACTTTCCACTCGTAAGTGTATTTTGTTCATCACGAGGCGCAACCCGGTGGCGGATATTGAAATGCTAAATCAATACATTAACTTGGGCGGTGACGAACTCAGTTAGCACCTTGGTGTTGCCAATAAAAAGTATATTCGACATCTCCAAATCACCGTGCCATATGATTCACCATCACATACCTCCAGCTCGTGCCTGAATAGAAGCGTACTTGCCACCATAGCCACCGCTTCAAGAAGGTCTACTATAATTGTACAAATTCCACAAGCCATTCTGAATTGCACTCTTCGTTTGATTTCAAAACGGAAGCCGTTTGCTTCCTCCAGCCATTACACCCCTGCCAGCTTAACGCCGCTATCACCAGGCATCTTGAGTACACTCCCCATTAGAGGGCTATCAAGCGAAAAGGGCGAACTTGTAATTAATCGGAAACAGTCTTCTATGCAAGTTGCCAAGCCACAGAAACATCCAGACCACTGTGCAACAGACAACCTAAATAAGAACACAACTTTTCTGCCAAATGCAAAAACCCAACCAGAAGATAAGCAAAAATAGAAAATCAATGAATTGTTTTGCTAGTGATAAGTTAAGATATTTATTAGAGTTATTTCATTATTCAATTAAAAATCAGCCAATTGATTAATTATACATCGATTAAACCTTAAGACGTTTCAAGAACAGCGATTGCGCTTGCAACTCAAGATCTGTCAATTTCCGCACAGTGGGGCCCAACTGATCAACGTGATCCTTATAGCCCGTGCCCACGTTGACATTCTTCTGACCGTAGACCACTTTGCCATCGAAATCGTTCAGCGGAACCTTGAGGTCCTTAGAAACCTGTGTGATTGTAACGTTCAGATGTTCCTCGATTTCGCCCAGAAGATTCATCTCATTGTACCAGATGCAGCATCCGCCATTGTCAGTCAAATTCGTGTTCTTGCAGTTCCGTCCACGCGAAGAACACCACTCGCCGTGGTACCAGACCTTTTCGGGAACTGTCGACACCAAACTGATGGCGAGACCCATTCGCTCAGCACGACCAACCCTACCGATTCGATGGACATAACTTGACTTCTCGTCGGGCAAGGTAACATTGATCATGAATGGAAGGCCAGTGATGTCCAAGCCTCGAGCGGCAACATCAGTGCAGATCAGGAACTTTACCTCCTGCTTCTTGAATGCTTCCAGGTTCGACTTACGTTCAAATGGCTTCCGGTCACCGTGCAGACACACGCATGAATAGTTCTTTCCGCCACGTTGCTTCAGGAACCTCTCGAGGTTATCGCAGTCCAACTTGGTCCTGCAGAATATGATTGCTCTGTCCATTTTGTGTTCATCGATGGCCCTGATGCAGTACTCGCCCTTTAAGATCTTTATGGCTTCGGAGAAAGTTTCTGGCGATTGCCTAGTTGGGTGCACTCCATCGCGCTCATGAACGCCATCGGTCTGGATGCGGCTGCGCAGTTCATGCCATTGATTGTCAAGCTGAGGGTCCACCTTGCAGACAACATGGTGGACAGTCTCTGGAACAGCGTCCTCCCCTTTAAGATCGATCCACGTCGGAAAATGCATAAGTTTGTCAGCCATTTTCTTAACTTCAAACGCGTGCAATGTTGCCGAACACACTACCATTTGCAGTCGTCGCCCGTCGAATGTCAGCTTCGGAATTTGCTTGTGCAGACGCTCGATTAGGTCACCGTAGCCCTGCTTGAGCAGGCCATCAGCTTCGTCCAGGACGAAAAACCGACAATGGGTCAGTTGCACAAAACCGCTGCTTATCATCTCTTCCAAGCGTCCCGGCGTGCCAACCACTATGTGAACACCCGCTTGCAAGACACTTCGCTGTTGTTCCAATTTCACGCCACCAATAAGGAGCAACGACTTGACAACTGGGTCGCTCAAGTGCTTTTTGAATTTCTCAATCTGGTCGTATGTCTGCTCAGCCAACTCCCTGCTGGGCTCGATGATTATAGCCTGAGGAGCATTAGGAGCTGGCTTTGAGTTGGCCGCAGAATTGTTCGGCGAAGCAAGTGGGTTTTGCTTTGAATTACGATTGTCAGCCATGCACACCGCAATGAATCCTTGAGGAATTTTGTGCTTGAAATCAGTTTTCCCAAAGTTGAACAGCATTTCAGCGTTCTTCAGCACAACGGCCGGATAGAACGTCTCATTTTTCTGATTGTCTGGTATTTTAAATGCCAATCCTAGTGGCTTCCCACTTTTGATGAAACTCACTTCGTATTTGTCCAGGTCAAGGCAACACCCAATTACGTCGCTCATGCCAAACGCTTCACCGTAGTCGTCAAACTGTCGGTTATTGGATTTCTTGCCAGTTCCACCGAATCCATAACCAAAACGATCGGTTCCCAGATCCAGATTAGCCTGAGTGGTTGACCATCCGACACGGCATAATCCTTCATCGGTGACAGTTGCTTCGTAGTAATACTTGCCACCAGCACGTACTCCAGTTGTAGCCCTTGCGCCATGCCACTCCTTGAACTCTCTCGACTGACAACGAGTACCGTCTGGGGTCACAGCCAAAGCCGATGTACGGTCAAAGAACGACATTGTCCAAGGTGCTACTGCAGCGGCTGTAGCAGTTTTAGTTCCTTTGCCGTCGGACATATCACGTAATGTTTCAGACACAATTTGCAAGATGGGCAAACAAAAAGCTCCTGTCTTTCCAGAGCCTGTCTCAGCTGCCATCAGGACATCTCCTCCACCGAGAATCAGAGGTATCGCCTCAGCCTGGACGTCAGTTGGTAGCGTCCACTCCATTTCATCAATTGCCTTCGCAATTTCGGGCAAAACACCGAACTCTTCAAATGCAGTCATGATGCAATGTTAAAATGTACTTTTTCACACTATTCGCTTATTCTACGTGCTCCCAGTTAGACGAGATATTGACAATACTTGCTCAAATTCGCAGATGTAAAACGAGATGTTTCTTCAACACAAGACAGCCGGCAAACGAAAATGAAATCAATTTGACGTATGCGTATGTGACATTTCATTTCACATTGGTAGCGTTCAGCGAGACATGCGAAAATGCAAGTTAAGTGTTTTAAGAATCTGTGCGACGGGATTAAGGTTTATATTTTCAAAAAGGAAGTCCACGGGCTGTTTAATAGCCTACGAATAGCGTCTACAGCGACTTTGAATAGTATTTTCTGTTCAACAGCAGTGTACACAAATCGAAACCTCAAGCCAATACACACTCTGTAGTCCACATAACATACGACATACGACTGGTTCTCATCACGTACACGAACCCCAATGACGAGTGAATCGGAAGAGATATGTTGTTTCCGTATCTAACAGTGGCTCTGTTAAGCTAACTGCGTTGTGCTGTGCCACCTTCTTCAGGTAGAGAGTTACACAGTACACCATGACAACACTTGTTCGTTGTACACAAGCTTCAGTCGATCAACGATACTTCGCGAGTTTAGTCGAAAGCGAGCGGGTAAAAAATTATTCCTCAGATACAAAGATACACAGTTTTTCCGTTACTGTCGTCACCGTGCGTCTGCACCCCATTCCGAGAGTTTTTCATTTTTGCTTTTCTTCATTCTTAGTCTTAAAGGTTACCTTCCATGTTTTGTTTACCAACAAGGTTGACTGACAATACGGGTAACCCATAGTAACTGTTTCAATAAGTTCTGTGCGGTTTTGTTCACATGCGAGTGCGAGAAAAATTATTAATAAATATAAAAAAAGAAAGAAATTAAAACAGTTCCCTAACGAATATAATAAAAAATTAAAAAAAAAAACCCAAACTAGTTCACAAACCATAAATGCAAACCGAAGAGCTAATTAAAAGTGGATAATTACAGACAGTACATTAGGTAAGTACTTGCACTAACTTGAGTATGTGCGAATTGTGTCTTCCCATGGGACTGACCTAAATTGGTAGCATTAGCAGTGAGAGAGCAGGGAATAGGCATCCTTTTCATACGCTCTTTTGTTCGAGTTTTATTACACCTTCAATCATTCGCTATTCGCCTTTCTGCTGCTTGTGAGCGTCCAGATTGTCGACGGCTTAGAGGGATAATTAATGGATAATCCATCTTCTGTGGACACGTACCGTCGGCAGGAGGACGGCAGGACTCTCAGGATTAAGTGTGAATTCATTGTGTGGTGGGATTTTCCATTTCGGTTGGAGGGACAAGTACCTGGGCGGCTTAATGCATTGTTTAGAATCTGATTTTCATATGCTTCTGGATCTCTATGAAATGGGGTGTTTATTTTTTTTGTATCATAAATTACGTCATTTGATTAATGGAATTTGATACCGAAAGTAAGAGGATTTGGTGATTAAAAATCTTTTCTGTGAACTTCTTTTATGGGCTGCTTTAATGGAGGAATAATTTGGGTACAAGGAAGCAAATTAGAAAAAAGACGTACAATGCGTATTAATTTGATCTTAAACAGGTTTCTCACAGCAACAAATCGGAAACCATCACTGTCTTAAGTGCAACGAATTAAGCTCTTATTCAAATTCCTGCCTACGACTTCGTTTAGTTACGTCTTTATTTCCTGAATTCCGAATTTGGAAATGCAACAACTTTCTTCGCCCAAGTCGTAAATCTCCACTTGGAAGTTTGAAATTGATTCCAGTTTGTTTTTGCAATGAAATATGTCGTTCAACATTTTTCTATGACTTCTTTCGTTATTTCTCACAACACCTAGCTTAATTTCATGCAATCCTTGCAATCCTTTCACTTCATTGGCAAACCAGTTCGACATGTGCGCATGATTAGTTACTTGCAAGTTGCACTAAACTCAAATTTGAATTTCGAATCGATAGAGGCTGTGTGGACTGTGTTAGTAGTTTCACTGTGCGATCCAGTTCAGTTCAATGGAACCACTCCTTCCGCATTTAAAGGAGCGGTCTTCGTGACTTTGCTCATACATCATAGGTGACATTATCAACATATTTTGGTGGAAGGTGAGGCCTGAAATATAGTGCCAGCAGACATGATGCGCTGGGCATGTCTCTTGTCGTGTGCTCAATTTGAACATTAGTTTTATTCTTTTAGCTTGCTTTTGTCGGCATCTATCTTGTTCAGGGGTTTGAGATCTTCGCCAGATTGATGATTTTTAACCGAAATTATCAACGGCCCTGATCCCAACGTGACATCATTTTATTTATATCTCTACATACTCCATCAAATATGGCCGTGTGAGGGTTGAGTTGAAATTTTGTCCACAGTATGATTGTTGACATTTAGGAGGTAAAGACATGAATGTCAAAAATGAATATACCTTGGAGCTGTATAAAACCCCCTTTTTTATCAAAATTAGAGTAGGTACAGCAGCTATGAACGAGAATTCAGTTCGCGTTTTCAATTGGAAACATTTTATCCAACTTGGTGTAAACGTGCCCTTTTTTTTACCTTCTAAAGTAAACATTGATTTTCTGAACGCATCCTCAGCATTAAACAATGGTGTAAGATATATCTTGCACATAACAAAATTATTTCACTTGTGTACGCAATGCCAAGAAATCATATCTGCCCTTAAAAAAATCCTCATAACGTCTTCTGATTTCCAATATCGATCAAGATATTCAAACAAAACAGCCTACAAAACCACCACCAGTTTTGCCAGGATCGACTTGCACAGCAATCAAAACCAGTCTTCACATTACACAACCGTGAAGGGCTACATTAACGAAAAAAAAACCCGAAACCCAATATTACATACCAACTTCCCTCCATGAATTTGTAATTTAAAGATAACCACCACACAGCCCCAGGCGACGGTATAGCCGCAAAAAAAAAAAAAAACATGTTAACGTCTCATTTCAGCAATCACCACTGTTTGACCTGTTTCCAACGCAATGTTGCATTTCGAACACTCGGCGCTCGCAGGCCGGCCACACCACTTAAGCACTCGTCTGCCGAAATTATTTAAATTCACGAGTTACTAAACACCATGCCGAGCAAATTGTATCTGCATTAACATATTCGGAAGCCTGGTCGGTGTCTGTGTTCCAAGCGCTGAATCCCATGCTGTGTTCATTCGGCCGTTACAAATGACAGGCTATGATGACGTTTAATAGAGACGCTCACGTAATTTTCCTCCATCGGATTTTATGAGCAAAAAACCAAAAAAATACACATTGGCTTGATACAAAAAAGAAAAAAGCTGAGATAAAAAAAAAGAAACAGAGAAAAAAGTAAACAAAAATAAACGCGATAACAGCAGGTATTCAATTACCCACTTGCATCGAGAAATCGTTGACCCGAAAATAAAACGAATAAGCTCCTCGTCTCCGGACTTTGAGCTTCAAATTCAATCGCATCCAGTAAAGTTTATAATTAGAGTTCAAGGTAGAATAAACATTCAAAATCTCGTGCTTAAATATCCTTTGTGACATTTTAATGATCGTCAAAGTGAAGAGGATATCTTTCGACTGGAGAATTTACATTTTTTATGATCACGACGGGCAAAAACACATTTTTTGTTTCGTTCATTTGTCGAATGAATTCCCGGAAGGATGGTGTTAATGGACTGAAGCTGCAAGATGGAATCTTGGGCTTAGCGGTTTTTGGCTGTATAACAATAAAATAACGCAAAGAACCGTGATTATCAGATGTTGGTTTTTTTTAATTTTAACCCAGGACGTAAATGCATGCGTATCTGTTCACCGACAATTCCACGAGCGTATACCTGTTCATGTAAGCAAATGTTTGCGTCAATTTCCCCACGTTGCCTTATTGGGGGTGAATCAGCAATAACGAGATAACGAAACACCGGTTTATCGAATCGGACTAAGTTTTGTCACCCTATCTAATCAGATGACATGTGGGTTGATTGTAGGTGTTCGATTCGCATATTCGGACTTGATGTAATCCGAATTTATTTGTTGCACATAAGTACTTAATGCTATCCTCATTCGTTGTATTTAACAAACGTTTTCATCTTTCTTTTGGGAGGGCTGGACATGGACATATCTTCTTGTCAGTCTTACCGTGTTCAATATCCTTCCCAAGAAGACAGTCTGCTTGTCACCTTAATCTTTCTACGAGATTCATTTCTCCACCACCATTTCTTTCTTGATCATTCTCACGAACTTGAAATGGACGAATAAAGAGCAGGCCAAATGGATGCATGTCAAAATCAAATGTAAAGTTTCTAGAAGCTGCATGAACATGTAGTCTCATTTCAGTAATTTTCGAATTAAATGTCATTTTCGAATTCGAAATTAGCAGAAGAAATTAAGCAAAAGTGAACGAAACTTATCGAAACTGTTTAAAGCGATCATTGAGGTCAATTTGCTTAGAATTTAATACGAATTTCTCCTGTAGTACTGACTACAGGAATAGGTTAGGTTCATTTCTGTATCTCTCCAAGGGCCAAAAGTGAAAAGACTCCGTTTTCACAGGTCTACTTCTCGAAGCGGTGTTCACTTGCATCAAGGTTCTGAAACTGAAAGTTCTTCTTCAACTTTTTCCCTCAAATTTACCATTTTCTTGGGTTTCAGTTTTCTTTGTAGAACACTCCCATCAAGCCCTTTGATCGGTTTCTGGGTTTTTCCATCGATTTCACATTTTTTTCGAGTTCGCCTAACAAGCCATTTCATTTTCACTCCCTACACACACCCGAAGAACAACGGACATTTTGCTTTGCTCTGTTTACCAAAATAGGGCTACGTCAGGGATTAATGAACACAAGCTTAAGAAAAGAGTTTCCTCACATTTTCCCAATCCCTACGTACGTATGGGTACAATCTAATCTCTTCACATTTGAGTAACTTATGGAAATGAGCCCAAAGATACCTGATGTAAATTAGTGAAGTTCTGTACATCTCGTATTCAGTTCTAGTTTCACACTTATGCACGGTATCCGGCAGAGCCATCATAAAACATGTCTCACCGGACTCTGTGAACTGTGAACTACTCGCAATTTGACGTCACTTTATTGTTTTGGTTCAAGACGCTTCACATTAATCACTGAGAATACACCACACAAACTAACTAATGAGGAAGTAAACCTCTTTGGCTAATTGTTTCTTCTAATTCTAATTGTCTTCCTTCATGTCTTCTTTGCAGATACAACAACGACGACTTCCAAGTGAAATTCAACGAACACCATCACTGTGCTACTGAACTCGACACACAGTAGTCACAAGGCAAATAAAATTAAATAATTTCAGTCGGTCAGACGAATCACTTTCCTTCTGAATCCCAGCGCAGCCGGCACCTATAACTGACGCAATTAAGCCTCGTGCAGAACATCCAAGTGTTGCATTCGAAAGTAAAGGCATACACACGATTCAGGTGCATTCGAAGAAAGTGTACGCATCTAAACGAGCAGAATACGACTCCCGGTAAAAGATCGCGTGTCTCGTGTGTGTTTCCGTGTCGCGCTTTGTTTGTTTCGCAGACGCAGTTTAATTGAAGAAAAATAAAGAAGGAATATTGCATTTCTAGTGCAAATATTTAGAAAATGATGTATTGTGAGTGAAATTTCTGTTCTAAATAAGTTTCTAATTTATTACACATGCTAATTGGAGAAATGTGCGCACCCCTATAGTCGGTTCAACTTTCCTTGTCGGCTTAAATGAATACGTAGTCGGTTGTCGGACAGCTGACTGATTGACTGGAAGTCAAAATATATATATTTTTTATTTCAAATCAAACAACCACACAGTAGCGGGATTAACAATGGATACGTCTTCGAATACGGACAACAGCTCCGATCAGCTGTCATTTTGTTTCATTCGGGTAAGTTGTTGGCTTTGCTTTGATGTTGTTATTCTGTGATTTAAGCTTAACCTAAGTAGATACAATTGAGTGCCTTGTGTAGAGTGCTGGTTTTTACCTCCACGCATTCCGCTGAATATGGGAAAAGAATTCGGCGGAATTAGCACCTGTTACCACCTGAGGCTTGGTTTCGTAACAAAAACGAGAAACAAATAAAAAACGAAAAAATAAAATACTTGTATAGACTGGGAGGCGATCAAAATATTTGCTAAACGCTTGAGGCGATCTAATAGGTATTTGAAGCAATTCTTCAGTTGAGAGGTTATCAGTGTATTGTGTAAACAATGTGCCGGTAAGGCGGAGCTTGAACGCACTTCACAAAAGATTTCGAAAAGTCGTTGATCTATACACCAGAAACAGCTCGAATTATACAATTTTGGAACCGGAAAGAAAACAATGTGCCAACTTAACTTAAAGTGGCTAGCTACGAAATTTCTTTTGAATGCTGAAAACTGCAAATTTACTGAGCATGTGTCTTCGCAATTTACAGCAAACATTGCAAGGTTTAAAGCCCCAAGTTCCAGATGATGGTCTTGAATCAAGTGCAAAGACAAGCAGCGTCTAACGAAAACAGTTGACATCTGTCAATTTTGTATCCAAATGTATATAAAGTTTTCAGGCTGCACATTGGAAACTTTGCTTTAATCTGCATCAAGTTCACATCTTATGATGGAATACTGAATGAAGGACTTTAAATTGACAGCTGTCAAAAAAGAACAGTAACCACAGTCGAGTTCAAACTCACCGCGTTTGCAAGAAGACGGTGGACTTAAATAATAATTTGTTTGAACCAATGTACACCCTCGTTCAACTTCAGTTCATTGTTTTAGTTTAGTCTGTGATTTCGATGAGTTCTGATCAACGTCGGTTAGATTGTATTGGCTGGTTCCAAATAGAACCCACACTTAGGACTGCCCTGTTCTAGCAACTGGAACTTGTTGAAACCTAAATCAAGGCGTACCAACTGGCATATGTAGATGTTGTTCAACTCGCCCTTGTTTCCTAAATCTTGGACTCAGATGTGAGTTCCTATGGTAAGCCCGAGCTTCCACGCGTTTTCCGCTTCCGTCAACCATGAAGCTTCTGCAGAAACCATTGATGTGCCTTATGACTGGGTGGCAAATTTGAGTCGAAGATTTGTTTGCGTCATTCATTCTACATTACTCCCGTTTTTTTCTGATTCACTTCCATCACAAAACTTCCAGGGAGAGGTTCAGTGAACCCAAGAAACTAACCATAAATTCTACGAAATAATCAATTTCCTCTATAACTACGAACATTTTTCGCTCCAGATTCCTTAAACTGAAACCAAAACTAAGCTTCAATTTAGGTCACCGCAACAGCGCATTGGAGCGGTACCACAATTCAGCTTCATTCTCAATCGCGTAAGCCCTGCGCATTCAAGAGGACCCAAAACTGTTATAATCGATTAGTATCCCGCAAGAAGTCAACGGCTCGAGATAATGCGGTTACATTCGCCGGCAAAATGTCCAAGCGAGCACTGCAGAAAAGATACAATAATCGCAAAACAAAAAACGAGAGCAATACTCTTCTTATGCTTCACATTGGCTTTGGTGACCATCGGCGGTTCTGATGCCCCAGTCCCAAGCCCAGTTCCTCCAACCAGTCTGTGGCGCGCGAACCGTTCGTTCGTAAGCCAATTAAACCAATTTGCTGAAAGAAAATGACTATGAAATATTTTTTCCCGCGCCCAATTCGAAATTTGAGACTACCCGACATCCATGCTGTGCAATAAACACACACATGCCATGCCGCACGGAGCATTATGCGGTTTCGTGACTTATAGAAAGTCGCTTCACTGACTATCTGCGGTAGAGGGTACATTTATCTTGTGAACGTGGAATGTTCACCTATCTCAAACTGAAACTCAAAATCCGAACGCATTAAATCTTCGGTTGCGTGACTTGGCACGGTGTACGTATCTTCTCGCTACAATTGCTGTGAAAACAAATGCATACCTAATAGAACCTAGTAAGGGAGAGCATGCAACCACCGACGCATGACCAAGTTCTTGCAAGAACATCACTGCCGTCCTCTTGCCCACTTAGACTGGCCAGACAGTGGAACTTCACGCTGTGACCGCATACATTACACTTGAAAATCAGTCGCTTGTGAAATTCTTGCCACAACGTACAAGTGGGCAGACAGTCCATCAGCCATAACCTGCCGGCAATTAAGAAGGCATCAGGCCCGAAATTGACGTGGGGGGTGTTAATAAACGTACAGCGAAGGAGTAACGACAAAAATCTGAACTCAAGTGAATCCGAAGCCGAATCCGACCGTGGTCGCCGGTTCCGTTGACCCCTTCGATGGGTGAAGCTCCTCTTGATGCAGAATTGCTTGTATGGATTATTCCCTAGGGTGTCATGGCGTCCCAGAGCGGACTCAAGAACCACCTAAGATGGTAATTTGCCGTGACGCTCCGAGTACACCATGTGGAAAGGAAGTACTCACTCGTCTCACAAATTAACGCGGCTTGAAGTGGAAGACTGATGGAAGAATACGAGTGCTATATGCCACTCCAGTTTTTTCGTAAACTTAAGTGTGTAATTATGGAGGGAAGAAAATAGCAAGTAGCGTCGTCTCCACGTATGGAATAAACTTATCCCAGTGACAAATGCGATGAGCTTGTTCTGGTTCATGTGCTCGTCATCACGGGAGGTACATTTTAATGTTCATAATTCTCGTGGGCTTGACATTTACGTTATGATTTCAAGAATTCCCCTTTGTTTGCATGCTTTGTGACTTTCAGGTATGTGACACTAAAGTGATTTAATGAGACTTTTTGATGATGTCGCGGAAGGTAGCTCACGTAGATCTGGACCAGAACATCATGAAATACTGTGTGCGGGAATTCAAGTTCATGGCTACAGTCTGTGTCGTCTTAAACATTTTACAACGTCCGTCTGCCTTTTTTGAGTTGTTAAAAAAATCAGTAAAAAGTTGATGATCTACCCCTGATGGGAACACACTCAGCTCATCACAAGTAAGCAACAGAAAAATGCACGTCTGATGAGGATATGTCCAGTCAGTTATTAGATTAGTTAATTAAGTACGTACCTGGACACTCAACTCACGTGGGACCATTACCGGTTGTCGTACGAGTGCTGAGAGTCCTGTACTCTAAGGCGTGTATAACGAGTCCTTAATTAAAACGGACGACGCGACATATTGACAATAGGTCTTTCAGTAATTATAGAAATGAAATTCAATGGAAAATCCATCCCCTTTGCAATGGGAACGCAATGCAGGAATAATCATGTCATTAAAGTTAATTATTCAAAATCCTTTCCTTTTCCTTAATTTTTCTGCAAGGTCGTCAGTGATTGTATGAGAATTATCGATCAATAAAATATTGAACGAGTTGTATTTAAGACAATTTGTAAACAATTGTGACCCTGCACAATTTGTTCGTTTGTTTGAAGGAATTAAATGAAAACCATTGCAGAAGGGACCGATCGCGCTCACTAGACGCATTGAATTTTGTTAATGTTTAGTGGCGCCTACACTGCATTTGAATTGAATTGAAGAGAATGGGGTGTGACTTCACAGTTCCATTGCACAGCTACCACAATAGAACTATTGTGTGCACATTCTTTGTCTAGGACTTCTCTTCTCTTTGGATGGAATGTCCTGAAACTCTGTTCCTATTAAGGTTATCTTCTTAGATATTTTATATCTGCTTTGTGTTAGATTTGAACACTACCCTAGTGTGTTCAGTTTTCTGATCGGCCGTCCGTTTTGTGCAGGCGGTATTTAGATAAGAAGTGGCCAGAAAGTTGCTTGGACTTAGAGCCTCTGTGTTTCTTCTGACTTTAATCCTCATGAATTTTTGGAGTGTAAAATTAATATAATAATATGGGTGGCGCTACAACCCGTAGAGGGCCTGAGTCTAGCTTCTCAGCAACCACTCGTGTTGTGCGTTCTATTGTTCTTCCACAATTGGAATGGACCTACAGTTTTTATGCCGACTCCGAACGGCCAAGTTTGAGAAGCTTATCCTAGACAGGAAATACTCTTTGCGCATTGTCAGTGCTCGAAAGAGGTGGGGCCGTGAAAATTATTTCTGTCGCTCAGACCAAAGATCGAACCTACAACGGCGAGGTTGGATCGACGCACATACCCACAACGCCACGGGCCCCCGTAGGTAACTAGTAGGTGTTTATTGATCTCCTTTGATTATCTACTGTGTCTTCAGTTTTCTGAAATGCTGTGTTCCATTTTGTGCGCCGAAGTGGCTAGTAGTTCCACATAGTATTCTGAACTGAACAACTTTTATCTTTACAGCACTACTATCCTAGAGTCAACCAGAATGTACAACTTTTACAGAAAAGGCTTTAAGATTCCATCATTCTAACTCTCTCCAACGCTTTATCAATGGCACACTGAATACAAATGATGACCACAAGATCTAGGCTCAAGCACCCCAGCCTGTGAAGAAAAAAAAAGAACTTTCGAACAAAACCATCACATCTAAACAAGAAATGTGCATTATCAATAAATGCATGTGCCGTGCATTCTTAAAGCTATTTTCGTCACAGTCCATAGCCATGTGGATTATCTTATCGCGTCAGCAGAATGCGAGGTTGTTCATACCGATAGGCTTAAATGTGCATTAAGCGAGGTAAAAATTGTCTTACACTGCCATAAGTGGATATCTACACCTGTCCGCTGGTTTGTCAGGTTTTTGATAATCTTAATTGTCTTTCCCAACGTCATCTGATGTCGTATTTATGTACGTCAAATCTATCATTATCAACGATCATTGATTGCTGGTTAATAAATAAATGCGCGCTTCTTTGACGTTCGTCAAGAGAATCAATTGTCCCCTGATATAATATCTGCGTATTATGGTACGTGCCGTCATATGATAGTTAAGCACAGAATGAATTACAACATAGTTTTATTTGTTCGTTCAGTAAGTGATAGTAATTAAGTAAATTAACTAGTATAAAGATATCAGTTGGTGCCGAGACAGTTGTATATATCTTTGCACTTTGGAGATATCTTTGCACTTTGTACTTTTAATGGACTGTTTAGTTATGGTCAAATTGTGAAGTCTATCATTTGAGAATTTTTACCTTCAGCGGTAGCAACAAAATTAACACATATGTCTATGTACAACTTTGGAATATGGGAAAGGGAGAGAACTTTAACAGAAGATCGAAGCCTTCTACACCATCAAGAGACTGATCTGTTGAGAGATGATCTTAGTGAATTCAAACTTGTAAATATATCATGAAACAAGGTCTGTGAAAGCATTGAAAATACAAATTGCTTTGCAAACCAGGGTGACAGTTCATAACTTGAAACAATCGAGCATTGTTCATCGCCAGTCAACTCGAAGCAAATATTTTCTGGCAACATGTAACTTGAAACGAGTTTCATTGTGACTTCTACTTAAAAATGTCATTGTGAACTATAAAGTGAAATGTCAAATTTGTTATTTTCAAAATAAACTTCGTTAATTAAATTGAAATTGGATTTAGAATGATATTTTTTGATTCGGAAAGCGAAGATGAAGAAATACTTAATGCCAAAATCAAAAGAATTTTTGATATGTGTTGAATTGCCTTAAGCAAACATTGGATTACAATTTTAACGCTAGAAAAAATACAGGAACACTACCTTCGCATACAACATTTTCTTCAAATATATTGTATTCTACATCTTCCCTGTCTAGGTTTTTGGTTTCTTCATTATTATTGTGGTCGGCAATTTGACTAGGTCCGACTCCAAACATTTTTGCGGTAGGTATTTCTTCAACTACTGCTTCTAGCCTTCGCATTATATAATTAATATGTATGGGCCACCGCCTGTGCCTTTTAAGTAGACCCTATTCTTACTGAGTCTGTTCTTAACTTTATATTCCAGGTCACTCAAAGTCTAAAAATGCACGTACAATATAATAATTCAAACATACATGCATTTGTCTTTACCTTTTTCCAGTCTTTGAAGTTGTTTTTTGTTGATGGACATATTTTGCTTCGCTTCCATAATGAGGACAACTTTTTATTGATTGATGACGATAACTTTTTCTATCGACTAAAAAATTGTGTTTCAAACATCATATTCGAATTTGTATGCTGCCTACTATGACCCATGTTCCCATGTTCGATTGTATCGACGTAACTCGATTGTTTCATGTTACGTGCTGGCACCCCAGATGTGCAATCCGTTCGACTAAAACGTGAAGTATTCTTCTTTTATAATACTTAAACAGTCAGTATCCCACAACATTTTAAGACACTCTTAACAATCGCTGTGATTCAGGTGGTTACCTCTGACTATGACTTCCATTACTTCGGCCATCTTTTACAAGTGCACAACATCGAAAATCGTTAAATAATCCCTTATTCATTCAACAGCTTTGTTCGTTCGATGTTTAGGTCATTGATGCCGGGATAGTTGAAAGAATTTGGACACAAACCATACACTGATCGTGACTGTGGTTTGGGCAAATGGCGGGCGAGTGTGACAACACGTTTCTGCGCAAGGAATATACTTTGACTTCCAAACTTCCACGGCTCCAACGCTAGCATCAGCCATGTCATGGCTGGTTGGTTCAATAACTAATTCGTCTTAAGGTATTCTTTTCAAGAATATTAATTCCAATGCTCACCAGTCTTAGACAATCAATGACACTCTTAACCAAATCCCCTGTTGTTTGTTCCAACCAAATGCACGCCAGCCTTCCAATTGCCTCCAGTTAATCACACATTGGATACCTTTTTTGTCGCCCCCTCCAAAACCGGCCTTGTTTTTTTTTTTTTTCAAATTTCATTTACATAAGCCCATGAGCGTATCTCACACGTGTCATCTACCCACAATCCTTTCCCGAGTCGATCCCATCGAGTGCTAAATGAAAAATACCGATCTCCAATTTTGGGCTAACACCGTAAAGCTTTGCTAATTGAAATCCAAAGACTCACACCGAGCTTAAAGTCTTAAGTCAAATTTGACTTAATTGATCTGTGATGTGGCTTTCGAGGAGCATAGAAGGTGTTGGATACATTTAGAAATATTCCCAAGCAATCCACTTCAATCCACATCAGTGGATTCTGGTAATTTGAATTTCAAAGACTTTCTTTTGTTGCATAAGTCCGTTGCTGTTCATTCGTTTTCCTGTGTGTAATGAGAGTTTAAGACACCATAACTCATTGGATGTGTCTCTGTCTCAGTGGGAAGAAGCCACTGCGGGCAGAGTTGAATAACCCATTTCTTTGAAGTGCCTCCACATGCCCCACAAAGATGTCATTTAAGAGGCTTTTTTCACTTGGAACTAACAATCATTTATTATAGAAAAAAATGCGAAGCAGAGAGGAAAGATACTTGAATGCTTTCTTTTCCATTGTAAGCGCGAAAAATAAAAAGAAGCGAAACGCTTGAAACCTGAAGCGGCCCACCAGCAACTGGGTAAGTGGTGGCAAAGCGACGAAATGTCGAGGGTTCACATTGTCTTTCATATTTGACAAACTGGAGTAGATAGAAGCAAATCACATTAGCCATGGAATGGAGAAAAAAACTGCGTCTGCTCTTCATTTTTCTTCGTTTTGTCTTGTGCACAAACGTGAAGAGCGGTTCTTGTTTGGCTTTTCAAACAAGTCAAATCAGCAGTATTAACATGGTTGTATGACATTAAGATATACATCCGTTGCAAGTTGTGAGTGCTGTTGGACAAGATTGTAGTGACATTCAATCAGTGGCGTGGATTCTTTCCCGCTTGACACTGATTTTGATTTAAGATTGAATGTAGAACTTTTGGCTTGGCTTTAATCAGCCGCACAAGAAGAGTCTTATCGAGATTGACATTTAGTTCTCCTCCTGCCTTCTTCCCACTTGGTTGGAGTTCAAGTGACGTTTTGTTTCACAAAATTTGGGTCAGTACGGTGTGTTTGAGGATTCGTGTCCAGAATCGCAAAATTAAAACAAATACATGTCGCCACTTGAAAATTCTTGGCTCGTGCTAAAGTGGAACTCGCAGTCATTCAAGAAGTGTCATCATATTCAACCATACCATCTTATTTGCCGCAAGTTGTTTGGTTTCATCTTTAACTAATGTGGGTGGCGCTACAGTACAGTGGAGGGGGCTTTATTTTACTTGTCACAGATAATTGTCAGTTTCTCAGTTTTGACAGTTAATGGCATTCTCCAATTGGACCGTTTCGAGTAAATGAATCAAGAGAACGTGAATCTGAAGCTCTATGCCGACTGCAAAACGGCGAAGATTGTGACGCTCTAGTCAGTTTTTATCCAGTTCTCTTGTCCGCAAATTTGCCATACGAGTCCACACATGTCCCCACGCAACGAACCACCGCATAGGATACAATTAACCCATATCAAGCACAAGCTCTCTGAAAAAAATGTACATATTCTTGTCGAAATAACTTATGTTTTAGCGCTGAACCACATAACCACTGAACACGCTAATGTCTCCGTTCGGCATGTTATGCAATGTCAAACCGAGGGAGTGTTCGAATGTATAACACCCATATCGTAACAGAAAACGAATAATTTTTGTTTTTTCGATTTACATTAGCCTTCAGAGAAATAAGAGGAAAATTGCACAACTATCACGGCACGGCACTATAAATCCCAAGCACACACTCAAATTTTCCGCAGACTACATCAAGGCATGTGCGTCTGGTGAAGCATACGCACACAGCCCTAGCCAAGCTAAACGCATTTGTTGACTTTTTTTTTTCGTGTTCACCTTGTGAGCTGTTGGCTGCGATTTGAATTTGGAATCGATCCACGTGTTATCACTGGTTTATGGCCTCAATTAATTACACTTGAGCAATTGTGGGTGTTGACCTTTTAATGCAAATAAAGTGAAGATAATCACAGTTCTTGTTGACAAATGGAGTGTAGACTTAGTCTGTGAAATGAATACAATGGATTGTCGCTCTACATGACTTAGTACTGTCACATTTGTTCAAACACTGCATTGTAGTCTTGTCATTATGACATTTATGTACTGTCATAAATTTCAGTCAAACGTTTGTCAAAACCGTTTTCTTACTGCGTGGAGTCAATGACATATGCTTCCGCTAACCCATTCAATTTGACATGTGTCATGCACAAAATCAAACGTCACCTGTCAGCCTCATTTCCACGCTAAGCAACACCGAATCTGAATAGAAATCAAATTCCAACGTAAATTTGATCGAGGTGGCATACAAAATGAAAGACTACTAGGAGCCGTGCCTTATTTGGAGGTTAGAGTCTGAACCATGTGCCCATGTCTTCACAGGTGATTGCTTCAAATGAAGTGTATGTTTCAATAAATTTGCATTTCTACAAGCCATTATTCCGGATATGGAAACAGCACTTATTTTTGAATATGCGCACATGCACAGACGCAAATTAAGGTGCCATCACAGTGGCAAAAGTCGCTCAACAAGAAAGTTATTTTTGCGAATTTTGTTGTGACTGTGATGGCTTTATGGTGTTTGGCTTCACGCCGTGGTGATTGACTGTGCCTTGTTGTTTTAATTATGAGCTAATTAGGAATCATGACATGAGGAATTTGACAGATCACTGATTTGATGACACATCGAAAACAAAACCTTTCTCCGTGTGGCGTGGCGTATATCGGGCTTGTAAAGGATCTGCTCATACATTATAAAGCGCTTATATCCGCTTCACGCAGTTAATCTCTTTCTACACAAGACCGCATCTGAATAGAGTATCCACATCAAGTTAATCAATTTGCCGCATTAATTGCCAGATTTCTTGAAAAATCATCACTGCCCCAGCCTGATCTTGTTATCGATTGCAGTGCAACACACAGGCTCTCTCCTGATGCATGCAGTCATTCTTACTTTCATTCTAAACACGTTTCTCTTTTTAAGACCACGCACGCTTTCAATGACAGATCCGCTTTTGATTTCATGTCTTTCTCTCGGCTCAGCACTTACCGTAGACAAATTAACGAAATGCATTTAAACTCTAGGTGGCAACTCTCACTTATTAGTAAGTATCATACAACGAGTATTTACCACCTAATCCCCCGCAAGATGAAAGCGTAAACACCTTTCCGGAATCCAATTATCAACGCACTGCCATCGTGAATGATGCCCTAATCTGAAGCAAACTGTTGCAAGCATCACTTAATTAATGCGCCCCACCTGACGCTATCGACAACTATTCCGGGAATTCAATGTGGCGGCACCCAAATCGCCACCATCCACATGACGATAAAACTCATTGCATGGCTATGTCCAATGATCTTCAGGCCGAACCGAGCCAGTAGAATAACTTTCTCCATCGAGAGTAAACCCCTCCGAACAGCACTGAAAGTGCTAAACTTGTCGATCGAATGGGTATACAAGTTTTGTTTTGTAGCTCTGCGCGTTGTTGTTGGCGTTGTCGTGTGGCTGTATTGCTTCCACCGATGATGGTAGCGATGGTGGGATCCGATCCCCCCGGATCCAGTGTCTGAAATGATAGGCATCTTGCAGTGAAACTATACCCCAACACCGAGTAGAGATGAAAACAAAAACGAAAAAAGCCACACGGGGCGATGTATGAAAACTGGTAACACAGAGATCGTCTTCTTTGCATGCAGCCTCACCTACATTTGTTTCCATCTCGTAGATACCCATTTGCTACTATTTGCGGGAAGCGCAATTTTCGCACCAAGCATCGAGTGTGTCTGCCGTCTGCCGGCACCGCGACACGATCACCGCATGCGATCCAAAATGGATATTTGTCATTCGTTTTGCCGGATGCTTTCAGATGGGAAACACGGCTTTTTACTTTGGCGTCGACGAGAAGGCGAATACCACTAGGAAGCCACTCGGCAGATGAGCTGTGGATGTGCAAAGGAAAAGCGACGAATCCCCGTTCCGAGCGGGGGGTGCATAAATTAGTTTTTCTTCTTTTCTCGAAGCCGCTCTCGGCTCCTGTCCGCGGGGTTCTCTGGAAAACGGGGTTTATTTATCATAATGAAAACGAATCAAAGTGGAAAGTGTGTGTTCGCCAGGGCCGATGGCAAGATAAAAATTCTCCGAAAAATTATCCAATCTCTCGACTTTAATGAAATGCATACTCGCCACTCGGCCATCTGTATCGGAGCCAAGTGTGTGTTGGATCTCGTTTTTCTTGTAGCGTTATATAATCTGATTGTGATGTTAATTCGCTTCATCTATTTTGTGTTTATTTTGAAATGACATTGCTGCCAAGGGGGGAGGCCGGAAATTGGTGTGGAAGCCCTCGGGCTAAATCACCGGCAAGAGAAACACCACTCCATACTCCTGCGTTCGCCTGAGATCGAGATGAATGAATGCATCTGGTAGTGAAACTTTATTATGTCCCCCGCGCTGTTAGTCTGCCCGTTTGACAACTAGTCTTCGGGCGGACTGCGGTTTCACCAATTTGATGATGAAAGATGGAAAGGTATCATTTTGATTGGAGAAAATTATCGGTCGTATCTGGAGCAGGCCGCAGGAAGTGTACGAGTAAATGGGAAACGTGAAAACTGTGTCAGGTTGTACGATTGATAATCGAGGTTCGGGGCGTCGTAGGGGATATCAATGAAGATAATTTTACAATTTTTTAGCGTCAGAATGTTACATTGAACACAATTTAAGGCCCCTCGGGTGTACCTCGAGGTTTTTTTTCCCACAATTATTCAAAACTACAAGTTCTCTGAAATCAATAAATGCAAAGTATGTATGATACACACTATTTCTTAGTAATTTCTTGCACGGGGCTACAGTTTACGGCACCCCCTAACCAAGAAGCCTTTCCAGCTAACGCGATTGCTATCAAGCTGCTTACGGTTTTTGAAGATTACGTCAGCCTTCGTCAGTAGATTTGCTTTCTCCACTTTATGTTTTAGTTTTTGAAACAAATCGGTGATTAAGCGGATTTTCTTGAGAACTACTTGTGACTCATCAGTCCCAAAGTACTATGCGATCCGAATTTTTCTTCAAACTCACGTTTTTTAAGCAACTTACATGTATCACACGGCCGGAAGAATCAGTTAGCTGTTGCAAGCTTTAAATGCTGGCGTAGTTCTTCTCATTTCTTACATACAATACATATTAGTTGTGGTGGCCGGTGGCGTTGTGGGTACGTGCGTCGACCCCAACCTCGACGTCGTAGTTTCGATTCCAGATCTGAGCGACAGAAATAATTTTCACGGCCCCACCCCTTTCGAGTCACTGACAATGCTCAAAGAGTATTTCCTGTATAGAAAAAGCTTCTCAAACTTGGCCGTTTTGATTCGGCGTAAAACTGTAGGTCCCTTCCACTCGTGAGAGAACAATAGCACGCACAACACGAGTGGTTGCTGAGAAGCTAGGCCCTGGCCCTCTGTGGGCTGTAGCGCCACCCATATTATTATTATTATTAATACATATTAGTTTCGTTCACCAACTAGGGTGCAGCCTTCTCTTTTTTTCTTCAACCACGTAGAGCCAGGTCACAACCAATAATAGGTTCTATCTTCTGTGGTTATTGGGCAGCTGTGTCGAATTCCAAGCGCCATGTAGTTCGAGTTCCTTTTCCATTTGAGCAGTCAAGGTTTCCACTTTTGACCCACGGGCTCGCGGTCGAAAACTCCTTGGACCAGAGTCAATTGCAATTGCAATCCCCACAAGCAATATTAATCAGCTATCTCAGTTGTTGGGTCCACAGACGTCCGTGTAGATTTCATAAATTAGTTATCTGCTCGATCGCAAAAAGAGCCAAAGATCTCACATAAATCTTCCCTCTCGAACGAAACCAAGGCCTTCTTCGTCCTCTGTTGACATTGTCCATTCTGGTCTGGTCTGTGTCTGGCATCCAGACAGCGTGGTCCATAGAGAGAAGTGCACCCCTGTGTCATCGTGCGCCTGATTGATGGCAGCCTGTCTCGTCGATTGTCTCCCGAGTGGCGGAAGATTTGCACGGCACTCTCAGGAACAATTGGGAATAAGACACATGATTCTTGCAATCATGCCTATTATTTAAGTATTTATTATGCATCTACCTACTTAAAGAGCCTGACTGGATTATTAACAATGGATATGGCGTGGTATCACTCGTCCCATGCGCCATTGCAATCGACGAGGAGATGGTTAGTTTCTATCCAGGGTCTCCCGCTGTGTGAAATGTTGCTTTTATGAACCACCTGACCAAAAGCTCTTTAAAAAAGAACCTATAAAATGTCTGATAAACAACTCCATGCCCCAACACAAATCGCCAGAAAAGACGTTGCCTGCAACGAATGGATTTCCCTTTCCTCTCCAACAATTCCACCATCAAAAGAAGTGCGTTTGAGATGCTTTCACTCTTAAAGCAGCAACCATTTAAAGCAAAGGAAAGGCTGCTCATCGCTAGGCGTCTTAATTGACGCACAAGAATCGTTACCAGTTTTCCAGCGCGTCGAAAGAAAGTGAAAGGACGTCTCTTTCCGATGTTGCATCCTTTAATGAGACAGTGGCACTCCCCTAATGGTCTACTCATTCTTTTCCATATTTTTCACTCCCATTCAATCACCATTATGCATCCATTAGCAGCGATTTGTAAAACAACTTCCTTTGACACTCGACACTCAACTTGACTCGATTGCATGTACCCCATCCCACACACGAAAGCCATTAATCATACAAATCTCCATAGCTAAGCCTACAGCCCACTTAGAAAGTGGGTCAGACACTCGGTCTGCGCAGCAGGTGGTGTAGGCACACTAGCATCCACCAGCATCCACCTCCTCCCGCCTAAGCACATTTTAATTGACTGCTAATTCGATGGTGTATTCTTTCGTTTATTATACTCAACACCCATCAGTGTCTCGTGTCAGTATCGATGACATTTTCGTAAAATGAAAAACATGTAAAAAAACTGCGATAAGCCCCGCGCACGCAACGTCCGTGGTCCGTCCGTGGTCCGTCCGTGGTCCGTCCGTCGTACGCACCGAAAGTACCCCTCAAAGCCATCGGGCAGGCCAGACTTGTGTCCAAGTAGAAAGTCACCTGTTCCATCGTGTTGCACACATAAACCAAAAAGCAAGGCAAACAGCAGCACCAACTGCGGAGAACAAGACGAACATAAAATCAAACATCCACCTCTGTGGGTTTTCACTAAAAAAAAAGGCAACAAGCTATGGCGTGGAATCCCAGCACCGGCCAACGACCAGCGACCGATCAACAACTTGTACGCACCCGGAAAGATGATTTCCTTAGAGAGCTGTGGCTGCTAGTTCGACTTTCAAGGAGAAAAGGCATCGCGGATGCGGACCACTCGCCAATGGCCATAAATGAGTATCTCTTTCTAATTATTGGTTACCGTGCAGTCGCGCCAAAGACGGAACTCATAACTGACCAGTGACGGTCCAAATACAAGATATGTCTGTGTCCATATCGCCTGCGCTCTGCACTGAAATGGGACACTTGCGAGTTTCGTCTCCTCTGGGAGTTCGATCGGAAAGCCACAGCGTGCGTAACGCAATTGACCAACTCCCTGATGTGGACAGTGTGTGCTGTCCCCGTCCGTGGGTCTTAATTGAATATTTATAGATTTGCATGAAATCTCATAAGGCATTGCCGAGTATTATTTGATTTGCATAAATTCGGCGTGGACTGTGGCGTGTGGGCTGGTTGTTCATGCCTGCGGGACACGCGATCAATACAAGTGCATTGACGTCGCCTTATTTTGACATGGGCTTTGACAGTGGCTTTAAGTGCTGCCAGGTTTTGTAAACTCTTATTCGTAAATGTGCCCGGAGCACATCGGAATCCGTGTAAGTTGGGGAATGTCCAAGTCCTGGTCGTGATGAATGGTCCATCAAAAGATTTATGACATCGCTGATGTTGTTCGATGGATGGATGTTTCATTGGTAACAGCCGCATGATCTAATCGAAATCGAATGAACAATTTTTTGACTTTCAAGAAGAGATGAGTGCTTCAAGATTGTTACTACAGAGGGGCCAGTGACCGATGGAGACTTCAGATGTGCGTAGGACTGCTAATTTCAATGATAAAACAACATCTAGGAAGAGCCAATATATGAGAAGACCACACCTGGTTCAGCGTTGACCTAAGATGTGAATGGTCGCTTAATGTTTTTCTTTTTTTTGTACATTCCAATAAGACATTGATCTTTATCACTTAAGTGATTTCGAAAAAAAAAAGTCGAATAATATAAGGCCGTGGGAAGATGTTGAAGTGGTGCTTCTCTGTTATGTTGCTGACCTGATAAGTAACCTATAATCTATAGATAGCCTGAGGCTGAGAAACCTTCCACGATCACTGTTCGTAGGACTTGCCTCCGCTGTGATACGGTTTGCTTGATATTCTCGAATCAGCAGACTCAGACTCGAAAACGCTTCCAGCTGGAAAATTGGTTTCAAAGAGTTCGAAATTATGTCTTCTTATCCATTCACCTTCTTCGCAGACGAGGCAATAATTCCCAAGTAGATTTTTTTCTTTCGTAGGCACCAAGAATCAGTCTGCTAAACGTCAAACGTTTAGCTTCATATGGCAGGACTGGCAGATTAAAAATTTTGGCAAATGAAAGTAGCAACGATTGCCAAGGGCGATGATCGTCGGACCTCCATTGTGTCTTTTGTGGACCACGTTTGTCCCGAGGTAAGGGCGTTTGTCATAGATCGTGTGTGACGGAATATTTCTTGGTCGATAGCATATCTTTTGTTTTGTCCTCAGTAACCTTAAGACCAGCTCACTTCACCCCTTTCACACTACTATGGAACACACACACAAGTGCCATATGTGTTCACAACTGCTCTTTAATAGTACCAACTTGAAAAAATCACACCACAGTGCATCTCAGGTGCAAGTTTGAAACAGCTTTCAAGTCTTGGAGTCGAACTGCACAGTGCATCGCGTATGTGTTAGCGTCGAAATACACAACTAGAATGTTCGCGGCTTCCTGAGTTCGGCCACTACTTCGAATAGTCCTTGCGGTAGCGATGGGCGATTGCGAATGAAATTCACAATCGAATAAATTGGCAATTGTTAAAATTTGAATTCGATTGTCGATTTATTCGGTCTCATCAGAAAACAATCGAGTAATAATCGAATCGAATCGATTATTTACAGTACCGTACCTACTACAACCAACAGAATGCCGGGTAATAATTCCTCGATTTATTCATATGTTGGTGTCAGTGTAAAAAATCAGCGTAAGGCTGTGTCTTCAATAAGAAACAATACCTACCAAAATAGGAACATTGGGAATGGAAATACAGCCAAACCTCTGTAATTGGAACATCCTTAAATCAAATTTTCTATAATTCAAACCAAATTTCTGAAAAATATTGGTTCCCGTGGCTATTTGAATTTTGGAGGTTCGACTGTATTCTTCGTCCTTCTCACCCAATGAGTGAGAGGATTGTACTCTCACTCTCATAAATGTACAGTTTAAATTTTAGTAGAGAAACGAAATAAAAAAGAGATGGGCAATTGCGAGAATCGGCGGATACACACAATTTAGCAATCTCTCTCTGACTTGAAGAATAGGCGAAAACACACATCGTTGGCGATTGGAATCGGACCTACAAGAATCGAAATTCAACAATCGACTCCGCTCAATTCGAATAATTGCGACTGCTAGAACAATCGAATTATTCGATTGTTTTTTATTCGCAATTGCCCATCGCTACCTTGCGGCTTTAAAATCGATAAAAAGGTGTGTACTCTGAAAATTCTGTATTCGAGAATAGAAAATTCACTGGTATGTGCCGATTAGTGCGATGCAAAACAACTCCGAAAGTACTTTGGACACGATCTTAGACTAAGTGATGTTAGGCCCAGATACATCTCTGTAGTTCTTTCAGGAGATAGGATCGCCTTTTTGATGGATGGGCATACAATTCTGATATGCTAATCCCGCCCACGATCTATAGTGTGAGCATCGCAACCGGTAAGCTAGAGCTCTTATGACGGTCAGCAATCTGCAGCAGTGGCTTTATTATTTATTTATTTATATATTTATCTACAAGTGAATATTTGTCAGCTGTTTGATTGCTAGCGCTCGTATATATACGTAGATACTTATGTAGGCGGCCTATTAGCTCTTTCCACTTTCCGCCGCTCCATTTTTTCTAGGCGATCGCTATCAACGGGAGCAATCAACGATGTACCCTTCCTACTCAGGCTGTCGAACTAAGAATATCAAAAATGTCAAAAGGACTGCATGCACATAGATTATATCATTGCTCCATTAGATTTATATTTGTGCTAACACTAAGGTGTCTGTTACATTGCTCATGCCCCGTCAATGAATTAAGTTATAATGGGTGTCAACTCGAGTAATTTTACAGTTTCAAATATGTGACAAGTAATCACTTTGACACACAGCGCAGCATAGCACTCATTACATAAAACCGTCTGCAATAAGCGAATAACAGTTTAAGTGAGACCCCTGTTAACTCACCAAGCTTTAAATCCGTAACAAGTCGCATAAAACCGCAAAAAAATAAAAAATGAAAAATACGAGAAAATAAATGTAAAACTCTCCAACTTCGTTACGTGTGTCATTTAAATATAAACAAACAATTAAGTTTTCTTTTTTCCCCGCAGAACTTACACAGCGCCGCGCCGTAGCCCATAAACCATTAAGACTTTTATTTGTCAAGTCTCATACGTCAGATCGGCAGACTTTGAGCCTCAGTGCAAGTCAGAGAGAGATAGAGACCATTAGCTTATATGTACAGCCCGTAAATTACAGCGAGTATAAAAACAAGTCAATTTCATAAGATTTATTAACCTCCCAATGGAGGGGAGAGAACAAAAACAAAACAAACGCGAAGTAGGAAAGCTAATTAATGCCATCGCGAGCCGTCTTCATTGGCCCCGTCTAAGTGAATTCAATTATCTGGTATGCGCTCACATTTTTTTGTGTGTTCACTCTGACAAGCAAAACCTCAAGAGTGCTTTATCTCAACGATGCGCCGCATTGCTGCACCGCGCCGTCAAGGTTTTCCATTTGCATACGTGCCCGACTATATGCATTAGCCTTGCACTTTGGGTCTTTATCAATTAGAAAGGTCGCCACCGAAGCAGATACGACAATCGGCTCTGAAGTGGAGAAAATACAATCGTCGTGTTGACTCTGTCCTGGGGTGCGATATTTTCTACTTAAGTGAGTGAACTTGAGGACACCATAGACCAAGGTCAAAGTCGTCATAAATTTCTGAATCGACTGCAGACGCCAGTGACAGCGACGACGGTGGTTGGTGAATAAAAGACGTTGCATTTGTGATCTGAATGTGTTGCTGTGGCTTTTGTTTTACCTCGCCGCGTGTGTGGCTGTGTGGCAAGAGTCGATTAATCAGTTTTAGGAAATGTACTCCACCTTGAAGGTCAGCGCGGCTGGGAGAAGACCGACAAAGAGGATGAACGATAAGTGTGTCTGGTGTCTGCTTAGGCGGTGTTTTTGTTTTGAAATCTACATGTCAAAACCTACACCAAATGTCGGGGTTTTGTTTTGTGATTGATAGGGCAATACTGAACTTAAGATGTGTTAATTGAGGCGGTTGCCTATTGTGAAGTTTAAGGTCACACTGCAAGCATGAGGAAATGTTGTTCTTCAGGAGATTTGTTTCACGGTGAACCTTGTTTACTTGGTAGTGGGTTTCAATTAGAGGTTGCTGCAAGTTAAAGCACCTGTTGAGTTGACGTACATAATTAAGCTGTAATCGGGATTGAGGTAAAGTTCTTGTGGCTGAAGAGGAGAGGAGTTACACTAAGGCCAATGCCGGTGCGAATTGACTGTCTTTTAAATTATTGCAGAAGTAAGCTTTTAGGTTTACATTCCGGTGGGTGACAAGGGCAATGCGATTTTTGGCTCTACAGCGCCACACAAAGTAGAAAAGCCGAGAATATTGTACGAGCAGAAGTGATGATGTACGGTCTCCTCCTCCACTAGGAGCTACTACAAAAATCTATACTAAAGCCATTCATGTTAATTGCACAGTGCTTTGTTATTACGCCGATTAGTGTCCTGGGTGCGGTCCTGCTTAGTCAACCTAGACAAAGTGGTTGTTTAAGTTTGATTGCCGACCGCTCAATGTAATGAAGCACGTGATGCCTTTAACCATTGACTAACGAGATATGTAAGTAGAAGGTGGGTTTCCACTCGGTGAAATGTCACAAGGGCTTGGCAATTACCCACAAAGACATAATGTTCCGGTACTCACAAAAGGTGTGTATCACACCAGTGCTTAGCCATAAAGAGACAATTTAGGGAAGCAGTTGGGATTCAACAAATCAGTCCTTGAGAAGTTATTTAATATAAGGTAAACAACGTGCGGTTTGCTAAGAGATGGAGTAACTTGTATTATTCTACTGAAACATGCCTTGGAAAACTACTGTCATTCTACGTCATTTCGGTATATTTCATTCATTTGATGCGTCAACAACAAAAGTGTGCGTTTTTGCGGGGAGTTCTTCTTCATTATTTTAATATGAAGAAAACTGCTGCCATCGTATTTGATGAACATGCGCTAGCTGAACGAACGTGCCAAAAGTGGTTTGCACGATTTAAAAGTGGTGATGTTGGCTTGGAAGACGATGAACGTCCTGGGCAGCCAAAAAAGGTTGAAGATGAAGAACTGGAAGGATTACTCTATGAAGATTATTGCCAAACACAAGAAGAGCTCGCAGAATCTTTGAGTGTCACTCAAGCAGCCATTATAAAACGTTCAAAAGCAGCTGGATATATTCAAGACCAAGGCAATTGGGTTTCACCGGAACTCAAGCCGAGAGACGTCGAAATGCGGTTTCGCATGTCCGAAATGCTGCTGGAACGCCGCAAAAGGAAGTCATTTTTGCATCGGCCAACCAGCTACAACTTCGAGGTAGTAAAGGACTTCGTCTACCTTGGCTCCCAAGTAAATATTGCGAACAACATCAGTACCGAGATTAAACGTAGAATAACTCTTGCCAACCGCTGTTTCTTTGGGCTCAAGAGGCAATTGATTAGTAGAGTCCTCTCTCGAAAGACCAAGCTCACGTTATATAAGACCTTGATCATCCCTGTCCTGCTGTATGACGCGGAAGCTTGGACTATCTCAAGAGCGGATGAAGACGCACTTGGTCTCTTCGAGAGAAAAATTCTGCGTTCAATCTTTGGTCCTGTTTGCGTTGAAGGTTCTTGGGGAATTAGATTCAACCACGAACTGTACGGGATGTACAGCGACATGAGTCTAGTCAGGCGTCTACGGATTCAACGCCTAAGATGGCTAGGCCATGTAGAGCGCATGGACACACTGCTCCAGCCCGAAGAGTCTTCGACTACGAATCAGTGGGACAACGCAATAGAGGACGACCACGAACCCGATGGCGCACTCAAGTGGAGAGGGACATCAACCAACTTGGAGTGCGAAATTGAAGGCAGCTGGCTAAAGAACGTGCCAGCTGGAGAGGATTGTTGACCGCGGCCCAGGTTCACCCCGGACTATAGCGCCAAAAGAAGAAGAACCAGCCAAATCAACGACAAAGTCAAATGTCCATGGCGCGAAGGTAATGCTCTGTATTTGATGAGATCAGAAGGGTGTGCTGTATTATGAGCTGCTAAAACCGGTTGAAGCCATCAATGGACAACGCTACCGAACACAATTATTCGGTTTAAAGAGAGCAGTAGCGAAAAAAAAGGCCGGAATATTCGACCAGACACGAGGCAATAATTTGACAACGCTCGGACCCACGTTGCTATTCCGGTTAAGAGTTATTTGGAAAACAGTGGATATATAGTATATTTATAGCCCAGACCTTCTGACTACCATTTGTTCCGGTCGATGCAGAACGCCCTCACAGAAATGTGGTTCACATCAAAGAATATCAAAAATTGACTTGATACATTCTTCGCTGCCAAGCCGGTGCAGTTATTTTGGGATGGGATCCACAAACTGCCGCATTACACATCCGGTTCATTAAAAACGGAAAAATTGCCCCTCGATAGCTGACCTCAAAAAAGCTGTTTTGTGAAAATTCACGATGTAAAGACAATCAGTGACCCTTTGCCAATGCACGGCGCAATGACTCCAGTTGCAGCATCATTCAACCAAATCTCAGTAATTACATCAACCGAATTACGGCGATGACTGTGTACCGATATGTTCCTCAGAAGTCAGTACGTTCCCTGTACAATACGCCCAATCGATCATTAAGACCTATACGCAAGTATGTTGCTTCTGTTTAAATTTCCAATACAATCCCATCCCACCAATGCAGGGGAAGGAAACAAAATTATGCAAAAGAAATCATTTACTAACAATTACCCAAAGTAGGCTAACAACGGCATCCAAAATGAAAGGTTCTCCAGGGAATCTCATCTCTCCCATCCCAAATCACCGGTCCCATGCCGGTGCATTGTGCATTGATACAATGATCACAGTGTGCAATTTGTGTGTCGTGTCCCACATAAACCTGATCTCGTGTCGATGCAGCTTAAAGAGCAATCACAATCATTCCCGGTAAGCATCCCGAATGATTATGCAAATTACCGTGCCGCGGAATATCATAAACCACCACGGTCATTACGAAATCCTCCATGGTAAACCAATCGAAAGTTGATGAACCACACACAGTTCTTGTCCCACATGGATAGAACATCCAATCGCGAGTTCCATTGCCATTTTCATTTCCATTTGCAACGTACACGCACAACAGCTCGGCTGCGCGCGGACATTGTACGTAATTCAAGTGCATGTGGATTCGGATTACACAAGTGTTTTTTTGCCTAACGAAGCAGCAAATTGAATTTCTTTGTGTGTAAGCATCGCCAAGTTGCTGTTCTGTGCCCGCATTGACATCTCCTCCGAAGCAGAGGAGCAGCACCAGCATCGATTTGCTCATCGTCGTCGTTCATTTCCCTAAGTTCTGCCTTCGTCTGAGCTCGTGTTTATGTGCTCGTTTGATTGTGCATTTGAATGATCGTACCGAGGAGACCCAGTGAATGAATGATTTGTTGGCATATCTAATCGACATGATTGCTTCAAGCCGAAAAAGAGACGAACAAGAATACCACAACGCGACAACGAAGAAATCAGATTGGGTTACGACACGTTTTTCCCTTTCCCAACATGGCCCCCAAGAACCCGTCTTCGAGACTGACTGCTTGAGTTGTCACTGCGAAGCGAGTCTGGTCTGCAGGTAAATGGCACAACAGCGACGCGGCGCGGCTATGGGAGTGTTGCATTAGAGAGTTCCCTAGAACGCCGCGCGCACACTCCATTGAAGCGTACGTTCTAGTTAAAGCCAACTACTCGCACAGAAAAGGGGCAACCAATGGAGGCGTGCCAGTTACCCGATACTCAATACGGAAGTTACACAATTTACTCCGTAAACACAAAGCTTGCAACCGAATAGGTGTAAACAGGTTTACCAGTTCATGTAACAGTGATGTTGAGAAACAACCCGCGGGGGAGCCGAAATGAACACAATTTTGACAGCTCTCTCATCAGTCAGTTGTCACTGTCACTGGCACTGTGTGATACTCCAGGTTATGTCATACGCAAGCATTTTTTTTTGTTGTTGCTAGCTTCATCCGAAAATTCCAACGTAATCGTTGCAGTCCGGTGAGTATACGGGACTGGCGACAAGTGCGGTCTGTGGACGCACCAGCTAACGGGTTGACAGCTCGGTGGTGGTGACAGGAAATGCAAAGCCCTCATGCGCCGCCGCACCTCGTCGCTGAGGTTTAATTCTGCCAGCACTTAACGTTCCGATTGATTTGTTTTGGCCACTGGATATTGGTATTGGTTGGCCGTTAGTTGTGGTTGGTCAGAGTGATGGTACCTGCATGCCTTGCTTCCGGCTACTTGTCAATTTATGATGCAGTTCAAATCAAAACGCATGCGTGTGTACGCTTGGGTATAATCGCATAATCGAGATGCAGTAGAGGAAGTGATAATTTTAAGGGTGACTGGCTGGCAGAGCGGCGAGGGTTCGAGAACCTTTATGCGGCATAAGAGCACAGTTGTGCATCTTAATTGGTTTGTGTGTCGGGGCAGCTGTGTGGATTTGATTATAGCTTGGGGAGTGTGTGCACGTGGAAGAAGCAGATAGTGATGCGTGTGGTGGCTCTTGGTCTTGTGGTTCTCTTATTGTAAATTTTTTCGTAGCTACTCTTCACTGGTAACGGTGTGGGGTTTAGACTCAGCAGATTTTTGTGCGTTAGTTTGAAGGTTTGCATTTGAGGTTGTTTTCGTGATATTTTTCATGGCTCTGCAACGAAAATTGCGATGAGCAGCAAGTGGGATTACTAATTATGACCGCTAAACACCCAAAATCCATGGTTCTTTTTTCATTTGTTTTCTATTTTCTATTTTCCTGTTAATTTTTTGTTTCTTCTCATTGAGACTTTTTGATGAACAAGCCTATATCCCCAGGGAGGACCCTAACTAGTTGCATTCACTTGCGCATCCCGAGTTTTTCCAAATTAGTGCGTCATGAAGTCACGATGTCCATGTGCTCTCTACAGTCCAGCCTTGGGGATTGATACTCTGCACTCGGTTGCATCTACTTCTCCAGATGCCATCAAAATAAAAAGACCCTGACAGAACTCCTGTCTGAGTAAAGGTTCAAGATTTCTTTATCCATTTTTGGAGATGTCCATGGCTCTGCACTCTAGAGCCGGACTGGGTTAATAAATGTTTTGTTACCTTGGTCAGTGAATTGCCCATTCAGCCCAAGGAAATGTCATTATTTCCTCCTTGTATGAACTTGTCACTTGTGGAATGTTAAATCCAGATTAAATTAAGTCCACTTTCTACAAAAGTCTCATTTCTTCGTCAAGTTCATTCGATAAATGCCTTAAGGGATATAGTCTTCCACTCATTAAGCATCTACTTAATCTACCTTCGCTGCATCAGCACTCAATGCAACGCAATGAAAGTATACCTTTTGTAGTCTTCCAGACAACGGCCAACATTTAGCAGTAATTTCATTTCATTTTTGAGGTTTCCATGTGAACCATGACGCGTGACTCATGTCGCTACAGAAAGGGGTGGTTGGATTTAGTTCAATGCTCAAACGGGTATGTTCATACCACCACCCAGTGGCCATATTAATTCTCAACTTGCAGACAGAACGTACATACAAGTGTACTATCAATTACCATTGGGGGTTATTTTTAATTCAACAAACCCGGATGTGAATTTGCAGACTTTGATATTTTCAATCGATTTGTCGAACTTTACGGTTTTCATTTCTGACAAATGTCATAGTATCACAGTTATTCATGCAAAGTGAGGTTATATAAAGAAACATTTAAATTGATGGTGTTGGCGTTATTTTTGGAGGTTAATGCAGATTTGTGGCAATTATGCTGATAGGAAGAGGTTATCCTTTCTAGTCACGCAAGCTTTTGAATCACTTTCGTGGACTATTGCGTCATTCTGAGTAGAAAATTATTCGCAGAGCGGTGATTAAATCAAAACCAAATAGTACAATGAGCGTTCTGTGTCTGGGAACATATTTTAAACAGTGCGCGACGCGTGGATCTTCAAGGTCACTATCAAGTTCTAAATAATACATTAACATTTATTTACCGAAGACTTATACCGCATTCAAAGTAGCAGAACCGTCGGAAGAGTCATGCCATGAACGATTGAGATTCTTTTAATTCTTTGTGTGTTGTGAAACAATAACAGACGAAAGAGTGTGGGTTATGGAATTCAGTTACTTTGCCAGAAATAGGTGAATAGGCATTGAATCTAAAATCGTATGTATGTATGTTATTGCAGTGGCAGAGGATATGTTAATCAGTCCCATCATGGTCACATTTGCCTGCATGATTCGCTTGAAATATTTGCTTGAATATAAAATAATTCCTATCGTTCATACTACATGCGTGACAGAATCTTTGATTTTTTGCAATTATGTTGACTCATCGAATTTAGAAGCAAGATTGGACAAATGTTCCGTAATTGAAGGACAAGTGTTTAAAACCAAACATTTGAATTTCTGAACGCGTGTTGTTCGACTTGTGCGTCATTTCAGCACAAGATTTTGAACTAGAGTGCTTCTAACATTTCAGAACAACCCTACATTGACGACGGCTTATGAGCAGTGGTGTGTTGTAGATCGCAACATAACAAGGAAGTCCGAAGGTGCATCTGATCCACTTCTTCTCTCTTCTCCATCCACTTCTTCTCGCTCCAGCCAGCTGCGCACAACAAGTTGATTGTGGTTCGGGCCGGAACTGTGCTGTGTATCCGCTCTACATGTCCCAGCCATCTTAAGCGTAGGATCCAATGGCGGTTTAGTAGGTGCCTGCCGCTGTACAGCCCGGAGAGTTTGTAGTTGAATCTTCTCCTCCAGACGCCATCAACACAAACAGGACTAAAGATCGCATGTCGAACTTTTCTCTAAAAATGACTAAGAGCTTCTCCATTCGCCATAAAGCAGGGCAGAGATGATCAAAGTGTCATATGAAGTCAGCTTGGTGTTTCGATTGATGGCTATGTTACTCAATTGCCTCTTGGCAAGACAAATTCTGTTGCGAAAAAGCATATCTGGTCCTCACTACACTTAAAACAAAAATTGAGCAGAAGTCAAACCTTTCAATTTCTTCCAAAGGTAGCATAGTTCGGCTTTCGCAAACCCTGTAGCGACGGTAGAGCTGCATAATATGAGCAATGCCACAGTCTTTGGACGGTCTTAGATTCGACAGAAACTTCCATCGAAAGCCTCGTAAGAGATCCTCTTCTAGATATGCGTTTTATTAAAAGGTTTGTAGGCACAACGGCAAGATAGGCCTAAATTAACTGAAGCATATCCCTATAGGGAACCCCATTCCTCAGGAAAATATAGCGTTAAACTCAATCACCGTCTAGATGAAATGAAAGATGAAAAAACTCGTCTTAAACTCTGACCTCCCCTCAAAGCATTCACCTATGACACAATGGATACCTTCTGCTGTTGCACCGGCTTCACAGAACCCAATTAATTCAATTCCGAAATAAAGCGGCAACCCCTTTTCCAGCCAACTGTTGCTCATCACTCGTCCCCCCATGTTATAAGCATATGACATCACTCAAACCCTCCACACTCGACGCAACGGACTGTGTCCTGTGTGTGTCATCCAACCGCTCGTGTATTCCAATTAGTTCTTCCCGGGCGCTAATACATTCATTCCCATTTAATTCTTCTTCCTCCTTTTCCGGTTCACCGTCTGTCTACCTTGGTTTACAATCAGCTGTGTGCTAGCCACCGTCAACGCTAAACGACGATGCCCAGTTTCACTTCAGTGAACAGTCCGTTGGCGTTGTGGTCAAGTGGACTGGACGTACACATAAGCACACTCACCCCGTCGTCCACTGGCCAACTGGAATCGTGTAATTACTCTTGATGTTTTTGCAATCAAGGATGCCCTTTCCATTCTTCGGCTGTGAGGATGTGCCGCGGGCAACCCAACGTTCCGATTCCAATGAACTAGACCGCATCCTCACACCACTCGCTAAAAAGATCTCATTTTGTCAGCAAGAAACATTCATCAAAATTAATCACTACTGCAGTGAGCGAATGAAGTGTCTCATGTAACCTCCAGGGTGGCAATTTATTTCAGCCGAGAAATAATAATACCCATTCAGTGTGTCTCGGCGATACCATTCACAATCGATTGGAATTCAAACGAAAAACAACGAATTTCTTTCAAACACTTGTCACGTTTTTTTCTCCGCGGAATGTTCGAATTAAGTAACGCGTAGAAGCATTAATTATTTTGGTTACCATGTGCGCAGATATTTCTCGTTATCTGTCTGGTAAATTTGCTTTCATCTACCGGGCTTGTGGTAAACGCTGAAATTACAGAGTTATCGCTTTTCCGGTGACAATAATTAGGTTTTGCGCTGTGTCGCGGCTTATGTGTTTTGTCATATGAGAACGACAAAACGGCGGTATAGGGAGCTGCGAAAATACTTGTGTTCAGCGAATTGTTAGGTGGTTGTAAAACAGGATCGGTGGGGTCTGAGCACGCAGTCACATTGAAATAAGTCCGAGATTTTTCTACAACCATTCTCAGAATTCAAAATTGTAGAGATTTACTGGTGTTTTGTCTTAACGTTATTTCTATAACCTTAAAATCGATTAATTTCATTTAATCTAATGTGATGACTTTTCTTTTCTTTACAGGTAAGGATTACGTGTGTTTTTAACTTTACAATAGTGGCTCACAAAAAAAGTAAGTTCTACGTGATTTCCAAACGAGCAATACGAGCAGGTACTGGAGGTGTTCCTTTGCTGTTGCTGAAAATGGAGCTGAGGCCTGCTTATATGCCAGTAAAATCCTACCCTCGCCTATAGTTCAATCAATCTCAAATCAAATGTCTCCATCGCATCCACAATGCTTCCACAGACACTGGCTTGCAAAAGTAGGTACACATAGCTTCGAATCGGAATCGGACAGGTGTTCAGGTACCCCCTTTTGGTGTCTAACAAATTTACATGAACTTAAAAGCTATACTATAAGACTTACACACTTCTGAAAACAAGTTTAACTCCGGTTTATCAAATCGATGTCTGGTTTTCATAAAGACATGGAAAATGTAAAAGTATGAACCGTCCACACGCGGATATTTAGATTTCTAAACTGTGTCACGGTGAATGGGTCACGATAAAGCTGTCTGACTAACTAGAAAAGCATTATAATTTAAGCTAGCTTTGTAATTTGGCCAAGATAAGTATTGTGTAAGATAAAAAACTTGTCTCGTGGATTAGAGTGGAATTAGGTGCAGGCACCACTTCTTGGGTAAATCTGGTTCTATCTCCAGTGCTAATACTGAAGAACTTACTTCAATTCGAATGATCGCCACTTGCTACTAAGAAAAGTGAAGAAACAAACTAATGCATTCGAGATGACTGGCAAATATTACATGCCCCCAATATGATATGTCCGCAAATGAGATACGATCTCTGTAAGCTGTTACAGGAAACGTGAAACACCTAGATCCTGCCCAGCTTTGATATACGTTCTTTAGTGACTAATGATACAGTCCGGGGAAGACCTGGGCTGCTCCTCGCCAGGTTTGGTTAGTGTCTAAGCCCAAGAATACAACGATTGACGAGTATAATACTTCGTTTCATCTCGGCGATGGTGTGATTTTTTGCGTTAACCTCGGAGCTTAGGTAAACAAATTCTGTCACTCCCTTGAAGATCGTGTACGTTTTAGTAGAGCGCATATATTTTGTTTACCCTCATTGACCGCAAGACCCCTCTTAGCCGCTTCCTTCTCGATTCTCACAAACGCTCGCTGTGTATTTCCGATGATATCAATGTCATGGGCATATGCGGTCAGCTGCACAGATTTATCGAACATTGTGTGTCTAGTGATGGCATTTGAGTAGCACATGAGCTCAAGAATAATGTTAAAGAAATTGCGCCAGATGCATCGGTGTCTCGTTCGCGGTGAAATCATTACATATATATGCATTCTCCATCATCGATTTCCAAAGACGGACGTATTTTGCCCCCGCACTGATGTGGGTATGTGCGTCGACCCCAACCTCGTGAGAGAACAATAGCCCGCACAATACTAGTGGTTGCTGAGAAACTAGGCCCTGTCACTCTACGGGAAATAGCGGCTGTTGACGTATGGTTTCTGAAGCTTGCCCAGGACTGCTGTCTGTCTTATTTCTCTGTAATGGGTCACAGTTTACAGAGTCTCTTTTCTTAAGGATCAGACAAACGATCTCAGAGTTCATTCGTTCGGCGGATAGTCCATCGGTAGCAGCAGCATTTTGGAACTAGTTGGTCACTTTTTGAACGACTTAACTGAATTGAAAGGAATAACAATCGCTAATGGATAAACTCAAACGGACCCATAACATCAGGTCGAGTGGATGTTTTCAAGCTGTGTCTAGCTATTTGGTCAGATATATATAATGCCACCGCCTGAGCTAATCTTGCTTTATACTACTCCACTCCTTTTTTTACGTTCTCTCCGGAGATGTCGTACAGCTCAATGTCGATTGCAAACGGCGAAATTAGAGAAATCTCTTATTGTCAAAATGTATCCATGACTCCCGCTGTTCATGCTGGGAATGCAAACGGGAACATTTTATCATATGTACTCGTCAGATGTCTGCCTCACATGCACTCGTCCACATATTTCGTAAATCCTTCACTTATTACGCCTCCTCCTTCATTCTCCTCTATTTCAAACTTCTCCAAAACTCCAGCTGAATATTTCATAAGAAACCGGAATAAGCCTTGCACACCTTACTCCAATTGTGAGAGTAAATGTGGTCAGCTGTCACTTCTGGTTCGTACGAAATACAAATTCATAATCACCTTCGGCCACTTTTGTGGTTCACCTGCAGTATGGTGCCACCTTCTAACTAGAGCCGACTGTTTTATGTCTCAATTTCGTATCAGTGATAAACGTGCAAAATTTCCCATGAATCCCCATTATACCAAGCCAATTGCAAACAATTACAACCTAAAGCGACTTCCTACCGAGTGTAATTAAACAAAAGCATTGCAAATGCACTTTTATTTAATTCTCCACCATTACCAGACCGGTTTTGCCACTATTCGCTCCACTTTGATAGCACACTCACTCTGCTCTTTATCTGAATGACCGACTAATTGGAAACCGAACACAGTCAGTAGCTGGTAGGCAGAACCTCTACCTTCGCGGCTTTAATCAGTTCGCCATCAAAACAACATTAGCACCGGTACCCGCTTTGCTATGCGTCCGATTGGATCAGCTTCGACGCTGTGTGATGCCATATTTTACTGAACATCGCTTATTTATCAGCGTACACAGTGGGTACACGGGTTCTAGACCGACAGCACACGTTGGTGCGCCAAGACTGACAATGATGATGGTCGGCCACCAGTCACCACTAGCACCATATTGGTAGACAGGCACTCGCAATTTTAGCGGTAATTCCCCATTTTCGTTGGCCAGAGGAAGGGTAGAGTCCAACAACACTCCGGCAAAAGGGAGTAGGTGACCGGGTATCATCACCGGCTATGGAAAGTGCTGTGAACGGTATCGCCATTGTCACGTTTTGCTGGTGTCAGTTTTTCTTGTGTTTTCACGTGTGTTTGCAATGATCTACAGTGCTCAGTTTAGGTTGCCTCGTTGGAAAGGAATTGTTTCACTCAACACACTTGTCGGCTGTGTGTAATTATGTACGAATGGGTCTTGTTTCTTCTTTAGTCGGGACATAATTGTTGCAATTATATCAAGTTAAATTAGCTGCTTAGTTTTATTGCACTACTAATGGAGATCGTTAAGCCGGCAGTGTTAGCAATCAAAATTATGCATTCCTCAAGACATTGTTTAAATATGCATCATCAAGGCAGACGAGAATGCTGCTTGGCAAACGATATTTGACAGCAAATTCTTCAGTCGACGGGTGTATTATTATCTGTCGTGTTTTATTTCCTCATCAAACTGGTTTATATAAACAAAATAATGAATAAATTTAATAATTTAAATAAAGGGGATCCCATATTTGGGCATGTCTTTCGATAATGAGGCAGGTAACCTTTCAGTTATGGCAAGCATTATTCTCTAAGTCGAGGTTTCACTCAATAATTCTTGCCATTTAGCATCTTCGGTGTTATCTCTGGACTGTCACAGTTTTTGTTGTCAGTGTCAAACAAAGTAGTGTTCACAAGATCTTCGAGTTTACAACATGTTCACAATAGACTTACATTTGTGAGTTATGCATTTCTGCAGCAGTATTAACCGTTACACTGCGTACAAACATAGCCTGTGACATTCTGCACTTCATTGACAGGTGGTTGCCATCAAAAATATAAGTGTCAAAGTAGACACTAGCTATAGAGCGGGTATGCCGTCATTCATGATCCAGTTTTCAATTTCAAAATGAATAGTTTTAATGGTTGTCTTTTGACTTACGTTATCGATATTTAATACAGTATGTTCAGTTTATTAATTCTTGGCCATGGTCGTGGCGTAGTGAGTTGAACCTCACCGTATGGGCACGGCCAACTATCATATTTCACAGCTCTACCACTTATGAGTCACTGACAATGCGGTATAAAATTGTAGGTAGCCTTACTCCATCTTCACAACCGCAACTCTTCCCATTCAACCGTCTATCGAATCCTCATTCTCCGCCTTATTCTGTAATTGACATCCGCATTTTCCTCACAACCGCTTGCATTCTATCTTCTCGCCTCAATAAACCAGCCACACCTACCTGTTGCTACTCAACTCACTCAAAGGAGTGTAAACTCTGCTGACTGGATGTCAAAATTCATTTCATGTCACTCAATGCCATGAGCTTGTGTTTCACACAAGTAAACATGACAAGTGAAACACCCCGCAACATCGAAGCAGCATCACATCAGCCGTGAGTGCGAGAAGAAAATTAATGCGATCGTCAAAGTTTATGTATTTCCAAATACTTTCTGCGGATCTTGAGTCTGCAACTCCTACCGCTAGCGCCAAGAAAAGCCATTTATCTAAGAGTCCAGTGCATATGAGTAGGAAGGTAGGAAATTTTATGTGAAAAGGTTTTGCAATGCCTGCGGTCATGGCAGATCGTTGGTGCCGATGCAGTGCATTGGATAACGAAACTGTCAAACCGCTGGGAATACATAAATCTAGCTAATGAAATGAAGTCAATCGTCTTAAATGTCCGAGTTGGATTGCAGTCAATTTGCAGCCACCAGAGATATTAAAATGACACTTAAAGAGAAGGTGTTTTTTTGACGCTGAAAGCAATAAAAAAGATGTTGTTAGTGTCAATCAATTTGGATTTGAATGCTGCAGGGATTGATGTTTGTTACGTAAACAGCTATTCCGATGCATACATAGGTGTGGCTAACTGAAGTTAGATTCAATGACAAAAGTCCTAAGAACGACATGTTATTGTTTCGTGGAGTAAACAAGGACATTCTACGCAAGCCACTTTGAAGTTGCATGCAGTGACAACTTTTAAATGTCTTTGTATCATTATTTGCTTTATAGCCAGTCTTAGACTCCAAATCAACTTTACTATAAATATCAGCCGATGGGGACATGACCCTATTCACCAACTGCTCAAAAACGAGCGCTGGTACTGGTCTCTAAACATGCATACCGTCCGAACATGCTGCTTGGCGAGTTCTGCATAAATTGTAGAGAAGGGAAAGATCTGTGCAACATCTGCAATGCGAATGCCCAGCCTTATGCAAGGAAACACGTTTTTAGGGAAGAGCTTTAGTAGAATGAAGTAAGACAAAGTATTAACATGCTTATAGGCTCTACAATAAACTTCGGAAATAACATCACAGCTGAGATAAAACGAATGATAACCCTTGCCAATCCCTGTGTCTTTGGGCTTAGGCGATAATTGCAAAATAAAGCAAAAAGCGGCAATTGAAAAATGTCTCGGAAAACCGGGACCTGCTGTATGGCGCAGAAGGAATGGACAATGTTATGACGAAATATTCGGCCCCTTTGCGAACAAGGTGTTTGGAGGAGAATATTGAGCGAAGATCTCTACGAGCTGTACAACGACATTGACCCAGGTCATGTAGAGAGAATGGACATTAACGATCCTGCTCGGAAAGTCTTCGGGCCAACCGTGACGGACAACGCGGTAGAGGAAGACCTTGCCTCCAATGTAACAACCTACACAGAGATCTGATTCAGCTGGGTGTATGAAACTGGAGGCGCCCAGCCGAAAATCGCTCTAGTTGGAGAAGAATGCAGATTGAGGCCCAGGTTCACATCGGACTTTAGAGCCACGCAGTGGGTGTAGTACATTCAAGTGCTTGCCGAGCCTTGTCAATTCAACCCTATTTATAGAGCCAGCCAGTGAATTGACAGAGCTCGGCAAACACCTGGAGTTACTAGTAACTACCCTCATAGGTTTTAACGAAGCACTTTGAAATTATCAGCATACAATGTTTGTTAGGTTTGGTTAGGTTATGTTGTAGTGGCTGACTGCTGCAGAGCAGTCACACTTAGGCCAGAATAGGCCCATTGTGATACCACGCGGATTGACTTCTCCTAACGCTGGAACCAGTTAGTGCTGCTAATGAACCGATTTAGTTGGCCAATGCTGGCACTTTTAGCTCGTTACGGCTGCTGAAGTAGTAGGCTCCTAGGTGCAGAAACCTACGACTGGCAAGAGCACTGCAGGAGCAGAGAAGGTGATGAGATAATGTTTGTTAAGATACTTTAAAGTACAGGTGACACTAAGTACACTTGCTGACACCCGTTGGTTGGACAACATCTGCCCAAATCAGCTCTCAAAGGAAGACCATTAATTCCACGTATTATTTTATACTTCATGAATTTCCAATGCCAATACCATCGTTGTCTTTTAAATCGAAGCCACCCATCTGTGCTGCTCCCATTGCCTGCTGATAAAATAAATCTGATTTTATAGAAACCCATGACAAGAACGTCCTTATCAATTTCTCGTGTGACTGCATGTGTTTTTTTTTTCAACAGAGACCCTCAGTAAGTTCAAGACACTTTTTCTGAATTACTTAAGCATAGTGGAAACGATTTTCCGGTATAAAAATCAAACGTTGTATACCAACCTTAAACTAATATCCGGTAATTAGCATAATTAACAGGCTCACAAAAAACCCGATTGCTACCTAGAACCGGCAACAAGCACCGTGGAGCACGCAACCGTCTTAAAATTTTATTACACCACACCGTTGGTACCGATTTGTATGAACTTAAAAAGTATTTACAGCTCAATCTGTGCTGGCTTCATAAAACGGCCGCATTCGAATGCATAAAGTGTGAGGACATCAATTCAACGATTCATCCTCAATTAACGTGGCCATCCACTATAGAGTTGTACTTGGTGTATGCAGCAATAAAACCCTCATTTTACGATCCAACCTCGACTCATTGGAATCCCCACCTTCCCGCGCCAGTGAATGTACATCATCCAACTAGGCTAGATGCATCCAACAAATACCGTCGGTTTTCATTATTTTATCATAATTCGATCATTTGTCTTCATCATCATCGACATCCCGAACGTACGAACCGTACGAAGTGCACTTTGAGGGAACGGTTTTCAACTGGTTCCTGTGGCTTCTCCAGAAAACACCTGACACGAATGAATCAATCCAAGCACCTGACATTCTCCGCATCGCCCACTTTACCACTAACCGCGAGCAATCTAGATCGTTGGTTAATTAATTGTTATGTAATATGGGTTCTGTATGCATCCTACATGTCTCCATCACTGGAGCATCTCTGTGTGTTCTCGTAGTTTGCAATTATTTTGTCACCGTCCCGCTGTCGTCTAGTCAATGTGCTGTCTATGCTTTAGGCACCATCACCTGCCACACTGGCATGGCCAACTAATTTTCGTTGGTTCCTTCTGGCGGTTATTTATTTTGTTTTCTTCTTCTTTGTGGCGTTTCGACTTTGTTTTTGTTCTTTTCATTTTCTTAATTTACAATTCTCTAAACCGTTACAAATGGCTCCTATCCATGGGAAGAGGTGAGAAAAAAGAGAGTGTGTAGCAGAAAGAAGTGCACGGAGAAAGAAGAAGATACCATCTTCAGCGATGACGGTACAGTGGTTACTGTTGTGTATTTTTACGGCAAAAAAGCATTGAATGATGCGACGATGGAGTGTGACGTGAAGCAAAGAAATTGAGAAGGTTATGGCTGAACTAGTCTGTGCGGTATCCATATTTAACTTTCGTGAGTTCATTGGTATTTACACATGGATAGCATATTTTGGGTGCTTTAAAAATCTTCGTCAATTGGGCTGCAATGGGGGCAAAGGATTTGCACAACATTTTTCGACGAGGACTTTTGCTTCAACTGAACGTATTTGTGCCTTAATGTCTCAGGCGTCTAGTCACTCCATGCCATAGTGTTTGTCAAGGCATTGCATTGGTAGCCTTGACAACCACTTTCCCAAAAATTGTCAGCTTTTAAATAATGTTAGTATTTTGAAGCACGCTAATTTATAACAACTTTGGAGGGTATGACACAGAAGTACCAATTGACAATTTCTCCATCATAGTAAAGTTCTGACCAACTCTAATATTTCTTGTAGCTCTTCTCCTTCTTGAAACACCGTGATGTGCAGGCATTATTCTCCAAGGTGCAAGTCACAGCTGCTGCTGGTTTTTGGGGTCTGAATTTCCAAGAGTCTTCGACACCTAACCATTGGGATAGCGCGACAGAGGACGTCCTCGCACTAGATGGCGCACACAAGTTGAAAAGGACCTCAACCAACTTGGTGTGCGCAACTGGAGGCAGCTGGCGAAAGATCGTGCTGGCTGGAGAGGCATGTTGGTTGAGGCCCAGGTCCACCCCGGACTGTAGCGCCAATCAAGAAGAAGAATTTCCAGACCAATTAAAGCTTTTATAATAATAAAATAATAAATAAATAAATAAATAAATAAATAAATCTTCGCAACAGAATAGTTACTGGAGGTTGGGTAAAGTGACAAGTGGCCTTTTAACGTGATTTAAAACTAATTCAACGTGTGGCTTGACGAATTGTCATGGCTGTAAGCGGTTGCGTTTGCCAGCGTATTTTAATCCTTGAACTGACTGGAAACGCCTGTTGTTCAATCGATGTAAGTCCAGCTCATCTAGAAAAATTGAATTGCCAAAAATCTCAACGTAACAACTGAAATGTTGATTTAGCATACGTACGTCTCATGACCTAACCTCTCTACCGGCTTATCCAAAAAGTAGCCCTCCAGCGACTCCTTTTTTAACAGGGGTCGTGGTTTATTTTGATTATTTTCCACACTTTTTGGCACATTTAGAAAAAAATGCAGAGTACTTGTGTTTGAATTTTCAATTTAATTCGTTCTACAGTTGATTTCCCAATTTGATTTCGGTCAATTCATCAAAAAGTACATATTTACTACTCTTTCAATCCATATATCGTGTACTTCAATAATTTCTGCATTCCACAACCATCATCATCATGTAAACTAGTTTCCAATTGAAACTGCATTTGACGGGTGAAAGCCTTGCATTCCAAACAAGTTTTTAAAACATAAATTTGCCCAACAGAAATGTGCACTTGTGCCACTGTAATGCGATGGTGACCGAACCGTTTTGCAGTGAATTCAGTGAATGCCTTTCTACTTGCAAGCATCCCATTCCATCCCATTCCATACGCGCGATCCACCGCAGATACTCTAGTAGAAGAAATGTTTTTGTTTTGACCGGGAAAAGAATGGCCTTTTTTTTTTGTTTTCCAACAACCACTGCAGAGATAGGAGAATACAAAATCTATCGCAACCAACCAAGCAAACACACACAGAGACACACGCCAGCCACCCATAGACCGTTGCATGTTCTATTGGAAGAAGAGAATGGCAATTAAGTCTGTTCTTTACGTGGAGAGAGAGATAGAGGAGCTCCCAAAGAGTTGATCATTTTCCCGTGCGGACAAACCGCGATGATGCTGAAGATCCATCCTGTCGGTCGCCGAGTTAAGACACGCGGTGTTGCTTCTTCTCTCTTAACGTTTGAAATAATTCTTTTTCAATTGATATTCGTTCAGTGCAGATGGTAGTTTGTGTGGCATAGATGCGATTTGATGTATTTTGCAAATGTTTAGATATTTGTTCCATTCATTGGATGCCACTTGTGTAGAAATTCATCAAAGAATGGTGCCGGGGTTCTTGTGAGAAGCGAAAGAAGCAAAGAAAAGTGATTTGCGGAAGTGATTTTGTGATAATAATACATTTTTTTTTCATTTGTGAAATCTTCATGAGTGATTTGGACGTTGCAATGGGCTACTTGCTGAAATTAGAACAAATGGTTTGTTAAATGATTACTTCTAAGGCTGATTGTCATTATTTTCGCTTATTAATTTATTCTGATGACTGTACATTAAAAATATTGAAAAATTGAATAAAATAGTGGAAATAGCGTTTAATGCAGAATAACTTGGATTATGTTTCGTTGAAATTGATAAATCACGCGACGGAGTAGGACTATAAGATATTTATTTAGTTTTACAAGAAATTACGAGTGTCTGAGAAATGTTGTGTCAGTTTTTAGAGGAGAGCCTTTGAAGCACTAAAAGAATAGATGTGGAAACTGCATTTTTTCTCATTTTAGGGAGAAGGGTATGTGAGCGCACAGCCGAGCTCAAGCACTTCCGTTTTTTAAAAAAGTACCTACCGCCATCATTAATGCAATCCTCAAAGGGAAGAATAGTGGCGAAGAAAAATGGCGATTTATTTAGCAATGGAAAACTTTAATAAACATTTTTGGAATTAATTCATGAAATTGAATTTATTTGACAGATAATTGTACGCCATTAATGTTTGAATAAATATTCGGAAATGTGCAAGTACTGCAAACACTTGGTGTAATCTGTAGGTCCAATGTTCACAGAATCTTCATACTTCTTTCGGAAAATTTGGCGTGTTAGCTTCAATTGCTGTCCGAAAAAGTTAGTAATCACGTCTCTGTCGCTGTGAAAATAAAATCTTCCTGGATGGTTCATGTGTTCCGAAAATAGCTTTAGTTTAAGTTTCTCAAATTTAACGACGTTTTTTTGCTATCTGATATATAGAGTTCCTTTTTTTAAACTGTGTTTGCAATACGGACCTTTAGACCTGATCTGCTGTACTAAATAAAACAAATATGTAAAATGAATATGGTTGGACTGGCTGATTGTCAGCAAACAGCAGTCTCACTTAGGCCCGTTTTGCTCTAGTGTCTTCTTAAAAAGTACTCTGTTTAACAGCTTCAAAATGTACCTACCTATACCTTCACTCACGTCTTTGATATTTCCTTGTTCTGAACTTTCGAATACTTTCCACAACTTATGCAATGCGCTTTCAATGACAGTTTCATCATAAAATTTCACGGCTGCAAAGTACATATTTTGTCGCTTTAAATTTGATTAGTGCATTTGAGAAAATGTTACTATCACTTCGTCAAACCAGATCTGCTACCCATTAGTTTTCTATGAAAGAAAAACGCTCAGAAACATTTTGTAGTTTTTTTTACGTAATTTTTATGCGGTTTATGACACGATTATACCATTTTTCTTGCTTTTTTTCATGATTTTTATGAGCAATTATTTTGTTTTGCTGTAAAATGTACCCACACTCAACTCAGGTTCAACACCTGACTCACCTCGGGCACTATCGTGTTTATTTTATCACACGATAAATTCTCTGTAGTCTAGAACTCATAATGTATTCCAACCAAAGCACCATTCATCATCAAGAGACAATTCATTCTGGGAACAATAAAACCCGTCTCGCTTTAGCAATCGCACTCGTCACTACAATACTTCATTACCCAGTTTTTTTTCTTCCATCTAGTTTTGGACAACTCGTGTCTTTCACGTCACATTTTTTTACTCTCAAAATCTAAACAATATTGGCAATAATGATGGAAGACCTTGAATGGGGCCAGGCATGACAACAATTCCATGCTAGAATTCCGCACAGCTCACCACTCACACCGCCCTTAAGTGTTCGCCGCGCATTGTCAAGCACTTTTCGAAGCCAATCTCAAGCCAATTATTCATGGGAATGAACAAGCATCAGCCGGATTAATTACCCTTCATCTGGCATATATAAAATGCCGAACAGATTTGTTGTGAAGGTCACCCATAAATGAGGCACACTCTACGAAGCACTTCGAACATCGACCACCACTCAAGCTTATGTCGATTTCGAAAAAAAAAGATATCAAGTGAAATGATTAAGTGGCCAAACTAGCTTAGCTAGACAGTGCACAGCGCACGCTTAATCAACCGATGCAACTGACCTAGAAACCGAGTAAGAGCTCTGACAGTTGCAGCTTTAGAGTGTGCCCATCACACCACTCAACCATTCAATTAAGATTTGCACTCTTTCTCCATGCGATCGCACAGCCGTTCTAATGCTGGCTGGTCGCACTAGTCCGTGCGCTGCACTTTTGGCACAGTGATGCACAAATGAGTACGTTCCCATCTACAGTTAGACACAAGGTAAGACACGAGGAGACAGTGTGAACCTGATGGAGAGGCAACTAGGCTTGCTTGACAAGAAAACAAATTGGAAATCTCTTCTCAAACGCATAAAATGTAGGTCAATCCATTGTGTTGGCCGCAAAGACAGAGCGACCGAGAGAGGCAGATGAGGGACAGAGACGAAACGGCTGAAGACCGGTATCTTGCCATCAAGAGCATAGACCGAGTATCCAAATGAGATGCTGCGCTTCTTCTAGGCGCTACTAGTTTTAGATAGTTTTCACGATATCGAAGTTTACCGCTTCTTGGCCAATCGACTACACACGTATGTATGTACGTATAGTTTTATGTATTCACCTGGCCGTGGATTCACAAATAGTTTTTTTGAATCCATCGATGCGGCATAAGCATAAAATTCCAATCAGATTTCAGGGGCGATGGTGGGGAATTGGAAAACATGTTTTTCTGTGACAGTAACACACTTGCGGCGCTTGTAATACTCGCAGCTGGTGGTGATTAGCATGGAGGCGTATGTGCAACATTTTTACAATCGATAATTAATGGTCTATTGGATGCATGTTCAACTCTCCTCATGCTCAGACTTTATGCAAATAAACTCAGTCATGCGTGCACAGCCCTTGCAGATCATGCTGAAGGGTGGCATATTTTTGGTGGCGAGTTTTTGCAAACCTGTTCATCTCATCGTCCTCCACCTAGCCTAGTCTTTGCGGAACGGCGCGACGGAGTCAGAACAACGTGTGAACTCAAATTGATGTAACTGCATTCAAACACCATGCCTGCGTGTTGTCTTCGTTCATTTGTATGTGGGATCTTGGATGCCAGCGTTGAGCTTATATAATGGCACGTCGTCTGTTTGATTTACTGTACCTTCTTCACTCGTAATGCGAACGATTTATTCAGAATCAAATGCGATGAGAAACGAAATCCAATCTGAATTTGAATTTTTAAGTGGGTTACGACGCATTAATTTGCCAGTCTCGGCCCTTGGGTGTATTTCTGGGATCCATCTCGGCGTCTTCGGAGTCATTAACTTTAAGATAACGTGAACTCTTTTTTGTTTTGGTTGTTTTTTTTTTTTCTTCAAATTTTAGTAGGTTTGTGGGAAATTGTGTCAAATACAATCGACTGTCAGAGGAAATCAAGGTGAAAATGTAACATGCCTTTTTTGATGTTGCGTTGTTCATGATAAACGGTTAAGAGTTTCATCCGAGGCAGAGTTGTTAGGAGGCGATTTGTTTTTAGAGACTTTGTCTGTTTCTTTGGTCGACTTTGTGTATTGAACTTACTTGATGTTTGTTGTATCACCCAAACGCGTTCCACTTATACTTACAACTGCTTTACTTACTTACTTGCATATCAGGACTACGACACGTGCAAGTTCTGAGTCTTAACAACCATCGTAGACGAGCATCAAGACCAAGCTATCTTGCGACCAGCAGGCTCGAACTCGAAAACCTTCATTGGTGCAGCATTGAGGTATATGCGTTCGGCGTGGTCCATATGACAGGACTAGCAGAATAAGAATTCAGTGAGTTTTGATCCCAGATATTTCGACAAACCGGGGAAACAGCTTTTGCCAGGAAGAACTCTACGTCAGATCTCCCACAAATCTCTTCACGTTGCCCCGACTTGGACAAATTGGTCCACCTTAAAATTACTTTACTATCTCAAATTACCGATGAAGGATACAACCAAAGCAACACGAAATGCACGAGGTCTTTGAGAAAGGCTTCAGATCGAGGATTTCACTACAGTTTGGTGCAACTTCGAGGTAATCAGGGACTTTATCTGCACTGTTCTGCGTGAAATGCTTACTCTCTTGTAAACAGCAGCATTTTTACATAAATTTTGATTTAAATCCGTGCTTAAGTTGTTCGTGATTGTAGGAGGTTGCTGGTTTTGGTTAAGCGCACCGTTTTCAACAGCTCTCGTACAGTTAAACCTCATGTTCGAAATCAATTCTGATTGCCCAAAAGGAGAGAAGTACATGATCAGTGATAAGTGCTTTAGGTGATCTCCTGCCGTTAGGCTTATATCACGAAGACATTTAATGTTCGGACCATTTTACGACGCTGGACCAGACGCCTTCAGTAGGAATCTCAAGTTCAAAATTTAGAAATGAGCTTATGGACCTATTTCTCCACCTTGATAGGGTGGCGAGGGCCATCTAACACCTCCGCTACCCTCTGAGTCGTAGAACCCGGTTGTTCTCTGCAACTCCATATATGCTTGGATCAATACCTTTCACATCGGAGAGTCACAAATGCCCATAGCCTTAATAGACAAGATAAACTCACAGAGATGCAGGTATATCTTCACCTCTCACCGCGACTTTGAGTTTTAAAACATAGCCACCACGATGCTACCACTTGTGGGCCAACCTCACGATCAGGATGAGACCTATGCTGATCTCCCGTTGCACCAGGTCAAGCTACCAGTAGGATGCCATAACATCCCGGGACTGGCCGCCATTGTTATAAAGCCAAGACTCATTGTGCAATATCTACAATAAGATAAGGCACTTACCGTTTATTCCTTTGTTTGCGAGCTTGCAACCATCATTTTGACAAGCAACGGAGTAGGTTATTTCAGAAACCATTAGCTTTTAGCTCAGGATTTTAGTCGCCTTTTACGACAGGCATGCCTTACCTCGGGTATTTTCTTAGACCCCTACCCGAAGTGGGAAGTACATGATCAGGAAAGAAGTCCTGAATTGGAGAATGCTTCCTTGGGCATGTGGATCATGTATCACTGTTATACATCGATTTATGCAAAATAGGCGCCGAGCTTAGGCATAGTTGGTATGTGCGTTGATTGCTACACACACGAATATTCACATGTTTTATGTCACGATACAACTGCAGCACGACAAAATAAACATGGTTCCCCTTGCACAAGATATGGTGGCCTGTGGCGTAGTGGGTAGGTGCCTCCTGGTACGTCCAATAAAATAATGTTCTCAGTACCTCCTCTTTCGAGTCACCACAAAGAGTATTCCTAATGCTTCTCGGACTTTGGCCGTTTGGAGTCGGCATAAAAATGTAGGTAATTTTCACTCGTAAGAGAACACTAGCAATCGCAACACGAGTAGTTGTTGAGTACCTTAATATTGGATATCAAGCAATTTGATCTGTGTTACTGAGTGAAACACAGTAATAAGTGCATGGGTAGAAAAATAGACCCACCTGACTCTGACAAACAACAAGAAAGCACTAATGTTTGATACTTAAAGATTTATCTTTCAAATTAAAGCACTTGTATGTAATTTCCTTAGTTTTTCACAGGAAGCTAATTGTGGCAATTGTGATTATTCGTCTCGTCTTGTTAAATTAGACCTGACTTTCAGCCATTACTTCGAACATCATTTTTTTAAAGCACCCAGCAATCACAAGCACAAGCTCATGGACATTAAAATCAATGTATTAATTCCCCAAAATTGAGCATCAATATTTTTATTGAATTCATCAAGGCATCCATTCATTTTACGACTCAAGCTTACTCAATGCACAAAAGGGCACACCGGGTAGACAAGAAATGCTTTCCTAATAACAAGAGTTGAATCGATCGCTCACCGAGACTGTTACCGACCGTCAAACAAAAACATTTAAATCAATCACCTTCATTCAATTGCATGCCGGATGAAGGCATTTTGTGCTCAACAAACGAGGCATTTATGAGCGTTTCAACATCAACGTGTGAGCTTAGTTTTGTTTATCATTTCAATTACACCGTCCTACCAACTTGACCAACTTGCGGATGCATTGTTGTTATTTCTCAAGTCGTTTTATTTCACTGACACAAATACATGAATACTCATGCGCAATACCATCGCCTAATTGTAGTTATTCATAATACTTTCACCTAAACGTTCAATTATTGATAATTAACAATGTTTAACGTATTTTACTTTCATTTCTAAGAAGTAGTAAATATATCTTCTGCGATTATAATGTTTTTCTTCGTTCTTCTTTCTCTTTGCAGGTAAGAACAGTTCTCGCTTTCGGACTAAAAAAAATGGCTATAATGAGATGCGGTAGTAGGTATACTTTTTTAAACGGTTTTCAGATTTTGTATGAGTCGGAAGAATCGCATTGGGTTAGGCTTCTTTTTGTATCAGCTCCGTGATTTGGAATTCACATATCTTTATTCTTTGAGGAAGGAGTTTGCCTGTCCCAGAAAATTAACTCCACAAATCACCAGACATATCTCTGATATTTGTCTGGCAAGGACGTTAAATAGGATAAACTAAACAGACTCAGCCACATCAGCCCCATCAGCAAAGCACCCGATTTTAGGTGTTCAAGTGAACTTGTGTTACATGTCATGTATATATAGTATGCCTCAGATACTTCTTCCTCATGTTTATACAGACGTGAATATGAATCCGAGCACCAGCATTCAGACCAGTATTCATGGCGACATGAGACCAAAATGCATGTGTAAACCTAAATTTACATGACTACTCAAAATGTGGCGGCCCGTGGCGTTTTGGGTACGTGCGTCGACCCCAACCTCGACGTCGTAGGTTCGATTCCAGCTCTGAGCGACAGAAATAATGTTCACGACCCCACCTCTTTCGAGTTATTGACAATGCTCAAAGAGTATTTCATGTCTAGAAAAAGCTTCTCAAACTTGGCCGTTCGGAGTCGGCATAAAACTGTAGGTCCCTTCCACTAGTGTGAGAACAATAGCACGCACAACACGAGTGGTTGCTGAAAAGCTAGGCCCTGGCCCTCTATGGGTTGTAACGCCACCCATATTATTATTATATTATATAATGATTATTATTACTCAAAATCTGAAGGTCTATTATCAGCTGGATTGTTGGTTGAGTTGGTTAGCACAGTTAGTTGAGTGTCTGGGAGCTAAGTACCCTAATTTTACAATGAAAAAATACAGAACTGCGCATACAATGGTCATGTGATCTCGGATCCAACCTGACCCTTGCAACAGTGTGGCCAACACAATCAAAAGTTGAGTCTACTCATAGTTCTGTGACTCTGATTGAGTAGCATGTTGCTATGTAGCAATTCTCCAAAAAAACTAAATTAAATGTTAACGATTAGAGTTGAAAGGTGGGCTTATTCAGGGAGTAAAACCTGTCCCCTTTTACAGCAGTCAGCCAAGTCAACCTAACCTAGCGGTTCGATTTCGGCACTAAATTGTAGCTCATCCATTCTGTAGATGAGTACTAAAACAGACTCAACATGAATAGATGTTGCCCAGGTTCGAAATGTGTCGATCTCTATACCTTAAAGAAAGAAGTACGAAAAAATCCTTCAGTTGTTCTTGGCAACAAATGAACACGAACCTACATATGGCCCAGTCAAATTTCTGAGCCCTCTTTGTAGCAATCACCGTAGTAGTTGTCGCAGTTTCCCATCTTCCTTTTGCCCGGCCCATCCCATCGCATCTCCTGGATGGCGGTGACATCTGCTTTGTAGCAGTCCAGGGGCTCCGCGAGTTCATTGGCTGCACGTGGTCTGCTGTGCAGAACCGAAAATCATTGTCCTTTGATCGTTTGCTGGGGTCGTCAACTTTGAATCCGTCCATATCCGAGGCCTGTTGTCGGTTCGTAACCGTTGGTTTTTTAAGTGGTGAGGGAGTTAATCTCACGCACAACCTACAACTGGTAGGCCAGGCCCATTATTTGACTTATGGACAAGCAGGGGTCGCGCTGGTATCCTACCAGGTTGGGTGCAGTCAGCAACTTTGCCCTGTGTACATAAGCCCATGCCCCATTTAAGGCAGCAAAAATAATCGAAACTTAACGAAACTAATTGAAGATGTTAATAGACTTAAGTACTGATTAGTCGTGCCATTTTAACATCTGTTCACAAGTGACTTATTCCCAGAGTGTCTGTATAAGGCATTTCGTTATCTTGTTCTTCATCATTCTGGAAGTGCTGCATGTGGTTCATTTCATTCGGCTGTTTTATCCAATTAATTGCCTTGTGGATTCTCTTGGAAGCAGCTTATAAGTAGCAAGAGGTATTCATCCATTATTATGTTCAAGTGGAACTAAAGATGTTGTTGCAAGTTCGATTGTTGCACTGTTGACATTATTGGCTCTGTGACCTGTTGTTGACCATAGGGGAAAGCTACACTATTCGGCCATCTCACTTAGAGATGAATGACGGCTTGATGGTAGCTTAGAGCATATATAAGCAATAGTACTTTAGAATAGAGTTTAGTTTAGCCTACTCCAGGGTCTGTTCTCTTACAATGACAGTAGGGGCTTTACAAAAATACATTCACTTACGTATTCTACAACCCCAAGTAAATCACAGAAAACTGTTTACTTACTTTTTGTTTCATTTTCATCTCGAACCAAACTAACATAAGTGGGTTTTTCCAAGACCCGACTACTATTCCACAGAACTGGTTGCAACGTCATGTGCTCGTTTTAAGCAACATAAAATACCCCCCCGTGGGGTTTTCCGTAGAAGTAATGGAAGCAAAGTATCCAACGCCCATGAATTACCAATTCAAACTGCAGCAATTGATTCATTTTGCGAATTAAGCGAAAATATTGTGATTAAAGGGAACTCTGGGTGTTCTTCTAATTGAATGGACTACCTATCTTCTATGCGCCATCCCACTTAGGTCGGCAGACATGAGATACTCCACATGCTTCAGCGGAAAGTGATTTCGACTAGATTGCGTGCCGTTCAGTTATCCACCATCTCAAGCCGGCATCAGCTTAGGCTAATCTCCCGTTGAAATTGCACACGATTTGCAGTACAATGTGGAAAAATATACTCTTTATGCACGCTTCAACGCATTGTGGGGAAAATCTGACGGAAAATCACCACCTTAGCAGCCGCCCATTATAGCTAATGGTCGTTAAACTCATCTAACAATCGGTAATGAAATTATTTACTGGCCGAGATGCAGTTCGGACGTGGCGTGCACATCTGACCACAGCGCCGTGCGGATTGTTCGTCTATTACAGATGGGGAGATGCGATTTCATGCGACCACGTGCAGTCAATTTCTGGTGTGTTTGTGTGTCTGGAGAGAGGGGTCAATCACATTGACGTCTGTTGAATAAGCGTCTGAATGCCGTGCAAATGCGAAACAATGCGTTGTAAACAAACTCAAGGCGCTTTGGGGGGTGGCTCGACAAGAATGCTCGATTTAAAGGTCGGTTCCTGACTTCGGCTTCGACTTCAAAAGCGATATGGCAACGTACACATAATTTTAACGAGTCTGATGTGACCTCTACGGAAAGTACGTGACAGTATTTATAAGCCAACTAAAATTGTCGGGTTCGTTTTTTGTCGATTGTTATAATGTTCTAGAGCGTTTGCTTTTGATCATAAATAACTCATGAAAGATATCGTGTGGGTAATTCGAGCTAATTATTTTGTTGACTCACTTGCTTCGGAGACAATGGGGGTATTTTGTTCAGTTGAAGGCCCTTTTTTCACGGAAGGACTTTGACTAGGAAGTAGACAGTGTGCGCGCTGTTTAACATTCAGTGGCATTCATCGATGAGTGCTTATCGAGTTGCAGACTTCCACCGAATTCATTTGTATGCACCAATAACTTAAGGAAGCCGCGACGCTGATACTCCTCCTCTCAGCTAAACTCCACCGTGGCCCTGAACACTGGTCGGTGTCTTGGTCTTGCTACAAGGCCTCTCCTAGGAGGCAGCCAAACACACAAGCCGAACAAGTCACCAATGCTATAATTAATCGAAGGAGAGCCAACTTATTTGTTGTGCAAATAGTCACCTTAATCAAGATTCAGATAATATGTACCACGGACTGCCCAAACAGTCGAAGAATACATAATTCAGAACGACATACGCGTTGCGTTCCCTGGGGTGTTCTACTCTATCCCTGCCGTTGCTAAATAATACAAATTCCAGTCCTCTACCTGCCTCACCGCAAAGCAATCCAAGCCGGCTTGTGTATATTTTACCATCGATTAAGCACTACACTCCGGCAGAACGCCGGCAGTCCAGAATCCAAGCGGTGGTCATGCATCGGACACCAGCAAAGAGGACACACGTATAAATAATTTATTGCGAGTATCGAGTAATTGCAATCAAAACATCCCCGGGTTCGTTTTCGATTGGGGCTGTGTGTCGTGGCGCTGGACGCCAATCCCTGTCAGCAATAAAAATTAATTTGTAATTAAAATCGCATGTATCCGTGCGCGCCCATCGAAGGATGCCCGTGAAAGCCCACTTTGGCCACCACCACCTCGGAGTGGGGCACAACGACGCGGCGCAGCCGTTTAGGGAACTTTTTTTTTGTTCGGTTTGTTTGTTTGTTTTGCTCCGGCATCGCAGCGGATAAGTTGAACAAGTTACTGCATTACGTAACGAGGCTGGGTCGTGTGGTATTGAAGTCGGACGGACAAAATGCTATTCACCTCTCAAAGAGTTACGCACGGCCGCCGTCACGGTCAGGAATCGAAAGGAAGGCACGCAATTCTATTTTAAGACACACCATCTACCTCCACATACATGTCTAGTTGTGGTCGAGTCGTGCCGGACGGGAACGTGATGGTAGCCATTGTAACGTTGTTGTGGGTGCTTCATGGGGTCGCTTTTTGGATTTTGTAATGCAATTGGAATTCATTATCGATACGCTCATGGGGTAGTCTGGTGGTCTTTCAGGTTTTGATTTCGGTTGGTAGCGGTTTTATGCTCGGCTTTGAACTTCAGTATCATTACCACTTCCGAATGGGGTGAGAGAGCCGAGAGGCTCTTCCTCAAGCCCGTGCTCACTCATCATGCGATCGAGTACAACGATCCTCGTCAATGGATGAATTTGAATTTTTAATTAGCTACGGACCTGAATGCTTAATGAATGATTTTTCTTTCTTTTGTTTGCATTTTGCCAATCGATATCGTGACGACAAGGGAGGGAGAATTTTATGATCGAAGTACTTTTTCGGTTATTGAGTTGATAATAATTATTAATTGCAGACCATTGAAGGTGATTCACGAGTAGACTGTGTCGCGACTATTATTTTATTTTATGTTCGTTTATTTATGTGCTAAGCGCTAACCATTTTTAAACAATGAATGGCTATTTTGTCGTATGCTCAGTAGTCACAGTAAAATAGTATTTAATTGAGTAAGTAACTAAATACCGGTTGAGAAGTGTGCTATCAAAAATCAACCAAATCAATCAAATGCTAGGTAGGCACTATGAAAGTCATCGAAGGAGTTTTGTGAAAAATAGGAGATAAACAATTATTTAATTTATTAACCGTCTCACAAGAAACAGTACGGGGATCCACCTCTGAATGCGCTCTCTTTCAAGTGGAGAAGACTAGCTAAAGGTAAACTATGGTGTAACACAAGCTTCTGTAAAATGGGGGAATGTGACTTGTTGGTCACACACAAAACAAAAAGGAGCGGCATACTTTTTATTGGATTAAATCTGGTAGTGGTCCGTGGCGTTGTTGGAATGTGCGTGGGCTCAAACCTCGAAGTCGTAGGTTCGATTCATGGTGTGTACCACAAAAGTAATCTTTACGGCCCCAAGTCTTTCGAGTCACTGACAATGCTCTGTACAGAAAAAGCTTGTCAAACTTTGCTGTTCCGAATCGACATAAAACAATAGATCCCTTCCCCCTCATGAGAGAACAATAGCACGCAAAACACGAGTGGTTGCTGAATCAATGAATCAATTTACTATTCAATAAATTACTCTTATTTGATATCTTTGTACATTAGGTAATATTGAAGCTTTTGGTAAACTCTTTCTGCTTTCTGGTAAACGCTACAGCGCAACAGAGGACGTCCTCGAACGAGATGAGACCAACTTGGTGTGCTCAGCTGGAGTCAGATCTTGCCGACTGCAGAGGCGTGTTGATTGAGGCCAATGTCTACCACGGACTGTAGCGCCAATTAAAGAAGAAGAGAGGGGGAAAGATAATCGCTAGACTGCTCTCATTCGTCGCATACGTAGAAGATGGAGCAAAATTATTCATACAATACTTTTGTTGAATTAGTTTTTTATTAAATAAAAAATGATTTTGATTGATCGAAACTTTATTTTGACTTTAAGTGGTTGATAGACATTGTTACACAAAACTGGCCCAGAAACCGGAAAAAAACCCTTTCTTCACAAGATCCATTGTGGCTTGTGCAGTGTGTGCGGTTGTAGCGTCTTGTTGAAATCACATGTTCACCAAGCGCTCTCATCCAATATCGTGGCCAATAGTATATTCCAATATTGTAGCGTTCGGCATTAAAAATGATTGTATTGCAGAAAAATGCCCAGTGAACTTTAACGCAATTGCGAAGTATAGCTCCTCTGCTTGTCATTTTGTATACTACCATATATATCTCTAGTTCTGAAATGTCATATGATTTGGAAAAATCATTGACGCCACTTATAAAATGTGCTTATTCAAATAGATTAGTGTTTGAAGCAGTTCTGTCAGGCCACAAATATCTTTTGCCTTTAGGGCGAACTTGATTCGTCCTGCTGATAAAGCCATTGATCTCAAATGTAATCTCTACAGCTTACTACCCCAGCTATGAGTTTTACTGGGTTCGTCCCCCCAGAAGCATTTATCCATTGCCGTTAGCCAGGTCAAGATCAGGAAAAGATTCTGCTTCCAAATAGCGAACAAATACGACACAAGATACATTAAGTAGTATATATCTCTCCTTTAGCAGTTCTTTAAAATTGGTAAAAAGCGATATCTGCTGAACCTGTCTGTTGTTGGAACGCTGTTCGCACAATTTGACATCCAGAAATGGACCTGGTGATCCTTTGATCAATCAACTGTCAACCAGATAGATCGTATTGCATGGGACGTCTGAAAATCATCCAGTATGCTTGATGTTGTCTGAACCCTGTGGGAGAGACTCAGTTCGTGATGATAGACGAGAACATAGAATAGCACGGGCATAGACAACAAAAATATAGACTGAACTCTAAAATGAGTGCTTGCCAAAGACTAATAAGTTAGACAAAATCTTTAACTTAGTTAGAGGTACAGATAAAAAATTAATGGACATCATATAAAAGTATATTAAGTAAAGGCCCATTCATATGAGCAGCGAACTGCGAACGCGAACTTTCAGAAACAACCCTTTTCCAGCAAATATAAACAAAAATATTGTAACTGAATTATCGAGTTTTTTCATAGACAAAAATCCCAATAAAAGTTAGTTTGAGCATCCTTATTAATGATTTGAAAGTTTTCCTACGAATCTGTCTGTCTGTCCTACTGTCAAACTGACGATCACGAATTCAGCAATCCAAAGACGAAAACGCGATCAACAAACTCACGAACAAAAAATTCGCAGCGAAGTGTCAGTTTGCACCCGTAGCTCTTTGCGAATGGAAAACCTCCATATGAATGAAACGTCAATGTTTGCGAAGTTCGCAATTCGCGGCGACTTCATATGAGTGGGCCTTAAGTGGAAAATGTGGCACATTCAAAAGAAACGCCCTAAAAGCGCGCTTTAGTACATAATTTTGTAAGAAATCTTGACATAAAATAATGATATTACTGGCGATATAGTCCGAGGTTTCCAGGTCTACACAAACCACTACTGAACTGCAATAACAGGTCGACAGGAATGCCCATTTAGTACTCTCAATAACTCGAAAAGGTACAGCCCTGATTTATACCAGGTCTACCGGTATGAAATTTTTTGAAAATAAAACACTGATTATTAATGGGAAAGTAAAAACATTTTATTCAAATTATTTGCCATGGTTTTCTACACATTTTGAGCACCTTTCTGGCAATTTGTGAATACCACGCCAATAAAATTGTTCGTCTTTTAAAGCAAACCAATCAAACACCAAATTTTCGACTTCTTCGTAGGAACCGAAGTGCTGCTCAGCCAATGCGTGTCCCATCGATGAAAACAAATGGTAGTCGGAAGGAGGTGTGAAACAGATGGAAAACCGAAAAAACGCTTATGAAATTTTGCTTCAAAGACCCTCCATGCATTGTCATGGAGGAAAATTACCTTGCCGTGTCTTCTGGCCAATTCTGGTCGTTTCTCGATCAATGCGTGGTTCAAATTTATCATTTGTTGTCGGTAGCGATCAGTATTAACGGTTTCATCAGGTTTTAGGAGCTCGTGGTACACCACACCTTTCTGGTCCCAAACACACAGCATTGTCTTCTTACCGAATCGATGTTGATGGTTGTCCCGGATTAACCCATGATTTTTTCCGTTTAGGATTCTTAAAATAAATCCATTTTTCATCGCCAGTAACAATCCGATGCAAAACCGATTTTCTTACGGGTCTTTGAAGCAAAATTTCACAAGTGTTTTTTCGGTATTCCATCTGTCTTTCATTCAATTCATGTGGCACCCATTTTTCCACACTTTTGGATCTTTCCCATAGCTTTTAAACGGTCAGAAATTGTTTTTGACTCAAAGTGTCATCTCCATCCAATATCGTTTGCAATTCGGCGTCTTCAAACTTTTTTGGTGGTCTTCCACGTTCTTCATTTCTCACATCAAAATCATTATTTCTGAACCGTTGAAACCATCTTTTGCATGTTGCTTCTGATAGAGCATGATCAGCATATGCCTCGACAAGCATTCGATGCGACTGTGAAGCACTTTTCTTCAAATGGAAACAAAAAATTAATGCTTTCCGCAAATCATCACTTTCTGGTACGAAATTCGACATTTTTAACACGCTGAATAAATATGATTTTGTCTGTTCAATGACTTGATGTATACTAAATATTTTTCACATATGTCATAGCAAACAAACAAAAAAAAATAAGGGCTCGTTCACAACAAATGTTCCCTATCGAGACATTTGTATCTTGACGCTCACTTCTTCTTCTTCTTCTTCTTGTGGCGCTACAGTCCGGGGTGAACCTGGGCCTCGGTCAACAATCCTCTCCAGCTGGCACGTTCTTTAGCCAGCTGCCTCCAATTTCGCACTCCAAGTTGGTTGAGGTCTTTTTCCACTTGAGTGCGCCATCGGGTTCGTGGTCGTCCTCTATTGCGTTGTCCCACTGGCTCGGAGTCGAAGACTCTTCGGGCTGGAGCAGTGTTGTCCATGCGCTCTACATGGCCTAGCCATCTTAGGCGTTGAATCCGTAGACGCCTGACTAGACTCATGTCGCTGTACAGCCCGTACAGTTCGTGGTTGAATCTCCTTCTCCAAGAACCTTCAACGCAAACAGGACCGAAGATTGAACGCAGAACTTTTCTCTCGAAGAGACCAAGTGCGTCTTCATCCGCTCTTGAGATAGTCCAGCTTCCGCGCCATACAGCAGGACAGGGATGATCAAGGTCTTATATAACGTGAGCTTGGTCTTTCGAGAGAGGGCTCTACTACTCAATTGCGTCTTGAGCCCAAAGAAACAGCGTTGGCAAGAGTTATTCTGCGTTTAATCTCGGTACTGATGTTCTTCGCACTATTTACTTGGGAGCCAAGGTAGATACCTCGAAGTTGTAGCTGCCTATGGTGACGTTCTGACCGAGTCGTCGATGTTGTGTGTCCTTTCTTGATGACAGCATATACTTTGTTTTGGCCTCATTCACCGCTAAACCCATTTTTGCCGCCTCCGTCTCAATACAAGCAAACGCTTCATTGACGGCTCGCTGAGTTCGGCCAATCACGTCAATATCGTCCGCGTATGCTAGCAGAGCTTGACGCTCACTTCAAACCGATATTTTCGGAGATCACACCTGCCACCCACAACGCATTTGATAATCGACATACCAACCACACACGCCATAGCGATCCCATATCTCAGTTTGCATCATGGTAAATAGCAGATCAAATTACGAAATTCCTCCAAATACCTCAAAAACAATAACGACACTCAGCACTCACATCACATCACATCAAAGCCGCCCAAGATCTCCTCCGCACATGTGTTCAACTCCAAGCATAAACCCAAGATCGCCCACCACATCAGTTGTCAGATATGATGAATCTCAAACAAACCGCTAGACATTGAATGCAAAACATTCCGCACAACAAAAATATTTATGCACATACTCAAAGCCCGGCCACCTGAGCCACATCTGACATGACTGCAAACAACAATCGCCATTAACTATGGGCGTGTTCACATTGTACGCCACGAACATTTAATTCAATTCAAAGCATACGAGTGTTTGGTGTTTGAAAGAAAAACACCACACCTTGCATCTAATCCAGCGGTCTAATGTTTTCTCTTTGCAGTCGATTACCTAAGATTGCACATTCCGTTCGGTAAGGACCATAGGTGAATTCCCCAATTCGAAATCTGTTCACTGAATGAATTCTTCAGCATTCCACATCACTGGGGACCATTAGTCAAACCACGCATAGCACCAATCGTAATTCTAGCGCTATTACAAAATCCCATTACACGAGCGCCTTCAAATGAAGACATCTTCGTAGCAATTCCGTCGCCATTAGCATGGCCAACGCCGCCATCTACTCCTGAGCTAATCAGCATCAGCATCACGATCAACCATGCGAGTGGAGTTTCTTTTCGTGAAGAAAAAAGTAAAAGTTACTTAAAAATCCATCATTACCCGGCGGATGATCGAGGGCATGCTAGTCGATGGGATTGACTCATTGTCCGACAGGCCGGTGAGGCGAAAACGAGAGATATACGATTCTGATCGTACAAAGCCAGCCAGATAGTCAGCACCTGATCGGAACACAAAATTGCCTCCCGAAGAATCATCATCATCAGCTTCCTCCTCTACCGCTTCGCACTCTCTCTCTCTGCCTGGGACGGTGCCTCTCCCGCATTGTACCGTGCCGGACAAGTCGATCGCATGTGTTCCCGCCGGACGTGGATGAAATTTGTGATCATCGCCGCCGTACGATCAGAAGTTTCACCAAAGGTCCAACCTGACAGCGGACACTCGTCGTCGCATGGTCACTTTTCCCTAAGAAAGGAAACTCCGGCGGTTTTCCCATGCCGCAGTCGTGAAGAAACTCTTCTTCAACGTGTTTAACCTTTGGGAGCCGGAGTCAGGTCAAAGTCATGTTTTTGGCTCGTTTCTTGCGCTTGGTTAGAAATTCAAAAAATGTTTTCACATTAAATGCACTTAGTCATCGTGCCACCGACTCTCCCGGCTGGCAAGGCAGATCGTTTTCTTTGGCACAAGCGTCCAAGTGCAAGTTCGTCGAGACAGCAGCTGCTGCCGGCGATGGCGACGGCGATTTATTGTAAGGCGATAGATTCCGTTTCCCTCCATTTGAATTCTCTGCGCTTTTCACACGTGATAATTTTCCAAGAAATGCCTGCTTATGCGCAGCGAATGTTGATCTGCTCGTGCCGCTGCTGAGTTGTATAACTGAGAGAAAGGGAAAATGGTAGCGCTATGGACTGAGTGTTGAGTGTGTCTTGAATTTCGCCGAGGCCCAGCATGCAAAACCATGAAGAATTAGTTCGGCACGCAAAACACGATCGCAAAGTGATTTAATTTTTCCCCGCAGTTAGATGCGTGTTTGTTTTGCTTCAGTTTCACGGCCTAACCTTAGTTAGGCTCGAAAGCGGAACTCATGCGACAGTTGATGCGGCCACAGAAGGTCAGAAAGGAAACTCAAAGAAAGTCGTCTGAAGACTTGGCAACTGATTCGATGAAAGTAGCCGTTCGTGAGTGTCCTCCCCGGCTCGAGTGTTCAACTATTTAGTGGCCACCTGACCTCTCACACTCCAACACCATGTTCTGAGAACTAGTCCAAGGCGTGCTTTTAAATATTAAATGGCCAGACATTATTTTAAACGTCATTGCCATATGTCACTGCTAATCGCCCGAGAATACTTTACGTTGAACAGCGAATAAATTCAATGAAGCAACGTACGTGCTTTAAACTCGTTCACATCTCTCCGATTAGCATGTTGACGGAGCTCAAGTTTGTCAGCTCGAAATGTCAGACTCAACGCCTTGACTACCGAGCCGCGCATAAATCTGCGCCGACACTTCCCTCACTCACTGCACACAGCTTGTGCATGCAAAATGTTCACAAGCAAAATTCTTGTCGCAAATTACGCCCCTCCCGTGGGGTGGGAAGGCAAAAGAGTCATCAGCAAGAGTTTCAATGCCTCTCTGCGACCGTCGCGTCGCGTTCTTGATTACGAAACATTGTTAAGCCAGGTGGATCTATGCGACAAGTTCAGCATGCACACAGTTCAATGCACAGAAGTTGACAAGCTCGATGTCACAATTAATCAGACGCTTGTCATGGCGGCCGAGAGCCGCCGCAAAATCCAGAAAATCCATGCTAAACTGTCCCCTCGACTCTTGTCGAGCTCTCATCAATCAGAAAACCACATGACAAACAATAACACCACCACCGCCACCTTCACCACCACCGTCGCCGTCACCAGCACCAGCGCCAATCAGCAACAACAAGTTGTCTGCTATGCGACTCATGTCGCACGTCTGGAATTCGTACGATGGAATGTTGCTCCAAGGAGAACAAGTTGCTGTGCACGGTCTAACAATCCGATTGCCAACATTGATGGACCTATCAGCAGAGCAGCAGAGAGAAGGCTCGGCGGCTGAAGGAAACGCTCGTGTATTCGACCATCGAGTGATGCAGTGCCTGCTCATCGCTGCTGCCACTCCTCCTACAAAGTGCCATTAGAGAGATCGTCTGTGGATACTTAGCTCTCGAAATGCTTACACATTCCTCATCGCCGACTTGGCCTGCGCTCGACTGCGCAGTTGTGAGGAGAAATTTCGCGCTGGCCAAATGTCAAGACGGGGTGCGAGCTTGCAAATGTTACACCAGCATAAATTGAGACTCGTGTGCAATGCAAGCTTTTGAGTATCAAAATATTGGCATTGTAATTATTGAAATCGTTATTCAGATGAGTGCACGTGGGCGGTCGTTGATGAATAATCATTTGGGTTCGTGCCTGCTGTGTCTGGTGGCAGTCAACGTGATGTGTGTGGCTATGAAATGTTTGGAGAACAACTTTTATCTTGTCTCTTGGGTATTTTTTATTTCTGTATGTCACAGTTTGAGCTTGTCATATTTACTGAATACTTCAACGTTTTCTGGTTAAGATTCAAGCGGCACTTATTTGCAGTCGGTATACAGAGTTGGTGCTTAGGCTATCACTTTCAAGTATTCAAGTGGGATAATACAAGTTGTATGCATTTTTAAGATGTCACAAGATTCAAGTTATTTAAAGCAGCTGATCTGCTGATACTACTACTACTTATCATGAAGGGTCTGAGCCTGAGCAATTGCTGCCTTCCATCGGTGACGGTCCTGGGCGCGCTGCTTCCAGTCATCAAGGCCAAGCTGTCTTGCATCCTTCGGTCTTCCTCTCCTTCTCGAACCAGGAGGCTCGGATTCGAAAACCCTCTTTGCTGGAGCGTTGTTGTCCATTCGCTCGATGTGGCCGAGCCAGTGTAGTCGACGGATTTTTGCCTTCCGGACTACATCCACATCCTTGTACAGCTCGTAGAGTTCACGGTTGTGTCTTCTCCTCCATTCGCCTTCCTCGCAGACGGGACCATATATCCGACGCAGAATTTTTCTTTCGAAGTCACCAAGAATCAGCTCTGCAGCCTTACTTAATGTCCAGCTTTCGGCTCCATAAAGTAGGACAGGCAGGATAAGGGTTTTGCAGAGCATGACTTTGGTCCTTCGAGTCAGGGGTTTCGAGCCCAGTTGTTTTGACAGACCGAAGTAGCATCGGTTGCCAAGGGCGATTCTACATCGGATCTCCTCTACGATGTCATTCGTGGAGTTTACATTTGCCCCGAGGTAGATAAACTCCTCTACTACCTCGAAATTGTAGCTGTCGATTGTGACGTTTTGGCCTAGGTGGTGTGCGGCGGATCGTTTTTTGCTCGACAGCATATATTTTGTTTTGTCCTCGTTGACCTTAAGACCAGCTCGTTTCGTCTGTTCCTCAATTGCCGTGAAAACTTCCACTATGGCACGTTGGGACCGCGCGATATTGTCGATGTCATCAGCGTATCCCATCAGCTGGACTGACTTGTAGAAGATAGTGCCTTCCGTGTTGACTTTTGCCCGCCGCACTATCTTCTCCAGTACCAAATTGTTTAAACCACACGACAGCGCATCTCCTTGCCGATATCCGGTGCAGGTTTCGAACGGTTTAAAGGTTTTTGAACCGAACTGCACTGTGCAGTTCGCGTATGTGTTAGCGTGGTGCGACACAACCGGATCAGTTTTCCCGGGATCCCGAATTCGGCCATCGCTTCGTATAGCTCCTTGCGATGAATGCTGTCGTATGCGGCTTTAAAATCAATGAACAGATGGTGAGTATCGATTTGAAACTCGCTGGTCTTCTTCAGGATGTGCTTTAGTGTTAAGATTTGGTCTATAGTCGATTTGCCGGGCCGGAAGCCGCACTGGTACGTGCCGATTAGTGCGGTGCAAAACGGCTTTAGACGTTCACACAGTACGCTGGATAGGATCTTGTAGGCGACGTTGAGTAGGGATATACCTCTATAGTTATTGCAGTAGGTAAGATCGCCTTTTTTGTGGATGGGGCATATGGAGCTGATATTCCAGTCGTCAGGCATGCTTTCATCTTCCCAAATTCGGCAAATGATTTGGTGCATGCTCCCTACCATTACATTGTCCCCAGCTTTGAAAAGCTCCGATGGTAAGCCATCTGAGCCTGCGGCTTTGTTGTTCTTCAGCCTTTTAATGGCTGTACCGACTTCTTCAAAGCTATGTGGGAGGAATACTTCGTATGTCGACCCCAATGCTGTGCTGCCCACGCCCCTGGTGTGTGTACGACATAAATATTTTTTCACGTCCCTACCTCTTTTGAGTCACTGACAATGCTCGCAAAGCTTCTCAAAATTTGCCTTTCGGAGTCGGCATAAAACGTTAGTTCCCTTCTACTCGTAGGAGATCAATAGCACAGAAGGAGTAGTTGTTGAGAAGGTAGGCCCTGACCATCTACGGGCTGTCCCGCCATCCATATGTGTTGCTATAGAAGGCTTGATAATGTTCTGTAAGATATGAAGATCCAGAAATGGGGCTTGTTGACTTCATTGCAACCATCAATTTAAGCCATTATGATTTGCTTAGCAATATATGATCGCCATGATCTCCTCTTGTTCAGGCAATCTTTTGTTTTTTCATCTCCTCGCCTTACTCGTGATGTGGGTGTCTCACATGAGTGTCAAAGGAAGAGACCTTCATCTTTACCCCGTCTCTGGACGGCTAAATTTGTTAAACCTTTTCCAGACAGTATTACTGTTTTAGAATTGTCGCAAGCTCATATAGGACGGGCCGTGAACATTATTTTTATAGTACTAGAAATGGAACTTCTACGCCGCGCCTTAGGTTCAAGTGCATAAGAGTAAATGCACAGACTCATAACGCTACGTCCGGAATGTAGCCAAAATTCGTTTCAAAAGCATCCGGAAGCGTAGGATTTAATGCGTTTCCTCCTCCACGCAGTAAACATTTCTGTCGGCCTTCTTATTCTCAGGACAAATCATATCGCATCTATTCCTTTATTTTTACAATCCTTGTGTGTAAACATCAAAACAAATGCGTGATCAATCACCGCCTTCTCGGCCAGTGTCAACAACGATCGACACTCAATTACAAACGTCTAAATAACGCCAAAGCAATGGAGTGCCACTTAGTCACTAAGAACCTTCGGCGATAAGAACGCAATAATCGCTACGCAAGTACATCCGCTGCAAACAACCAAACCAAATCAGTTGTTCATCCTTGTGTTACAAAGAACTTGTCATTGACTGCCTTCATGACTCACGCGAAGAGGAATGCCGCCCAACTCAACTTAAGTGGGTGATAATTTCGTAAAAAAACAATTCGCTTGCCTTAATTGGATAACTCCCTGATAACAAGCACCGCGGAATTACATCACATTCACCGTCTGTCTGTGTGTAATCGGCGCTGGCGACGGTATCGATCGTTTCCCAATATTTAGCTGATAAATTGATTGCACTGCACGCTGCCACCTTGTGGGACACAGATAGCTTTCACGTTGCCTTGATCGTTAAAGAAACATCTAGCCCCATGAGCATTGTAAGCCACAAATGTGAATCGACCGCAGCTGGTAAGATACACACACACACACATTCCGCGGTCCACCGGCGAAGGCCGGGAGCATACATTTAACAAAAATGTAAACATTGGCTCATACATACGGTAATTTTCCGACTAATGGCCAGATAACATTATGCATGAACTAACATCGGAGATTGAATGCATTCCGTGTTCGTAGGGCGAGCGCAGATAAAACTTATACCTGATGGTGAGCGATAGAGTGGATGTCATGAGCACCACTGACAAGTGGACGAACTTGATGCGCAAAGTGAGGAAGCTCCGCACCCAGAAGGCTCGACGCTCTCCATCTCGTAATTAATGGCGTTAACGTTCATAAAAACGATCCCCATTCCTAAGCGCGCGCCCCCCCTTCAGCTCAAGTGCTTACACATACTTGATATCGGAGTGTGGAGCCCCTTAAGACGAAGCGTCAAAGTGTACTTTGTGGCTAACATCTCACTCAAAATGGGATCACAGTAATAAACACTGATTGCAGATGCGTTATAAAACACGAGATTCATCTTTCCCAGTGAAGAAACGCAAAGAAACGCTCCGACGATAAGAATCCAGCAGCCCAGACCTCCAACACTTCGAAGCGTTGCGTTGCGTTGGCTCCACGCAAAGAAAAATTAATAAAAGCGGGAAAATGAATATGTCTGTGCGGGTATGTGTTACCAGTTTTATGGGTTGATCCAAGCACGAGGTGTATCTGAGATGCCGTGCCCGTGTGGAAATTACAAATAATTACTGCGGATCGTTGGAATGGGGAATTGGAGCACATAATGGCTTCAAATTTGGAAATTAGCACTAGAAAACGTTAATAGGCGGATGTGTGTTGATGATAACAGATTGGGTGTGTTCAGAGATTGAACACCCACGCAAAATGAAATTGAGGAGTGTTACAACTTACACACGAGATGGATGCAATAAGCTTGATAGCGTTTTGTTCATTTTGACACATTCATACACGATGTCTACACTTTTGGAGAGATATAGTCACGAGTGCTATTCAAGCAGAGGGTTAATCTTTAAGAATGAAGAGCATTGTTTTCGATGCAAATAAATACAAAACTCCCACGTCGCGTAGCTCTGATTGAATAGATTCATAGACCAACGTGAATAATTCTCAGCCAAACCTCCCCGGAATCATTGGCAATGCTTGGAGACTGTATGCAAGTGTCTTGAATAAACTTCTCAACCTTCGATGTTCGGAGTCGTGAGGAAACAATAGTGAACAACACGAGTGGTTGCTGTGGAAGCTAAGTCCAGACCCGCCTCCAAGTTCACGCTACACTCTGTATGATTTTGTAGTCTAACACTCAAAGTTTAACCCATGGCCACATTAAATCCAGAGCTTACTTACTTACTTAAGGTGGCGCTACAGTCCGGGGTAGACCTGGGCCTCAACTAACAAGCGTCTCCAGCCAGCTCGATCTTTAGCCAGCTGTCTCCAGTTTCGCGCGCGTAGTTGGTTGAGGTCCCTTTCCACTTGCGTGCGCCACCTGAGTCGCGGTCTTCCTCTACTGCGCCGTCCCTCGGGGTGGATTCGAAGACTTTTTGGGGCCGGAGCATTGGTTTCCATCCGCTCTACATGACCTAGCCATCTCAAACGTTAGATCTTCACTCTTCTGGCTAAGTCGCTGTCGCTGAACAGCCCGTATAGTTCGTCGTTGCATCTCCTCCTCCACTCACCATCTATGCAGAGGGGACCGAAAATCTCCCGAAGAATTTTGCTCTCGAAGCAACCAAGAGCTGCTTCATCCGCTTTTGACAGAGTCCATGCCTTCGCACCTCCAGGACTGGGACGATTAAGGTCTTGTAAAGCTTGGTTGTTCGAGAGAGGGCTTTGTTTACCAATTGCTTTCTTAGCCCAAAGAAGCACCGATTGGCAAGAGTTATTCTACGTTTGATTTCAGCGCTGCTGTCGTTGTCTGAGTTGATAGCGGTTCCTAGGTAGACAACGTTTTTAACTACCTCAAAGTTATATCTGTCTGCCGTGACGTTCTGACCGAGACGTCGGTGTTGGGTGGTGCTAATCTTGAGAATAATCAAAGTTTACCCACCAAATCCAGAGCGGATCTTGCACTCCAATTCGTCATCCACATCCTGCGTGAATGTAAATATTGTTACATCACACGACCAACATCAAATGTGTGGGATGACAGCACACCAAACACACCTCTCAATGACTGCGACGTGGATGGTAGACGGTGATACGATGACGTTACCAAGAAAGCATCAACATGAATGCAACAGAATGCAATGACAAAAGAAACTCCACTCGATTGACCGCGGAAAATCTCTAGGGGCACTAAACTACCGACATAAACGTCAACTCTGAGATATAAATTCACCGTCAAACTCCTTTCCCGGCTGCAAATGCCGCTGCTTGTGCCATTGCTAATGCCGCCACCGCCACTACCACCACCACCAACACTGCATCCATCCGACGGTGCTGCAGCCACAAGTTTTCCCAGAGACATTTACGAAACCTTTCCAACACAGTACAGCAGCTGTGCCCCCAAGGTTGGTTCCGGCCACGAGAGGGGATCAACTCCATTTTTTTTTGTCTTTCCAATATTGTCTCCCCTTCTACACGGTGTCTATGCTTCTATGGCCCTTGTGTGCTTTGTTTCTGTTTGTTTGGTCGTGATATGAAGAACTCTTAGAAGTTGAAGTGTCAACAACCTTTTTGTTGCTCGGCTCAGTGGTGTGCTAAGCCAGTGTTCAGTGTACCCCACCCCCACTGTATTAGAAGCATAATATACGAGTATCCACACCAGGTGAGGTTGGGCACCCCGTCAAAGGGTACCCATCGGTGGCTGTGTTCGTATCGTTTAGTTTAATGCCAATAAGGTATCTATTGGTGCTGCACACAAAAACGCGGTGACTGTGTAGCCGTGAGTATGCACGCGCGCACACACATGCAGCGGCTGTGTGTTCTGAGGGCCGCGGCCGGTGCCGTTTTGAATCAAACTCAGCCCCGTATGCAGTGAGTTACAACTTCGAGTTCCTGCCCACGTAATTAAGCGCTGACTTGAATTGCTTAGACTCTGTAGTTGGCCCGAACAAATGCGAGGCAATGATGCCGACAGTTCTCGGGATTTGCGTCGGTCATGAATATTGAATTCGTTGTGCGAGCGGGAGCGGGTGGCTGGGGCTTGGCGGTATGTAACAGAAACTCCGATGATGAGTTCGAGCAGATCGCGTGGGAAGGGTACATTTGAGCGCTCCATGGGAAAAGAGCTATCAACACTCTTGAGTGAAATGTAATCCACTGTAAATGAGCCGTTGTTTACTACTTGGTTTTTCTGTCCTCCATTGCACGATTAAATGTGCGTACAAGACGTTTGAATGGGGGAACGTCGTCGAACAATCCATCGCCACATCGAGCATGACGTTAGCTAACGTTTGGCTGGAGTTCAACTCTCATCTTCATTATTTTCCAACAGTATTCACATAAACTTTACCTTCATTCTCCTTGCAGGGATCTGATCCTCGAGCGGCCACATGTCGAGGTAAACTTCAAACACGACGTTGCAAGCTAAATCAGGAGATCAACAAAGAGTTACGATTACGTGCCGGAGCCGAAAATCTATTCAAGGTAAGAAGTTGAAATCTTTATTGCCCCATTCACCCGGTAAGTTGCCACCGTAAAGTCCTCGCAAGTCAATTAAAACGAAACCGAAACAAACAAACAAACTTGAGTTGGCGTGACGTTCTCATTTGAATTCTTTACATTTCAGGCAACCACAAATCGGAAGCTCCGCGACACAGTCGCTCTCGAGCTCAGCTTTGTCAACTCGAACCTCCAACTGCTTAAGGAACAATTAGCCGAGCTAAACTCATCGGTGGAAGTGTACCAAAATGATAGGTGAGTACACGCCGGGATCCACCCAACAGGGGGGGAGGGCTATTTAAAATTCCACAGAAAGCAGACCACAAATATCGCAATCGGAATGCCATTGCCGGAGTTGGCGACAATGTTCCTTTCGCAGCGCAGCTCACGTGCGTCCACCCATTATCTGGATAAGGAAAATTTAAATAAATACCAATTGACCCTTGTGTGCGATGGAACGATGGTGCACGGTGTAGCACTACGGCCAGCTCTAGTGTGCGATTGTCGTCGTTGATGTTGTAAATTTAATTTAAAATAAATACTCCTCGATCCGCACAATTATCCTCGTCGTAAGCAGTCAACTACAGGAGGGTCCTTCTCAGATCGAGTGTACCCAATTATTTTTCAACTTTCCGCAGCCGCCCGTGCGGTCGATGCGGCCAAGCCAAAAGTTGTCGTCTGCGGTGTTGTCGTTGCGGCTTCAGCTGCTGTCGCAGAGAACGGTTATCCGCGCGACGCTGCTCAGCTAGTAGAACGATATTGTAGTACCTACGATAGACGTGTTATGTAAATTTCCTTTAATGATCACTCCATGCGGAGACGCGAAGAAGCACAGCACAGACACTGTGGTCTGTTGATGGCCCAGCCGTGTATCGCAGCTCCAAGGTATAGGTACTCTTTCGTGGATTCATTTAAAATGCATGAAATGACATGGTCTACGTGTGATGGCATTAATTCAGTTCCATTGCATACAGAGTGATCATCATGCCGAGATATTCTGCCGTCTGTTGTGCTGTGCTCCTCCGCACTGGTGTGTCTCGTTCTCTGTTCTCTGTGTGTGTGTTGTCGTCGAGAAGACACACATTCTGTCCGCCGAAGAGAGAGGAAGCCGGCAGGCAGGTCGCAGGAGTTGCATGACTGTCTGCCATGGATATTCTTAGAACTCATTCCCGATAGCTTGACGTTTCACAGAACTGCATAGAAGTAAGCTTATCAACGAGATGGTACTTTATGAGTTTTTGTCAAATCGTTATTTCGTGAATTTCAATGACTTTTATTTACGGAACCGCGATCAGTTCAGGCATGTTTCATGGGAACTGCATGCATTGTCAAGACCATTTAACCATCAATTTCCCTGCACAACATCAACTCCGTCACAGTTTCGTCATTGCGGCAACAATCAACAAGCCGAGAGACCACCCGGCCAATAGATCAGTTCCTTCAGTGCCTTCGGTTTCAAGTCGGAGTACAAATGTGCGTCCATGACTTGCCTTCTTATTTCTCCCTCGAAGCACTTCAAATTCTATTTCAGATTCAGCAGTAAAGAGAGTGTAACGTAACAAGCAATCACTGGCCACACCGCTAGAATCTCAATTGGGTTAAGCCCAAAGCGAAGCAAATCCAAACAAAAAGCTACGCATAAATCTCACGTGAGGTAATTCTCAGCCATAAGCCCCTAAATAGGTCAATTCATTCTGCTTCTGCTTCGCACTTCTTTTACGAGTTTTGCAAGTCCCGTAAATCCGTACCGAAGAATGATGAAGAACTGTGCCCCTAGCGAGTGGCGCATTCCTAGACGAGCCCACTTCAGGAATTATGGCTCAAAACATCGCGCGGACGCACACAGAACACAGCTGACAGGACAGATGACAGATTGACACTAATTCGATTCACGAGAAAAGCATCCGATTATCGGAAGATGCGCCACACCCGATTCAAAGCACTCCTTTTTTCGCGTGACAGCCCGTCTCGACCTCTCCCTGAAAAAACGTTAAGTGAAATCGATTTGTTAAATTCATCTCACTCCGCCCAAAAAGACAGAAAAAAATCCAAAGCCCCCCTCTCATGTGCGTTTGTACAAATCGGCTTAAAGCAATTGATTTGATTCTCGAACGCCCAGGCGGCTGCTTAGCCAGAGGAATGAATCAATTCAGATTGAAATTACCCTCAGTAGTACATGTCTAATTGTGCAGCGATTCGCTGAACCTGCTGTTCACTCACTACGACGACGACGACGACGACTGATTTTATGTTGTGACGAGGGATGGCATTTTAATTGTTGCCAATCGAAATGGTCGATTGGTTTCTGCGTTGTGCGCGTAAACAAATTACCTCATTCCGGCCGAGCCCGACCCTTCCCCGACCCTAACGAGCTCTGGCAAACAGAATTCTTGAATTTTTGCACGTTCCGCGCTAAAGAGATTTATTCGCCATTGGAGTGTTCTATTTCATGAATTACAATTAGACGGAGCGATTAGATGTGCAGCCTTTATTGCTGTGCACGTACAGATTCGCGAGGGAAGATAGCAGAACCTGATAAAGATGCGACTCGGACGAGAGATTCAATTGGTGAATCGTTAAGCACCCTAAGGGTATAAGCGGCTGTGTTGCAAATCAGTGTTGCAAATCAAGTGGCGCCTGAAAACTGTGCTGTCAGAACTGTGTTCGCTGACGCAAGAGAGATGGCGTCAAGTATGGAGATGATGTTGTTATGCAGACCCGGCTGAGTTCCTTCAGGCGGATGCAATTGAAATGCTGGCGTTGCTGTGATGTTAAAATTGCGAATGTAAAAGCAGGCGGAGCATCAAAGAGGCGAAAACAGATCTTACCGATCTTACCGATAGGCAGTGGTTCCTTTCTAGGGAGGTGATGGAAACGAATGTACGGGTCTGCATCGCGACCTTGATTACATGAGTTTGGGCACACCAATCGGCGTTTGGCACTTGAGACATCGAGCTGTGTAGTGGACCATTTTTATGCGATATCTTCTCAATAATGTCTTCATAGTAATTGAATAATATCCACTTGTACACATGTTGATGTAAAATTATTTTTGGGAGAAGCATTCGAGATTAAAGTCAGACGGACCGTCTGCAGGACTCTTTAGAGCAGCTGTAGATGAGCTGGTAGGGTGCATGCAGCACGAATGCAATCTTATTATTGTTTGTCCGATCCACAAGAAAGGAGACCCCTTCAATTGCGCCAATAATCGATGGATAAGTCTTCTAAACATCGCAAATAAGATCTTTTCCGCAGTTTTGAGTGAACGCCTGAAACCATTCATCAACAAGCAGGTCCTTATCGGTGCAGTTTCAGGCCTGGAAAGTCAAACATCGGTCAAATCTTTGCATTACGGCAGATCCTCAAAAAAGATGCAGATCGACACCCACCACCTCTTTGTCGACTTTAAGGCCGCAAGTGACAGTGTGCATGGTGGGGCCGGTGGCGTTGTGGGTATGTGCGTCGACCCCAACCTCGACGTCGTAGGTTCGATTCCAGCTCTGAGCGACCAAAATATTTTCCACGACCCCACCTCTTTCGAGTCACTGACAATGCTCAAAGAGTATTTCCTGTCTAGAAAAAGCTCCTCGAACTTGGCCGTTCGGAGTCGGCATAAAACTGTAGGTCCCTTCCACTCGTGTGAGAACAATAGCACGCACAGCACGAGTGGTTGCTGAGAAGCTAGGCCCTGGCCCTCTATGGGCTGTAGCGCCACCCATATTATTATTATTATGTGACAGTGTGCATAAAGACAAGCCATACAACGTCGTGTCTAGTTTTGACATTCCTGCTAAACTCGTCAGGTTATGCAGGATGACCATGAAGAACTCTCGCTGCTCCATCAAGGTCGGTAACGAACTCACCGAAAAAAAAGGTTTTAGGCAAGACGACGCGCTGTCATGTGATTTGTTCAACATCGTATTTGAGAAGGTCGTGCGAAATTCCATCGCCAACTCAAGAATCACGATTTTCCAAAAATCCGTGCAATTGCTAGCATACGCGGAAGACATAAACGCGATTGGTCGAACACAGTTTCCCGTCAATGCAGCGTTTGAAGCGAAAAATGGGTTTAGCGGTGAATGAGAGTAAACCGAAGTACATGTTGTCATCAAGAAGGGACACGCCGTATCGACGATTCGGTCGGAACGTCGTCAGCTAGAACTTCGAGGTGGTAAAGGATTTCATCTACCTTGACTCCCAGGTTAATAGTACGAACAACATCAGTACCGAGATTGAACGCAGAAAAACTCTTGCAAACCGATGTTTCTTTCTTTGCAATTGTGTAGTAGAGCCCTCTCTCGAAGGACCAAGCTGTGATTATATAAGACCCTGATCATCCCTTTCCTGCTCTATGTCCCGGAAGCCTGGACTATCTCAAGAGCAGATGAAAAAGCCCGTGGTCTTTTCAAAAGAAAAGATCTGCGTTCAATCTTTGGTCCTGTTTGTGTTGATGGTTTCTGGAAAAAAAGGTTCAACCACGAACTGTACCGGATGTACAGCGATATGAGTCTGGCTGTCTGCAGATTTAACTAACTTGGCGTGCGAAATTGGAGGCAGCTGGCTAAGAATCGTGCCAGATGGAGGAGTTTGTTGGCTGAGCGCCATAAGAATTCAATTGCCACCTGGAAATTCAGTCTAACTAGACTTTTCTGTGGATTTTCGATGAGCCCCCATATATCTTAAATTTTTGGAAATCGTAAGCTCTTACCGCGATACATTTTGAAGAACAGGTGCAGCATGCATCAAATCACGGTAAGGAGTAGCGCTAGAGTGAAACTTTTTCAAAACTGCTACTGGCGACGAGAGCGCGTTAGACAGCTATGACGTGGAAGTGAGGTACTTTCTGACCAATCTCAGTCATTCGCTTCTTAGGATAAAATGTCACATTAGACAGTAACAGTATTGACGCAGTTAAAAAGTTTGCTGTGATGTGCTCATTCCACATGTGCTCTGCCAACATCAGAGTATCACTAAAATGTGACAATATATTAAAAGAAAAAATGAAGGCTTTTCGTGCTTCAAGGCATAAGTTTGGTCGTAAGATTAGACTGTCCATGTGTTTTATCAATTCCTGATCATGAGCTAAGAATAATTCGAAACCTTTTCCTACACCTCGATGAAATGCCACTTCAAGACCTTAACTTAGCAGCAGCACAATTGCGTTCCTCATTATTACTCAAAAATCAACGCCGATATCAACCGAATAGCTTACACTGCAATTAGTGTAATGTCACAAACATCATAACACTTTTATTGCTCTCTACAAAACACCTTTCTTATTACATCTAAACTACAAGACCCACAGCTGCATTCCCCAATCGATTTGAATCGCATGATCGACTTTCAAAAAAACATATTCGCTTAAACAAAGACCACTAAAGACTAGTATCGCTCGAGTCAGGTGATTGCATTCCACATCTTTAGCACGTTCTATGGTTCCACCTAGTTTTTGTGCTGCATTACTACTGCCCCGAGCATAGCTTCAATTCTCGTGGGGACCGGGAGCCGCCGTTATCGGCATCGCGGTAACCGCGAGCCCAATGCAAAGCCAATCTCATTTCCCAGTCTGAAATCAGACATAATTCTGTTTTGTATTGTATCGTTTTTTTACCGGTTGCCGGTTCCAGTTGGCTGCCATATTTCGCGCTTGACCGTGCGATTAAGAGGAAAATAAATAAAAAATATATTGGACATTGGACAAAGCAGCAGATAGGTATCAGTGTGTGTGTGCTGTGGAGGAGATTGATAAGTGTTTTTTTTTTCTTGCTTGTACATGGAGCATGTTTTTCTAACTACATATTTTGACCACTAAATAGTGCGCAGTTGTTCATTTCACTAGACGCTGAAGTAGCTGAGCTGTCAGATCCTTCTTTGGTAGCGCAGAAAATGTTGATTGCCTTTGAAGAGATTTGGTCTCCAAGTCTGTATCCCAGGAATGTGCTAAGTTGCTGTTTTGTTTCTTGAGAGGAATTTGACAGGAGATCGATTGGACATGCTATTGACGGTGTTACACTTCCAAATCAGGATGGAATGTGAGGAGATTCTGTAAATATTCTTGTAAATTATTGAGGCAGTAGGAGATTTATGAAACGAGGGTTGATTGTGTATGGATGACATCAAGTTTCTTATGACAAGCGTGATGAAATAGAGAAAATACTTGTCTTGTGGCATCGAACACACACAATGGTCCAGCCAAAAGCAAATTTGATGAGTTCAACAGCCGAACATCGAGATTCAAGTTAAACAAAGGTTTAAAAGAAGTATAAAGCTTGCTTTTCTCGTGCTTGGGAACCTGGGCTGAGACTCAGCGACTGACTGCATAGAGTAGACCCTTAAGCAGAAATAAGTCCTCCACGCGGATAATCTACGATCTACTCTCAAAATCTGCATGTACAGATAAAACAAATAAGGTGACTGATGCTGACTTAGCTCACGTCATTTAAGCCGTCGCAGTACTTCCCGCTTTCATTGAGTGCAAAGATTTTCAAGGCCTTCGCACGAGGATGGTGACAAATACATGTCCCCCGAACTGTGCTTCCATCTTTGAGTAGATCGCAGTGCTACCTTTCAATCGATACCAAATATCTGCCAAAAATACCTTTCTTTCGGAAACATTCTTTTTAATCGAATCGAATGTCATTCTTCTTGCATGGCATGACAGTTCGGAGTAAACTTGAATCTCTAACAAAACCGATTACTGGATTTAATTGCGTACAGCAGGTTGTTAAGGTTAGTAGCGGGCGTCCTCTGTTGCTTTGAACCACAGCCTAGAAGAACTCGAATGAACTCTTCTTCCCAGATTATCGTTCAACATTCTGCAAGACTTTTGCAGGATTGCCTCTTAGATGTTGTCGGAATATACGTTGCACAGAACATCTGTTCGCGTACCATTGACACTTTAAGGTGAGTGCCATAAGGGGCAGATATAATTCCGAGTCTTTGTCGTGCCTTTGGATCCAATCACACCGACAGTGGTTGTTTCCATGGACTCAATACAATAAAAGAATTACGTTCACTAACCAAACTGGTTTCCGTTCACGACTTCAATCACCCATTCCAGCTAAGTGGTCTGGGTAGTGGGTGATAGTACATTGCCCGTGAGCAAATGAAAGCTTTCAAGATCAAACTTCCGAGGAATTCAAGAATGCCGTTTCGTTTGAGGGAAAGATTAATCTTTTAAATTCAATCTGGCCGACAGTGACTGACAAATAACATTAGGCTAGGTTAGGTTCTTGTGATTACCTGACAGACAGCAGAAACTTACTTGTCAGGCAGACGAACCATGAAGGGTCTGAGCCTGAGCAATTGCTGCCTTCCATCGGTGACGGTCCTGGGCACGCTGCTTCCAGTCATCAACGCCAAGCTGTCTTACATCCGCGAAGACTTGGTCCTTGTACCGGAGGTTCGGTCTTCCTCTCCTTCTCGAACCAGGAGGCTCGGATTCGAAGACCCTCTTTGCTGGAGCCTGTTGTCCATTCGCTCGATGTGGCCGAGCCAGTGTAGTCGACGGATTTTTGCCTTCCGGACTACATCCACATCCTTGTACAACTGGTAGAGTTCGCGGTTGTGTCTTCTCCTTCATTCGCCTTCCTCGCAGACGGGACATATGTCCGACGCAGAATTTTTCTTTCGAAGGCACCAAGAATCAGCTCTGCAGCCTTACTTAATGTCCAGCTTTCGGCTCCATAAAGAAGGACTGACAGGATAAGGGTTTTGCAGAGCATGACCTTGGTCCTTCGAGTAAGGAGTTTCGAGCCCAGTTGTTTTGACAGACCGAAGTAGCATCGGTTGCCAAGGGCGATTCTACATCGGATCTCCACTACGATGTCATTCGTGGAGTTTACATTTGCCCCGAGGTAGATAAACTCCTTTCCTTTGGCCTAGGTGGTGTGCGGCGGATCGTTTTCTGCTCGACAGCAAATATTTTGTCTTGTCCTCGTTGACCTTAAGATCAGCTCGTTTCGCCTGCTCCTCAATTACCGTGAAAACTTCCACTATGGCACTTTGGGACCGCGCGATAATGTCGATGTCATCAGCGTATCCCATCAGCTGGACTGACTTGTAGAAGATAGTGCCTTCCGTGTTGACTTTTGCCCGCCGCACTATCTTCTCCAGTACCAAATTGAAGAAATCACACGACAGCGCATCATAAGACAGCAGGAACACATAAGCCAAAATAGGCATGCTTCATGTGGGAGACAAGCATGCATGTCAATTGCGAAGTGTCCTGTGATGACACCGCCTGTTGTTCACTTGAGTCTCATCAAAACTTTTTTGTGGGTTTGTGGGTCAACTCCTATGCACTTCAACCGACTGTGACTAGGTTCTATTCCCAGTGCAACGCAAAGGAAAGTAAACTCTTTCGAGTCAATGACAATGCTCAAAGAGTAATTTTTGCCTAGAAAAAGATGCGCAAACATAGCCGTTCGTCCATTCCAAACGTGGCCCTGTCTGTAGCGCCATCTATGTTATAAAATTGTAATTATAATGCCACACTAATCTTGAGTGTAGTCAAATTGTGTACACAAACACGCGATTCCATGCAACAATTTTCGAACGCTTCTGCTAATTGTTTGCATCCTTGAAAGATAGTAAATTCAAGAGCAATTCAATTGTGAAATGAATCACCTCAGGAGGAAGATGACACTACGCGTGTCTTATAGTGGTTAATAATGTTTTGCTTATTGGTTGAAATTTTGATTCATTCGAGAAGTTCGCGAGACTTGGCTTAAAATTTTTTTTTAAAATAAGCTTACAGATTTGCAAAGAGCGACACCTCTTATTCACTCTTAGGTGTCAGCATTTTTATGCAAATATTTGCTTGCAACGTATTTGTTCCCTTTCATCTTACGTAAATCCCTTTGCCTCGAATGATTAACCGCAACGTGTTACATGCATAGTACCTAATGACACCGACCACCGCTCAGAGAAATGATACACTCAATGCCAAGGTCCTTCTAGACAAAGAAAACCAGTCCCATCAAACAAATCACCGAGTATCTGTGTTCCTAGGTACATATATATATTTAAATTAATCATCTCTTCTGTTGTACACCACCGTGGTAACCAGTGTAAGTGTAGAAAAAACACTAACTCCCAACTCATGATGGATTGATTTTACACTTTATCGGGCAATTACCCATATCTTGTATCTACGTGTATGTCGTGACTAATTATTATTCGCTCGTGTTGGCGATTTATTACTTTTTAACTTAAGTCGGAGTTTCTCTTTTCATGTTTGCCTTTTTTTTCATTTTCTTCTTTTTTTTTGTTGTGATTGCAGCAAAGACAGTGTTATGCCAATGATACCACTTGGACTAAAAGAGACGAAGGAGATCAACTTCTTAGAGCCATTCTCGGATTTCATCCTAGAGCACTACAGCGAGGAACCATCCATGTACACAGACGCGATTGCAGACATAACAGACACCCGCCAGGTATGCATCAATCGAAGTGTGTAAAGCGAGACAAAAATTGACCCTCCTTTCTCCTGGCTAGGCATCGAAGACACCTTCGAGGGATCTGCAAGGAGTTGCTCTACTCTTTCGCTACTACAACCTACTGTACTATGTCGAGAGGAGGTTCTTCCCACCAGACCGAAATCTGGGCGTTTACTTTGAGTGGTACGACTCTTTGACAGGTAAGGATACTTTGTTGCATGGGGAAGACATTGGAGCTAATTTAGCGGCGAGAGACATTTCTCAGGTTCTTTCAACCGGACAACAGCTCAGTTGACTATGCCCTTGACCAGCGACAGATCGCTCTCACAAGACGTTTTGATTTTTGCTTTCAATAAACTTATTCAACACACATCTGTGTTTCTCTTCCTTCCTCTTGTAGGGGTTCCATCGTGTCAACGAACCATTGCCTTCGAGAAAGCCTGCACACTGTTCAACTTGGGAGCTATTTACACACAAATTGGCGCACGTCACGATCGAACCACAGAGAAGGGACTGGATGCAGCTGTTGACAGTTTCCTAAGAGCAGCCGGTATATTCCGTCACATCTACGACACATTCACAAATGCCCCATCGATGGATCTGAAGCCCCAAGTGTTGGATGTTCTAGTTTCCCTGATGCTAGCCCAGGCACGGGAGTGCCTCTTCGAAAAGTTGCAACTTCAAATCGAGTCTCTAGCGCTAACCGATTCCAGTCATGTAAGTCTCAATCATAAGCATCCACCTCAACTCAATTCACACTAACTCATCCCCTTCTCTCGTCATGTGCAGCTATTCAAAGACCTAGCTGGAGAGGCGGCAGAGCTAACCGTGGAATACAATGAGATGCACAAAAACATACAACTGAACGACACCCATACATATCTGCCAGAGTGCTGGGCTGGCTTGGTGCCACTGAAAGCAGAATTCTACAAAGGTGAGTTTAACGAGACTAATTGGCGGTTAAGACAATGCTGAATGGCGGTATTTTTCTCTCAGCACTATCGCATCACTACGAATCGCGAAGCATTGATGCGAATGCAGACAGCACATCATCGCATGGGACCAGTGGGAAGCGCAGTCAAACAACAGCTGAATCATTCATTGGGAATGCGGAGGAGGACGCTGCAAGTAGTAGTCTCTTCGAGGAGAGTAGGAGTTTCAGTGCCGAGAAACGAGCGCACCTCAAAGAATCACTGGCTAGTCACGAGGAGGCGCAGAGACTGCAGCGCATGTGTCGATATTTGAAGGTGAGTCTACCCCACTGATTGTAAGCGTGATGTAATGTTGTGGGATGCCAACCGATGCTCGATACATTGTTGCTTCCCTGGCATTCATGTGCAAACAAACCAACATCTGACCATTTTCTGTGTTTCAGAATAAAACGTCGCTGACGCAGGTGCTAAAAGAAGCCCACTACAAAACCCAGGACGAGTATGAGAAATACGAAGAGGAAAAAATCGAGAAGAGCATCGATGAAGACTACGATTTGATCGACATCGTTGTTGAAGGTAAGACCCCAGACTTGATGCTCAAATCCAACTGCTTCTTATTCATGTTTTCCCCGCTAGCCTGTTCAAAATTCACACTCTCCCTCACCGGACCTGATTTCACATCGTACAAAGTCGAGGACTCCTTCAAACGGCTTGGACCCATTGCCATCTTCTCTGCGCGACGACACTGGACCGCTCCGAGGTGTGTGCGATTGCAAAAGGGCTCCACAGTCTATCGCAACGGCACTGTCTATCATTGCCATTGTCCTGCAACGGAACAGCACGAAGTTGGATGCTCGCTGTACAAAGATGACGTTGAAAGCTTTGGCTTTCATGTGAGAGGAGACGCCCCAGTGATTATTGCCCACGTGGAAATGCATTCACTAGCTGATGTAAGTTACTATGACTTGAAACAGGACAATGACCGACGTACATGGACTTAAGTCAATTTGAACCATCGAACGAATACTCGGTAATGCGAAATGTTTCGTTGAGTTTCATTGGGTTCGATAAATCTTGCTTAAAAAGTGTGACTAATTGGGAGCAAAACTAATTGCGTTCGCAAATACGTAATTTTTATCCGAAATTCGAAACGCTTCGTTGAGTTTCGTTGAGTTCGATCAATTTTGCTTAAAAAGTGAACCTAATTGGGAGCGAAACTAATTGCGATCGCAAATTATACAGAAATGTGAAATGCTTCGTTGAGTTTCGTTGAGTTTGATCAATTTTGCTTAAAAAGTGTAACTAATTGGGAGCGAAACTAATTGCGATCGCAAATAAGTAATTGTTATCCGGAAATGCGAAATGTTTCGTTGAGTTTCGTTGGGTTCGATAAATTTTGCTTAAAAAGTGTAACTAACTGGGAATGAAACTAATTGCGATCGCAAATTATACAGAAATGTGAAATGCTTCGTTCAGTTTCGTTGGGTTCGATAAATTCTGCTCGAAGAGTATAACTAACTGGGAGCAAAAGTAATTTCTATACACGTTCGCATATACGTAGATCTTAGAAGCAAATATAACGAAACTTCCGGCTAGTTTTCGTTCGGTTTTGACATAAGCATAAGTCTACGTACGTTCATAGTGCTTGCTATTTTAAGATTGTCTTACATTTTACTGAACACTGTTTCGTTTAGCTGGGAGGCATTAAAGAAGGCGACTTCATCGTCGAAGTCTCCGGCATCGATGTCAAATGGTACTCCCATCAACAAGTCGTCCGTCTGATCCAATCGGCCGGAACGACCCTTGAATTGAAAGTCATCACACCAATGGACAGAAATTACCTGAAGGTTAGTATCAACATCCTTTCCCCGTCTCACAGACATTTATGTAATACATTCCGTTTTTGTTTTCTTCCAGCCACTTTCGTCAAAGGGATCCATATCAACGCTGTCGGCCGCCAGTTCGTCTGGCGTCTCATCCGGTTCATCCAGTCCAACCGGCACCACAAGTTCAAAACCAAAATTGCGATGCAAAACACCAAAAAGTCGACTGGGCAGCCTCTCGTCGAGCTCATGGAACCCGTTCCGCCGCACTCACAGTCTGGGTAAAATATTTTAGCACAAACAAAAAAAAAAACTCACCCCTTCTCTCTTGTGAGTGTGAATTGATACAGTGGCCATTCTTTTTCAGTTGGATTATTCAATATCAAACTTTCAGCGTAAAACATAGAACTTCTTCCCCCCATCCTCCAAGCTCCCAAAATGTATAGACACTTAAATTAGACGCCCGTAGTTAGTTTTAAATTAAGTCTTATGCTATGCATGCCTATATTTTATTTTATATGCAAAATGTACTCGTTTTATTTTCATTTGTTTTCCACCGGTTGGAAAATTTTCAAATTGTAAAATACCATGTAAACACACAAATAAATGTGGGCTTCCGGAGGTGTAAGAAAGAAAGAGGAGACAGGGTCTTCGAATAAAGCGGAGACAATTATTGATAATTATTTATTTATAACCAATAAACATATACACATACACGTAGGTTTAACTAATGAGCAAATCCCAAATTGTAAATGTATCATATATTTTTGTAATTACGAAACGAGACACAGAATGTGGCGCCATTTTTATTAACCTAAAAACAAAATTCGATGTTAAACACAAATGTAAGCATATGCAAATAAATTTAAATAAATAAACTAAATCATTTCAATAGGCGTTGGTTTTTTCGAAGCATTTAAACGTATCGCGTAGCGTGTCAACGAAAACATTTGTGTGAAAGTTTCCCTCCACCATTCGCATCGTGATAAGGATGTCACAACATTGTGGCGCTCACCGACTAACCTAACAACGTTCACTTGGTAAACAAACAACCCAGAGTGGGGCACAATTTACTCAATGAATTTCCAGTGGTTGTGTCGGTTCAATGTGCGCAGGTCCTACATGAACTCCACAGCCTTCCAGCCAGGTGATGAGGCCCGCCACGAGTGTCGTGTGGTGATAGTCTGTCAGCAGCCACCAAGAGGACGAAGGGGTGCTGTTCGTAATCATTTTTGTCTGCAGAATGTTTGCCTGGATATGAGAAAGCCCGGGAAGGCAAAGGAGGGGTTGAGGCTGAGATCCGCCGCCAATGACGCCGCAGTTGATGTGAAGCGAGGCAAAAAAACCCAATTTCGTCAAGTCCTTGCTTCGGTCGTCCCCCTTTCGAACTGAATAATCATTGAATTATGCAGCAAAGAGATGTTGTTTATCAAATCATTCGTGGAGCATGCTCTTTCCTCCCACTCACTTTACCTGTGACTGTCAAGGGACCGTCGAACTAAATCTTTTCAGGATTTATTATAAATAGAATATTTGGAATTTTGTTTTATTCGGTTCAATAGAATTGACATTTGCACAGATGAAGAGCTACAGACAGGGGGATGTACATGTGGGAGTAGATTTATTGAATATGGATGAGGAACTTTGTTTTTCTTTCCATGAAAGCGGTGTGCACTGACAATTGTATATGAGCACTATGGCGTATACTCGTCACACATTCAAGGGAATACATTTGAGAGGAAAAAAGGACAAACAGCTACCTGATTTCAGTCATGTCTAAACTGATTTTTTTTTTTACTTTTTCCACCCGATTGGGCAGCATCCGCTTTTTGACAAGTTGTATGATTGAATGATGATTTCCTTGAAGGACATCAAAGGTTATTTTGGCGGAGGCTGCTGGTGTTATCTGCGTCTGCAGGGTATGTTCTCAAAGGGATGATTCTCTTTTTCTGAATTGCTTGTGATGTTCTTTCTCAGCATTCATTCGTTTTTATCCGTAGATTCATAACATAATTTTAAAAGAACTACGAAACACCGAGGATGAAATAATTGAGAGCAGGTTTGAATCTCTGTGGAAATGCATTTAAAGCCATTTCAATGGACTAACGATATAAAGGACAACACAGTGAAGTTGTGCGATGACAAGAGAAAACAAATCTTATTGAAAGTATAAAACTTTGTTTGATTTATTGCATCCTTTTCAATTCAATGAGGTTGCTTCATACAGTTCAGATGCGATAAGTACACCACTGCTTTGCACTTTCCTCCTTGAAATGCTTTGAAATCAGTTTGAAGCAGATGTCTGTACAAGTTTCGCGTTCACCATTAAAACACAAGTTCCAAATAAAAGGATAAAGGATTATATGAACCAGAAGAGAACTCTGTGTACATCAAAAGGGACTTATTTGTCGTTTGATGATTCTGCAGTGGGTGCAAGGAAGACTTTTTCTCAGTTTTCTAACCCGAAATGTATGAATCGACATTCGACTCTTCGTTTACCATTTATTCCGTGTTTGGGAATTAGTCGTACTTTACTCGAATTTCGCTGCTATTCGACTAAATGAAGTGTCGTCTTTGAAGAATGGATAAACTTTACTGAAAATAGTTAATTGCCAGCAATGATAGTATATTGTATCTGATGATCATCAAAAAATTTCAACTCGCGAACAATACGATACTGATACAGGTCTCATGACTATATCCTCAGTTAACCATTCCTGTCTTCAGTGAATAAATAAATCAAAGGCACACATTGCCAGTATTTTCATTCGATTGTGAAAAGGCTAGTCGAATGTTTGATAAAATTCCCAAATTGAGTAACAATCGCTTGTAAAGCATTCGACGCATGTAACAGACTACCTTGAATCCCTGACCTTGAAATCATGAAACACAGCAGTACGCCCCATGGCGTCCCTGGGGACACTATATACCCGGCATTGGTCTTAAATGGCCGCTGAGTGATTGCACATTTCTTCTGCCCTGGGACTGTGGGACAACGCTGTAGAGGACGTCCATACACAAGGTGTGTAACATGAGTCGAAGCTGGTTTGCCAAATTGGAGACATTTCAAGCTGGCTGAGGCCCAGGTCCACTTCGGACTGTAGCGCCATAAAAAGAAGAAATGCATTCCATATTCATGTGGTAGCAGGGCGTAGAACGACCAACTCCATCATTCGAAGATAGTCTTGACGGGTATCCAATGAGCATTCCAGTGAATTTCTTTATGAAAACTTTGAAACACCTTTTTCATTAATAACCACACATTGACACAGACCAAACCAAACATTTTTTTTTTTGGCGTCGTATTCAAAAAAATTATGATCTTCTCCACTTGGGTGAAACATTTTTAAAGCTGGCGCCCCTTTTCATTTGCTCCACAGGTACGGATTCGTAGATTCGACCTGAGCTGAGTTTTCCATACGCTCTACATGGCCCACTGTAGGCGTTGGATCCGAAGACGGCTCATGTCCTGATACAGCCAGTACAGTTCGTGGTTTAATCTTCTCCTACAGATCACAGAAAACACAAACAGGACCAAAGACACCACGCAGAACTTTTCTCTCGAATGGATTAAGAATTTCTTCATCCAGATTGTCCAAGCCTCTGGGCCGTATAGCAGGACTGGCATGATCAGTGTCTTATCTAGAGTCAACTTGGTCCTTCGAGTAAGGGCTCTGTCACTCAATTGCTTCAACAGCCGTTGGTAAGAGTTATCCTACGTTTGATGTCGGTACGGATGTTATTTGTACAATTTACTCTGTATGTCTTTTATTGAGGACAGAATTCATTTGTAGTAGAATCACAGTGGAAAATCTGCTACAAGTTTCGTGAAAGTTGCTATCTCTGCATACGAATGAAATGGAAATTTGTATGAGTACCTACGACAAGTTGTTTACAGTGGAGTTCGTAATTCTGTTCGGATTTTGTGATAGCATTTTTTCGTAGACCGTAGCGTAACTTCGGACAGGGACAACACCACCAGTACCGAGATCAAGCGCAGAATTACTCTTGCCAATCGCTGTTTCTTTGGGCTCAAGAGGCAATTGAGTAACCGAGCCATCTCTCGAAACACCAAATTGACCTTGTATAAGACCCTGATCATCCCAGTCCTGCTCTATGACGCAGAGACATGGACGCTATTGAGAGCGGATGAAGAAGCTCTTTGTTGATTTGAGAGAAAAGTTCTGCGTACGATCTTTGGTCCTGTTTGCGTTGATGGCGTTTGGAGGAGAAGGTACAACCACGAACTATACGGCCTGTACAGCGGCATGCACCTAGTTAAGCGTCTTCGGATCCAACGCTTAAGATGGCTAGGTCATGTAGAGCACAGCTCCGGCCCGAAAAGTCTTCGACACCGAGCCATTGGGACAGCGCAACAGAGGACGTCCTCGCACTAGATGGCGCACACAAGTGGAGAAGGACCTCAACCAACTTGGTGTGCTGAGCTGGAGACAGATCTTGCTGGCTGGAGAGGCATGTTGGTTGAGGCCCATGTCCACCCCGGACTGTAGCGCCAATCAAAGAAGAAGAACCGTAACTTCGAATGGATTATGTGATGGGGCTGAACGTCAAAATCCCCATTGACTTCGTTGAGTGTTGCCAATCACGTCAATGTTATCGGCGTTTGGTAACAGTTGAATGAACTTCTGGAAGATCGTGCCTCTGGTGTTGGCGTGTGATTCTTGCACGATCTTCTCCAGGAGGATGTTGAGGGAATAACACGACAGCACGTCGCGTCGTTTTGGCAGGCATGTCAAAACTGGACATGGCGTTGTATATACTAATATATAATGTATATGGGTGGCGCTACAGCCCGTAGGGGACAAGGGCCTAGCTTCGCGTGCTATTGTTCTCTCACGAGTCTCTCACTAGTCGTCGGCTGAATTGGGTGATAGCCATCTTTTTCAGAGTACGAACGCAGTCCTCCATGATCTTGAGAAGGGAAACGCGAGGATGTTTTTAAAAACTGTCATTCATTGGTGCGATGAATTGTGCTGCTTTAAGCAGCTGTCCTGTCATTATGTCTTATGTCTGTCTTATGAGAAAGTAAAATCGAACGTCTCTTGTCAGGATGAGCTTGAATCTCAATCCCTTCTATGCGTCACTGATATTGACCACCAATAGATATATTTGGTGCATCAGAGGTGCAGTTCATTACTCGATTAGAAGAAAAATCTTGCCATACGACAGAGGGATTTCAGGAATAAAATCACAAAAGTGCCACGTCGAAAAGTAGAAACTCCAGCCAGATTCGAACCCAGAACTTGCAAGTATCCAGTAGTAGGACCCGACTACTAAATTCGGTAGTGGTGTGACATACTTGATATGGTTGTGGTGGAGGTTGTCTATTACCATATCTGATAATTTGGCCTAAGCCGTCTCCTACATATATCCCAAAACGTTTGCCACCGTTGGGGAGTTAGTCGTTTAGTGCCACATGGTGTTCAACTTTGACGGCGTCGTTAAAAGAGCGTGGAACAAGATGACGCCAAGGGTAGGATGCTTTCTGGCCAAGCAAATAAAACAAAAAGAATGTGAATGTACAGTTTAATGCCGAATCCGAACGGCCAAGTTTGAGAAGCTTTTTCTAGACAGGAAA